>JAQQAC010016209.1:4141474-4210768 GCA_029783875.1 Phataginus tricuspis | reverse complement strand
AACTGGAGAGAAAAGTAGGTCAAAACCTGGAAAACAGACAGTTTCTGGAAGGAGTATTAATGTAAGAAATTGAGCCATGCAACCCACCTTTGAGAACATGTGTTTCATTATCTAGTGATAGTCAGACTCAGGGGAAGAAGGTGGAGGCTAGAGGGTGGGGAGAGGAGGTGGGGAATGAAGCCTGGCCACAGGGAGATTTCAACCTGCCTTCCTTGCACCTGCAGAAAAACAAAAAGGGTTCCTCTCTTTGTACATTAAGTGACTACCTGGAGAAAATTAATAACTAGGGTGAGTTTTTATATCCCAGAGTAAAGGATACCCTTCCTGAATCATTTAGGAACTCTGTGGCAGTCTATGCAACCCGAAGGGTGACTGCATAAACTCTGCTTCTCCACCATGAACGTAACTGGGCAGCTCTCCCTTTCAGTGGGGGAACTCACGGGAAGACAGAACACTGTGGAGGTGCAGCGCGAGGAAGTCACAGCAAGCACCCCCTGTGATCCACCCCATCTTCTCAAAACCTGAAGTCATTAGTGTAAAAAAGAAATCAGGCAGAAGGCAAGGTCAAAGACTGTGTAAAGAAAGCTAAAACTGATCTCAAAGAAAATACAAAGGGTTTAGGGAAGAGAATGTAAAATACACACACACACACACACACACACACACACACACACACACACACACGCAGACACAGGCACAACCGACCATGTTCAGTCAAGAGCTTAGATCACACCAATGGGACTTACAGAAAGAGAAACCAAAAGGAAATCAATTATTTGTAATAGTATAAAATTAGAAATGTGGTTTTAGGTCAAAGGTAAGAGGAATGAAAAAGAAGCCAGGTCCTCGTGACACTTCAGAACACCAGAGACGAAATAACGCCCATAAACGGTACACCGCATAGTCGGTATGGACGATCTGCAAGTGAGTGAGATTAAGATTTGCCTTAGACATTGCAGAAAACAAAGAGCTCGATCTCAAGTTCTTGGAAAAAATAACATGAACCCAAACTCTTAAGCTTCAGACCAAGCACAAACATATTCGGGCTTCATAAAATTTATGCCCTACACAGTCTTCCCGATGATATAACTTCAAGGTAGACATAACTTAATGATGTACTTCGAGAAAACAAGTGACAAATATAAACAGGAGAACGTATGGGTTCCAAGGAATGGTCGATCTAACCCAGGAGTCCATTTAAGCAAAATGACTTCTCAGAAACCATCGTGGAAGCAAGGAGTCCAAATTAGGATTAAAAATGCACAGAGAGTTAAGAAAAAAAAACTAAAAGAAAAAATGGGATGGATGCCATAAAATACATGTAATGAATAAAAATGATAAATAATGTAGTGTATGCTTTACAAAGCATGTGCTTATTCTCACAAAAACAAAGACCATGAGACTCGGCAGAGGGAGGCCCAGTGCTATCCAAGAACCGTATATCAGGACGGTTTTAAGTTCAAACCTGACGTGAACCAAATAGTGGCCGCTGATGAAGATGAGCAGGCGGTGTCCGTACAGCAGACCTCACCCCTGACAGCACACTTCTGCTGGTGGCAGGCTCACGGCCCGAGACCCCAGGGAAGGCAGTCAATGCTTTCTGAGGCTACCACTAGTAGGAACAGCTAAGCTGCTGGTGGGCACAGTGCCTGGGGGATCTCCATGTGTTCAGGGGCCCACGGGAATGTACTGATTGCCTCTAAAACCACAAGGAAAAACCACATATTTAGGGTTCAAGGGCATGTTTTCATTGAATGTGTTCCTCACATCACGAAAAATGAAATTGTGAGGTTGCATGAAAATCTATTACAGCGGGAGGGGCCCAGGAAGCTGAAGTGTTTGGGGCCTGCTGTGTCCTGCTGCGGCCCGATGAATGATTCCATATTCCAGAATCAGCTTGTAGAATAAGCACAAAAGACCTAACGGTATTTCCAGAGCAAGATCTAGATGTTATAAACCCTTGCCAATGGACAATTCAAACAGTTACAGGTCTCCATCTCCAAGAGGTAGGTCAGATAAGAACTGGTCGGAAAGTAGGGGTGCTAACATTTTCCCCTTAATGAAGAATCAAAAGAACGTCTCAATGGAAAAACATGTATTTTTTTAACTTCACAAGTTAACCGGTAGAAATGACTATGCTTGTCAGAAACTGCTCACTAAGTGCCTATAGAGTATTGTGGTGGTCAGGATAACCCCCTATCCCTACACACACACATTCAAGACACCCATGCTCTAATCCTGGTAACCTGAGAACATGGGGCCTGTGGCAAAAGGGACTTTGCAGAGGTGATGAAGTTAAGGGTCTTGAGATGGGAAGTTTATCTTGAATTATCTGGGTGGGCTCAATGGTATCGCAAAGGTCATTATGACAGGGGAGTGGGAGGGCCGAAGGCAGAAAAATGATGTGAGGAAGGATGCAAACACTGAACTGATGTGCTTGAAGACAGAGGAAGGGGCCACGGGCTTAGGGCTGCAGGCGTCTCTGGAATCTGGAATAGGCAAGGGAACGGATTCTCTCCTAGAGCTTCCGGAAGGAACACAGCCCTGCAAATGCCTGGACCTTAGCCCAGTGGAACCACTTCAGACTTCTCACCTCCAGGACTGTAAGTTAACGGATCTGTGTTGTATTTATTTGTTAGAGCAGCAACAGGAAACAAATGCAAATACATACACGAATTAATAGATGGCTGAATAAATAAATGAACAGATGAACACATACATGTATAGGGTGTCTCCTTAAATGAAGACTAGTCTAACCAGGTTGCAGGGTAGTTGTGACGAGTGTGCACTGGGCGTTTTGATATTGAACTGTGGCATGCAAAGACATTTCTAAGACATATTGGAAGGTCATTGTATATTTCTACTTTATAGCTCAAAGCAGGTCTTGCTAACAGAAGCGAAACAGAAAGAGACATAAGTACAGACCCCAGTTCCATTTATGACCCAGGGCAGTGGTTTCAGCTCCAGATGCACATTCAAATCAATGAGAGGAGCTTTAAAAATGGAGAGACAGCCTTCCCCAAGCCTCTCTCTTCCTGCCAGCCCTGAATTTGGATCTCTGGGGATGGTGCACTATGAGCATTATTAGAAACGATTCTCTAGTCGACCATAATGTGCACCAGCCCACAGAAAAAATGATGTCAAGCAGCTAAGCTATTGACCTCCTCCCCACGTGTGACTGTCCAGATGGTCACATTTCATCACATCTCTAACCCTGGTATACCACCTATGCTTCGTTCTTCCTTCGAGCTGAAAGCTGCCCCTAATGTTTAATGTCTTGCCTTAACATGCCACATGCTCCTTCAATGTTACAGGTATTACTAAATCTGCGTCCAAAACCTACCCTTGACATTGATTCACAGTCCTATAGTGGGCATATTGGGCCTACTTACAAAGTGTAAGATTGGACCTCCCTAAGAACAGTTCGGCTGAAATCAGGCACATAAATTAAGGTTGTTAAAAATGAACTGTATTTCAATGGCTTAGAAATATCATATTCAGTTAAAAAAAAAGTATGAAACTCAAGTCCTTTCTGAACTCATTTTCCAGATCTACTGCCCATTCTCTTTCGTCAGTGTAGTTGAACAAGTATCCTGAATTAGTAAAGTTTTCCAAATACAGGACCTTATGAAAATATGGTCCAATGTAATTTATTCCAATTCTAGCTCATGTCTTCTCCAAAGATCTAATTATTTTCTGGATTTTGGAACACTTTTCTCCTTGTAAAACCGCCTGTATAATGCTGCCTGTTGGACCTGTTCTGGGGTGTGGTGCTTATTTAGCTGGGGGACCGCCCCCCAAATTTTGGTAATTATCAGCATAATAACCTTCTGATTAGCTCCTGATCCTAGTGTCTCACACAGAGTTTAATCACAATGCAACACTCCACATTCCCTGGAAAGGTCAAGGAAGTCTCCTGCTTATTTTTCTATGTTCCTTCTCCATCCTTCATGCAGGAAAGTATTAGTAAAATGTGATTTTGTAGCATCTACTTAAACATTTTAAGTTAAGGACAGATTTCGCGGTAATGTGTCCTGATCACATAAGATTACCTAAGGATTTCTAGAGGAGAGTTGATTCTCCTGAAATTTACCAGGCAGTCTTAATTCTATTAATCTCAAATGTTTGAGATACATTGTTATTCACTGACCAAGGATAGATAGGCTGATGGATAGGAGATCTTAAGGCTTTGCAACATTGTTCCAACAGTCAAGTTAGAAATTCTTGGCAATTTCTGCAGCCTTTTCTTTCTTTTTTCACTTAGTTTCCACTTTGAATTTAATTCTTTTAAGAGAGGACAGTGATATGCATCCATTCAAAAGGCATTGCCAGAAAGGAAAAACGAGGCGCGGTGTTTGTTTTTCTTACTGTGAACTTAAACCACAAACATTCATATACTTTTACACATGTAAGTAGGAAAAGGACATGTAATTACTCCAGTGATTGCTGTCTTCATTTTCCTACTTTAAGTTACTATAGAGTACTACTAAAGTCTTCATATTGGTTTAAGACAAAAGAGTCTGTGAAAAGGACATATTACAATAAATGTTAAAATGCAAACTAGTCTCAGTGGCCCATGGAAAGGATTACAAGTTACACTCAGATATTTTACAAGTAAAATCAGCAACTATTTATGTGCTATACTGCGCTGTGTACACATCTCCAAATAGATATATAAATGTATTTTGCCTTATATTTCCACAAGAAAATGTACAAAGAATTACAATGCTTACCGTTATATTTTCTCCACTTAAGACATTATCTGACTCACTGGTGGTTCAAAAAAAAGCCATGATCTTACTGTGTACGAAGTACCCCTCACTATGACCACAAAATGTAAGCCCATGAGCCCATTTGTTCAATTTATGCATTTATAAAAGGTGGAACAGAAATACATCTAAGTGTTAACAAGCTCTAAAAGGGGCAAGGACATGGATGTTTTTCTGATTCTTTTCTTTTCCTGCATTTCATTATCATGTATGATTTTAATGACTAAAAGTTGTTTGTTTTTTAAAGCACCAAATGTAGGGGCTGGGAGAGGTCAACAGGCAGAACACAGAGGATACTTAGGGCAGTGAAGCCACTCTGTATGAGACTATAATGATCAATACATGCCATCGTGTAGCTGTCCAAACCTGCTGAACGCACAAATGAAAGTAAAGCCTACGGCCAGCTATGGGCTCCAGGTCATGACGAGGAGTCAGCGTAGGTTCACTCGGTAAGAAATGTGCCATCTGGTGAGGGATGCTGATAAATGGGGAACGGCACGTGTGCGGGCAGGAGGTGTATGGGAAATCTGTGTACCTCCCTCTCAATCGTGTTATAAAACTGCCTACAAAACTGTCTAAAACTTCTGTAAAAAAAATAATAAAGCCTTTAAAAAAGTTACTAGGGGTGGTGGCTCGGAGTTCAAGTAGTGTACAAGTTGCCTCTGGTATATCAGCGTCAGCCGTGGCCCCTCTAACTGCTGAGACTGGCTCCTTCACAAAGCTCAGCCATGGCCCCTCTAACTGCCTTTATCTGTGGCTGACCTCAGTGTCTCAGAATCGATGCTGTGCCCTGTCCCCAGAATCCCAGCGTCCCCAACTTTCTTCAATGGTAAGGGGAGAATCTCCAAACATATCCTCATATTCTCTGAGGTTTCACATGCCCTTCGTTTTCTCCTGGGTTCCAAATGCGTAATATCCAGTATTACAGGTTTACTTCACGTTTAGAGAAATGATATGTCAGCTGGGGATTCTAACAGGCCATTTAAGTTTGATAAATATTAATTAAAATATTATCTGGTGTTTTAATCAATTGATAGGTTGGACATTCCCGTCATCCGTTACTTTTTTTTTCTAATTTGACATAATAACTACTTCATTCATTTAAGAAGGATAAAAATCAGAGAAATAAGAAAAATCAAAATCAGAGCAAAGTTAAGGTATAAATTTAGGCCCAATAAATAAGCCAAATATTTAAACAAGGGATGTACTCTAGGAGGGTGGTGGGAGAGGAAAATACAGTAACACTTTGGAAAGAAATACATCAAGATCCATAAAGAGAATATTAAACAACGTTAACAGAGCTCTGCTGTCTGTGGCCAGTGGGTAGAACAATCTATTTGCAAACTGTCCTCGTAACGTTCATGTTGGAGCTGTGTGTCTATTCTCATTTTATTTTATTTTATTTATTTATTTATTTTTAAAATTTATTTTGGTATCATTAATCTACAATTACATGTGCAATACCATGGTGATTAAACTACCCCCTTCATCAGGTCCCCCTCACCAACCCCATTACACTCACTGTCCATCAGCGTGGTGAGATGCTATAGAGTCACTACTTGTCTTCTCTGAGTTGTACAGCCCTCCCCGTGCCCCCCCAACATCACCTATTCTCATTTTAATATGAAGCAGTCTGACGTTTGGAAGGCCGAGGAACTTGTGAGGCCCTGGGCTGTGGAGCGCTGAGGTGGAGCCGACCTGGAGGCCTTTCCTCACCTACTGGCTCTTGGGTCGTATCACAGTGTTATAGTCACTGTTGAAACATTCATGCCAATAACCTCCCTCCTACACATTAATCAAAAGGGAATTGTTTTAACAGACATAGCGCTAGATGCCTGGAAATAGTCATAGCAGTAAAAATTGTCAAGGCTCTACAGAAGGGACTAGTGCCTAAAGCTTGGTATGTTGATCAAAATACACCATTAACTTGTAGTTTATAATTCTGAAATACCTTTGGCATGATGGAAAATGATGCTGATAAACTGTTCTATGAAGAGCAGACTAAAACACTTCATGAACTCTATAATTTCCAATATATGAAACATAACTCTCAGGCAGTCTATAAATATGACTGAAAAATATGATGTAAGTATGTTAGAATTCTGATGTTTTAAATTTAAGTATTGGATAGCTTTTGACATTGAAAATATTAATGTGACGTGTATAATCTGAGCTTAATGAAAATCTTCAAAGACTCCAATTTAGCTGTAATTACTAAAACAGAAATCCATTAAGCCTATGGACTTATAATGGAAAAAAGAATAAGGCTGTTGATATACTTTTGGCTATTTGACAAAGCCTGGAAAAAATGTGAGATATTTCCTGCTTTAAACAACCTTTGCCTTTTGGGATCAGTGGTGTAACCACTCTGAATATAATTTTGCTTACCTGAAAAACGACGGGTGTGGGGATGATTTCTTAACTTGCCTTCAGTGGTAACATTCTGTGTCTTTGTAAATCCTGGGAAGAAAAATACAAAACAAGCATGAAATTCATTGCCACGTCACTCTGCATACAAGGAGAGAAGTTCTGGAATGATAACTGAAACAATCAAAACCCTGAACTTGGAAAACAGCTATAGATAAATTCTGTATCCCCAGTTACACTTGTAAGAGGTATTAGCCAGGATGACCAGCCTGTGATACCCACAGCCAGTTAAGCAGGTAAGAATTAGGAGTCAATTTTCAACTGAACACTGACATGTGACCATCACAGCCTCCCTCCCAGGGGCCCACCATGGCCACTGTTGAGCTCGCTGACACACAGAAGGGCTGCGGCTCCCTGTGCATCATGCTGGGGGCCTGGTCACTAGGTAAAAGAGCCGAGCAGATGCATGTGCGAGAACACCCTGCTGACCTCGCCTCGTGTACTACTGGCCAAGATCTTGAAGGACCACGGCACTGGCCTCTCCTGTCCTCCTCCCCAGCACCCTGCTCTTGCTTTATCCACACAAGCTCGTCTTCAGAACCTATTTTGTCAGAAGACTTCTGCTGCCTAACTGAAACAGAAAAGCCACATCTTCGTGTTCTCCTGTGCTTTCTGTCAGGAAGGTGAGATTCATTCACGTCATGTATTCATATAAGGTGTTCTCTATAATCATCCATGGCAGGAATAGGAGAGAACGTCCTTTTCTGTTGATGGATTCTTGGACAGCTTCCACTCTGGGGCTGGAAATCAAACGTTCAAATGGAAAATTCTACTTCATGTGTGTGTCCACGTTCCTTGACTTAACACGAGTAACTCATGACCGAAGATGTGAGGCACGGAATGCAGGTGGAGATGCACTCATGCAGGATGAATTTTCAAACACTCTTTGCTATCTTGAGCCCCTGATTTTTTTGCAAATCCACTCCAGGATGTTCAGATCCAGCAGTTTCACCACGTGATACACGGACTGAATCTATATGCAGCCTCAGTCCCTCTGAAAGCTTTTCTATATTCTTCTCATCGTCACAGTCACAACCTATATAGACACTAAAAAGATTCTATGTTTCTGTAAACTGTGCGTGATGCTAAAATCACAGCTTCTCTGAGTATCATGCTGGTGGCCACCATCACACACACCCTGCCGAATTAACTATGCTCTTTTCCTTCTTGGAGGAGAGCTACGTCCTCTCCTCTCGCCTCGCGAGTTTATAAATTGTGCAGTCTACACGGCACCCGTCCCTCTCAGCCTAACATCGGGAGGTTCTAAAGAACAATCCACAGCAATCCTCACATCCTGCTCACACTGCTGGAACTGCATGAGAGAATGAACTTGAACCATCTGGTTTGTGTAACGACCTAGATGAAAATTTCTTTTTAAGTGATGGAATTTCATCTTGTCTGAAAACTCAAACAACAGAAAATAACTAAGAGCCCAAGATACGAATTTAAAGCAGGAGAACTTACATAAGTTTTACATAAACAGTTTTAAGAGCACAATATGTTTTTTAAATGTCTTTGACTACATTTGAAAATGAAATAGGTATGGTATTTCAGCAGCATCAAACTAAGACAGGTAGGTCTGTGAGAGCAGATACCCTCAACTGCAAATTTTCCCCTCAATTTGCCTTCTTAGGAACACTGGTTATATTGCACGGAGAACCTCCCAATGAAAGCTGTCCCTTACAGTGCTCATATCTCCCAAGGTTCGGTGAGTCTAAGAATCAGTGTTTTTGCTTGTCTTACAATTTGAATCCTCCTTAAGGAAAGAAAAGCTTCACCTTTATTTCTAGGGATACAATAAATACAGAACTGAAATCTTCAGAACTGACCCAATATGCTGATGAAATTTTCCTGGCACCAAACTACCATCTGGATGATTGGTGCATAGCTGTAGAAGCATATTTATTTAAGGGGCTGCTATTTTCCATTTTGTTTGTTTTACAATGATGATCCTGCTTATGTAGGAAATGTAGGATTTTTGCTTCTGCAAAGGCCAAGGGGTCAGAGGCAAGCAGTTGATATGTAGCACACCTTTTTGTCATTTCTTGCAATTTTTGTTATTTCTTGCAATGTGCTACTGAAATACTTCGTTGTTATAAGGAATAACTTCAGAGGAGAACCTGAGACACAGATCAGTACTCAGCTCTCTGGCTTCATGAGATATAAGTTAAGGAAATGTATGGTGTCCATATTTCAGAAGTTTCTTCCAAAAATAACTAAAAGTGATGTTAAAAAGTGCCTTCAATAGTAAATTAAACATGAAAGTTGGATCAATGGCATATGTTTAATACATTCTTAACAGGTATTTGATACTGAGCAATTCTATTATATAGTTGTCATGTTTCTTCTTCACAAAATTCCACACAAAGGTCCTAAATAATTCTGGAAACCAAGTTTATTCACTGCATCAACACAACTTGGTGGGATCTACAAGGTGTTCAGAAAACCTGGTGAGGATCTCCTAAGTATTCAGCAGTGGGGATACAAACATCTCTTAAAAGATGAGTGTGCTAGACCTACAAACAGACTGGTGCCATCTCCACTGAACCATCTATCACCCATCCATCCATCAGTCCACCCGTCTGCCTGCCTGCCTGCCTTCCTAGCTACACACGTATAACAAGAGAATCACAAAGGCCCAGAAGGAAGTCACTTCTTTGTAGTGGGATCAGGTTAGACTTCAGCACCCTGGTGATAAGCAGGAAGGAAAGAGTATTTCACCCAGCGGGCACCATCGGCAGAGCTACAGAGGCATAGATATCATGGCACTTGAGGGAAATAAGAGTAACTTAGTTGTGGTTAAGGTGGAGGTAAGTATTGCCTTCTTACTGCTGGGTTACAATCCATCCCCACACTTGGTGTTTTACTAAAGCAATACTTTTCTTATCTCTCATGATCCTGTGGGTCAGCAAGGCTCAACCACTGTGTTCAAAACAGCTCGGTCCCGTTGCTGGCAACTTGTTGGGGTGCTTGGAAGGCTGCTCTTTGCTGGGATGTGGACACACCGGACATGGCCACCTACTCTCAGGGCCTCTTCCGGAGCCTCGAGGTCTCTCCTGGGGTCTCATCAGCAGGGACGCTGGATTTCTTACCTGGTGGCTCGGGGACCGTGAATGCACAAAACCAAAACCTGCCACACCTTCCTAAGACTCAGGCGGGGACTGTCCCCCAGCACGGGACCACATTCTGCTGGTGAAATGGGGTCACGGGCAGCACCCATATTCACGCAGGAGGAGACCACCCAACAGCACGGATCCAACATGGGAGGGGAGTCGTGTTGGAAGCCTGGGGCCAGCATCCGTTATCTGCTTTCAAATGGTCACTTCTCTTCCAAGGCTCCAAAGTCTCGTCTCATTCCAGCAACAGGATCAGGCTTAAATTAGAGGAAGGTGTCTCCTAGATCATCTCCAGGTGCCGATGGGTTTATGTGGCTGCGGCTCATCTTCATATGAAGACATGTGGACCGAAGGGATGAGTTATGTGCCTCTCCGAAAGAAACCTACAACTGTGACACAGAGGCAGGAGAACTGCCCCTGACTCTTCCCTTCCAAAGGGTGGGGGGCCGCCAAGCCATGAACAGTCAGCGGGGAGACTCACATGCATATTGCTAAGTGAAAGAAGCTCATATGAAAAGGCTTCATGCTGTATGATTCCAACTCCATCACACTCTGGAGAAGGCAAAACTGTGGAGGCAGTAAAGAGCTATAGCTGCTAGGGGTTAAGGGAGAAGGAAGGGACGAACAGGTGGGGCACAGAGGATTTTCAGGGTGTTGGAAACTACTCGGTGTGATACTATAATGAGGATACATGTCATTACACATTTATCCAAACCCACAGAATGTGCAGCATTCATCCATCCATCCATCCATCCATCCATCCATCCATCCATCCATCCGCCCATCCATCCATCCATCCATCCATCCACCTACCTACCTACCTACCTATCATATGAAGCTAAAATAAACCAGTCTTTAAGTTTGCACCAGCTGCCAAATTCCAACGGAGATCTTGTGGAATCACCCCACCTCAGGTATCCTTTTTTTTTCAGTTATTTGTTATTGAGTATCACACTGTCCCAGAACTTGGTGGCTTCAAACCATAACCACCTTACTGTGTAAAATTATTCAGTGGGTTGCCTGAGCTCAGCTGAGTACTTCTGCCCCACACAGTGTTGGCAAGGAGTGCTGTCACCTGGGCAATCAGTTAGAGCATCTGAGGTGTTGGCGCACTCATATGTCACATGCCTTGGTAGACATAACTGGGCTCAGCTGGGGCACTGGCAGGACTAGACCTGTCTGTCTGTAGGTCTCTCTCACCACGTAGTTCTAGAGTCTCTGTCTCTACTGGCCTCTCCACATGGTGTCCCCCAAGCCCTGTCCAGTGGTGTAGCTAAACTCCTTAAATGGCAACTCGGAGCTCTCAAAGGATATGCAGTCTTTTAAAGTCAGACCCATATTCGGCCCAGCATCGTCTCCACTGTGTGCAGTGGCCTGACAGAAATCACGGAGCCTGCCCGATTCAGTGCAGGGGCGAGTTCAGTGCAGGGAGACACCCTTCTTGGGAGGCCACCCTTGAAAACGAGCTAATACACAGTGTACAAGGAAAAGGGGCAGGAAAAATTCTGGAAATACAGGCAATTGCCGTCTCAGTAAAGTCTTATTTACCATGGTGTTTTCTGTAGTTGTAGTGCAACAGAAAATTACTTCATCCACTATGACCTGGGAAGATCCCACTGGTAAGAATGTAAGGTGTACATTTCACTGGCGTGAGACTCGACGAGGCCAGACTGATTTGAAGGTTGTAACAATTGTCCAGTATTGTGGAAGAAAAGGAGCTACTGAGGAGATACTAGCAGATATTGAAGAAGTAATGCATACAATTGTTAGGATCAACATGACATGTAGAATAAAGCAAATGATAATAGGGATATCTATTATTTGACACCTAACACTCATTTAGTGTTTATCTCAGGAACTGCCCTTGGTAAATTAGAGGCATTGCCTTTAAATCTCCACAAATCTGTCAGATAAATACAATTATTATTCTCATTTTACCGGACAGAGATGTTACTCAACACAGATATTGAGTAATTTGCCTATGAGGGCAATTCGCCATAGCGATAGTCAGAAAAAAGTCTTGGGAAAATACATAAATACTGGAGAATGCAAATTGTAGGTTTCTGAGAGAAAACAAGTTATTTTTTTCACACAGTCTTCATAAGATGTAATGGTACCTAAGGACTGTCAGAAAAGCAGGGGCTTCAAATGGAAACTGAGAGTTGGGTGTAGATTTGAAAAGCATCACCTTTCGGACAATGAGCAATGCTTGATTTTCGTTTGTCAAATTAACACGTGAATCATTCCATTTTATAATCCCTTTAATATTCACTGGTTTCTACCAACAGGCAGAATCCAGGATTGAAGATAAATTTCATTAGATTTGTTTTACTTTTGTGGAACACTTCTAATATTATGACATGTTTTATTTGATGTATGTTTTTATGTGTAATTAAGTAAAAAATGTAATATTAGAACTTTAAATAAGAGTCCCCATTTGTTTCTACATGGTTTTGTAGCAAAATTAGAAAATGCATATATGCAAAACCAAAAGGCAAAATATGTAAGTAGTGTGTTTCTTCCTTGTTGGAAGAGCCATTTTTAAGATCTTGAACATTCTTCTGTGCACCCAGACCCCTGACTGGGTGGTTACGTGTATAATAAATACGCACATCTCAAAAACTGGATCACCATATGACAAAAGATCATCTTTTTTTAAACCACTGTATGTGATATTAGAAACATAAGCTCATGATAATAAAATGTATCAAGATCATTTTAATGGCTAAAGAGTATTTTGTGTCTATATCCTCTAAAAAAAAATGCTACTCCTCAACTTTGGGCTATAAAGGGATTCATTTTTTATTTCAAATAAGCAATGTTACGACGGTAGCTATTTTTCATACACTTTGCATATCTGTCTGAAGTGTTTCAACAGAAGATCCTAGAATTAGAATTTTTCATTAGTTATGCTCTTTAAAATAACATGGGTTTGTTTCTTAGTACCCTGAAGTACCATAAAGAGAACAGGCAATGATTTCTAACACCACCATCCAGATATCTCCATTACACTTTTTAAAAAGTAGGTACGTGTTTTTAAAAAATTCATACAGCAGTGAAAAATTCAATATGACAAGTGACAAGTCCCCCTTTTTCCTTTTCATGAATCGTATAGATTGGAGACCTGTCCATGGTAGCATAAGCAACTCATTATTTAAATGGCCATCGCTCCTGAAGGGCCCCTGTCTAGGGGTGGGAAGTAGTCCTGAGCTAACTCAGCTTCCTGGAAGTTCTCCTGGCCAGCCTCAACCGCTTCTCCACACACCCTCGCAGGAAATGAAAATGTGAGCGAGCACTGGAATCTGGTCTCAGCTTTCAGTCTCCAAGGATGGGGAGGCAGACTTCACGGGGGGTTCTTGGGTGCCCAACTCTCTTGGAAGACCTTGAAGGACTTGAAGTCTCTTTTGGCTTGCTTTTCCCTAAGTTTCTGTTATTTAGAAAAGCAAGGGAAGGTAAAGAAATAGAGTTGTATTCCTTCTGCATTTTCTCATCTCACCGTGTACCCTCCTGGTCTTGTCTTTGATGGCACATGGATCTTTAGAAAGGGGCTTCTTTTCTCGGAAAATTTCCTCCACCCCATCCTGGGCCAAATCCTTTGTCTATCCCAAAGCTACTCTTCAAAGATGAAGGCAACTGCTGTCAGGTAACAGGTTTAGACTCACTAACCGCTACCCTTACGGAGACTCTAAGGAGGACAGAATGAGACGCTGCAGGAAACAACACCCATCTAGGCTTTGCTGACGTCTGGAAACGTCAGGCCAGAGAATATGCTGCTCGTAAAACCTCCCCTTTGTTTGCATGCTGCTGGGGTTAGGCAGTAGGCTGGTTAGTGTTTGGTTTCTGTGTTTTAAAATTATTCTTGCTAATTCTCTTTTTTTTACGTTACATTTTATGTGTTGAAAAACCTGGGTTGTTTGAATTGTAGTGTTTTCTGCAGTCTGAGTACTATTTATTGCCTATTTATGGTATGGTTATACAGGTTGCTCTGTTCTCTGAATTTCCTGATAATCGTGAGCTAAATTCAGAGGCTTGATCAAAATCAGATTTGATCCATTGGGCAAGCCCGTAGTTGCAACTGAATTCTTTCATCAAGAGGTACATATTCTCTGACTTTGACTATTTTTTTTATGTTATCAACATTTGGTGTACAAAGCCTGCATCCATGAATTCACCGAGGACTGAAAAATGGCCCGGCTCTGATTTGATGGCTTGATGTATTTATTTATTTAACTGTAGTCACCGTATAGCTATCAGCTGACATTGTGTCGCTTATACATGTTAGATTTTCAAGGTAATAAACTGGCTACCTCTCAGCTTCATAATGGACCAACTGGTTTTATTTTTAAATATTATTTAAATAGATACATTCATGAATCTAAATATACTGGATGGGTTTTAATGCATTACAAGCCTTACCCTTCCTGAAGCTCAGATGGGCTCAGCGCTGGCCAGCATGAGCTCCGTCAAGCTGGGCACTGAGCCCTTCCGACCTAAGACCACGAAGTCTTCAGTACCGTCCTTGCTCTGATGTGTCCAGGGTTTAATTCTCATCCCCTGCTCCTGAATGAGAGGCAGCCATTTCTCCAAGAAACTCAAGCTTCTTGAATTAGGAGGTGGTTTATCCAAACCCACATCTGGGTGCCAGGAATGCCACCGTTTCTGAGAACTTTCAATACAGTTGAAAAGTGTATCTGAATCTTGGACTTTATACTACTATTTCCAATGCAAATTTGTGAGTGCAAGGCTTGGACATAATCTCTTCCATTTCCCATCTTTGTTCCATGTTGAGAATCTTCATTCTCAGGAACATCAGACGATAGAATTAAAGTGTCTCATTATATTCACACATTCTCTCTCACATTACAAACACCACAAATGATGTCAGGACTAGGAGCAGTCATCATTGCTGAAAACACTTCAGTTCTGTTTTGCACAGGCTCTTCCGTCGTCTCTCCTTCTCAGTCATTATAGTCCCCTGGCTGGCAGGTCACATGACAATCGCACTGATTCTCCCACTTTGATCCATGTTTTGTCTTAGTTTTACAAATAAACAGTAAACGCTCCTCTTGAGGTGACGTCTCTAGTAACTCTGTTGTCTGAAGATTGTTCACTAGCTGTGGATAAAATGAGAGTTCCTGTGGCCAGGATTCTCACCTGGCCCTGGTTGACTAGCTCACTGCACACCTGTGGGCAATACATGGCTGTTAACTCTACATAAAGAGCTCTGCCCAGTGCTCTGGGCACGACACGGTGGCACGGCTGCAAGGCTGCAGGAGAGCAGAGCAGAGGCTGGAGTGGTGGCAGTGCTGAGGACAGAGGCCCAGAGGACGGCTGTGTGGGACAGCTGTGCAGAGAGACCCAGAGGACGGCTGTGTGGGACCGCTGTGCAGAGAGGCCCAGAGGACGGCTGTGTGGGACCGCTGTGCAGAGAGGCCCAGAGGACGGCTGTGTGGGACGGCTGTGCAGAGAGGCCCAGAGGACGGCTGTGTGGGACGGCTGTGCAGAGAGACCCAGAGGACGGCTGTGTTGGACGGCTGTGCAGAGAGGCCCAGAGGACGGCTGTGTGGGACCGCTGTGCAGAGAGGCCCAGAGAACGGCTGTGTGGGACGGCTGTGCAGAGAGGCCCAGAGGACAGCTGTGTGGGATGGCTGTGCAGAGAGGCCCAGAGGACGGCTGTGTGGGACGGCTGTGCAGGCAGAGAGGCCCAGAGGACGGCTATGCAGAGCGAAGGGCCCAGAGGACGGCTGCAGACAGAGGGGCCCAGAGGCAGAGAACAGTTTGCTGCAGACAGACTCGCTCTGAGTGAACAGGATTTTAGTGACTGACCTGCCACCTTGGAAATAAAGTTGGGTATAACCCTTTCACCCCAAGAACGTTTTGCTGTCATTTTCTTTGGTCACATTGAATCCATAGTGAGCTTGCCTGGGGCTGAAACCCATTGGCAAGACACTAGCTTTTAACTGTTCCTTAAGAAAGATGTGTGGGAATCGTGGTCCTTGAGTTCTTGAAGGTTGATAACAGTTTGTGCTATTGTAAGTGGAATTTTTAATTCCTCTATACGTTTGGCAATGGTTTAACTATAGGGAAGCTATTGAAATGTGTATGCCTATTTTGTAACTGCCTATATTATTTAACACGTTGTTTTCTTTTATTGTTATTATGAATTCTTTTGACTTTTCCATCATCAAGCAATGTTAATTCTGATTTTCAAAATTTTAAGTAATTGTAGTGGCTAAGCGTTCCACCCTGATATTAATAAAAACAATCATGGTAGAGGCCTTGCTTCTTACTGAGTCCAATGGAATCTCTCTTTCACCATTAAGACATATTTTGGCATTTGGTTAAAGTTATTTTTATTACTTTCATTTCTAGTTCACTTAGAATTTTTATACGAAATAATGGTTAGATTTTATCAAATTCTTTTTTCCCGCTTACTGAAATAGTGAAGTTATTTTTTTCATTTAACTTAATAATGTCATGAATTACATTAATACATTTCCTCATATTGAATCATTCTGGTATTCCTAAAATAGATATTATTTCATCAAAGGATATTACTTCCTAATATGCTGCTGGTCTAAATGTTCACTTTAAGAAAGAGTTTGCATTAATATTTATGTAACTGAGATGACATATATATATGCAAATAACTTTCTTACTTTCTGATCTCTGTCACATTTTAATAACAGAGCTAATCTACCTTTGTAATATTTAATACAAGTATTCCTTCTTTTTATATGGCGTTGGTCAGTTTTAGTACCATAGGGATTAATTGTTCCTTTAAAGTTCAATAGCACAGAAATTTCACTTTCCTTATATTACAGGGAAAAATTACCTATGAAATAGCCCTCACCTGCCACTTTGTGGGTGGGTAGGGAAAGTGGAGGAAGTCTCTGACAGCTTTCTTCTATTGAAAGCATGGCTACCAGTCTGTTAAGAGTTGCCTAAAATTTCACGTAGAAGGAGATGCACCTCATGCTCACAAACATTCTATTGTTTTCTCTATACACACCCATTTTGTATTCTTATTTATCCTTCATATTTACTCCCCCCTCTCGGTTTTCCCCCTTCCCTCCTGTCTCCCTGATTTACAGTCAAGTCCACTGGATTTTCTCTGCAAATCTGTACTGTGCACCAGGCCTGAGGACATCAGGCCCTACGAGTAGCGATCAAGTCTGTTTCTAGGATACAAGGCCCAGTTCTGAGGCAGCACATGTAGATCTTGTCCTCATGTGCCGCTGTCCACGGAGCCTCAGCTCATCATGAACTGCACTGAGACATGTATCAGGACAAGGTGAAGCCATCCCTAAGGCTCGTAGGGCCGTCTCGCTGCAGAGTGATACTTGGGGATGCAAGCCCCTGCACCTAATGGCAAGAACTGAGAAAGCCGACAGACAGGCCAACACTGAGCTCCTTCCAGAAGCAAGGCTGCTTGTTGTGAGCTTCTCGGTTTCTCGTCTGGAGGTGCCCGAGACCTGACTCTGCCCTCGGCATTCCGAGAACGGGGCTCTGCCACGGGGGCCCCGCTGCAGCCAGGCCAGGAGGAAGCTCACTTGCATCCCTCGTCACCCACCTGCGTCCACGCAGAGCCCCGGCTGTGAGCAAGCCCCGCACTGGTACAGTGTTTATATATAAATTCTACCCCATTTTCCTATCTTCCAAGTCATATTTTTGTTCTTAACTATATTAATTTCTTCTTTCTCCTATTTTTAAGGTTGTCTAGGTCAATTGTTTTTAGGGTTTCAATTTTACTTCATGGGGTTGGAAATGAAAACATGACATTCTTCTGGACTTTTTCTAAGGACACATTGGGCTGCACTGTCTGTCAGGATGTGCTGGATGGAGCTGGTTCACCCTGAACTTGGGGAGCCTGTTGCTCAATGCTGTCATTATTAAAAACTAAAGTATATAAGCTTACAGTCAACTTGTATTAAGACCCCCAGTAATAAATAACCACACCTTGTTGCCTCCCTGCGTGTCATCTCTGCTCTTGAGTTTATATCTGTGCTGGAAAAGCTATCAGGTGGTGGCGACCGCTCATCTCTTCCCATTTCTGTGTCCTTGACCACATTGGTGGTTTGGAATTGGCGATGGTGCGAGTATTTACGTTGCAGAAATCAGCAAGTGCTACAGATCCGGACTTAATTGAATGGTTCTGTTGATTTTCTCGACTTAAGAAAATGTTAGAGACAATGATAACGGTACTGACCAACCATAAAAGAAGGTTGGGTCTCTAGCCAATACATTGTGAATAGTGTGCGTGCACGCGTGCGTGCACACACACACACACACACACACACAGAAAATACCTTCCAGTATTAATCTATTAACTACCCGATTCAGTAGACAAATGGCGGCTCCTGATGCACAAATGAAGTTCTGAGGGACATCGTCACCGTTTCGTCTTACTTGTTAACATAAACACACAACACTCATGCAGGAAATACACCTCAAGAACCAGTGGTTTAAAGTTTGTTAAATCACCAGAGACGATCTTCATTGTGTTTTGATCTGTACACTGCCCATTAGCATTATTTTTCTGAAACAAAAAATGCAATTGCATTCTAAACTCCTTCTTTAATTCTTGTTATTTAAAGAATGCTATTGTTAAAGGAACACACTCCCTTAGGATTTTATTACTTGTTTTGTTATTAAGTTCTAATTTTATGGTTGCTTAGTCATAAAATGTAGCAACGACTAATGCCCCTTTATTGATTTATTAGGGGCTTTCTTTGCAGCCAAATATAAAGCCAAAATTTGCCAATGCTTTGCGGCTCCTGAGAAGGCAGGCATCGTCTCGCTCATTGACTTTGGCTGTGTATACCTAGGTGTTAAATATAGAGACCTATACATTCAATCCTGATAATTATTTTAGTGGTTTCTTCCTCAAACTTTTCAAATTTTATTTACTAATCTCTGAGGTCTGAAGCGTGTCCCAGCCTCTCTTTCTCCTATTTCTAATGATCTTACTCATGACGAGTAAGCGTAGTCACAGCTTAATTAACACTGGACACTTTTCCTGTCAGTGCCCGCTCTTGGCTTTTATCTTTTTCTTCATTGTAAATATTATTCTTCCTTGACATATGTTGCATTCTTTTTTAATAAAAATGTTTGGATCAATTTGTTTTAGCCGTGTCTCTGGTAGACAATAACTGATCACTGGATTTTAATCTGATTTGAGTGCCTTTTTATATTAACAGAGACCCTATTTACATTTACGTCGAAAGGCAGTTAGCGTGTGTTGTGTCATTTTATATGTCGTGTTAGGTAGAGGGTGGTGTGTGTGCTTTTCTTTCTGAGTTTGGCCTCTGAGTCATGTGGGAAGCACACGGTGCAGTTTTCCACAGGGTCCATTTATGACATCTCTTTGCCTCTCTTACAGGACAATGGAACTCTACATTCTCTACTGTAAAAGGGTCTGATCCCTGCCCAGGGACGGAGGGCAGGCTGTTTTCTCTCTCTTGGTCTCTGAGCTTCAGTTGGTCTTTCTAGAAGGTACAGAGTGTGGCTAGGTTGAATCTCACCGATCTCATCACCTCATCCTTTCCCTCCTGGAGTGAGGGCCATGTCCCACCCGTTCCGGGGGTGTCACTTCTCTGAAAGACGATCCCTGCCACGGGGACAGATTGAAGGTCATGGGAACCTTGGCCAAGTCAGCCTTTGTGTTTAGTGGAGCCAAGCTTTCCCCTGTCTGCCAGAGCCTCCCCCTCCGGCCATAATCCCCAGAAAAGAGCCCTGTGGATGATTTTACAGCTGCTGAAAAGTATCTCCTCATAGATAACACGGAACAGGAAAATGCTGTTCTAAAAGATTAAACTATGTTTGATACATTTCCACATTTTTTGCTCCAGAATAACCTGTTTTACCTGGGCTCTCATCACAATTCCAAATCTCATACGGATCGTATTAAACATCCAGCCTGTAACCGGAGTTCAACGTGCTGTCCATTAAGTTTGTGAACAACTATTATAGTTCACGCTGTTCCCTTAAAAATGTAGACATGTGATCTAAAATTAAATTCAATCTAAGCTTTAAAGAGCTAGAAATAAATCGGTGAAAAACTCAGAAGGAAAAACTAGTAAGCGAACAAGGTAACAAACAATGCAGTCCTTTCGTTGTTCTTTTTATTGTCTCTATATGTTATTCCAAATATCCATACATATAAGCCTTGGAAATATATATGTATATGAGATACTATATATGCATGTATAGGGTTGGGCATACCTATATGTCTTTTTTCTATATCACACATTTAATCATTACCTATTCACCTTAGGTTTATTCCCTAACTTACTGCTGAGACCTTACTAGGTGACAAGTAGAAAACTTTATATGTTCCTGGGCACAGTATCCCAGCAACCTGTCCTCTGGTGACTCACAGCAGAGTAGCAGAAAACCAAGCGTACAGAGAAAACCGCACATGTACACTAATTGTAATGTGCAATGATTCAGGAAAGGGCACACTATGACACGGTGACAGACACGTCCCCTCATGTCAATGACCTAGCAAAGACGCATGTATTTCTCACGCCATCCTCAGGTAGTCCAACTCCATCGACCAGCTGTCATCTCGGGCACACGTGGGCCCCCCAGGTCCCCAGAGCGGGAGAGCCGAGCATTCTGTGGGCCGCGGTTCTAGAGAGGCCTCGGGTGGCTTCTGCCCCTATGAACCACTGCACTTATGGGAACATGGTCACATGCTCACCTCTAACTGCAAAGGAACAACAGGGGTTCGTGTGCCAGAATCAGAGCTGGTCGCAGCCTCAGCCTCTTCCAGAGTACAGGGGCTTCTGTCACGGGGGACGCAAGCCCAGGGCTCCTCCCCAGGGATGGGGAAGGGACGATGCCTGAGCTGCATGCTGACACTGTGAGGGACTTTGACAAATCAAACACACAAGAAAAGCCTGCTTCCCATGATAGATGACATACGACACATGCTTGTGAAGCACGGAAAAGGTGAAAGCTGGGCGAGCAATTTGTATGCCATCCTCGTGATCCAATGGATAGGGGATAAGGAGCGTACCCTGCCGAGCCAGGGATATTCTTTCTGCTGCTAATGGGAGACTTGAACGGAGGGACGCCAGCAGAGAGAGACCCTGGAGCCATGCAAATAGCTCTTGTGTCATCTCCACTGGTCACCCCCGCCCTCCACAGGCTGTCCTCGCCCCTCTAGCCGCTCCGCAGCATATAAGGGTGCTGAATGTGCCGCCTCCCCTCTCGGGAACCGTGAATAACAAACCGTCTGTAAATGGGTGTCGTCCTGAGATGTGGGGGCCTGGCCATACCTGAGTGACAAGCAATGTACCCACTCCCTCCAGCCCAGACACTGGACGTGCACAGCGGTGTTCCCGATGAAGTGGGGGCGGCGGAAGACAAAGCTGAAGGAAACCTTCCATGCAGGCGGGATTTGCAGCCATACACGTAGTTGTTTCGTGTTGAGGGAACCAGGGCCGGGTCTGGCTGGCTGCTCACGCTCTGGGAAGAATGAGACGGGCTGACTGTGATCAGCTGGCCTGGGAGACGTGTGCCGGTGGGCACGGTGGACTGGGCACACCCACGTCCTCCTGGGGGAACTGACTTTAGAGGGGGGGCGGTACAAGCAGCTGCCTGTCAACCCGGCTTCCCCAGCCACAGGGGCTCAGGCACAGATCAGCCACAGACGACAGCGTCGAGGGGATCTCCTCCTGAGGGCTTCCCTGGCTGCTGCCCAGGCGCGGAGCAAGGACCGTGGGTCGGAAGGAGCTTCCCGCCCACCCCCACAAGCACCTGCCATGCATACACCACGCTGCGCGCACTCAACGGGCTTCTCAGGGCAAGACGCAGGCGCAGGGCCACCATGGCCACACTCCCAGCCTGCCCGTTCTGACAGCCTCACCCTCTTCAGCCCACACACGTGGCCTCAGGAAAGGCAAGGGGACGCAAACGCAGTTTTTAAAATCATCACACATTTTGTGTATGTCGTCCTCATTCAATTATAACTGCCTGAACATAACCTCTTTCCTCACGTCAGGTGAACTGGCATTACGTTTCTTTTTTAAAGCCTATGACAGCCACAGAAAAATTCATATACATACTTCTTTAAGCTGTATTTCTTCTAAGCCCTTCAAAATATATTTCTTTAATTAAAATCACAAATAACCCTATGACTTAAATTTTCTTTATCGTACACTCTTTAGATAATTTCTTTTTATTTTTTTTACCATTTTTGTCTAGGGATATTTAATAATTTTCATAACTATTAAAGGAATAAATGAGTCCATTAACATTGGATGAAAGTGGGGTTTAAAAAAATGTTAAATACGACAACCAAATATATTTCTTGAAGCTAAAACCAATTTCTTAGTGTTGGTCAATTTCAGGAAAATTAATATAACTTTGATAAAAGAACATAGTCAGATGGCAAAATGTACAGATTTAAAAACTAAAACAACTCTGGGGACAGTAAAAAAATGAGCAGTTGCCAAGGGAAGGCGGGGAGTGATAAATAGGTGGATCTGGGGAAATTTTCAGGGAAGTGAAACATTTCTGTACTGTAACGTACATACATGATACTGTACTTTTGCTGAAACCTACAGAATTGAATAGCACAAAGAGTGAACCCTAACATAAACTACGGACTTCAGTAAATAATAATGCATCAATATGGGTCCATCATTTGTAACAAATGGGTCATATTAATGTAAGCTGTTAATATCCAAGGAAACTGACTGGAGGATATAAGGAGAGCATAGAGGGACTCTGGGCTTTCCGCTGCATCTTTCTCTAAACCTGAGACTGCTCTGAGAAATGCAGTTTATTAATTTTTAAAGAATTCCACAGACAAAATTCAGAAAATAACATGTTTATGATGGTAAAACATCTATGGAATGCCTGAATCAGTAATTTGCCCAGGTATTTAAGTTCATGGCATAGTATATCAAATATAATTTTGAACTTAACCATCAGAAACCTCAAAAGAGCGGTTTTCCGAAGTAGGAAGAGGTCTGCACACACACCTACCTGGGGTGCTCACAGGACCATCTAGAAGGGCTTCCTATCCTCACTTTCTGCCTCGGTCCCTCCCCATGCGTCCGTTCTTCCGTGTAAAGAGACATGGTCCCCAGAATCTACTCTTGATTTGCCAAGAGCACATGAATGGCAAATAACTTGGGCTTCATAAATTTATTAGAGAGCTTTGTTCTGTGGCAGGGGGAAGAATCGGCACCAGACACAGTCCCTAGCCTTATGCTGACGGCGAACCCCCACATTTGATGGGAAGCCTTCACAGCAGTCCGCACGGAGACGCGCTCACGTCTCCCCCAGCCCCGGCCCTGAGAACATTTCCGAGCCCGCGGAGCTGTCTCCACGGCCTGCGTGCCCCCGAGCTTCCCGAGCACACCGTCCACTGCCCACAGGGAGCAGCTGGGGCTCCGGCTCGCACACGGCCCGGCGGGCCCCAAGTGCTCCTTCAAGCCCATTAACTTTGAATGTGGCCCCCCACCGACAAGGCCACCCATTGTTAACCTCATCTGAATTCCGTGACATGCCGGTTCTGGGTGTCCTGAGTCAAAATTCTTCCCAAGCCATGAAATGGTGGCGAGAGCCTGATGAATGGGCCTGGAACTGAAGCAACACACCTTGCGGCGAAGTAACCAGGGCAGCTTGGAAAATGAAGAAGAGCTTGGAACATAGACAGGTGTTAGCCGGGGCCGAGGATGCCGGCCAAACCCGGCAAACAATGTCATCATCCGGGGAAAGAAATACACGGGTTGGTTGCAAAGAGCTCCGGGTTGATTTCAAGATAAAACACTTGGCCATATCCCCTCTCCAAAAAAAAAGAACTGGGGAGAGGAACCTTGGTTGTACCTGCAAGAAGCCATGAGCTACTCACATATGTCTCTGTAGCCCCTCCATCAGTGTAGATCCTGCATGGACTTTCACATTCCTTTGACTTTTCAGAGATGCCCCGGTTTGTCTTTGTGTTGCATCCCTCTCTGAGAATCTTGGAGTCCTTTCAAATGATTTATCTTTAAAGGTCCCTAAAACCTACTCTGGATGAAGACCCACCTCTTACTTCAATGGGAAATATGGAACCATCAGCCTGGGACTCACTCATGTGCCCACTATAAGAATCCATATAACATGATCTGTATCCACGAACCTATTCTGCGTTCATGAAATATTTCTTGAATCTAGAAAATAGGTAAAAGAGCCAGGGAGCTCTCAAAACTTCTCTCCGTCATTCACTCTCTCTGTGTCACTGGGTCAGTGGCTCAGCCTTCCCGAGCCCTGAGAGTTCACGGTGGTACCCACTTTACAGAGCTGTTCTGATAACTGAAGTCTAACCCGACGTGAGACGCAGCCTTGCCAGTCTGGTAGAGGGTATTCCTCAATAAGCGCTCAGTAAAGTCAGCTCTGATGAGCACCACTTGATAGTAATATGGCCACAGAAGAAAGCCAGATGCCTACAGTATCATTTTCTCATTTTCTTTTTGCATTCACTGCTTCATACCCTATGCCCTATACAAGAAAAGCCATAGAAGACCCTGGATGTCTCGTCGACATGCTCACCATGTTATGATTACTACCTACCACACTTAAAATAACTACTTACCAGGTATCTGCTGTGTGTCATGGGTTATATATAAAATACCAGTCCAGGAAAATGGATACATAAATGCAGTGGAACTCATTCATCCAGTAAATGCTTATTAAGCCTCTGTATACAAGCTCAGAGATACGGCAATGATGAAACAGATCCATTTGTCCTCACTGAGGATGGATGTCAGCGTAAGAGACAAATACTACACAAAAATGTATACGGTCTGTCAAGAGGTGACAGTTTCTCTGAAGAACAGATCGGATGGAGGGCCAGAGGCTACTGGGAGTGTGAAGTGACAATGACCCCTGTGAGGTCACACAGGAAAGGTGGGAGGAGAAATGGAGGTGGGGTCAGGTGTGAGAGAGCATTCACCTTTTCCTATACATTTTTGTAATGCTTTGTGCCTGCAGAATGCACTACACTTTGATTAGAAACTATAATAAAATAGTGGGACAAAGAAAATGACATTTCTGCACTCTCACAAAATACATGAAATGTATTTAAATATCACTAGCTCCACGGATTGCCCATTTATTAGTCACATTTCAGATACTCCTTGGCTCATGGAGTAATGGCCTTGTTTCCTATGCTTATGATTTTCCACCCCTGATGTGCTGTCCCGTGGGACTGTGAATTAACGTTAATAATGAAAACAGAGCACGTGTGAATTCTCTCTCCCTGAGCCCAGATGCCCTCTCCCCAAAGTACCAAGCCCCTACTCCTTGTCACCGCTGCTCTTTGGGACCTGTAGGTGGAGGGCTGCCGTTGCCCAAATGGGACTGTTGTTCTGGAACCAGAGTCCAAATATGTCAGTCTTGCCTATCTGTCAAAAGGCAATAGGGCAGGTGGGTGACAAAAAGATAGAGGAAGAATAACCCAAGCGCTGCGCCCACTTTTCTCCTCCTCCTCCTCCTCCTCTTGCCTCTTCCTTCTTCTTTTCTTCCATCATGAAAGAGGAAATACAAACTCCATGCCAGAGCGAAAACAGAAGGAATGCAGGTGAGCACGAGAACGGGGGGCCAGTTCCGGTCACTGCTGCCTCCTCAGTGCCTTTGATGGAGGAAAGGGGGACAGATGGTTGAAGCCCCAAGTGAACTCAGGCACCCCAGGGCAGAGGGAGCGTAGGCTCCCTTCCCGCAGAGGGGGAGCAAGGACCCAAAGGTCCCCAGGTGTCTCTGGTATGCTCCCTCCAGGAGAAACAGCACACGTAGGCAAAGACAAGCCCAGACCGCCCACCAGGGTCCCCACGTGCCGAGAGAAAGGCGAGAGCAGTGGGGATTCTAGTTCCCCGGAACGTGGCAGGTGTCAGCGGAGGTCGAGCTGGCGCAGCAGGCAGGTGTTATGTGGCTAAGGCGGCACGGGGCATGTGCCATTGCATTTCAGCATGGACCAACCAGTGGCCAGGAACTGACGACATCAGAGGGTCGAGCCAGGGACCGTGGAGCTGCCTGGCCCCAGTGCGAGGACTGTGAATAGCCTACGATTTCATATGCCATCGCAGGGACGAGGAGAAAGAGCAGGAAATTATTTAGTGGACCAAATAGAATTTGGCTGCAACCTAACTGTCTGCCATCTGGCAGAAGGAGGACTCAAAGTTTAGGTTACAGGGAGTTACAAAAAGAAAACTATTTTTCTTTAACTGAGCATTTGATCTAAAATACCACACCTGCTCACTCTTTTAAGGCCTTGGCAACATCACGGTCAATAATGGCAATAACACCAATATTAGGGAGAACAGAAGAACTAGAGAATACTTGAGTCCTGGCTTAGGTTTTAAGAAAAATAAAAGCTATGACGGTAGTGAGCGGGCAAAGCATTTACTGCAGTTTGCAGAGCACCGAGGAGCTGCCTATCCGGGCTTCGGGAAGTGGAAGGAGCCCGTCAGCAGCTGAGCACGCTTGCCTTCTCACTGACTGACACACTGACTTCCCGGCAACGGGCAGCTCTGTTCACCTGCAAAGGAGCCCTGGAGGACAGCGCGCCAACGGGAGGGGAGGCGTGCTGCCAGAGAGCGCACAGGAAGGCCCCAGGACCCTCTCTCATCCTTTATGCTTACTCTGTAACCACACAGGCCACCAGAGGAGCACCGAAGACAAGGTTATCCAGGGTCAAATACCATCAGAATGGAGCTTCTCTGATTTCCAGAAATGCACAGTCACTGGAGTTGACTTTTTCTCTCTTCTTTGTCACTGTGTTTTCTGCTTTCCCTCCCTACAGAGAACCAGACAGACTTGTTCTAGGTTAGCATTCTTGCCCCCACATCAGAATTTGGCAAGTAACTCACGGACCCATTCAGCCCATGGCTTATTTTTGTAAATAAAGTTTTATTTGAACACACCCTGGCCCATTCATTTGCATATTATCTTTGGCTGTTTTCATACTAGATGGCATGGCTTAGCCGTGGCAGCAGAGACCATATAATGTTCCCACAGTTGAAAATATTTACAATTTGGCATTTTACAGAAAAAGTTTGCAGACCCCGGCTCTATACTGTTTTACTGAGTGAGCCCAATTGAAGGACATTCTGTAAAATGCCTGAGGGGCACCCCTCAAAACCGTCAAGGTCAGCCCAAATAAGGGAAGTCTGAGAAACTGTCACAGACTGGAGGACTCTAAGGTGACAGGTCACCTAAATGGGACTGTCATCCTGGAATAGAAAAGGACATGAAGTCAAAAGGAAGGAAATCTGGAAAAAGCTGGGACTTCAGTTAATAATGTGTCAACACTGGTTTATTAACACTTGACATTATAATGTACTGTGTCATAGTAAAATACCGAGGATAGTGGAAATGGGGTGTGGGATAAGTAGGGACTCTACACTCTTTGCAATTTTTCTGTAGTCTAAGACTGTTTTAAAAAAGCTTTCTTAACGTAAGAGCCATGTATGCGTGTGTGTGTAAATTTATCAGAAGAGCAGTAAGTTATATGCCAAACTATTAATATTTGCCTTTGGGAAAGGGATTGAAACTGGGAATGTTAGAGGAGCTTCATCCATTTTACTCTGTATAATTCTGTAGCATTCACGTATTTTAGAGTGATAAAATGAATGCACACCCATGATCGGCCTGTTTATAGTCGTGAAATGAAAGACTCAGAATTAATTTTGCAATGTCACTACCAATCTAATGAGATGTTAAGAATGAATGGGAAAAACGTGGTAGCTATACATTTTTGAAGTATTTATTTCCTTATGTATTTTTTTATTTGTCTTTTAACAATGACTATCTCGAATGGTGGGAAGTTCTTGTTTTGTTTAAAAATATTTTTCAAAGAAGAGGAGAATGTCAAATACCCTATTAGGTCCCTGCGACGTGTTTCCGTGGGGGTTGACACAGAAGCTCAGATGAGTAGTTCCATCCTGCTCCGTCCTTACAGGACCTGGGGCGTCCAGGAGGAGCACACGCTCAATTAGGGTGACTTCGTCGGCAAACCTGAGCCATGGGACCTGTCTGAGGCTAAGTTCATTCAGTGTACACATTTGTTTCTCGAAACTTTTGTCTCCCTAAGTAGTTCTGAGAAGTGCCTAATGTCACTGAAAGAATCGTGGGTGCAAATTTCGTGACCTGAAGCAAAGGTTACTCTTTGAATAGCAGGGAAGTGCCCACGGTTCTAGACCAGCGTTAAGTCTGTGGTATAAAATCCAAAAAGGACGTTTTCTAGACAATCAGTCCTATTAATGGTGGTATAGGGCAAATGAGAAGGCCGAGAAAAAAGGGCAGAGGGCCTACACTGCTTAACCACGCCGACTGTGATCAGAGCCACATGCCTCACACGGTAACGGTTCACCACACGTGGCCGTTTGGCACTTAAAGTGAGATACTTCCAAACTGAGAGGTGCTGTGAGTGCAGACACACAAAAAACTTGGAATATAAAATATCCCTTTAAACACCTCATATTGATTGATTTTGTTAAATAAGACATAATGGTAATCAAACTCATTTCTTCTTGCCTTTTAATGGGGTCACGAGAAATTTTACAATTACATAGTCATCTTAAATTCTGGTTCCTTTGAAAATTCTCTTAGACAACGATGATTTAGAAGCACAAGAGAAAACTACTTTTTGTGTCCCATTCGTAATACAGTATGTATAACACAAGTCTGGTCTCATAGTTTCATAGAAACTTCCAAATATAATGCAGGGAATTTATCAGGGTCCTAAGTATTCCTACATAAATGTTAGAGTAATAGAGATAACTTTACATGATATTCTAAAGTGACTCAACAGTTCAATATGGAAAAAAAAAACCCAAGGAAAACCATGGTTTATTTAAAGAGAAGACAGCAGTGTTTGAACCTCAATTTTTCTGGGACTGTCCATCTTTATACATGGCTGTAAGAAGTACATATGCATTCTGTGTATTAAGTACATGTCCATATTCATATGTACTTTTCATGTACCACGGCACGGGTCCCTGAAGCTAAGAACCCACACAGACTCAAGGTCTGACCATGACAGGAAACTGCCATATCTGCACTAAGTGCAGGGAGCTTCTCTTATGCTCGACTGCATTTAATGAACTCACAGGTCAGTTCAGTGAGAGGTACAGGGGGAACGGGCATCTGTTCACAGATACGTGGTTTCCACGTGAAAACTGGCAGAGCCACAGCCAGTATGAGATACTCTATAAAATTATTATTTTTACCTAAGGGCGAAGTTGAGCTTTCTACCTCGTCAGTTAAACTCACGACGTAGAGCTCACAATCTAGTTCCTTATCGTAAGACTTAACTAGTTGGGGGAGCTGGCCAATTTACTAATTTCAAAGAACTTGGTTATTCTTGGCTTCCGTATTTATTTGCTCAAACAAATAATGAGAAAAATGCTGCAGTGAAGCAACTGGCCTTTGCAGAGCTTATAATGCGTCGTCTTCTGTGTTTTTATAATATGTTCTCACTTACAGAACAGCTCCAATTAGCTGGCAAGGGCCAAGGTCCCCGTAAGCTCATATTTTGGAAGTACCTGTATAAATACAGTGCTGGGAAATGACTCGTTTCTTGGGGGTTGGGGACGTGTGGCCCAGCAGGGCCGACTCATGCCCTCACTGCACAGTTCTAGCCCATGAACTAGGGCATTAGCTTCAGGTGGCTGACCTCAAGCTATGCTTCAGCATCTGCGTTGTTGGGAGAGATGAATACCTGATAAAAGGTGGGCTCAAAGATTCATTCTAAAGATACCAAATAATTGTGAGCACAGTACACCTCATTCTGACCATGGCACTGACACCACTTGAACATGTTCTGTAGACCAAGGGCTCATTTCACTTTGGCATCGTGCACACATGTGAACAGCCCCTGCCCCATCTTGACGGTTTCCTCCGCAGCATGAACGCGCCTCTACCGCGGAGAGCAAACCCACGAACCAAAGCCTCACGGCGATCGCGTGGCCCAGACGGTCAGCCACCCAGGCCCTGCAGTTCTGAAATCCCAATGCTCGTTTGAATTGATAATCTGAGTAAGCACCATCTTCAACTGGAAATCTAGCTTATATATATATATATTTGCCTTTATTTACTTTTTATATTTATTGTTGAACAAACTTGCTTCTCAGTTATCCCTATCACAGCCCCTGAGTTGTCCGGAAGCTCTGGAGATACCACCGATTTAAGAAACCACCGTTCTCAGATGGGCAGGTTCCACGGACCTACTTTTTCAGTGTCCAGGGGTGGGTGAATTAAAATGCAAAACACCACACAAAAGACTGCTATTCCAAGAGTATACAATGGCACTAAAAACACCATTGAAATCCTTACTTTACCCCTCTATTTAGTTAGAAGTCAGTTCTCAGAGAAGAACGAGGGGAGAAAACCTCCTTTGGTGCGATCCTTGTTTAACTACCACGGCACACCGGGGGCTCCCAGGAAGCAATGGGGTTGCTGATCCGCCCTCTGTGCTCTGTCATACGCAGTATTGTGAATATAGTATTTCTGGATTATACACGTGAAAGCTGCTAAGAGACCAGACGGCAAAGTTCTCCCCACAAAACCGGAATGGGATTATGTGACGTGACGGAGGTGTTAGCTGACACGACAGGGCAGTCCTATCGCAACACAGGAGTGTATCGAGCCAACACGTTGCACACCTTAAACTTACGCAACGCTGTCTATCAATTATACCTCAATAAAGCTGGGGAAAAAAACTGATTGTCCTCACCCGCAGACCCTGCTCCCTTACTCCCTGTCTGCACCGGCTCTTTCGGATCCTGGGAAGGCTCCACTGCCCCCCCCCCCCCACGTGTGCTTCCTTGCTCTGAATTATGTGGTACTTGGGGCACCACTGATCTGGCATGTAGTACTTGCAGCCTGTACTACTGCCGTTTCTTTGCTAATGTGGACGTCATGTCTGTGTTCCCACTTGCATTCTCCTGAAGATCATAAAGTCTGTAAGATTACATCTAGAACAAATAACTCTTTAAGCACATGAATAGACACTACCACGTGATTTCCAGAGTTTTAAGGAAGGCAATTTTGGTCTCCAGTGATTGGAGAAGGGGCACTGAAGTTCATCCCTGCTCTTTTTGTGTTTATCGCTCCGTCCAGGAACATGCAAATCAGAGCTCTCATTCAACTCAGCCGGAAAAGTAACCCAGGGGCAGGGGCGTGATACAAATGGGTTTTAAGGGTTTGGTGAGAAGATTGTGCTTTTAGACTCCTTCAAAACACTCGTGGATGACCGCCTGGACTCTTGTCCGTTACATCCTTCTCTGGTACCTTTATGGTTGCTTTAAACGATGCTGGTTATGCTTCCTCAGTTATTTATTACGTGTGCCTACTTTGCACGTGTGGCTCTTCTTAGCCATGCCTGCAACATGCATTGTAAGGGAGACACCTGAGAGGTCAGCCTTACTATTATAGGACTTGTGAATCGTAGACTCATGTCTGAAGAAGCAATCATCAGTCTACACTTCAGCTATCCCACTGCCTATCCCTAAGTATCCAGCTGCACGATGAACAGGCTCCCCCCAGCCTATTCCTCTCACAAAAATACATGAGGAATTCTCAGGGAACATGAAGGAAGCATTAAAACTTTATTCTCAAGAAAATTAAACATAAACCTTTGAGAAGGGTCTAAAAAATGCAACTACGTGACATTTTACCATTAAGTTCAACTGTTTCCCTTAAGGAGCTGTAAGATTACATCTAGAACAAATAACTCTTTAAGCACATGAATAGACATTATCACGTGATTTCAAGAGTTTTAAGGAAGGCAATGTTGGCCTCCAGTGACTGGAGAAGGGGCACTGAAATTCACCCCTGCTGTTTCTGTGTTTCTAAAAAACGAGCTGTTTAAAACATGTGCTGACAGAATCCTGTATCTGGGTAAAACAATTATGTTGCTATTGAGGGTTCCTTAAGAAAACATTTAGTTTGTTTTCATATACTTGTTAATAACTATATTACTTACGGATGATGGAGATATTACATTTCCCTATGAAGTAAAAATAATTCTGTAAGACTTCAGGCAAAACTGGGTATCAGGGTCCTGAAAGAAGTAGATTCTTAATTCCAGGTTATATGGGTCACTGGGCACTTCGGTAGTCTAACAATAATGCACCTTTATAAAGCAGAAATCCTCAAAGGTTTCACGGTGTAATACATGATTCAAATTATTAAAAATGTCCTACGTGATGGCAACATGTATATATTAAAAATTATCCTTTCCAAAATATCCTTAAACAAATATCTCATATTTTAAGTACAATGCTGGTGAATGTTTTATTAAGTAAATCTCCAAAGATAGCACATTTCCACTACCTGCCGTCTAGCGCCCTCTCTTTTCTCACTCCGGTTTTTATGTGAGTGCCAACATATGATTTGTACACAATGCAATTTTGCTTCTGGATCTATGCATTCTAATTAGAGAGTTAGCAAATTATATTGCAAAAGAAATGTTATTACTACAATCGTATTTTGTGTGGAAGAGAAGACAGTAGTCTGACTAGGGGAGAAGAAAATAAGGAAGCAGGTAGGTGTGTTGCTAAGGTAAGAAAGTCACCTGGTCTGTCTGTCTGCCCACCCTGACTTCCCTGCGAGCTTCACCCTGCCCCATTTCTTCTGGGGCCCCTGTTTCCCCTTGCCGTGCTCAGCCTGGATTTGAGGAGGAATGGACACGTTTCCAGCCTCAGCCACGAACCTGACTGAGTATGGCCTGGTGTGGGCAGGATTTCTCCTGGGAGGGCAACACAGGGCCCCACAGCCCAGGGTCTGCCAGACATGGAAAAGCCCAGGCCAAACGGTGGAAGCTGGAAGTGACTGGCTTAGGAACACCCCGGGATCTGTCCAGGCTCATGAGTCAGAGGTTTCCGCAGCATCCCGAGGAAAGCTGCTTTGCTCTTGAGGCAGAAAGCCAGGACCAGACAGCCCTTCTCCTTTCCAGAGGTGTGTGCGCGGAGACCCGAAATGCTGTCACTCCACCAGGCACGCAAAAGATGACCGTGTGCACAGCATTTCGGCAACTGAAGTCAACATGTTAAAACACTTTCCAGAGAAAGGTTATCTTTCTGAGAACCACACAACAGAATGAGGGGAAATGACAACATTTTCTAACGAGTGTTCCTTTCATTGTTAATATGCTTCTAGGAGAGGAAACTGCCACAAAACTGCCTGAAGCTGTAGGATGAGACCTGAATTCAGAATTGGTGCCGTGTGTGGGCCTTCCACAGACCAGGTTCAGATCCTATTTCGGGTATGAAGAGGGATCGACTGGCATGAGAAATGGGGGGGGGGTTCTTCTTTGTTTCCTTGGCGGTGTTCCTGGTTATTTTATCTGTAAGATCTTAATGCTTTTGCTGCTTTTTCCCTTGGAAATGCATTACACCTACATGGCTAGTTTTCCTATCAAGTGCTAACCTAAAACCTAAGTATCTTAAAGGGCAATTACAAACGTTCGGATCTTCATCCACAAACAGAGAGCTGTTTTCTTTGGCCACACCATCTTTGAAATGACCTCGGAACTACCTTCTCTATTTTGGGTCACCTTGCTAAGAACAGGACTTTTTGCTACCTTCCAACACAGGATGGAGGCCATTTCTTCTAGCTTAAAACACAATTCTTTTGTTCTTTCCAACACTGGGCTCCCTGAAGATACCTGAAAGGCCACTACAGAGCGGGACTGGGGACAAATGTGGGTCTCCTGATCCATCAGTCACCACATTAACTTTAAAGAAGTAGAACCATCTCAAAGATGATTAACAACATAAGGGCCCATTTCCCCAGGCACGAAGTTGAGCGTCTTCACTTTACTGTTTGGACTATCCCTGCGCTTGACGGGACTTTTCTTTAAAAGGAGCTCCCCATTATTTGTCTCCTTACCTACGACACTTCGGTGCATGCTTTCCTCTCACCTGCCGACCTTCTGTGGGCACAGGCTTTCTCACGTGGACTGTCCTACACCCTTTACAGCAGCACGAACCTCCAAGCATGAAATGGCTTTTTGGAGCGGCTGTTCTCTGAGCCACCAGGAGAAATCTACGCTCAAAAATGAGCTGCCTCGAACCAAAGCATTTTAAAAGGTGGAGGGTTTCATAAGCCACCACACGAACACATTCAATTAAAATTGGTGAAGTGACTGCAACAGACAGAAAAATAAACACTGTGGATTGCCAAATTAGATTAGGCCATAGACTCCTGGTCCATGGCCCTGTCTGGGGTGTCCTTGACAATGTCCTCAATGTCAGGTTTCACAAAAAGGCAGAAATGTCCCGATAATGAACTTGATAGGGCATCAGAAATGGAAATGGGAGAAACTTCTTGACCTCAAAGAGCCGCAGTCTGTCGTATATTGTTTAATGGGCTTCAGAAGCTTCTTTCTATCACTCTACATCCTTATATAGTTCGGTTGTCTAACACAGTAGCTAAGCCAGTAGCTACCTGTGGCTATTCTGTTCACATTTAAATGAAATTAGATAAAGCTAAAAATTATTTTCCAACCACCCTGGCCACATGTTAGGCTGTCCAAAGCTACGTGTGGCTGCTGGGGACCGCACGGGACCGCCCAGGTAGGGGACTCCCAGACAGCTGCACTGGCCTGAGCTACTCCAGGAGGTGGACGCCTATCTAAGGACTGTCCTCAGGGCCGTGTTTCTGTTACGTGGGGTGGCCTTGGTTATCTCCTGGCAAGTCAGCAAAGGCCGTGGAGTGAAGGTGCGAGCTCCCAGGGCTGTGGCAGCGCCAGGCGAGATTCTTCAGGCCTAAACCATTCAGTGGTTCCCCCACCCACTCCACACTCGCTCGCCCCTCCAGCTGGCGGTCCACGTCCCCCACCTCCCACGTCCACCTCCCATCCGCCTCCTGTCCTCACCCTCATTGCGTCCCAGCCACGCGAGCCCCAGCATTCCAGATTTCCCTCGTGTGAAACCCTTGTTCCCACTCCTCTAAGAGCAACTCTGCTTCCTTCACTAGTAAGACATCACTTCCTTCACAGTTCAAAGCTCTTTTTATCCCCAACAGAGTATTTAACGTGTGTCTCTGGAGTCACGTACAGCTTTCCCCTCCTACGGATGCCTTAAACATTACACGCTTTCATTTTAGAGCACACGTCTCACTCTCCTTGGCATCGCGGTGGTGAGTACACATGCCTCTGGATCCAACTGGATCACGACTTAGGGTGTCCAGGGGGCTTGTGCTGCAGCATCTCTCGATGCCTGGCGCACATCAGGCATTCAAGCAGTGAGTCTGGAATTAAATTTAAGTGACACACTAGGATAACTGCGGAAACCTGGTTTGGTCTGTACAGAGTCGGCCTAGTACTGGAACCTGGCTGGTTCTCCCTCACCCCCAGCTCGCACTCCTGCCCCCTGTCCTTCTTGGCATCATCCCTGTGCTCTTCAGCAAACTCCTGCATTCTCACTGCGTTGTGCTCAAGCTGCCCGCTGTGTCTGACCTCTCTTCATCTACGGCTTTATCCCCCTGATGTTCCTGAACGCCCGTCCAGCTCTCTGTTCCTCAGACTTTCTGCCCTGACCCCGATGTCCCTGAACGCCCGTCCAGCTCTCTGTTCCTCAGACCTACTGCTCTGACCCCAATGTCCCTGAACGCCCGTCCAGCTCTCTGTTCCTTGGACTTACTGCTCTGACCCCGATGTCCCTGAACGCCCATCCAGCTCTCTGTTCCTCAGACTTACAGCTCTGCCCCCGAGAAAGGTGCTGGTTAACCCATGGACGGAAGCGCGGGCCGAGGAGTGCGGCACTCTGTGCAGCACTTGACAATCTCAGGTGACGGCCGCTGTTCACGCTTTCCGGTGTGCCTGGGCATCTCATCGTTATTACCCATATTTAAATAGAATGTACTTAGGTCAGAATAGGGATGATGATATAAAACTGAAATGATACTTCTCAAACTTACAGTTTTGTGGATTCATATGTATGACAGTAAATTACACAGCTCATCCCCATTGTGATACATAATGAAATACAATACCAAGCTGGTGGACACGTAATCTAAACAGCTCTGTGCCTCTGACTTCCAAAGCGCTGTGTGACAGAAGTCACGGTAATTCACTACTATGATGCCGCTTGATAAAAAACAGCCTTCCTATGTGCCAGTGAATTCTTATTTCGGTCTAACCTGAGACACTCTTGTAAAGGAGCACATGAATTAATGAGTCACTGGGATTATTGCTGGGCTGTATAAAGGCCTCGCCCTGCCACAACAGACACAAACCCTGAGACTTGAGATGACATGGTCGCTGTCTGAAATGTTACAGTCGCCCCTGTGGAGTTATGGCCTAACAGAGGAGAGCAGCTGTCTGGGGTGCTGCTTGTGATTTGTCACGTAGTAATGAAATGTAGGACACGAGCTACAGAAGCTGTCTGATTAGGTTACATCTCTGCTGGAAGCCCCAAGTTCATTTCTAATGACCAGTAGGATGACACACGTTCTGTCCTCACAGGACGCCCCACTGTGTTTGGGTGGCTGGAGCTTCAAAAGAGGAAGGGAACTCACATATTATGCTTTCAAGACCCTTGGCAGAGGCAATAGCTTTCAGCACATAAAGACAAGATTTTAAGATAACATGTTTTGAAAATAAACTTTATGTGACAAATTGGTATTAAGGCTATATTTTTGGGGGTGGGGGACACACAGTCAGAAACTTTGGTAAGTAAAGATGATGATTTCTCTATAAATGTGCTTGCACACACCGACCTGTGTGTGCTGACTGTGACCCACACCCCCTCACCCTGCAGCTGGGAATGGCTGAAATGTGACAGGTCTGGACACACAGCATCCAGAAAGGCAGCAGTCACTTATCTTCCAGGAACTGGAGACCCTCCTACGATTCCAGATTTGTGCAAGGCCTATTATTTACACGGTCTTCCTCCATGAGACAGGCTGGGATGGAATGGAGCTCCCTTGCTGCACTGACATGACCTGGAAGACATTTCATTTACTCTAGGTGCCCTCAGCACCGAGCTGTAGATACTCTTGTTGTTTTCTATTTTGCCTACACAGATATTAGAAAAGAAACAACACCAACAAAAATCTGTCAAATTCTACACCAGAGTCGAGGCTGGTGAGGCACTTCCCCATCACTTTCCATACCTTTTCGGCTGCCCTGATTGTGAAGGATACAATTTTGATGTGCCAGCGTAGTTCAAGGTACAGTTCCCTAAAGACAAAGTCATCAACTGCTTTGCTAAATGCTGAGTCGCTTCGTGCCAGTCCACTCACTGCCAGCTTGCAAAAACTGAGCCCCCGCTGTGATTACTTCCCGTCTGGTACCTTTGAGTGAGGTCCTAATTCATCATAAGGTCACCCCCCCATTGAAAAACAACCTATGTGGAACAGACTGTTGGGTGAAGGGCCCTCTGTGCTGCGCGAGGGCCTCCCAGCAAAGCTCACCCCACTGCAGGAGGTAACCGCAAGCCTGCTCATTTTCACGTCTCTCATTCACCCTTCTCGCATCTCCTACAACGGCCTTGTCCTGGATGGCATCCGTGGTTATATACTCTCTAATGTTATTTTCATTACTACTCCCTCTCCGGAATAGCAAGCAGAGTATCTCACCTTCAGACCACCTTCCATCCCTGCTGATTGATTGACTACTTCCACGAATCAGTAGTTCAGTCTCATGCAGCTCAAATATCCACTGGCACCTGCCCTCCTTTGGATGTCCATATTCCTTGTTATCTTCTGTGTTTGCATCTCCACTTAGGGCCCAGTAGAGGGTAACGTTTTTTAATAACTTCCTTGCCAAGAAGCTAAGCTCTCTTGCCTCTGCATTTTACATTTATTCAATGAGCAAAATGTTCACACCCCAGATCTCTCTGCTCTTGTCCCTTTCATTCAGAGAGGTGAGCCTTACTGGGAAAACTGGTCGAAAATGCCAGATGGACAACAATGTATTATTGATCTCCAAAATCAACCAGGACTTTAAAATATCCAGAAAAATGTAATGCATTTCTCAGTTCAACTCAGTATCCACTTCTCACAATTATTTGTTTAAAGGTTCACCACGCTCGAAATCCATTCCTGCCTCACTCTGTATTCGCAGTCCAGGACACAATACCTCCCCCGCTGAGAAACATCACTCACCAAACAGGAGCCCCCATCCTCCTGCCTCCAGGCACACAGGCTTGGACAGGGGAGCCCCCTCCTCACCTCCTGTTTCCTCCTAGGAGCACCCCCTCCGCTGCTTCTCCTGGCCCAACTCCTCCTTCTCACGAACATTACACTCTTGGCAACACATTATTATCTTTAGTCTTTCCTTTCCTGGACGAGTATTCATAAAAACATGTAAATACCTTTTACTTTCTCATCAAGAAAGAGAGGAAGGGAGGGAGGGAAGGAGAGAGCAAGGGAGGAAGGAAGAAAAAAAAAGAGAGAGAAAAGGAAAATAATAAGAAAAAAGAAAGTTCTCATTTATTTTGACTTCCTTCTCCAGCTACGCTTTATCAGTTCCTCATACAATTGCTGTAATAATTTTTTTCCACTTTTGCAATTTGAGCTAAGTCCTCACATTAATCTAGTTTGTCTTCCAATCTGTCACTCCAAAAATAGCCCCTGCTAAGGTTACCAGGACCTCCATCCTCCAAACTCTATGGACAGCTTTCAGGCTTCTTCCTTTCTGACTTCTCAAGAGCATTGTTATCAGTCTGAAATACCGTTTCCTTGAAATCCCTGACATTCGGAAGCCTTTGTGATTTCTCCCTGCAAACTCAAATGTTCTTTTCCACTTTGCTGTCCTTCTCTCCACTTCATGAGGACAGGGGTCTCTGCTTCTCTCAACCCATAGGCTTTATTCTCTCGATGAATGGACCTAGTTGGAAATATGGTTGCCCAGAAGGGTGTTACCTTCAAGATCCCATGCCCTTTATCTCCAAATCTACACATGGGAACAAACGCCAAGGTCTTTCCTGAGCCCCTGTCTGAAACTTCCCACAGAGAACATCCAGCAGTCTTCTTGGGTCAGATCGGACCACGGAGCCAGGCAGCGGTCATCAGAATGTTGGAGTGAGAAGACCGCAAGGGAAGTGCACGGGCAGATCCACTTTCCAGAAGAGACGTGTGTAAATACTCTTCTGTAACGAGGGGAGAGATGTGGGAGTGCTGAGCAAACACACACCAGACCTTTGCTGTGTGAGTGAAGGGTGGGACGTCCCCCTCTGTACTTTCTACCTAAGGGACTTAACTACGTCTGTGACATCAGGATCCTCACCTGGGTGAGTCAGGGTTTGTCCAGAGAACAGAACCAACAGGTCGTGCGTATATCTAGTAAGAGATTTATTTTGAGGAATTAAAATTCGTCTGTGTGATTATAGAGGCTGGTGCGTCCAACATCTGCATGGTGGCCTGCAGGCTGCAGACCCAGAAAGAGCAGACATTGTAGTTTAATTCTGAAGCCGACCTGCTGGCAGAATTTTCTCTTGCTCAGAAGCCTGTCTTATTCTGCCAGGCATTCATTTGATTGGATGAGGCCCACCCACATCACAGACGGTGACTGCTTTTCTCAAAGCCCACCGATCTACATGTTCAGTCAAAAACAGGCTCACAGATCACATCCCAACTGATGTCTGACTACCTCTCCGGGTGCCACGGCCCAGCCACGTGGACACAGAAAATGAAGCATTACACCATCCCTAGCTCATATCACTGAGATTCAGACCAGACACCAGGATCTACTCACTGTTTATCTCCACGAAAGCTTCCGACGCGCCCAGTTAGCTCATCATGTCCAGGTGGAGCTCATGACCGTGTTCTGGAGACTCGACTCCTTGTACTGTCCACTCCTTCTCGACCAGGTTATGCAAACCAGATGATTCTCGAGGGATGCCCCCCACTGACTTCCTCCGACCACCAAGTCACACATCATAACTGTGTCTTGTCAATGTCAACTCCGAACCGTCGCTTGGCCCCGTGTAGTTTGTTCCACCCCCATCCAACATGACCCTCAGGCAGGCCGCCGTCCTCTCTCCCCTAAATCACCGAGCCAGTCTTCTAAGTGCTCTTCTAATTCGCGTTCTCTTGTCCTTAAGGCATGGCTGGGATTCTCAGGATCTCCTCCACTTTCTCTCCAGACTTAGCAGGTGCTCTACCTGCACCTCGCACAACCCTGTCCATCCAGGGAACCCTCACCACCGTCTCCCTACGATGTGCCTTGCCCTCAGGAGTGCCCCCAGACAACTCACGCCACCCTTGTCCCAAGCCCTGGTCACCCTGGCCTGACAGACACACATCAGCTCTGCAGGGAAACCTTTTCTGTACCCCAAACCGAACAGGTCTACCAAGAGAACGTGTCACGTTTCTAATGACATGTTTTGTGATGACTGGTTGTGTGTCTGACTCCCTGCTGGCTTGCAGGCTCCCGGGGGAGACGGGTTTTGCTGAAGTGCATCTCCAGTTTCATCTGACTAGTAAGTACACCAAAAACGTCTATTTAATGAGTGCTTCACATATTTCCTGGTTTTCCTCTTATGTAAAAATTTTCCTACTGTGAGTTGTAAGCAAGAATAACATGTCTCCAGTCTGTCATTGATTTTTCATTCCTCCTATGTCACCATCTCCACAAAGCAAGTTGGACATGGATTTGAGAGAACTGGGCATTTGCTGCATTTTTACAAGGTGAATAGAAAAACATCCTTTCACTCCATGGAAGCAGGCCCTCCATCTACCCACACATTTTGCTACGTCCCACTGCTGTACCTTCCTCAGTAATTCTTACCGAGAGTGGTGACACCATGCCATCATGGAGCTTAAATACTGAGTTCTGAATGAGTCAACCGCTTCATCAGACTCACCTGGGCGATTCTGCCGATAGAGTACTGCGTAAGGAACTTTCCATGGTGTCCTCCGAGCGTGTGGCTAAGTCGCCTCACCTGGCACATTCTATCCTTACGAGTTCACTAGCACTTCTGTTACTGAACAAGCGCAACTGTTTTTAATTGTCATGCAACTCACTTCTGTCAATCTTGGCAGACAGGACCCTGCCCACAGGAAGAAATATGTCTGTCTGGCTCTAATCAATGGTACAGCTTCAAAATACATCTGCCATCACATGTGCAGGGCTGTGCCATCACACAAGGCAGGGACGAGAACAACTGGACGCCAAGGTATGATGGGCACCTCTAATGATCAGTCTGTCTATGTACTATGGGAATCGTACTATGTACTACATTCTATGGGAATTCTGCAGAGTTATTCAAAAACATACCGAAGCACATGCATGAATGTACTGTACAAATTCCTCAGACTTCAGTTTGATACAATAAAACCTAAGTAGGACAAACACAATCCTTTGACACTGAAACATTTGGAGGTTGAATCCTCATCAGCCAGTTTGGTACAAAACACCACCAATGATGTGTTTTAAACATAGCACAGTAAACTGAAAAAAGGATGGTGGTATAGCTCAGTAAAACCATCCACTCACAGTACTAACCCGTGTAACACTGAATATTTCGGTTTCAGAAATACAGGACCCCTTCACGTACTGTTGAAGGGTTAACCATCACAGGGTAAAACCGTGACAGTCAGTGGCCACAGACTTCCAATGCTGCAGACATTCGTCTGCATCCTCTGTTCTTTATGACCGTCATAGATTTGTCTACTTATTTATTTATTGAATGGAATGCATAAAATTGAAATAGGCAACGCGTTGCATTCCTGACATACATGCACAAAATATATCCTTTTAATTTGAAAAAACAGATGCTAATGTTGTAGAGTGTGTGTGCTGATACGTGGTACCTGCATCAATATGATTATGTGAACATCTCTTCTTAAATACATATACCCATTTACGAAGAACCTCCTGATCTCTATTCATGATGAGAACTCATTCTGTGGTGGCCCAATTTTTTCTTTTGCAAAACCCTCAGAGAAAGGCAAAATGAATTACCTACTTGGTGAACCAGTAATGGAGGTAGACTGCCTGATGTACAGGGAGACCCTATGATGAGTAAATTTATTCATACGTGTGTTGCTTCTCTTCCCTTGGCCAATTTCACTGATTGGTATTTTTCTTCCTTAATTTCATTTCTTTTGCATCCCTGGGAAGATACATAGTGGTGGTTAAGAGAAAGTTGTAGTGAGATGCCAACCCTTCACATAATTGATTTATAACTTTGTGCAAGTGTTCCGTAGGCCCCTAACTCTTCAGTGTTTTTATCTGAAATATGGGACCATACTTTATATTTTTTTGAAGAACGGTAAAAATAATTCCTATATCTCCCGTTGGGTGCAAGGATTACCTAATACATGGATACATAACTCTATATCCAGTGAGTACAAGCATTTGTAATTTGGTTTTTATTCAATACTTGTAATTGTTATTACTATTCAAATTAATTTCTATCCAGTGCATGGGCTGTGTATATGTTGAATGAAACCAGGGGGACTCTGGAGGAATCATTCCCTAGTGCTTTTTTTTACGGATCTCCTCCCATTGGATCTCAGAGTTCTCCAGTGGAAATGCAGCTGAAATGGAGGCTCTCTTAGGGATTTGAGGAAAGATATTCAAATATGTTTCCTGACTTCATTCTCTGATTTTCCCAGGCATGTGAATATTGAATATGAACAACAATTCCCACAAAGACTTCGGGTAGTCTTCTATGCCTGCAAAATTGCCGTTCCTGACTTTGTCTTTCAGAAATGGTCTCAGGGATTCTTGATGGTCCAGGAAGCCATCAGCTTATATATTCAAAGAAGAAATTTTTATTTTCTTTTAGAATAGTTTTCTTTTTTTAACATCCATCACTTGTCTTTTTGGTTTATCTATGAGAACTGATGGGTAATGCAACCCACTGTCTCCTTTTCCTGAGCTTTCAACTGTGCCCTGTTCTCTGGCTGCTCTACAAGACCAGATGTTCGTAGGGCCAGAGATGGACATACTCTAGGTTTCCCCTTATTTGCATAACATATAGAATAGCACACACATGGATTTGCAACATACTTTTTTTCACTTAACATCATATGTTGAAATGTTTCTTATCCTTATGTTGTGGTGGCATTCCCGTCATGGGGGCATGCCATATTTTAATTAATGCTTCTTCCTCTGAGGGACACTGGGCTGCCTGGAATCCTTTGCTATTAATGTGTCAGCCATAACTAAAATTGTACAGATGCCCTACCACACATGCATGAGTGTATCTATAGGAGAAATTCTCAGGAATGGTATAGCTGGGTCAAGTATCACTATCAAATAATACATTTTTAATACTGCTAGATATTGCTATGTATTTCTCCTCGGGAGTTGTACCAATTTATCTCTGCATCAAGAATGTACAAGGGTTATTAGCAATATTCTAATTATTCGGTGCATTTGCCAGATTTCCTCTGGCTGGAAGTCATGTGTCATCTAACTGCACGTCACCCTCCAGGAACACATGTGTTACCTGCTAAAGGAATGCTTTCCCTGACATGTCCTGGACTGGGCTAGAAGGCCATGCATGTGCCCCTACAGAGTGCAGGACGCGTGTTTCTCAAGTCACTTCTCACATGATCCCCATTGCAGGGCCTCCTCATTTTCTCCAGTTCCAGAATATAAGTTCTGTCTTCCCAGCTCACTCCCAGCTGTGCTTTACACTTTGCGCAGCCCACAAGAGGCTATCAGAGTCCTTCTTAATGAATAACAGGTGTCCATGGGCTATGCCATTTCTAAATCAATTTTAAGAATGCAAAAACACTGGCAAAGAACACATTAAAAATAAGTAAAACACAGTCAAATTCAGAAAAAAAATTCTAAGAACATGGTTAAAATTTTTCCAAAATAACAGTTTTCCAAAATGCAGTTCGAAAACTACAAATTTGAAAATTTCAGTAGGAATGGAACTGTTTTTTCTGTTTCAGTGCTGTAGAAACTCACAGGCTTTTATAGTAATTTAAAAAAGGATACAATATAAAATGGCTATACTCACCATCAGAAAAATAATATAAATGTACATGTAGTATAAATTAATTATGTACATTTTCACACATGGACATAGGACAATTATCTATCATTTAGGAGCAGTTACATGGAGCTGTTTTGGTAAAGCACATTTTAATAATGTTCCTAAACAGAGGAATTTCTCCTAAATTCAGCTACTGGTTTCGTAATTGAGTCATTCATTAATCCATTCAGTCACTCAATGTCTCAGCCAATATTTATGGAGGTTTTTCTTCTTAGCAAAGGATTATGTTAGTGCTACGTGATATCCCAAATGTATTTGATAATAATCCTGGGTTCTGTAAATTTAGAGAAGAGCAGGAAATAATTTTCTTTTATTAATAAATTACATAATCGCACTTAATGCATTTCCTACTAGCTTTCATTTTAAGAAATGGAAGGGAATACAAAATGGGTTATATTTACCCTATGTTACATATGTGTATATGCAAGTAGTTCCCTAAGTTTACACATGGCATATTATTAAATTATGTTTGTGGATTTAATTACATACATTGAGAACACTTCCCTCTCCCAAATCATTTTGGGAAGCCATGAACATGAGCTAGCTGTGTGAGTATTCCTGTGTTTGGTTAAACAGATTATAGCCCAAGGGGAGTGACCAGAGAGGGGTGAGCTGGCCAGACGGCCGGGGCTAGAAAAGCAGGCGAGTGCATCAAACTCACTCCAAAAGGCTTACAGAAAAACCCCCGCAAACACTGTGAGTCACTGAGATGGTGCCTCCTGGACCTCTGGGGCAGCTGGTGAGGCTTCGCAATAAACACATTGATCTAAACTCCAAAGACATCCATGGCACCAATTTAAAACACTGTGCTACACAGGCAGTTTTGAAAGGCACAGTATTCCTGAATAGGCTTCACCATGACTGAGAAATGACATCTATCAAGGCACAGGACGGCAGCATGAAAATATTGTAAAACGAGTCCTGTGACGTGGTATAACCAATTACAGCTTTGACTGACACATTCTCTACGTCCAAATTGCCAGATGCCAAGCACCCGTGTGGCTGGAACCATCTACAGTAGTGAACAGTTTCTGTTGACACAGCCCCCCAGTGTCTGACTTCTTGGAGGATCAATGACATTCATTTATTAGCTATGTGGTCCGGGCAGTGACCTATATGAAGCTCTCCTAAGCCCAGAGATGTTAAAATTCATTTACTGTAATGCATCAACCGTTACACCCAATAAATATTCTACAGTAAGTAAGATCTGAGGTAAGATTTTGCTCATGATGTATTAGTGATGAATTCGACTACAACACCAACATTTTAAAGTGAATTATATCTTCCCTAAATTAATTTTATCCTAAGTATCTCGTTTTCTGTTTACACATAAAAGTCTTCCGAATTCCAATAATGAAAAATCATGTTTTAAATTTGCAGTCAGGAAAAGACATATATTTTGAATAAAGAGAAACATAAAAAAAAAAACGTATGTGGATGAATGCTTTCAAATCAACTCACCAAAAACAAGCCCAACTGGTCTAAAACCAGGAAGAGAGGTTTTCACTAGGGGGGTCAGCAAACTATATCCTGCTGACCAGAACCAGCTACCTTCTTTTAGAAATAAGGTTTCATCAGAAGACAGCCACATCTACTCACTTTGTATTGTTTCTGGACACTTTCAGGCTAAAACAGCAGCTGAGTAGCTGAGATGCAGACCACATTGTCTGCGAGCCAATCATATTTACTATCTGGCTCTGCACAGAAGCTTGCTGACCTTTGGTCTAGAGCTTTGGATCTCAAGCTAGAACTTGCGTCAGAATCCCTGGAGGTTTATTAATGGACTTTGCCTGTAGAGGTGCCAATTCAGTAGGTCTGGGGACCGGTCTGAGCGTCTGTATTTCTAACGACTTCCCTTGCAATGCTAATGCGGCTTGTCCCAAGATCACATGCTGAGAACCCCTAGTGAAGTCAAAACTACGACTCGCCTCAACTGTATTGATCTCCTCTGCTTAAATAATAGCACCACAAAGTGGCTGAATACACGTTGCTGAATTAGCAACTTCCCTTGCACCTTATAATCTAAGTATTACCCATCACACATTACTGTATCAATGGCTCTGAAGTGTAAGTAACCATTACCCACCTCCCTCACCCGACCCGTGAGGGGCTTATGCCATCACAGAGGCTTAACAGCTTGTCCCGGAACAGCCCCAGAGTCAATAGTAGCCAATGACTGGAAGTCAGATTTCTTCAGCAAGTACTGGGGTCTCCAGGTCACACGGCTTTTTTATAGAAATTCTAGAATCACATGATGTACAAAGAACCACAGGTCAACTTGTCAACTGCCTCACCTCTAAGCCCCTGGCAGACGTCAGATTTCCCAGCTACTCTGGGGTCCTTAGTCCCATTCTCCGACGAGAGAAACAAAAAAGCAACTTCCCACACACTTTCAAAGTTGGAGCTCCCAGCAAGATCTAGGAACCATTTGCTTACAATTTTAAGAGAATTCAATAAGGGTTATTAAATGACCTTGAAAAATAAACTAACTCTCTGATTCTGTTTTCTGTGATTATATTCCATTATTTGGAAAAGGATTTTCAGTGCCAGTGTTATCAAGATTATCTATTATATTAGTAGTAAGGAGTTAAGTTTCTAAAGACACGATCTTGAATCAATTATATTGTGTAATAGCTCTGCAAACAGTGACAACGTAGATTTTTTCTTGAATGCCACGTCCAGCCAAAATACATGCTCAATTTGAATTCCGGAGCAGCTAGATTAGTTACACCGGTATCCTTCAAAACTCCTGACATAAACGTCCCTTAAAGGAGAGCCACATTTGGTTAGAATCTTTAAAAAGATGAAGAAAAAGGAAAAAAGTGGTCATGCTGAGGCCAAGTTCACAGTTATCTCAAACAACCGAGACTATGATGAAAGATTAAAAATGTCAAATGACATGTGAAGGTTGAAGCCAAAACTTAGTGAAGGATTCAGATTTTATCACATTCTACCTGCAATATGGTAACTAAACTCACAAAGGAGCCATAATTCAGTTATAACCATTTAGCTTTCCTACATCTAATCCACAGAAAATAAGCCCTTTTCCTGATGGTTGGTGTCTTCCACAGTGGGAGATTCAAAGAGCATGAGGCCTCTGTGAATTATGACACTATTCAAAGGCATAATCAAGCATTCGACGGATAACGAGTACCCTGACCTTCAAATGCAATACACCAATTATCAGAAACCCTCAATGACTATTCACACTTCTTGCCAGACAAAATACATCTCATACCATACACAGTCATACATTACATCTTCAGAGGAATAAGTAGGTTTGTATTTTAGCTTGATGGCAATTTGCAATCAGACCAGTTCCAAAAAAGCTAATTTACTTTGCCATGGTGCTACAGTAAGTTTCATTTCTTTTAAGCTCTGCTAAGACCTGTGAGCATTCTACTGGTGACAGTTCCAGAAGCTCGGTGGTATTTCTCCTTGCTGGCTACCAAGCGCTGACCTCCCATCCTTCCCTAACCTCCTGTTGGTTCGTCAGTCCGTGGCCCTTTCATGATGCCAAGAGCACTGTTCCTTTTTCCATCTTTCCGCCTTTTCTACCCCTTTTCTTTAGAGACTAATACACCATGATGACTTTGCTGTTTGATCATCCATCCCACGGATGCCCCCAAATGCAGACAGCTTCCGAGACCCCCATCTTCTGTACAGTTCTCGTCACCCATGGGGATTCCTTCGCCACAGCCAAGTACCCTCCCTCTGGCCACGGGCACCATGCCCCACTAGCTGGCAGCCTCTCACTTCTTCCACCTGCAGCGCCTCCCCTTCACCTTCTCCCTGGCATTATCCAGCTAGCTCCTGTTTCTTCAGGGATCCAGGAAGGGCTTTAATACCCGAGGTCCGGTGTTTTACATACATCTTCACACGGAAATCCCGGTTCTGTATTGATCCATGTGTCAATACCGGCCTATGTGTTTTGTGTCTAATAATCACAGTTCTTGGGGATATGTCCCATCTTCAGCTTACAGAGGAGAAGACTGGGAAACGGAGTTCCTGCCTAAAATTACGTCGAAGACTCACACTGAACAGGCTGGCCACAGAGCTGTCGCTTCTTCACTGGTGTTCCATGTCTCCACTTCAGTAAGGGCACTACCAACTCTCTGCTGGGAATTCATGGAGGGGTGCAGGAACCTGCTGGCCATGTCTCCTGAGAGGTGGAAGAGGCTCATGTATCAAATTAAACCAACCCTCAGAGAGAAAAATACAAGATATGGGGAAATAAAAAATGGGGAGCGTACCTTGTGGTATCCCAGTCTTTGGTCCTAGTTTCTTGGAGACTTACTAGATCCTTACATTTCTCGCACTTTTCTCATCTTTGTATAGATTTTTTAATGCACAAACCTTAGATCCTTTGGCTGTTTCCCTCATTCTCAGCTAAATGATGTACTTTTCTGTACAGAGAGAACATACAACTGCTCAGATCGGCACTTAACATGGAACTAACGTGTTTACCTCTGAGACGGACCAGCTTTCCTTCCTGTCTTCCTGCTTTGATGGCAAAGATGCTCTCCTTGTTGCCTGCCTGTATCCTGGTTCCCACTGACTAGTGACTTCCCAGGATACTAAGTCTATTACCTACTCTCCTCCAGAATTTTCTCCTCTCCGTCCCATGCCTTCTTTCTACCCACATTTCCATACGCCCATTTTAAAAAGAAAGAAAGACAAAACCTCTCGCGCCACTGACAGCCGCTCTTCCTCTTTACAGCTAGAGCTCTGCACCTTCGCTTTCTTCACATTCTTAACCTCCTGCTGAACTTCACAGTTATATTGAAAGAAATCACCTCTACGCAAGAGAGAGAACATACTGAAGGGTATTTTTTAAACACTTGGTAAACCTTATTATAGGATAGTTTTATAGGTTATTATAGGATTGTTGCAGGTTTACAGAAAAGTGGTAAGAAGATTGGAGAGTTCTATAGTTTCATAAGTTATTATAGGATAGTTTCAGGTTTACAGGAAAGTGGTAAGAAGATTGCAGAGTTCTTATATATCCACACCCAGTTCCCCTATTGTTAACATCTTACACTACCGTGCTCATGGATAACAACTCATGAATACTATTGATATACTATTATTAACTAAAGTCTATGCTTCATATGGATTTCCTTAGTTTTCCTAATGTCTGATTTTTGCTCCAGGATCCCATCCAAGACCTCACATTATATTTAGCGGTCATGTCTTCTTGGTGTCCTTTATACTGTCACGGTTTCTCAGACTTTTCCTGTTTTTGATGACTTTGACAGCTTTGCGGGAGGTCGGTCTGGCATTTTACAAAATATCCTTCAATTCTGTCTTTTCTAATGTTTTCCTCATGATTTGATCGGGGTTACAGGTACTCGGGAGGAAGACCACGGAAGCGAAGGGCCTGTCTCACCACGTCACGCAAAGGTTACATGCCATCAGCACGGCTGATCACGGTCGAGGCTCACGCTTGATCAGTACGCTGACGGACTGTTTGTCAGGTTTCTCCACTGCAGAATCCCTCACCTTCTCGCCTTCCTTTCTGAAGAACACTCTTAACAATGAGACATCCACATGCCAAACTTGAGACCGTCTAAATAATCAGGGAATTCTGTTCCGTGCACACACGCGTGTGAGAGCTGCCCTCTGGAAGGGAGGGAGGGCCCTGGGTCTGCACTGAGACGGAGTGGCACAGTGACACACCCAAGCACTCTCCAGGTGGACTCTGAGTGGCCAAGAGAATACCAGCTTCTGCGGTCAGACAGATATCCGAGACTCAGTGTGGAGCAGGGAAGGTAAGTGGACAGAGAGGGTTATATTCTGCATCATCTGGGAATCAGAGTAGGTTACTGTGAAACAAAGACGAAAAGGACGATGGTTCAAACAGGATGGATGTTTGTTTCTCTCTCCTGCCACAGCCGAGAGATGGGTGGACGGACATGGGCTGGAAGCACAGCTTTGCCATCCTCAACACCTGCGTTAACATCTCTGGGCTAAGGTCACCTGCTCCACGTGCCAACTCCGTTAAGCCAAGGAAGGAAGAAACATGGAAGGCACCTGTGTGTCCCTCTCAAGGACGGGAGGCACAAACTGTGTGTGTCTCCATCACTCATACTCCACTGCCCTGAAGTTAGTACCACCACGTATCATGCTGCAAAGGGGTGCGGACAATGCAGGGGCGGTCTCACTGGATGCCCATATGCTTGCTAAAACTGGGCTATGTTTCTAGGAAAACGTACCCAGAAGAGAATGGATATAGGGAGAATAAATACAGCTCAAGAATGGGCCGAGTTTTAACTGAATACCTGGGGCCGGGCTGTTTGGTATTTGTCCAAATAATAAGATGACACCTGAACAAAAGCTGCAAGCGGAATCGGCCCCTTGTTGAGTTCACGGGCCCATATCATTCTCCAAGTCCCAGCCACCTCCTACACACCCCAGACAAGCGAGTCGGCTGGGCTGTGAAAACAATGCAGCTGAAACTCCTGAGTTCTGTGGCTGGCGCTCATCTCTGCTGTTTCCTCCAGGAATCCAGTCTTAATCTTGTTTCAGCGTTCTGGTAGGGAAGCCGGTTCTAGAGGCTTCCACGTGATTCTTCCCATCAGACACATCTTTCCTCCGTGGCTCAGCGAGCCAAAAGTGGGGATTCTCCCACCGGCCGATTGTTTCTGCTTCAGCTGTGCACTCAGGTCTCGGGGAAACGATGGCAGGATGGGTTTTCAGAGATGCGGGGCTCGCTGCCCCCCAAATTCTATTTTTACCAGAATCCCCCATCCTGACTAGAGTCATTTGCATTCTGGGACTCAGAGGCTGGAATCAGCTCAGAGGTAGCGTTTGTAAAACCTAAGATGCAAGATGGTCTCCTTTTGCAGTTTTCAGACACCCGGTAAAGGGCTACCAGCCCTTTGGAGGAAGACCAGAAGGAGGATTTGAAACTCCCCCACGTGGCCTCATCTCACATACCTGGTCTGGGTTAGAGATGAGTCATCCCCCCACGTGGCCTCACCTCAGATACCTGCTCTGGGTTGCATGTGAAGGTCTTGGGATGGACTGAGAGCCTAGGACTACCTTTGGGCTAACCTGCTCCTGTTAGCAGACCTATCTGCTTCATGTGCACAGGTCAGCAGGACTGTGTGAGGTTCCTAAACTCTTCACTATAAAGAAAATGAAGAGAGAATGAGATGAAGATAAGTAATGAGTGGACCACATAGGGGACCTGACACCAAGCAGTCACACAGACAAGTGACCCTGTCCTTACGTCATGCTTAAGGTTGCACCATTTTACCTAACCACTTCAATTCTTTATAATGCACCGAGAAAGAGCAACCCTTTGACATCACGCTGAAATGGCTGAACTCAGTAGAGCCCCCTTATAAAATTTCCCATTCATAGGACATAGATAAGTGTGAGCCTCCTGCATGGAATAGGAATATGTAATATCTCTCTACACAGAATATGAATTATCAATACGTTTTCATCTTCTGAGCATTTTGGAATGTGTTCTTATAGGGATTATATTTAAAACCATACACTGAATTAGTGTGTTTTAGCATTTACCCATCTAAATGATAAGGAGGTAAAAATATATAGGAAAACACCCTCATAATTTTCTGACTTAAGGACAAAATGTAATTCATGATAACATTTCAGTGCCCAAAATTAACTTCTTAATTCTAAAAGTAAAATTACAACTAAAATATATTTTATAGTATAAATTAGAAGCCTTAAATTACAGAGGAATCTGAAAGGAATACATGTATCTTGATAAGCTGCTGAATTTACTGAAACAATGTTTTGGCTATCTTGAAAAAATTTCACGGTACTTCCAGCCTAATTAGAAATCAACAACTAGATTTACTCTCTTTTTTGGGGAAAGAAATGGGAGCAGCTTTGTTCTTTTATAGAGGAAACAGTTATTTTTATTAAACATCGAAATCATGTTTCCTTCATGCATGTAAGGCAAAATATTTAAATGCCATGTGCGCCTCAGTACTGATTCCTATAAAGTCAATTGAGTTTACCAGTCGCCAAGTATTTCCTTTTTAATTGAGTTTATCAGTAAATTTGATTCTGTAGCCCCAGGATGGCATTGGAAGTAGTAGGAAAATTCCCTGACTCTCTCATTTCTGCCTAAATAAGTGCCCCTCAGGCAGCTAGGGGTCAGCGGTGCCTGGCCTCTTTCCACAGTATTGACACGCCAGTCCTCTCCGTGTCCGTAATTAGTGTTACTCTGAGCACGAGCATTTTTCTTTCTCTCCTCGTCCCCAAGCCTATGCATTAGATATCACCTATATAGCTGTTTTTCCCTCTTCCCCTTCTCCCACTACTTTCTGTAATTCCATCACTGAACAGCATTGCCTTCCTCTACCGGGGACTGTTGTGAGTTAAACGGTTTGCCCTGGAAAGAGTCCTAAGCCCCGTGAGCTGAGAAGGCAGCTGTATTTGGAGCCTGACTCTTTACAGAAGTTATCGAGCTGAAACGCAGCCATCAGGGGAAGCCCTCGCCCAGGAGGGGATGCAGTCCTTATTAAACGGGGAGATCTGGACATGACAGATACGCACGGGGGAAGATGGTGTGAAGGGCACCATGCTATGTGCAGACGGAAACAGAGATGGGAGCGATGTCTCTACAAGCCGAGGACTGCCACAAATCGCCAGCCAACCAGCAGAGGCTAGAGGGGCCCCATGGAGCCGATTCGCCCTCCCAGCCTCAGAAGGAACGGACCCTACCGACGCCCTCACCTTGGACTTTTAGCCTTGAGAACTGTGAAACAATACGTCTTGTCTAAGCTGCCCCCGTCTGTGGTACTTTGTTAAGGCGGCCTAGCAAAATAATATGGTCACCTTTATAACCTGAAATAGTGTAAATTGCAAACTTCTTGCTTTTCTGTATCAGAGAAGAAAAGGACACAGGTGTCTGGGAACAGGAGAAGACTGGACTTTTCCTATCGTCCACTGTCTTATCTATCAGGCTGGAGCACTGAGGGGGTGCCATTTGGCCAAGACGGACACCTATGAGGACTCTCATCCTGCCCAGAGGGGACTTGCCCAATTTGTTCACTGTGGAAAGACATGAAAAATCCATGGCAAGAGCAGGAAGACAGGAAGAAAGACGGAGCAGCCGGGCGCCTTCCAGCTCCCCACTCACCGCCCCCTCCCCACCAGCACCCGCTCTGTGCCCAAACACCTCCCTGGGTATCCGTGAGGACGTTCTCAGCACCCCATTTCCACACCATACCGTTAGACCGGGGGGCCTCCCCTGGGGGCGATTTACCCTCCAGAAGACACAGGGCAACTTCCAGAGACCTTCCCAGTTGCCACGGGTGGGAGAGTGCAGCCGGCACCCAGGGATGCTCGGAACCCTACAGTGCACAGCACAGCCGCTCCAGCACACACCATCTGTCCCCGAATGTCCTGAGTGCCCTGGTAAAGAAGTCTGACCATAGAGGGCAGACTGTCCCTGGAGAGAAGATTCCCAGCTGCGGCGCGCTCCCGTCACTGTGCCCTCCTCTCATCAGCAGCTCCATCTGGGGAGGAGAGGACAGAGGAGCGTCTGCCCTGGGGCGTCCCTGGAGAGGTGCAGCCGGCTGGCCCTACGATGCTGAACGTGAGTCATCCCTGACAATGGACAGAACCCCCCATCCCAGCACAGATCTAAGCATACAGCAGACGCTTAATCAACACTGCCTAAACGAATGGAAAGTGTTTCTATTCCTTACACCAGTTACTAGAATAAATATGAGGGGTATTTTTTACAGATGAGCATATAATCGGGAGCAGCATTCTCTCACGTCCATTCCCACTTTTCCGTTGGTTAAACCTGGTCGCGCCTCTTAATCCCTGGGCCTTTTATTTGCTACATTCCCTGTGGGATATTGGTAGAGTAAGATGAGGGCCCCGCTGACGTCCACCACCCTTTCTTTAATTTTGTCTTATGGTCCTTCAGAAATAATTCTTATCTGAATGACAGATCAAATATATTATAAATTTAGAGAGTCATCATGCTAAGTATTTTACACACATGACTTATTCAGGCCCACAGCGTCAAGGACAATGACCACCCCCTTTTTTCCATGGACTTCCAGAGCAGAGACGTTCTGAGACAGAGCCTCAAGGGAGGCCTGAGACGTAACCCCAGCCGGCCAGGCTCGGGCCAAACCCACACTCTTTGTAAAGCCCCCAGCATTGAGCATGAGTGAATGCCTTTAGCTTATGACGTCGTTGTTAGGATTGTCCTGGTTCCCTAGGGAGGGCATGGAAACCCAGCGTGCCTCAGCAAGTTGGCCCAGACCCCAAGCAGCAAACGGGAGATTCACGATTCAGATTCTCTCAGACGACACAGCTCATGGCCGCGGCGTCATGACACGCTCCTGCCGCCCTCCCTCTGGGGTGCCTGAGCAGGGCTCCTCCCTCCTGCCCCTGCACCTCCTGGAGGCACATCTTGCACCTTCTCCATCTCATTTTTCTGCTTTGTGCCCTTGTGCCCCTCACCCAAAGACGGGCCCCGAGAGCTGAAGTGTGAGCAGAAAGGAGGATGGGGCCTGCACCAGGCATTTGCTTCACGCGCACCAACGTGCAACACGTGCAGCCATGAATGACTACGGTTCAAGGCAATTTCTTTTGGGGACACTGCATTGCCATGGACACGGCCACCATGCCAGGTGAAGCAATTACTGTAACTGTTAGTACTCTCTGCTAACGGGGCAATGTTGCCCAAAGACACCTGGAAAAACCTCAAAAGATAATCTGTTGCCACACCTTTTCACCCAGAGCAGGAGCAACCTTTATTTGTTGAATTAAGTTGAATATTGTGAAAAACACAGTTTAGTCACTTCCCCAATTGGGTTTCCAGAAAGGACAGAGGAACACCTTTGAAAAGTATCTGCAATGGCTAATTTGCAAACAGGAGATTCATCAGAAGAGATGACCTTCTCTTTCTTTTTAACATCTAAGATGCTACCACCTGAGAGAGCTCCCCTAAGCGTTTTGTTTCAGCGTTGGATTGGCATTGCCTGGCGGATCCTATCTGATGTTCTGTACTCAGCAGTGAGCCACATTAGACTTCAAACGCACTTCACAACCTGTCGACTTGAGTCAGAAATCTTTTGCGTTCACACGGCATGAGGTAACAGCACATGGAAGGTTGGCTGGGACCTTTCTCCATCCTGGACAGTTCACGCAACACCTCTCCTCTTGAAGCCCTTCAGACGCTTGCTGAGGTTGTAAAAATAGCTTTGAATATTTGGTTTGCTATTAAGAGCCAAATCCTCTCCTGAATGTTAAGAAATAGCTATTTTCTTAACCTATCCATAATGAAGCTAAACTTCAAAAAAACAAAACATTACACTAAGTTATGTTTCACTCTGATTCAACTGAAATAAAACTCAAGGATATTGTTTTGTATTTTTAGAGAGGGCCAGAATTATTAAAATCTAATGGATTTGGGGGTTCAGTCTTACTGTTCTAAATACAATAGGAAAATTGATAAGTTTGTATTTTGAGTCAGATTTAAAATTATGTCAACCATGTTCAAGGACAAATATGTGAGTTTTCAAGACCTGATGACTGTTTATGAATTAAAATGTGATTAGAGGTTGGCAGTCTATCACAGAGGTAAGATTCATTACATTTTAGATTCCATGGGCTCTGCTGTTTAATGACTAATGAGCTGGCCTCATCTCTCTGCCAGGTTTAATTGGTTGGAGTGGATTGAAACGGATTAGGAATAAAGTGTGGTTCTGCTTGGAAAAAGCTAGATCTCCTTTGATGGCACTTTCAACTGGTATTAAAATTAATTTAAAAAATATGAGGCTCACACACCACAGTCCCCTTTCTGCAATGTTTCATCAAGCAGAAAACCAAATCATTAACATATATGTGTTTTCTTAAATGTGAATTTCATTTTGTTTCAACAAGTTGTTTCCACTGAAAGCCATCTGTCTCCAGCACCAGGCCCTAAGCTTTCTCTCTTTAATCAAGACTACAGAACCAGTTATAGAGAATTCTCCATATTTACAGCAACTTTAATCAAGAATTGGAAAATGTGGCAAATCTCATATAAATTCTTTTGTTACTGCCTATGGTAGCACTCAGTGTTTACAATTCTTATTCATGTAGCAAAAAAAAAAAAAACCCCAAAACTAAACTTCCAAACACCAAACACAACTTAGCAAACCTTCAGTGTAGGATTCGTGTCCCTGACAACATAAAGCAACTCCTATTGTTTCCCCTCCGGCCATGAGTAATTTGACAACATATGCACTTGGTCTTTAGAATATTCTAAAGAGAAGTAAGACCAGAAGTGATTTCAGTTTAGAGTCTCTGACAGGGGGACTGGAAACGCCCATCGTTTTCCTGGGACGGACAGTGGGTTATGAAACTGCAGCCTGTGTCGCTGGGGGACGAGCTGGGAGTCAGAGGCTCTGGGGTGCCTATTTGGTGAGCCTGGCCTGTTACACCCAGCACCACGGACTGACCAGCTTCCGCAACAGACGTTTCTCTCAGCTCTGGGGGCAGGAAGTCCGACGTGAAAGTGCTGGTGGATCTGAGGACCTTCTATTCTCATCCATTGTCTCCCTCTCTCAGGGACAGAAGGATGCCTGTGCTTGTTGGGGCTGTGTGAGGATTCTGCATAAGAAACCACGGTAGCCCTGGTCCTTTGCCCCGGACACAAGAGTCCCAGGGCTGGGGAAACAGACCTGATGCTCCCAGGAGGGGAGCCTAGTATGGAGAAGGGCTGGACCAAGAGTGTGTCAAAGGCCCCTTGCCTCGGAGGATGGGGAACACACCAAGAAGACTGACTCTCTTTTTGATGTAGAGCAGGGAGAAGAGGAGGCCCCAGCCGAGGAGGCACTGACGGGGCCATTCAGCAGGAAACGGGAAGCAGAAAGAAGAGGCATTCAGGAGAACACGCTGCCATGAGGAAGGAAAGAGGCTGGGGTGGGAAAGGGCCGAGGTTCAGCGGGAATAGTGCGTTCAGAGGCAGGAAACCAGGGAGATGTGGTTCTGAAAACGCAGCTTGGAAAGCGGGATGTGTAAGGCGGGAAAGCCGACAGAGAGGCGGTCAGACAGCAGGCGGCCAGAACCGGGACTGAGCTGCTGGGAAGGGAAAGGCTGAGAAAATAGGATGGGGTTTCTAGGAAGTTTAGCATTCGAGAGAGTCAAGACCAGGTTTAAATTCTTGGGCAACTATTTATATCGTCAATGATATTATCCCCACTTGGAGAGAGTCGGTTTCCCAAAGTCCGAAGGATCAAATACCTGGTACTCTCCATTGATCATCTGTTGGTCTTACTGATGGGCCAGAGCACATCTAAAAATGGTTTAGTTCACTCAAATTTTACAAGCAGTGCGTGTTTGTAGCATCACCTCGCCTCATTTTCATTTCTCATTTTCTCCTCTTTCTCCTGGTTTAAGAGGCACTGCATGCCTGCAACACCCAGCAACTCTCAAGGGCCCCTTATATATTTCAGAGAAAAGGAGCTAAATTAGGCTAATGAATATAAACAACGAGGCTTCTTAGATTCTGAAATTGAGAGCATCTCTCAGAGCCACCCTGTTGAACCATTAAAGATCATGTTACAGTCTTTTCACACCTATACAATGTTTAAGCATCATAATCGAGGGAATCTGTTGAGACAGGAAATGAAGTTGCAGTTTTATGATCTGAGTTAACAGCAAGCTCACGGGGCAGAGTAACGTGCCTTTGGGTTTCTGCAGCATTTCTGCACACACGGCCTCGCCTGCCTGCTGGTTCGCTGACAGACATTTCATGTTTCTCTGGAGGAGCGTTCTTTGAATTGCATTATATATGATCCTCGATGTCTTCAATGTCTCAGCCTTTTAATAATTCAAAAAAGAGAAAAATGGTTTCCAACTCTTTCAGAGTCGAGTTTTATTCCTGTTTTCCCCAGTGTGGTCTACTTACGTCAGCCTCCCCTTCCCTCATCAACACTGAGACCTGAGCTGGTGCGGCCGTGAAATGCTAGAGAAGCGCGTTAGTCCGTGGGTCTCAGCAGTGAGGGCCTCCCCTACACCCGGCGCTGTGAACTTGGTGAAGACACCCCCCCAAACACAACGGGACCTGAGGCTAGAAGGGCTCAGATCTTCTTACTTTAGAAATAACACTGTCACAAAGAACCACCATTTTGTCTGTGTTTGTTACTTAAAAAAAAATAATTTCCTGAACTGCTAGAACTTTATAAACTCAGTTAAACATTTATCAGCACTGGGGAAAAATAGGACGGTTGGGGTTTTGTGTCCACCTCTCTGGATTGTAACGATTCCTTTAGCAAAAGGAGTCCTTACAGAGATAACATGATGAATGTGGCCAGGACACCACTTTCCGCAGTGCACTGTACAGGGTGACACGTTTCACGGATCTGATTTATTCCTAAAAGAACATCTGTAAGAATCAGAGGACCGACAGGTGGGACGATACTCTAGGAATGGGATCTTATTTACATTCAGTCTACGTTTTCCTTCAAATTGTTAAAATGCACAAGGCATTAACATATAGATCATGATGTTTCCATGCGGTAGAGTGGGGAAGGGTTCGTCATGCCCCCCTTTGTGACGTCCTTGACCTTTATCACATTAAAATATGAAATATCTGTGCAGCAGACAAGCAAGCAAAAGATTCCCCAAGGATTCAGTTAGGCCCACAGGTTGACAGAAACACCTGTTCCATTTACCACTTTATACTAAGTTGAAATTTTCAGAAACCATGTGGGATGAAAATTTTTTTCTAAATCAATCTTAATACTTTCATGATAAAAGGTTTATTTTTGAGAAAAACTAAAATTTAACTGGTGAAAACAAAGAGAAAGTGGCTCAGAGCAATTTTGCTCTGACATGAATTTGGAAGGATGTTCTGCAACATAAACATTTTACCTCCAGCTTGCTAACTATGTACATGCAGATGGAGACATGCGGGAGACGTCTAAGGAGCAAGTTAGGCATTTTTAAAAATACACATTGCCACATGTGTGTATGACTTACAGGAAAAGCTCAGATACAGCCCTCGAGGTATTTGCAGATCTATCTGCTCAAAACCATTTCTGAGCTGGTGAGCTGAGAAATCCAAATGCCCCGTGCTTTCCCACATCATGAAGACGCAGGGCTGACTCGCTCCACACTGCACTCCAACTCGTTCCCAGCGCCCAGTCAGCGTTGGCGCCTCCGAGCTCGCTCTCTGTGCCTCTTAGCTCGCTCTGTACCGCACCCCAGCCCTGTTCCTTCTGGCCCTGGTCCTGCTCACCGCGCCCACAGCTTCAGTCACAAGGTTCTCTCCCTGAAATGCTTGTGTCCTCTGCGCCAACATCCACTTCTCCTTTGCAGCTTAGCTCAAATATTCTCTCCTACTAAGTCCTCCTCAAATCGTTCGCCACGGTCATTTACTTAGATCTGCCTCTGTGTTCAACAGAATGATTTGTTTACTTCTTTCAGAGCTTGCAGAGTCTGACTGGTGAGCCACTGGTAGGCTCAGCCGTGCCCTCTAAGAACAGAAATCCTTTCTTGTTTGGTTTCGGGACTCCGCACAGAGCCAGGATCCAGGAGAGCAGAGGGTAGAAGTGAGGGCGGGGAGCCGGTTCATGTCCCTGCAAGCAGACGTTCAAGACAGGGCCCCGTGATGGTACATACTCCAGCTGCTTTGCCTCGAAGGGAGGCTGCCCTCATCCCCTCTCTCCCCGCCCCTGCTGGGGAAGACGGGATCCCTCAGCAGCCTAAACAGTCCCGGATGGATGAACACAGGACACTCGACCCTGCACACATGAGACGGCAGCCGCTGACAAGCCACGTGGGGTCACATCTGGGGGAGGAGGGGCCCGACACGCAGGGCCACCCTGGTGCACGTGGAGGCAGAGTGAAGCGGCAGGGGCCCTGGAGGCTGGCTTTGCAGTAGTAAGAGGGAGAGGGCGCTCCCACGGGAGGGTGTGACTGGCTCGTCTGAATGATGTTGCAGGCCGGCAGGGAGGCGAAAGCCCTGAGGCTGAGCACCGGGAGATGAGGCTGGTCTCTTAGGAGAACCAGCTGGGTGGGGAGTCTTTCCTGCTGTGTGGGGGCCAGGTCTGGTGAGAGTCGGGGCCTCACAGTTAGAACTCTGGGATCCCAACAGGCTAGAGGATGTCAATGCAGTATGTCCCCGAGTCTGGCATATTGTCTTTGCTCTTACGCTAAAATGGTTTCAGGTTCTAGGCGGGTGGCCCTGTCTCGAACAATCCTTGCAGACGTTGTCTAATTAAAGTTTTGAAATTGGTCGCAATAACGGGGCCCCTTTGGTAGCCCCATTACTGCAGTAGGGGCTGTGGTGTGTTTCATGGTTCAGTAGTGATGGAGATTTGGAGAGCAGTCGGCCATCCTTTCGGTCCCAAGTCATCATTCTTTCAAACATTTTTTGCACTCTAGGAACTTAAAGGAAAACATAGGTAAATGAAAAACCAGGGGTCTCTGTGTGCAGCAGAAGCTTGCGGTGAGGACCAAAGGTCAAGTGCACAGTAACTGCTGGTAAGGAGCTCTCTCAGCAGTGAAATAAACAGCGGTCAGCAGGGAGGAGGGTCAGGACTCAGCAGGCATACAGGGAGCAGAACAGACATGGGGAGGGGGGCCGATGCGGGCTGCAAGCGTGGCTGCAGGTCTCAGCGTACAGTGTCCTGTTTACCTGCGTGAAGCCATTCCCGCTCTGTATCGCCAGTGAGGAACAGCAGGGTGGTTGGATGTTGTGTGTGGGATACACGTTGGGTATAACCTCACACAGTGGTTTCCCCTGTGCAGTCTCACCTTGGAGGCAGTGTAACAAATCGTCACCATCTTAGTACATTAAAACACCGGCTCACGACGCCCCCTAATGTGTGAGACAGGCAGGCACACGTTCACTGGGTCCTTTGCTGGGGGTTCTCCCCAGGGTAAACTCAAGGTGTCGGCTGGGCGGCATTCTCTTCTAAGGCTGGACTAGGACACCATCCATTCTCAGATTCATTTGGGTCATTGACAGAATTCAGTTGCTTGCAACTGCAGGAACTGACTGAAGCCCCATTTCTTGGTGGACTGTCAGCAACGGGCAGCCACCCCCAGGTCCTTGCCACGGGGTCCCCTTCAGGGGTACATCCAGGTGCTTGTTTCTTCAAGGCCAGCACGAGAGTTTCTTCAAGAAAGTCCTGGACCCTCTTGAAAGGACTCACCTGTTAGGTCAGTCAGGCCCACCTCCCTTCCATGAGCTCAAATCCACTGTCTGGGGACTTTATTGACATCTGATACATCCCTTCCCCTTCCACACATCCTTAGTGGTATCACGGGAGCACCCTCACGATAGTCACACTCAACGGTTGTGATTACACCGGGCATGAACACCAGAGGGCAGGCATCCTGGGGCCACTTCACGATTCCGCCTACCACACCCTGCCCTTCTAACACTGACCTCTGTCTGCAAAACCATACCCACACGCAAAATTCAGAGGCCGGTATTAGCTGCTGAAAGCTATCACAGTTTGCCGCCTCTGAAAAGCAAGTCCAACACAAACAGCACACTTTGTACCACTTTCCTCCAAATGCTTGTCACCTCTAGCTTTCGTGACACAGTGCCTAGGGAGAGGACAGACAAGCATTTCATCTCAGATCATATTCTGAGAACCTCCAATCTCCCGCAGGTCCTGGCTTCTGGAGTGCAACGGTGAGAACCTTGCCAGATGGTAACCCATTTCTCCCAAACCCATCCCAAACCAAAAATTAATAAATATGTTCTTAATATCTCACTCCTGCATTCTCTCATTCAACATATAATCACTGAGGCCAGGGGTCATTGAGCCTGGCCAGCAATAGACAGGGTTAAGGTTAGGGTTAGGCGAGATCTGACCCTCAGCTCAGCTCCTAGGCCCTGAACAAGTCAGGGGAATTTTCACATGAATAAAAATACCTGGCATGCAGGACTGTCAATAAATTAGACATTCCATGCATAAAATCCTTAGCAACTTTCCTGGCACATGATAGGTGCCAAATAAGGAGTAGACTTTGTGGGTATCGGCACACTTTCCCTGATTCTCAAAGAGTTCATGGCAGCTATAACTAGATGACTGAAGGAAGCTTTGGCTCATGGGCCAAGCCCCTTATATCCAAAGAATCCAGCAGCTTTTGGGGAGACTAGGCAACTGGACTCCTGACAGCAGTCCAGAGGAGTACAGCGGCGCTGGGCTGAGGGCCTCAAAGCAGGTGCTCCAGGCAACCCTAGCCCAGAGAGGTCCCTTCTAGCTGGTGCAGTGAAGGAACGAATGCTTCACGGAGGACGCAGCACATGAGCAGGGCCAGGAGAAAGGGCTGCAACAAATAAAGGTGGTGGGGAGGGAACTGTCATCCGAGGAGCAGCAGGTGCCACGACTCTGATGTGGGAAACGGCAGGATGTTGTGGAGACCAGCATGAGGCCTTGACTGGCCGGGGCACACCCGCTGATGGGAGACCATGGCTGGGAAAGGGTGCGTGGGGTGACACTGCCTCCTCAGGGACCCGCGGAGATGGAAGACGTTAGTCGGGACACGATGGGGAGAGCTTGAAGGCTCACAGGACACAACTCACACAAATGAAGCTTAAAGGGCACCCTAGCAACATCTTGTTGCTGCTTGTGTGTGTGTGTGTTCATTTCACACTCCTTGAACAGAGACGAAGGTGTTAGAATTCCATCAACATCAACACTTTCTGCAGAATTTTGGAGATAAGCCATTTTATCATAGATGGATTCATCCTGAGATGATATAACGATTGGAAGATGACAAATTCCACTCTTTGGGGAAAAAGCATAGTATTCAGTACATAGCCTTGGTAAGAAGTAGGATGGTTTTACTGACATAGTTGAGATTAATTATATAGATGTTATTTCTCAGTTGTTCTGTTTCAGCAACGTGGAAGCCACTACGGAATAAAAGTAAATGTACTTCATTCTCAGTGGAAAAAGAACAAGAGCGTGACACTACCACCCAAGCGGGCGGCAGGAATCCAGGACACCCGGTTCTAGGCCAGGTGTGGGCTGCTGGGCACGAGCCCTTCACCTGAGAGTCCGCACTTCCCTCACCCACCACATGCGCATAGTATCTGTTCTGACTTCCAGGTAAAGTGCCAACCAGGAGCAGCACACTTCCATTACGATTGTTAGTCTCTGAGATGCAGCCGTCTGACTCACTGCTCTTTCTTCTTCCTCTTTGCCAGTTACGAACTGATGCTCGACGACATTCCCTGCAACACGCTTGGCACAATCCACAGCATTTAAAAGATCACTTCAGGGAACATCTTTCCTATCATTTTATTTATGCAGACCCTTTCGCGCCCCATATTCTGTATGCCTATTTCCATTTATATTGATACTCAGAGTGGTACTGTGCACAAGAAACGGTTTTCATGTGGATCTCTTGAAAGTGCATGTATGAATGTTAAGCCATTTACTGCCTTTTAAGGCATAAACTGACATTTGCAGTTTCTATACGCACAGAAGTCAAGCTGGCCCTAAAAGACAGTCACAGCGTCATATAAATCTAAGGTATCATTAAGATTTTTTAAATCATCTTTACCAAACATTTCTACACAGATGCTGAGTGACTCTGTGAATTAAAGTTGAGCAAGTGTTTTGAAAGCAGAAGTCAAACTCTCCAAGTTCATATACATCATATGCAGCCCAGTTCCATGGTATTGTACAGAAGGACCCCATGTGCAGTCCAGGTAGAATTTCACTTCTGCCTTCATAAATTAATCACGCCTGTCACTGCCATTAGACATGACTCTTACTCTGAACCATCACAACACATCTTCAAGAACTCTGCGGCTTTTCCTATGTCTGTCTTCAGATACAGACATAAGGCAAAGCTGTTAGAAGAGTCGATCAATACAGCTGACAAAATGTTTCAGCATCTGGAAATGCAAAAATGCCTTAATGTAAAAAATGCCCGGGGAAATTAGTCACTAAGGTGCATTTAATTCTGAGTCACGTTCATTCCTGCTTATGGAACTTTCTTAAACATAAGACAATGAATGTAGGAATGTTGAGAGTCACGGGAAGGGGTCTTGCGGAGTTTCCCTCAGTCAGCCGACGTCACTGTGCCTTCCCGGGCTTTGTCCCAACTTCAGGACGGGGTGGGAGGGGAAGGGCACGAAAGCGATTACGGGATGTGTGATAGGAACTAAGTTAGATTTGGCTTACTATTCTGCCAGCATCGGACGGGAAGACCTCAGCACCACAGGCATTCAACAGAGGGACTGTTCTGAAAATGAGCTGCTTGCACGGGGCTAGGAGGCAAGGAAGGAGCTAGGGGAGAAGGGAGGCCGCCCGGAGGTTCACAGCGACAGCACGTCCTGCCACTCTGCGACTGAACGGAGAAAGGAGCCCTCGACCTTGGTGATGCAGGGCCAACCCTGACCCCATACCCACGTCAGAGGGGGAGATGGAAACGGTAGTTTCCACGCTGAGAAGGGAGAGGGTGACAACACATGGCCCGGGGCCCGGTGGTGCAGTGACGACAGGAGGGGGGGAGGCGCAGGAGCGGGGGCAGCAGGAAGTTCTCCTTCCCTTCAAGAATGTCACGGTTTTCAGATTCCCTGGGGGTCATGCCCTTGACAGTGTGAGATGAGGCACCACGGACACGTCACAGGAAGAGGGAGAAGGGCTGGAGGTCGTGGTGAAGGGAACCCTGGAGAAGCAGCCTCCCAAACCAGTCCGCCTGCCCAGGACGACGGGGGAGGGCGGCGCAGGCGATGGGAAGCCGAGCCCCCGTGCAGGGCCTGGAGGCTCACTCCCGCCCCCTGCGGTCCGATGAAGGCAGTCAGCGCTCAGTGACCCCAGCGCCGTGGCCCGGTACCATCCACGGCTCTGTGCCTGCCTCCAGCCGGTGCCCCTAACTTGTGGCAGGGGGCATTTTACTCTTGCCTGTTTCCTAGAAGCTGAGGCGTCACCCAGGAGATGGTGGCAGTGGAATTCCAGAGGCACTTGGGGCAGGAGTGGGCTGGGAATTTCGGCGGCTTGGAAGCCTGATTCGCACCTGGATGAACAGTACGGGACGCTGGCCACCTGCACACCCGCCATGCTAAAGACTTCCGAAGGTCGAGGCCAGGGCGATGCGGCCGAAAGACGTGCGAAACTGAAACTAAAATAGTCTCACTCTTTTGTCAGAGTTAACAATGAACACATAAGCATCTTATAGTCCTACCCAGTATTTTGACGTTATACTTTCTCTAAGAAAGCATGCTTTCTGGAGATGAGGCACAGCCTGTTTAATGTTTCTGGATGTTCGGAAGTGGGGTGCCTTTCCTCAGGACTCTGAAGGCCTCTATGATGTCGGACTGGGAATCATGAACACATGCCCGATAAGATCCTTTCAGATGGTTTGGGGATGGGCTCCGAACCGATGGAAGCACTGCAAGGGGATGCGTCACAAAAGAGAATGTTTTAAGATAAGAAGGAGAAATGCATTAATGAAAAACACTTGGGTCTTAGTTCCAAGTGTAGCCATGGATGCCAGGTTAAAACTATTGACCTGGACATAGGGAGTACAGATCCATCACGTTGATTGAACTAGGCAGTGTGAAGGGATTTCTGGTTTTCAACATGTCTGATATCCTGACCAATTAAAATGCAGGATGCTTGACAGACAAAGGCTCCACGTCTGGAATATCTGGTGGAATCTAAAAGCAATCAGTGGAGACCTGTCTGCTTCAATCATTGTTGGTTGCAAGTTTGTGTCCAAACGAAGTATGTGTTTCAGGCTATATGATTTTCACAATGCTTTCGGTTTCCTTCTTTGAAAAACTAATTTTTCACCCTGAATTTAAAACACATCAAATTCAAATCAAAGTGAATGAAGTTCAGGGTAAAAGCCTTTAATTATGCACACACACACACATTCTGGCTTTCCATCCCACCCACACACACACACTCTATAATGGGATGCATAAAAAATGATTATAGTTCTTATGAAAAGGGACAGGATGTACAAGTGGTTTTACTGTATACACCAAAAATTAAATTAATCAAATTTGGGTGTAAAAAGCCCATATGACTAGTAATATACAAACACATATATATATATCAGTAATGTGTGTCTACATACATATTCTTTTCTACCCTGTGGTAATCATGCTTTCTTGAAACCATCCAAATGCATAAAATCGAGGCCAATCATAAAAACTAGGGGGCTTATTTATTCAGCAAAGATTCACTGATCATCCCCTCTTGGGGGTTCAGGGGACCTACTAAACTGACATCAGCTTTGTCTTCCCCGACTTTGGAAACAGTCAAGAGCTAGATAGAAAGGGCAGGCAGTTGGAAATAAAAATACAGTTTGTGCCGATAAAAGCTGGATTGAAAGATATAGGTTAGGAATACAGACGAGCGGATTTCCTCCTAGTCAACCTCCCAAATTAGACCTCGTCCCCCAGCGTCCATAGCCGGGAGCAGCACCAGAGCGCCTCCCCTCCTTGGGTGAGGCTGCTGCCAAAAGTGGACGGGCCTGAGGAGGGGAAAAAGCTAAACAGACCGGCTTCCTCATTCCCAGCCCACCACATCGCTAATACATATTTGTACATTAGTCACATGTGCTTTTTACACACATCACTGCCCTGCTGCACACACTGGCAAGCGGCTCCTTGGGTGTGGACACGGCTGCTCCCAGCCAGACAGAGACATGAGGGGCCGGACAGCATTTGGAGGACGGAGACAACCGGTCTGCTTTCGGTCTCACTGGGAGCCGTCCTCAGTGTGGTCATTCCACGGGGGTGACAGCCATCAGGAGTGTAGTTTGGGCACTAAGGATCCGCCACAGGGGCCGTGTGTGCACGCTGTGACCCTGACACGTCTGTGCACCAACAGTTATCGCCCCCTTGTCTTTACTATGCTCATCAGTAGGCGATATACTTAATATACTGAGGAACACAGCATCTCATAATCATATGCAAAATCTTGATAAAGTGCTGCATCTCTTGGGGTGCAGCATTTGACACATGCACCTTGTAAATCTGCAAATTAACAGGCGTGACAAACAGTCGCTACCACCTCTCTGCCAGTGCACTCAGCAGCTTTCCCATCCCTGAGCCCTGTGTTTCCGGAGGCAGATGCTGTCTTCGAGGGAGCTGACCTGTTGGGTCATTTGCCCCCAGAGCTGCTGACACTGCCTCTTGCCATGGGAACGCGCAGGCCTGTTGGTCACGGGGCATTCCTCAATGCCCGCAGCTTTCCCTGATGCACAGCGAGTTTCCGGTGGGGCTCATACATCTAATGCTCTGACTTCACTTCCACAGTGGAGTGAGTGAGGTATTCTTGCATAAAACTTAAGGGTGGACCAAAAAAAGGAAGTCATGAAGATGAATACTATAATTAATGTACTTTTAAAACATCGACATTAATGCAAAACAACCCCACAATGAATAAAATATCAAATTTTTAAATAACAACAGGATCGGACTTTGGAATTGAGTGGCTCACCCAACTCTTGGCCCAGAACGCTAGTAATGTATTCAGTTCACACGGACTTTGTTATTGTATTATTTGCAAAAGCGAGATACCTACTCGGCAATCAGCTACAATCTCTGTGTGTCTTTACTCCCAACGTCTTTCTGCAATTACCCTTCATATCAGACAGGCTTGGATGATCCAAGCACACTTTGGGCATCATTTTAAGGGACAGATTGGTTGGGGTAAGGTTAGGGTAACCCTAGGTTTCAGATCAGTGGGATGTTTCTTTCAGATCCCAGCATTTTTTCTATGCTTAAGTTATTGCTAGTCAATTCCACTGGTTTCCTATTACTGCTGTTAACAAATTAGCACAAATGTAGTGACTTAACGTAATGCAAACTTACTACCTGACAGTTCTGGAGGTCGGCAGTCCTAAACAGGCCGCGGCTATGTTCTTTTGGAGACTCGAGGGGACACTCCATGTCTGTGCCCTTCCCAGCTTCTGCAGAATTCTCCCTTAGCTCACAGCTCCGCCTCATTCCAACGTCTGCTTCCCTCCTCACATCCCCTCCTCTGGCTCTGACCCTCCTGCCTGCCTCCTGTCATGATACTGGGGCCACCTGGATTATCCAGGATCATCTCCCATCTCAAGGCCCTTAATGGAATCACCCTGCAATGCCTCTTTTGCCATCTAGGTAACATATTCCCGGAAGCTGGGCACTAGGGCAGGGACATCTCTGGGGGGCCGTGATTCTATCCACAGCAACATCCTAGTGGGCGAATGGCACCCAGGAACTCTCTCACCACTTACTGTGCTGATCCCCTGGGTGGCATGACACAAAGGTGCCAGACTGGCAGGCTTCTCCCTGTAGGAAGATGCGGCATGGGTCCCCCGTATGGGGATGTCTGAAGTGCAGAAGGTTGGAAATGACAGAAGCCAGTCTGTGGAAATGTCTTCCAGTCTTACATAACATATAGGAAAGAAATCTGCTAGATGTTTTCCTAAATTTGACACAATCCCAGAAATTTAAATCATATCCCACCGAGCTCTCACACCTAGGGGCCATTTCATGAGCTTAAAGGATATTGAAATCCAGAGCCAACTTAGTCCACATGTTGTTAAAGACTCTTCATAGCCTCTAGTTAAGAAACTAAGAAACTTGCGCTCCACACTTCCGGCGGGAGTCTGCAGTGAAGAACAACCTTGAAATATAATAGAATTGGCTGCAGCCAGATTTTTTTCCTTCTGCCAATGTCAGCTGGGTATCAACAGTTTTCTAAAGCTCAAAGTTCCCATGCTTATGCTCCCCCACGTGGAGCTTGGGTGCAATTTAAAGTCCTGGCATGACAGCATGAAAATCCCGGCTACAAAACACCATATTTAAGAAAAGAAAGAGGCAGGTGATGGCCAGTTCCTGCCTCTGTTATCTCTGAAAATCCTGAATATGAAAATGAACAGAATCTATTTTCCTAGAACCAATTCCTGTTCTCCTATGGGAGTCTCAGAAGGCTTCAGCTGCCCGGCAGCTGTGAAGATCTTTAATGTCCAGGGCCCGTGTGATGCCAGGGCAAGCCACCTCTACCTGCACCCTATACATCTGCTGAGCTGCACACAAGCACA
>JAQQAC010016209.1:4067824-4141464 GCA_029783875.1 Phataginus tricuspis | reverse complement strand
CACACAAGCACACGTGGACGGCATTCTTTCTGAGGCTGGTTTTTGCCTCAGATAACTTATCCCTCTGGCAATATTTCTCACCTGTTGTCGATATGGCCCAAACTGGAGTGACTCACCAAAGGGAAAGATTCAGCTCTGTCAAAGCCACTTGGTAATCCCAAGGCCAGATGCCTGGATTCCAGCCCCTACTTGAAGCTTCAATAACTTCTCGGTCATATCGTTTGCAAATTTCAATCCATGCTCACTTCTCAAAGTTCCCTAATGAACGGTGAGAGTTTGGTATCGGGACATCCCCCATGGTGCCCCTTTCTCTTCTGCAAAGCAGCCAGGCAGCAGAACAGCTAAATATCACCTTTACTACTGATAAAACCTCAATCAGAAGATAATGTGAGGTTACCAACAATGCACTAAACCCACGTCCCAGAAGACTGCATTTTCCCACTCAGGAAAGGGTAATGGTAAAATGACCCAGGCCCCCCACGTCCTGCGGGGGTGAGGTCACAGAGGACCAGACCGAACATGTGCTCTCACAGAGCAGGCAGCCTCCCAGAAGGGAAGATGCAGCTGTGTGCTCTGACCCCTCGTCCTCAAGCCACAGCAGGTGCATGATTCTTCCTCCGGAGGAGGGAGCGAGGGACAGAGAGACCAGGACTTCTGCAGTAATATGTGCTCTTGCTTGCAGACATGCAGAGAGAAGAGCATGGACATTCCATTTTCCCATCAATGCCTCCTTTGTGCCTGGAATTATTCTAGGGAGTCACACATGGATTATATTTTTTACTGTTTACATGCTTGTTATTTAAAATCCATCTCCAAATGTCAAGACAGGATGGAAAATTTCCAAAATCAAAAGGCACAGTTAAAAATAAGCTTGCTGTCCCGCTGTTATAAAATGGTGTCCAAGACAAACTGAATAACCCATAAATTCACATCATAGAGTCAACTGGGAATGTACAAAAAAGAAGACAAACCAAACTGGCTGGATGGCCCGGCATAATGACCTTTGAAATAAATATTGTGGTCCGTTCTTAAGAACCTGACACATGAAAAAGAAAGAAATAAGTAGGAGCCCAATATTAGAACTAAAACAACAACAACAAAAACAAAAACAAAAACAGAGTCCTTTCTTATAAATAAATTATGTCCTTTGGAAAACCTGAAGTGATGCATTTTTCATTCAGAAAATATTGGCCTGTTTTTGGATAATGTCAGTAACCACAAAGTAATATCATAATGGTAAATTCCTCTAATGACTCATTTTTAAAATGATTTGAAATTCAGATGGGAAATCATACATTCATGACTCCTTTCTAGTTCAATAACTGGGGGTGAAAAATCGCTGGCAGTATCTCAAAAGGAAAAGATTTTTTTTTTTTTTACAATTTATTTTGGTATCATTAACCTACAATTACATGAGCAGTATTGTGGTGATTAAACTACCCCCTTCATCAGGTCCCCCCCACCAACCCTATAACAGTCACTGTCCATCAGTGTAGTGAGATGAGAATCACTACTTGTCTTCTCTGAGTTGTACAGTCCCCCCGGGCCTCCCCCCACCTTATGTCTGCTAATCGTAATGCCCCTTCAAAAGGAAAAGATTTAACATACTGGAAACCCACACAGGGCACGTATTCCCACACTTACTGATAGAGGAATTACCCACTTCTTCCCAAAGTGATCCAGGAATCTCAGTACCGTTCAGCGGGAGCAGGGTATTTTTTCGTAGAAACTGTAAAGATGTGCTCCCACAACTGAGCAAGCTCCTGTGCCTTCACACATCAACCAAACCACCGCTCTGGGCACGGACCTTACACTCTGTTTATTATCTTACATTGTCTACCATTGGGGCACCACAGTTGTGGACCATTTGGAACTAACACCTTCCATTCCATTTCTGCTCCACGAGCACTCTGTTTCTTCAGCTAAAAGGATCGCCTTGTTTCAACAAACTTCAAAAGCTGCCCCGGCAGGATATCTCAACTATACAGGAGTCCAGCTACTTATGAAAGGTCGACAGCATTTGAAACAAGATTTTTCCCAACTTTTTCCTAAAACCAGTCCAGTATTATTCAAAAACTTTCTTTGAAATTCTTAGATTTCACAGTGTTTATTGAGCAAAGACCTGGTTACTCTATGAGAGGTCACTAAAGCAGTCCCACAGGGCGCCACAGTAGGGTACTACATAACAAAAATGGAATTGGCTCATTGTTTCAGTGACAGGGCAGCAAGGAAACTCGTATTTTCGGGTACAAAGCTGAGGACCTCGGTACAAACCTGGAAGATATTCGGTCCGTTTGTCACATATGGTAAATTAAAAGGTGGACTGTGTATTTTTTGCAGGATGTGAATAGAAAAAGCCGGAAGGTCCTCATGTTCACTGTCTCCAACTACTTTTACTAAGACGTTACAAAAAAGGAGATCAACTTAGGCAATAATTGGCTAATTTGCAAGCAGAGATGTCAGGAAACAGGGAGGTCAGAAATTGGGGTCATTAAGAAAAAGAAAACAGTTTGTACCCCCCATTACCAGGAGGTATAAATGTTGTTCAAAGCCTTCCTCAGAGCCCAAATGAAGCCAGTTTGGGCAAATAGTGAGCTCAAGTCCTAGGCAATGACCTGATTCATGATATCGCTTGATAGATCAGATGCTCTCATGGTAGTATGAAATAAGATGAGAGAGAATGTCTAAGAGTAAAGTAAAAAGTCAAATATGTGGCGCCGAGTTGAGAACTTTATCCAGAGAAGAATGTTGGGGATGAGAGACACATAAACCTATTGGGCAGTAAATAAAGTGGAAACCTACTAAGTGTTTTGAGGAATGTATACTTTTAATGAACTTCGAGCCTGCCCAAGAAAGGCATCATACTACAGGAGCTCTCACGCGGACGTCGGAAAGAAGAGCTGGTAAGGATGCGCAGTAACTGAAGCTCCGTGCAACGCCCAACAGCCACTTTCTACGTCGCCAAGGAGAATGAACATGCAAGTGCGTCCCGGAGAGCCAGACAGCTGAGCTAGTGCCAGAAGCGGTCCTGCTTGCTAAGATCTCATGACTGCTCTGTATGTGTTCTTCTAGAAAATGTCAGGCACTGACGGTGTGGCTGGCCTTATTGTCACTTGTGATAAAGGGCCAGGGATGGGAGTGGAGCCCCCTGGGAAGGGGTCTGCTGGAGCTGTCCCTGCTCACTCGCAGCAATGCGTCCCTCACTAGGGTCTAACAAGCACGGCCTCAGCACAAGGGGTGTGCACATCTTTGGCCACCGGAGGAGGCAGTCTGCCTGCAACGGATAATCAGGTGCAAGCCAGCTGACGGCTGCTATGACAACAGCACTCAGCAGCGCACCACATGCCTGTGCCCCCTGGCCTGACTGGCGGCAGAGCGTCAGAACCCCTCATGCGACAGTCAGCAAATCAGGAGGGCGGCAGCCTCCCCTACGGGCTCCCCACAGACACTGTGCAAGTCAAATACAGCAGCCGTCCTCAGGTGCAATCCTCTTCCTCCAGCAGCCACCTCCCTGTAAGCGTCTGACACAAGGCAGGGTTGAGGAGGGAGGGGAAATGCTTCCTGGGACAGCAGACGCCCGACCGCCCTGCGCACACCCCGCCACAGGAACGCGATGCGAGGCGGAGAGAGCCCGTCACGAAAGGGCGAACACCGTGAGGCTGCCCTCGTGGGAGGTCCCCAGGGGAGCTGAACTCATGGAGACCGACGGCAGACGGTGGGAACCAGGGGCTGAGGGGGGACAGAATGGGAATTAGTGTTGAATGGGGACACAGTTTCTCTCCGGGGAGATGACAGAGTTCTGGAGATGGACGGTGGTAACGGTTGCACGACCGTGTGCATGTACTTACTGCGACTGAATGCACGCTCGAGATTTGTTAAAACGGCAAATTTTATGTTGTGTATATGCTATCTCAATAAAAAAAAGAAACTTTAAGAAAAAAATATATATATAACAATCACCACGATGTGCTTAGTGGGTGAATAAATAAATAATAGTCCATCCAGACAGTGGATTATTATTCAGGGCTAAAAAGAAATGCACTATCCAGCCATGAAGAGACATGGAGGAACCTGGAATGTGCATTACTAAGTAGAAGAAGCTAATCTGAAAAGCATAAGAATGTGGTTCCAACTCTATGACATTCTGGCAAATCCACAGGGCCTGTCAAGTGACCAGTGTGGCCAGAGGTGGGGAGGTCGGGGGGAGAAAGGGAGGCGCCCAGAGGACTTTCAGGGCAGGGGACACACTCTGTATGTGACCGCAGCGATAGAGGCACGTCATCACATGTTCGTCCAGACGCACAGAACGGGCAACGCCACGGCTGCTCCCCGTGTGATCTGTGCACGCTGGGGGGTGACGACATCAGGCGCAGCTGTAAGAAACGTCCCATGTGGTGGGGTGTGGAGAGTGAGGGGCTCTGCATGTGTGCGGGCAGGGGCATATGGGCCCAGTCTGTACCTTCCTCTTGATTTTACTGTGAACCATACCTGTTCTAAAAACAACAGTCTTGATGAAGGAAAAAATAAAGTCCTCCTCGATCTCCAGCACCGACTTACATCATCATCTTCACATCACATAACTATATGATTATATCCATTTGCGTGAATTACAAACATAGGCTAATTATAAACTCCTTGATCTTTAGCGCTGCACAACAGAAAGACTAAACCAAGCTGGCAGATTAAAAGCCAACAGCCCACACAACAAGAACGTCCAAATCGTTGTGAGTGGGATGTGCCAGAAGCCGCTGTGTCGGGGAAACGAAGCGCTTGTTGAAAACGTGCCTGTGGAAGCGTCCGTGGCAGGCTATGCTGAGCTCGGCCCACCCAGCTGTGGGGTGACGCGCTCGCCCGCAGCACCCCGCACTCAGCCGGAGGCCAGGCTCCTCTCTCAGGATGGACGGCTCACCCCGACCGCCTGGGCTGCGGGCGTCTGGTACTCAGAGGGACAGACACAGGATTTATGGCCTGGCCTCTCTTTCCTCTCTCGGTTCTCAGACAAGCAACCCCCACTCCTGGGTGTCAAGGCAGTGGAGATACAAAGGAACAGAGACCGCCTGCTGACTCCCCAGCGAGGTCAGCCACCTGGACGATGCAGGGACAACTTCCCTCGTTTTCAGATGGCCACCAAAACAAAGATAAAAAAATAATACACAACAGGATGGTAGAAAATCAGCCAAATACCAAACATTCGTCTGTAGAAACTCAGCCAAATACCAAACATTCGTCTGTAGAAACTCAGCTAGGATTCAGTACCAGTTCAATCAAACTGAACTATTTTCATATTTCTTCCTGGAATATGTTCAGGTGGATTCAGAGGCAAAGAAGTGACACTAGTACTTGTCACGGGACTTAAAGTCTGATCTGTTATTTAATCAGTGTGATTGTGAGAAAAAATGTTAATTTTTTCAGCATGTTTTCCTCTCTTAAAAAATGATCAGATTTGTACCTACGATCCATTCTATCTTTAATATTGTATTTTTAATACAATAGTGTTTTGGCTAGCATACCTATATATAAAGTAGAGTAGAATTTCAATTGCGATAAAACGGTTTTTTGAAAACAGCATTACCACCACTCACAAGAGCACTGTCATTGCGTAAAATCAAACATCTTGATATGAATATTGCATACATGGTGTACAAATGTTCTAAGTCTTCTCACAGGCAACCATGAATATCCTTTGTGTGCCTTCTTTAGCAGAGCTCCACACAGTTACAGCACCCCCATCAGTGCAGTCCTGAGCTCAATAAATTATCTGTACATCCCCCATACATTTCCTGTGCATGCTAAAGGTCCTATAAAAATGACACAAATGGATACATACCAGGGATCTACAAGTATTTTCAGTAAAGGGTGAGAAAGTTAGATATGCTTGCCTTTGCAGGGCCACACGAGCAGTTATTCAACACTTAACCATTGCAGCAAAAAGCAGGTACAGACAATATGCAGATGAATGACCTTGGATGTGTTCCAATAAAACTTTATTGTCAAAAATGGGCAGTGTACTGAATGGGGCAAAGGGCTGCCATTTGCTGACTCGTGGTATACAAAGGCCCCGATATGATAATGTGAATGCAAGAAAATGAAGAATAATTTCCTTACTCCTGTAATTATTTAGATGTTGAAACACTGCAACTTCAAAGTTCAAAGAATCAGACTTTAAAAGGAAATTGTATACACTTTCTTAAGTGTTTTAATGTACAGTGTCATATGTATTAAAAGGAACTTGACCCAGTGCAAATGTAGGTTTGTTTTTCTCGTTTGGGCCATGCCTATACTTTGTATGGAGAAAGTATACCCACAGTGTAAGGTGATTTCCTTTCAACATCCTGAAATGTCCACTTGACATTGAGGTGATGAGAGACTCAAAGAATAATTTGGGGTCAATGTCTAAGGTAACCTTCCAGAGAATTTTCCTTTCTGTAATAAACAATCTTAGAGGATGAAGAGATGATAGCTTTTTGGCAAGGCAAATTTACAGTTTTTAGAATTTTAATAGTAAAAAGTTCTTCCTTCTCTTCAGCAAGAGCATTATCTGTTTTAATGCAGGTTATTTTTCCTCAAAGGTGCTTCTCTACTTGGAAGTCACATCTCATCTCAAACCCACTGAAAACACGGGCTTTCTGTCTGTTTAGAACAGGCGTCAATGCAGAGACAGTCCTTGTACCCAATGGAAAAAACAAAGAAAGAAAAGCTTAAGCATCATGTCCTAGGACACTGCTTACTGTATTCCTGTAAAATTATTTTAAAACTGACATTGATATATAGCAAATAAAATGTTTATGCCATGTCAAATTGACACAAGACCCAAGGCTAAGTCGGCGTGACAGCTGTGAATGTAATTAAATTTTATTTATGGGTTAAAAGTATTTTTTGGTCAATGTTTTAATGACTACAACTTGAGTTGTATGGTCAATCAAGAATTGCTTAACCAAGGCACACTGAAAATCATAGTATCTTAAAAATGAACTGATCCAAAATGAAATAACATATGCCAGGATCCCTGGTTCAGGAAGAATTGCAGATAAAAATGTTCCTAGCTATTAACCTTGAAGGCAAATTAAGTTTGGGTATAATAATCATACTCCTACTCAAGAAATTCAAGGGAAATCCCTGTGCTGAATACTGTGCATTATTTTAAATCTCCTTGAGAATATGTAATATGTGCTTATTCTCTTAGGAGTTTATACTAAGATAAGGAACGAATTAAACATTTATAATTTAGGCACACTGAAAAATGTAAACCCATCTATTCACTTTACTAACATATTCTTGTTCAAAGCCTCAGGTTTGGATTTAAATAATCTATTTTTATGATGAGTCAACAGTCCAAATAAATTATTTATTTCTGATAGAGGCTGAGAAGATAAGGAATAATGGAGAGATCCCCTAACTCTGAGAAGTAGAAAAAAATATAGATGAAGTTATTAAACTAGGTCCTGTTTTGTGATATCCTAGCATCTCAGCATGAAAACAACTTTCAGATCATACAGGTGCCAAGACAAATGAGATTCATGCAGAGACACCAATGATTGTCAGAAAAATGTGAGGTAAAATTTTTTTAAAAATCACCAGAAGAAATAGATGGGGAATGTAGGATTTCTGCATAGTCAGTTCTTAAACGACAAAGAAGCTTTTACCCCCTTGCCAAAATCATACAAAGATGGGTTTTAAAAAATTCACATGTAACTAATGAGGATGTGTTTGAAGTCTGTGAAAAACCAAGCTTTTTGGAAATTGGAATAAACTATGTTCTGGGGTAAAGTAACTACAGATTATGCGTGTCTCAGAAACCGCTTTGGGTTTGCGAGCAGTCACCCCCAATCGTGTAATGCTCAGTTCCACTCCCCTCCCACTTCTGAACCCATCCCATCTTTCTGCTCGCACATCCTACAGTCTCCTTTGGACTATGTCAATTCCTGTATTCAAGATACCTTTGGTCTGTCTCTGTACATGTCTCCTGGAGTTTATACATTCTCCACTGCATCTCATACTGGTTTCATCAAAGAGACTGTACACCAATTAAGATTCCAAATAAATCAAAATGAGGTCACTCATTTCAAGATAAATCAATGTCACAGAATGAGAAAGGGATTCAGGGTTGGGAGATTGGGGTTAATATACCAAATTCTACCAGCCGCCAGCCACTCAGTAACTCTGATGCGCTTGGACTCTTTCTCTCCGTCTCTCCCACATGTATAGTTATCTGTTCCAACTTCCTGGATGAAGCTTTATTTTGTAAAATTAGATCCGTGTAAGTACTTAGCCAACGGAGAAAGCCGTATGTAGCAAGAGTGAAGGGAACGTGACCTCGAGGCACCTGGATGGGAGGCAGAAGACCAGGTCCCAGGACTCCGCCGGCATTCACCCTGCTGTGTGCCTTGGACTCTGAGGACCCTGAGGGAGGAGGGACGGTGTGACACAGCTACGCCAGTATTGTGGATTTGGAGGCAGGCATGACTGTCTTCAAACCCCTATGAACTGTGTGCCATTGAACATACTTGTTATGTTTTCTCTCAGTGCCCAAATCTGTAAAGAGGAAAGGACACATGGAGCCTCAGAGGGTTTTGGTGGGAATTAAACTATGCAAAATCTGCAAAGCATGGGCCCCAGTGATTGGCGCTGAGTAGCTTCTCAGTGAGCGAATGTTCAGCTGAGGTCCCGGTGAAGATGGGCGCCCCACTCTGGGTGTGCAGGGGAGACCGCAGCACGCCTCGCGCGTGGGAGCTTGCTCGCTTCTTTCCTCTGAGGCAGTGCGTCTCCCCGTCCTCTGAAGTCACAGACGGGACTCTTCCCTCAAGACCGGGGTTAAACTCCACCTTCCAGGGAGAGCCTCTGCGTGCTTTCCCAGCCTCAGCCAGCTTCCCCTCTGAGTTCCTACAGCAGCCACGGGCAGTCCTTCCTCCACGGCTGACCCTGCCGTGTTTCCAGTGCATCCCTGCTCCTGGTGTTCTGAATTCTTATCGAATGCCCTGCTGGTTATCTCTTTAAGCTTTTATTCTACTTACCTCTACATCTTGCTCCTCACGGTGTCTCAGGTAGTGCAGGGCTGAATGAGTGATTTTTTTAACCTCTTTTGTTATGAGTTTTCTATGTGTGCTCTTAAATGCATCATCTTTAGGTTGCAACAGGCCTACAAAATAGAAATAAGTATGAAATATATATTCTATTTGTTTTTTCATGTTTTATTTTCAAAATGCCTTTGCATGTGCTGTGTCCTTTCATCCGTCCACCGTCCCAGCAGTGAAAGATATGTCACGTAGACTTAGTTCTGTCTTTTAGGGAGGAAATTCATCAAGAGGTGCTGGTCTGACCTGATCAACATCTTACAGAAAGGCTGCCTCTTGTTGTATTAGTCTTCATTTTGATTAAGATTCTTGATCCAAAAATCACATTAAAGTTGATATTTCTCATAACAAAAAAGAAAATACATGGTTTAGTAAGTCTTAAACCAAGACTCTACAATTATATATACCTTAGTATTTCAAGAGAAAAATAGAAATATTTCATTTGCATATCCAGGCGCCTGTTAATGATGTGTTCACTTGAAAGATCTTGCTTTGCTCTCTATGTACACACCAAACATTATATATTTACTGGGCTCAAAAACTTGGGGCGACGTGATTGTAGTCATGCAACTGCAGATGAAGCCAACTTCCGTGTGCATGTGTGTGTGTGTATTTTCCATTAAGGACATTTCGACTCTTGACGGAGGAGAGAGTGTTTTTTATACAATGTATTACTGAATTGGCTGCAGCAAATCCCCTGCGGGAGAACTCTTCTGAAGAGTCTTTGTCTTGCAGAATGTTGTATCTAGTTGCTCCTTCAGTACACGCAGAGAAAAGATGCTGATGTGAAAAAAAAATCTAACAGCTGCAGAAATAATGAGGCTCCTTGGCTACTGATCACAATACCGGTCCCATAGCTGTGCTCACAGTAACTGCAAGAAGATGTGTGTGGAAAAGACCTAGCTCAAGGCATGCATGAAGCAACGGTGGGAGGTAGAGAGAAGACTTAAATCATTTGAGTTATCCACCTGGGCTGACCATGCTGGATACAGGCTCACAGTGACTCATGACAATGAAATTTGAATGTTCTTAAAAGTAACATAAGCTTGGGGTGGGGGTGAGCATTAACTTAGCAAATGCAATAAAATCCCTTATTTTGAATTTTACTATCTCTTGAGATCAGAGTACAGTGACATCAGTCTCAAAACTTATCCAAATTAGTGTTTTGAATACATCACCATGTTGACAAGCATGATTCCACCACGTTACAGCAGGGGGTGCAGTGAGACTACATAGCAGTAAGTTGGAACAGCCCTTACGAAAAAAATCACCAGTGGCTCATTTGAAAACGGGGAAAATGGTTCTGCTCCTTGTAGGTGATTAGAATGCTGTATCTGGCCACCTTGTGCACTGGTAGATCAGCACATTTTTACTTCAGCATGAGAAGAAATGTAAAACGCTTCAACAAAGACATTACATTAAGCCACACTTTTCTCAGTGAGGCCAGTTCCTCTTGCATCTGCAAACATGGGGGCCTGAGTACAACACGTTCAAACACCCCGATTAAGATGGAAGGAACAGGAACAACTTAGTATGTTTCAGAGGACAGCATCATTCCGAAATGGTTTAAAACATAACAGCAGTTTTCACTTGCAATGTAGGCATCATTTACTCAAAACAATGTTCATATTTAGAATACAGTTTTACCTAATGCAGCTTCATGAAAATGCACTTGTCCTATACCATTAGCACAGCCACAGATGGATGTAGTAGTTTTTTATGTGCTAGCTTGGGAAATATTCTAGGATTTAAAATATAATTTATATGAGAAAATGTGCTTTGAGTTCCAAACCTCTTCCAAATGGAGAGTCGGGACTTTCTTAATGTATTAAGCACACCTACATGACGCTAGGCAGTGTCGCTTAATATGTGGGAAGTATTTTATTGTCCACTGAAATTGTACTATAACTGGTGATACTATAACTTGCATAGCCATGTATATGGAGAATAGCAGTATGATTATCTTGGATGAAATCCTTACGCAATGGGGAAAGTTTGCCTGATGTGTCTGGTTTGGACTCTTAAGGAGTTATTAGAGGAAACAAGAAAAGTGGCTTAATAGATGTTTCCACATCCATGACTGGAATATTGTAGTACTGGAACGTGAGAAAGACGGGCACTGATTTTGAAGGAGCCGCAAAAGACCTATTTAAGTGAAAGTCATAATCAAATTTTACCTTGGAACCCCATGCCCCTCTCAGTTTGAAACAGAGATGACTGCATTGTCGGTAGGACTCAGCCAGTGTGGTGTGACGTTGCTCATCCGCGGTGCGAGAGACGGATGGCGCCTGATTGGTAGCGGCTGGGAAGTCCACCTGCCCATTTGGAGAAGGTGAGCTGCTCAGGTCCCACATACTTAGAAGCCCAATCCAACAAAGAAAAGATGGATCCATGGAGAAGATGGGAGCCAGCCAGGTGCACAGAAACAGTCAACGCAAGTTATCCAGAAGGATGGCGGATAAGCAGCATGGTTAAGACTGAGGCTTTAGAATGGGTCAGTCACGAGGGTACATCCCAACTCTGCCACTTAACAGCCACGCACTTTAAACCAGGTTTCCAATGTCTGACTCTGAGTTTCCTCTCACGTAAAGTGGGGATAATACTTAAACCTGATAAACTTGTGGTGGATGCTAAGGGGATAAGGCGTGCCAAGTGTCTGCTGCATGCCTGGGACTCCTACTTCTGCACCAAGTAGTATTGGTTGATGGAGAGGCCTCCAGAGTCTCTTGGATGAACAGACCAGGGCAAACCAGGGACGCTATCACACACGCAAGAGGCATCACACCGCTCTACAAGCAGACAGCACAGCCTCAAAGCAGCAGGGTTGGGATTCCCACCAGCTCCAGCACCACAACCAAGGTTGCCTCCACGACCACTCGTAGGAAACACATTCAGAGCCCAAGGTATGCGAGCTACGCGGGTGCACCGCTCCTCCCTCGTCCCCGGATGCCCTGTCACGGACACAGACGTCGGGAAGATGTTGACTACTAGGAGCTCAGCCTCAAGGCAAGGTCTGGCAGACTTCCAAGTGTGGGGAGTTGAGGGTTCCAGGCAGGATCGTGAAGTCACTGATCACGGATCTGGCCACCAGAGCCAGAAGAGGCAGGCGGCATGTCTCAGGAGAGGAACGAAATAGAATCTGGTTATTATATCATTTGCTCGAAACCAGAGTTACAATAGCCAATGGGGCCTTGATGTTACAAACCACAATGATCCTAGAAGGGGATTAAACTTAACACACAGGGTTAACTGAAAAGGAAAGACACAGAGACCAAGACATTGCCTCTGTCAACAAATTAGATACCCGAGGGGAGAGGGCATGTCACCAGTCACCTGAAATAACCCTATGAGGTCCTGCCTATGTACCAGATGTTTACACCCCTATGAGGTTCTGCCTATGTACCAGATGTTTACACCCCTATGAGGTTCTGCCTATGTACCAGATGTTTACACCCCTATGAGGTCCTGCCTACGTACCAGACGTTTACACCCTTCAACACCATTAACGTGTTTTGCTCAATCTTACTTCCAAAATCACTACAAGGTGTAAAAATTGTTTCCGTTCTTTTTCAATGGCTATTCTGGCATCTGACATGACAAGGTGAAGGTAAATTTCTGTTTGTCCAAGACAGGGAAGCCTCAAAACCTTCAGCATTAAAATCACGAATTCGATTGTTAACGTAGAAGTGTTGAGTTTTAAGGACCTGACCCCTCCGCTGTCCATGCTCTTTTTACATTTCCCTTACTCATACACTCTCTCGACTTCTCAGTGTACCTGGTTTGATGGCTAATCCATAAATATAAAGGATGCAGCACCTATTTCGCCATTTAAGACGGTGGCAACTGAATGCAGGCTTCACTGGATTCATGACCTCATCTTTGGCCAGGAGTTGGCTTTTCTCCCAAACCTTTCTTTCACACTTGAAATGTAAAATTTAGGGTGATAACAAGAACCTGATGTGGGATCAGCTCTTTTCAGACAACCTGCTGCCATATTTTCAGATTTGCCCACATTGTCGCTCCATCTGACAAGCAGTGGGACTTACGTCCCCTCATAGAGGACAGGATAAACCAGATCACGAGAATTCCAGAGACTCTGTTCTTTTAGCCTTGTCCATAAAGTTGGAAGATAAATCAAACCACTGCAGGACTTAGGCATGACAAGATTTCAGCCACGCACTGTTACGTGCAATGAATTCCCAAATGGTGCAGTGTTTATGTGAGTTTTAATTGCCAAACCACACAGAGTCACCCAACCACACGGATCTATGTTGTCCATTGGAAATCATCTATCTTTTCACTTAAAATAAGTATCTTTTCACAAAGGCATAGCAGGACCCATTCTAGACTTTTATTTTTAAAGTATGACACATCGAAATGAATAGTGACTTCAGTAAGGAGCCCCACATGGGCAGTGAACTGTTTTCTTTTGTTAGTGGATCAGGTTAATGCTCTTTCTCTATATGGTACACGGGGAAAATACTCATGAACTTCAGGGCAATTGACAAAAACCGGTAGCAGGAAAGAAACGCAAAGCCAACTGTCCCACAGATGTTTATCCGTGCACCCAGGCATGCCTCCATGTACAGAACTCCATGCTGCTGTGTATGAAGCATCTCAGTGAGTTCACTAGCTATCGTGTCGTCGATCGTGGCTCAACTTTTTAATTACTCATGTTCTGTGTGCCTATTTTAGCCATAAAATTGGCTAATGGCTAAAACTGCTGTACCAGCTTAGTGGTGGTTTAGCAATCAAAGAGTAGCCGTGAAAAGCCCAGGAGGGTGGATTTATCTCAGTAGTACTGCAGGCCTGGATAAGTAAATCCTGGATTCAGTCTTCTGCTCACAAGGATACCTGAATGCACCCCAAACCACCCAATTACCCTCTCTACCAGGACCAGGTCCCTGCCTGAATCAGTACTTGGAATCAACAGGCCTTAATGCAGTTGTACTGGGTCTGGCTCTCACAGAAAATAAATTCCACATCATTCTGGTCCCTTCATTGGAATGGGTGATCCCTGTAAGGGTTTCTCTGTTTTGAGCAAAGCTAGGTGTCCATGGTTTGCCCAGAGGCACAACTTGGGTCAATCGGTGGTAAGTCACCCATGTGCTGTTGAAACCAACTGATTCTCTGTCCACTCACTGGTCTGTGTGGCTCCAAGCCTGCATATTTTCAATCAGTTAGTTAGTTATTTATTCAATTGATAGTTACAAATGCATGTTTTTGTTCATTGCTGAGCATGTTCCCTGTACCAAGCAGTATGCAAAGTACAGATGATGTCTCAGTGAACAGGGCATCTCCACTCAGAAGGTGTGCAGGGTACAGGGAGGGGAAGGCAGGCAAATGTGGACACCTCGCAGTGCCACCACACAACGGTCAGGCTCGCCTATGAGGTGCCAATCGCCAAGACACTCCTGGGAGCCACCGAGGGCTCTCAAACTGCAGATGCTAAAGCCCGACCTGACCCATATCCCAGACGCTGTTGATGGTCTCTGCTTGTACTGGGGATGGGAGAGAGCCCACTCTGGGGCCCCAGCACACTCAGGCTGCAATGACACCCCGGGGACTGGGAATGGGGATGCAGATGAGGGAAAAGTGATCCTGAGACATTGCTGTGGGACAAGGAAGGATAACGGAAGGGTGTATGCTGGGGCGGAGGTCGCTGAGGGGAAGAAAGAATCAAGCAAGAATGTGGCTTCCTGTCCCAGCGTTCGCATGGCTAGATGGTGACCTTTGATAACCTCGGGGGAAAAAAGGGTCTGAATGGGGACCACTGATGTGAATAGGATGTCTCAGGGTCAGATTTCTCTGGACAAAACAAACTAAAACAGTATTCTCCACATTTACAAAAGTGATACTGGAATCATTCAAATGACTCTGACACTTGAAGAAGTCTCTAAGCAGTTAAATAATTTTCTATAAACGAAATAAACATATATAAACCTATGAAATGTCAAGTTTGCAATCATTCCAATATTTTTTGCGAATTTGGTAAAATACTTTTACACCTTTGGCCTTCCATCTATGGCTCGGTTGTATATTTTACGCTGGAGTAACAGAGCTCACTCGTCTGACGTTCTGCAGGGCACCATCCTCTCCGCAGGTGCGTGGAGCGGAGGCCCTGTCCTGTGTCATGAGAACCTTGTACGCATCCAGGTGTGGCCCTGGCCTCCTCCCTGCCTGCACCGCCTTGTGCCCATCCTTTCGCCATTTCCCAGGTAGCTTTTTCTTTCCAGCTTTCCAGCGAGAGCCCTGCTCTCTCTTCCAAATGAACTCGTTTTTTTTTTCCCTTGCGTAGTATTTTTTCAAAGTCTGTAGTGTAGCTCCTGATAAATTGGGAACGTAGTCGGTGTCCGCCTTTTTGTTTCGGCATTCATCGTTAGAACACTGAGTAAAAGGGAGGGAGAGACAGGCAGAGACTCGTTCTGGAAGAAAATATAAAAGGAATTAAAAATTCCCAAATAGGTTTGTATTAGCTCTTTAGAAAAACTTGAGAACATGAGTTCCATTGTTAAAAAGAGTTTATAGGAAAGATAATAAAAGCACTGAATTGAGACGAAACAGAGAGATTGCTGAGCCAAGGGAACAGAGTGAGGAATAAGATCGTTACTCACAGAACCGAGGACTAAAGGAACCACGGAAAGTCAGATGTACAGACCTGTGAGCTGAAGGCCTGCTTTACAGGAAAGCCGCCAGAGAGTTTCAGCGTATGAGCTGAGAGCGGCACTACGACTGAAGTACAATTGGAAAGAAAGGTGACAACAACGAAGAAGGATTATAAGGATCCAACAAAAACATGAAGGGCTGCTCCAAAAAAAGCAGGGTTTCGAAACACATGGATTTATGGCTACGTACATATCGCAGTAAAAGGAGTTTCCAAATGTTTCCAAAAAGCATCACGAGAGAGTATCGTACTGCTGCCTATCACTAGCCCAATGAAAGATCGAAATTCAAAATCAAAGCAAGGTTCCACGGAAGGTGTCTTGTCTTCACACCAATGTGACGTCGAAATATCCAGAGAACCATGGTAAGTCGGGAACCTTCCGTGACAGACATCCTGAGATGCCAAAGAACTCAGGAACACAGTCTGCCCTGAAACCAGGGGACAAGGAGCCCACTTAGGAGATTATGAAAATACTTAAAATGCAATTAGAGAACCTGAGGTTGCAGAGCCCACAGAGAGAGAGAGCCGCGTGGCTACAGTCTGGTACAAAGTGACCGAGCAACTGTGTGAACTACCTGAGACAGCAAATGGCATCAATGCGGACGACGTAAAAATAATAACATACGCTGACAAAGATGAGCCCGTGGCGAGTGGGGGGGCTCCCCCAAGGCTTGATATAAAGTGCCCACTTGTTTATAAACAGCAGGAAGGTGCACATGTTGAATTCCAGCACTGGCGTGACACGGACGTGCTCAGAGCAGACCCCCTAGATGTTCCTGTGTTTCTCACGTTTGTCTCTGACAGAGCTTCATGAAAGAAGAGCAGCAATATTCTAATGCACTTCCTCTTTAATGATTTTAATACCTGATAACGATGGCTATCCTTGTTTTGAAAAGCTTGAGCTCTTCAATGTGATGGGGCTCAAGGCAGGCCCCTTGGCATGTTGCCTCTTCCCAGGTGATGGCATTGAGAAAGGACAGGTGCAGGAAGGACTCTCTGGCCTTGCACTGAAGTGGGTCAGAATGCCCTCCTGGGAGGCGCCCTCCCCAAACCCGGAAGAAAGGAGACGTCCCCAAGGGAAGGCAAGGGGCTGGGGAGGGATGTGCTGCCCAGGCATGGTGACGTCCCCACCCACCACGCTGTGTTTCCCCTGTCCTGGCACGCCTGCCCGTGGCTTTGCACCAGTCCACGCATCAGCGTAGACCCACTCAGGCTGACCCGTGTCCTCAGGTCTTCATTCCTGAGGCTCCCGGGTCATGCAGAACATGCACAAAATAAAGGGGTTTGCTTCTCTCCATTACCCTTTTTGCCACGGGGTCCCAGCTGATACTCACAAGGGCAGAGGACAAGGCAGGTTTCCCCCACTACCAATGCAACCCCCTCTCGCTCCACCCGTGCATCTACCTCACGCACAGCTGCCTGAGCAGCATCGTCCTAGCAAGTGAGCAGCCATGTCATTCCTGGAAAGGTAAGAAGCCCCCGAAGGGAAAGCCACATGAACAAACAAAATACCAGCATTTCATTTTGAGCATATTAGTCAGTGGGTCGGACAGAAGCCCCATGGAAGCATACACACACTTCATGTAAAAGCAGTGAAGAACGGTCAGCTACCCTCCACAGTGAGCATGAGCCAGAAAGGCTCTCTGAAAGAGTGAGTGGGAATAAAAAACCCTGGCTGTGAACTTTCAAAGATACTTTCCGAGAGAGAGACAGGTGAGTTTTAGCTTAAATGCTGACCGTGCACTTCTCCCTTTCTAAGGGTCACATGTAACGCCTGAACTAAACTATTAAATGTGTTCCTCTAAGACTGGGAATACTGCAACATCTTAGATGTGCTAGCTTTGGCTAATGGCGCCTCTGCATTCAGCTACAACAGAACCACAAAAGCCATCTCTCCCATCACACTATAATACAGACCATGCAACCATAATGTGCAACGCATTGTAATACTCTGTAGAATCAATTAGGACATAATAAGTCATCAGTCCACGTGTGTTGAATTAAAGACTTTAATAGCTATATTTTTAGGGGTTATTCCAACATTCAGCCATGCAGGAATACTGTGTACAACTCACTAGTATTGTAAAGGATAAAACAAATGGACCTATAGTCTGGTGGGGAAAGACATCAACCGAGCAGACACAGGATCTCTGAAGAAGAAAAACAAGATGAGGTAAAGCAGGACAGGTTACCATACCGTGGTCCACGAGACAGGAGGACACTGGGGTATAGACACCAACCAGGTGGATTGACCTGAAACTCCGGACACAGCTCTTCATAAGAGTTCCTGAAGCAGAAGCTTATAGGGAAGCCAGTTCCTTCTTTGGCAAAATGACGGTATAGGAAATGTTTGTCCTCGATTGCCCCTGGGGGAAGCGGTGTCACACCCAGAGGCCCCTGGGGAATCAGTGTTACATCCAGGCCACAGAAGAGGTAACAGGCTGGAGAAACCACACAGGTCGCTCAAGTCACATAGCGAATTTCTGCCACAAACAAATTCAGACTCTAGGTCTGACTCGAAATCCATAACTACTATACTCATGAGAATGAAAAACGATGGAATACGCTCATAATTGGAGAATTATCAAACACCAGAAGTAAGTAGAGGAAGCTTTTTCACGAAGAGTTATTTTCAGCAGCTTGGAACGACATGCCACGTAAACAGGTATGGACGACCACCCAGAGGAGAGGCTCAGTCTTCTCAAAGTTGACACTTTCTTACTATTTTGAAGCATTTTTAATGTTCACCATATTCTCATTAGGAGCTATTCTCAGCGTAGATATTGCACATCCTCGTCAGTGCAGGTTTTCACCAGGGCTTATGAGTCCCAAGAATGACTCAAAATGCAGACAAGAACATTTTCTCTCCTCTCAGTAACACCTAATACCGAGATTTCAGGAGACACATGGTAAAACAGAAATGAAAGGCACGACGTATTTTCTAATGTTGTGCTGGAGTAAACTGCGGAAATCATCACCTTAAAATTCATAGTCATTCTTATTTCCTAATGGTTCCCAGAGGCATGCTATGCAGCTGGCTAGGGTTGCCAGATAGAACCCATAAAAATACAGGAATCACATTAAAGATTCAGAGAAACAGTGGGTAACTGTTGAGTACATGTATCTCCTGTGCTTAAAATGAAGAACGTGTTTGGCTGAAATTCAGATTTCAGTAGGTTTGCTGCATTTACATGGCAAATCCTAAGCCCTTGAGAAGGAAAAAATGGAAGTGCTCTGGCATTCAGGGGGAGAGCAAAAACTTACGCTATCTTGAGTTGCTTGGTGTAGGCAAATTGCTCAAAGCCACGTATTGACACCACTCTGAAAACTTAAACTACCTATTCTTGGCCCCAGAACACTCATTCCTCTGTGCTCCACATGTGTTACTTTACAACATAATTTTTCCAGTTCTTTTTTCTTTTTATTAACTCCTCTCTGAGTTGTATCCCCACATGATAAGGAAATCAACCACAATAGGAACTTACCGGCTAATAGGGAACTTCGCACCTAAAAAAGGTTTTTTCCACTGCAAACTCGGAGGGACAAGAAAGAGCTGATAAAGGGCCCCCCAGATTCATCCCTGAATGTCCTCAGGTGTATGCGGTGGTATTATACTTTACTCATTAGCATTTTCTGGGAGTTTTCTTTCTTCATAACGAGTAGTGCATCGTTATTTTCCTTAAGTAATGAAAAGCTGGGAACCTGGCCAAGTTATCTTAACAGATGCTCTTTTATCATTTCAGTGACTTTCATCGTTTTACACATCCTGGTAATTCTATTTCAGAGGTGGAATTCGTGCTGAGTATGGGGGGGCTGCTGTTACGAAAACGGACACCAGAAATCAATTAACCTGGTGACCCCCCCCAAGCCCGGGGACGCAGGCTGCCACGGTGTGCCTCGCCTGCGGCTTGATTTTGCGGAATCCACCGTTTCCCATTTTGTGCTTCATTTCCACTCACCGTTTTACTCACACCCCACACATGGCATTCCTGTAGGGAATCATTAAACTCTAGGTTTCCTTTTGGGAAGATGAACTAATTGCAAATATTCTGGAGCCTGGAGGAAGAGGAATTACAAGTTCTATATCATCAGGTGCTGAATTCAAAGCACGGGAACAGTCCCAGAGAACAGCAGGTGCATACACCGGCGGGCTTATTCTTGAATGCGTGCTGAGGATGAAGACAGCGTTTGTCTCATGTTCCTTCCCATAAACTGAGACCCGAACCCAACCAGTCTGGATATATAATGATGCGTTCGGTTATATTAATTTCTTTCTTTGACATACTAGCGAATTCCCAAAAGGGAAACCTTGGCTGTCTGAGGTTCATCAGGGCAAATGGATTATCTATCCCATAGCAGGAGTCGGAACACAGGCAAACCCAGTCCCACACTGGCCTAGGCTCTGGAAGTCACCTTCCTTCAGGGCCCAGTGACTAAAGTGTCCACTCAGCGCTACTGCCCACCGGGAGGCAGGAAGGGATGCCCCTCCTCACACGGAGCCCCAGGTCAGCGCCCCTGCAGGAGACAGCACTTTCATGCCATTTCATCCTAACGAGGGTGGCCCCTCCTGCTCACAACACAAGGTCAGCTTAGCTGAAGTCCCCTTTGGTAGAAGCTTTGCTTTCCCACCTTTTCTGCATCAAAGGCCTACTGTGGGGACACGCCCCACTGGCCCCCCACAAGGGATCCCTGTGTGTCCAGGGTACTGAAGCTCGTTAACGGGAGAAAAAATAGAAACAAATGTCCAGCTGACAAAGACCAAATGGCCTAGAGGCACAGGAGCCTTTGGAACCATTTGATTTTAAGGGGACTGGGTATTGATTCATTTGCTTTTTGTTCTGAAAATTAGTAGGAAGTTTTCATTAGCTGTCCTTTCAAACTGGCCAGTTTGAGAGAATTCTCATCGGGAAGCACTTCTAAGTGTGGGTGGTGTTAGAACTTAGGGCCTTGCAGAGTAAAGAATCCTGCCGTTGCCCTATATAATCATGTTTCCAAGAGTGGGGTGTACAGGCTGAGTTTTTATTCTGAAAGCCAAGAGATGAACTTCTAATTTTAGAGCAGGGAAAGAGAAAACTCCACGGAATTAGAGGTTAGATCTGAGACTGGCCATAGGAACAGCTACTACCACGTCCTTTACGCAGAGGAAGAAGAGGCCTCTCGCTTTCAGGGCTCATCTTAATAAGTGAATAATCTCTTAAGTATTTTGAATGTCCTGTTTCCCATAAACCTAGAAATTAAAAAGTTTTCTCTCCTCTCTCCTCCTTTTTCATTTGTTTTTTTCTAAGCCTGAAGTCCAAAAGTTTACAGTCTGTCCTAAGATAGATGGTTACCTTGCATTAGTATTAATTTGGCTACATTAAATAAATATTCATCTGCAAATGTGATGCCTTATAAGCTTTGAAATAAAGTACACACAAGTTATGGTAATGCTGAAGACTAGAATAAACAAAGGCTGTTTGGGCCTGAACATAACTGTTTCCAAATTAGATTTTATGTGTAAAAATGAAAGACTAATTCAGCATGCATGAAAACCACAGGAAAATACACCCTGTCAGCTACAGCTATATATATGATGGTTTGATCCCTGTCTGTGACAGCTATAAACATAACAAGATCAACATTAAAGTATGTCTCACTTTCCAGGAATATTTTATTTAAAAAAAAAATTCATTTTAATGGGCCAATATTTGACTTACATTTATTTCATTTCAAACATTTAGTTCTTCTCAGATTTAGAAGTTTGCATCATAAAGTCATTTATAGGCCTGGCAAATAATTTTATGGGGCTTACATATTAGATACATGGGTACTGCTTTATAATCTGTAATCCGTGATTCTGGGGTAAAAGTTCTCCAGTGGTTAAAACCAGAAGGTTTTACTGTGGCAAAGAGTGCTAGACGGGAAGCCAGAGCGCCCCCGATGGGGAGCAAGGTGGAGCACTGGAACAGCCCCTCTTTCCAACCAGCAGAGCCGTTTGTATCCCATAACGTATACTTAAGCATTTACATGTTCTCAATACTCTTCTGTGACATCAGGAAATCTGGAAACAGGTCATATCTCGGCAATCTTTAAAATAATAAATGGGGTGCAATAGTACTAGTACTTCACGTTTGGTTCTAGGACACACAGTACTGCGTATAAGCAACCTACAATTTACATTACTGAATGTATTACACATTTTAGTCGTGACCCCAACTACCTTAACCCAGGAGGATGCATTTCGGGCAGCCCCCTGCCATCGAGCCCTTCCTGGTAGTGACGGGAGCGTGTGCCTGGCTGCAGAAGGTTGCTCCGTAGCCACTGAATCAGGCTATGGCCTCTCCAAATGCGCCTCTGTTGCTCTGCCCTGTGGACTGGGAGCTGGGCCCTGTGCACACTCCTCCCTGGCTGCAGGCACAGCGTCCAGCAGGTCAGGAAGGCCAGCTGGAGGGATGCTGCAGAGGCAAGGGGCTCCTCTCCTGGCTCTGGGGAGGCCCCTCCATGGCTCCAGAGAGGCTTCCAGGGCTCTGTGTGGGGCACCCAGGGTGACCACCAGCTAACCACGGCCGTGGGTCAGTCCCAGCCCCTGCAGCCCTGCCCACGAGCTCTAACCCGAAGCCGCTCATCTGGACCAGCTCTCTCCTGGGCCACCAGCTGCTCAGCTGCCCTGCCACGGGCTGCCACCCTCTGCAGGGAGGTCGGAATCACAGGGTAGGGAGGAGTCCCTCCCAAATCATTCCCTCCTGCTTCAGTCATTTTCCTCAGCCCTACGGCACTCTGCAGGGTTCCCTTCTATGCCTCTAGTCTTCTCTTCTTAAGAATGACTTAGGAATTCTTCATGTTAACTTTTCCCTCTTCACGACTGACGCGATATTTGTTTCCTGCACAGAGTTTGACGGATAACATACTCACAATCCCTCTTGTACACTATGCAAAGGTCCACCCTTTCAGAAAAAAAAAGTATATTTTTAAAGATCTTTCCCAGATGGAACTCAAAGAGTATGAGAATTCCCTTAGAGAGTTCCCTTATGATGAACTCATTCCTTCCTAGGATTCTCCCAAACACATCCCACAACACAGAGGCTTCACGGGAGATGCAGACGTGACACTGCAGGGATATTTCTCGCACATCTTGATGCTGACCACTCTGCTATCTCAGCTCCGGGGCTGACCTGCGTCCACACCACCTCGTCCTCAGGTCTGGCTTCTGCAAAACGTTCCCATTCACGCAGATTCCAGTTCACATTTTCGGCTTGTACGTCTCACTCAGCAACACCGAAGTCAGGTTGGAGAGTGACCCCTGCAGATCCTGAAAGAGCCTGGGCTTCGGGGACCCCCAGAGCCTTCCTTCATCCCACTTTATTCCCACCAAGGGCCCTATTTCCAATCACTGTGCTATTCCACGCCCCTGCCCCCACCCCACGAATCATACCCTTTATTTGAATCCTTATGCATTCAAAAGATAATCTGCATTCTTACATCTCTAATGCATTTCCATAACCATTAAAACATATTCCTCAGAGTGTCACAGTATGTTATTTTCCCCCTGTGGAAAGGTTGTTTTTGAAAAATGGCACATTTTTCCCCCCAAAATCAGAAACTACATGCTAAACTACAGTCCACAAAAATAAATTAGGTCTCACCACAGGGCACCATGGAGCCATCTTCTCCCTGCCTTTACCCAAACAAGCTGTTTTGAATGATGACGACTTCCCGCAGATGTGAAAGGCCAGCAATAGAACAGAAAGATCTCTGCACCCTGACAGCTTCCCTGCCTGTGGGACAAATCCACAATGAACAAGTCCACAGTCTAGTAAAGCACCTCATCAAAACAGTTCAAGATGGCTCTGAATGTCTCGGCAGGGTAGAATGTACAGTGTCGTGCAGAAGTGTTAAAGAAAGCCATCAATGCCTTTAAGAAGAGGTAGACTTTCAGGCAATTTTTTTTTTTTTGCAGTGGGGATTGCTTTGCCTATTTATGAAAAAGGAATTACAGGGAAGCAGCAGAGAATCGAGGGCAGGTTAGGAGGCCCTCAGGAGGCAGGAGATGACAGAGGTTTGAACTAGATGTGGCAGAGGTGAGAACATGGGTGTGCTGGGATGCACAGGAGGGAGTGAGCAGAGGGGACCTGGGGGTGGAGCGAAGGGGTTAAAGGGTGCCAGAGACATCTGGCTTGAATAACTGGGGAGAAAGAAGAACCATTTGCTGAGATTTGGAAAACTAAGAAAGAAATAGATATTTTTAGGCAAAATTAAATGATCACTTTGGGACTCACATCTGGGATACATCCAAGCAGAAATCTCAAGACAAAACAAAACCCCAAATCCACCAATGGGGTGTAAGTCTGACACACAAAGGAGAGCTCTCGGCAGCCATACACATTCAGGGGTGAGTAGCTGGTAACTGGCACTTCAAGTGAGGAGGATGGATGGGAGAGCAAACGACAAGAGAGAAATGAAGGACCACCACTCAGAAGCACAAAGACCGCTCAGGGAGGAAGAAGACACTGCGGCTGTCACACTCCTCCCACTCATACTGTGAATGCCATGCTCAGTTCCGTGGTGATTCCATTCACCCTTCTGCATTTCGTGGGCATTTCTCTGCTGCAGGGGTTCTAAACTCTGGCTGCACTTCACATTTATCTACGCACTTTGAAATGATTCTAATGCCTGGGTCCCATCCCCGGCTGGTCTTACTAACTGGTCTACCCAGATGGTTCTAATGTTCACCCAGCGTGGAGAATCACTGTTGTTGGCTGTGGACGTAAGAGGTACTTGTCAGATGCACATAATGGCAACCAGCTTACCGTGCATAAACAGCGTTGCTATTTTTTCCGATACGCAAGTGTCACTGAACTGTCCCTTCATCTCTCCCAAAAAATGTCAAACTTTTATTAACAGAAGAATTTCACTTAACTATTTCATGTCCTGACCTACAAAAGCAAGATATACACCTGTATAGATACACTTTAATTTCCTCAGAGTTAATAATGGTAATCTGGAAAGGTGAATGGGATCATGTGGGGACAGGGAGGATGCCAGCAGACTCCAAGTGAGGGACACGAGCCCCATCAACTGGAGACGTCAGAAAGACACCCTGAGGCTGATGGTGCCTACGTTACCTGGAGGACAGTGGAATATCCAGATGAAGAAGGAGATGGGAATTTCACACAGGGCAACCACCTGGAAAAATGCAGGGAGACCCAAACTAGCATGGCATGTGAAGGGAGCTACCAACTCCTTTCGGCTGCAGCTTGAACGACGTGCAGAATGGCAGGGGCGGGGACGGTCCCTAAACAGCATGTATATCCACGGCAGCGAGCTCGCACTTACCCTCCAGGGGGTGCGACCCACGAAGGGCTTTCAGGTGGGCAGCGAAGAGTCCTCTTTCTGTTTGGGACAATCCTAATCGCTGTACATACGTTTAAGGCAGAAGCGTACTCAGGAAGTCTGGTGAGCACAATAATTGCCTCTTTGGGTGAGAGCCGAGAAAGCAGAAGGGGCCCAGGCAGATGGAGGTCTGGGAAACAGTCAAGAGGTAAAATGCACTGAGTAAAGGACGGGCTGGACATGTAGGACAAGGGGAGAAAGGACGGGGCTGTTTTCTAGATTCGGCCCAGAGGGGATGTGGTCCCTCCGAGAGTGCACATCTGCACCAGTTTTCCAGAGCTGCTGCAACGAGGAGTCACAAATTCCCTTTTCCCTCCTGACACCTCTGAAGTGACTTAAAATAACACAAATCTGTCAACGTCAAAGTCTGGAAGTTACAAGTCCAAAACAGGATTCACAAGCTAAAATCAGGATGTCGGCAGAGCTGCGTTCAGTGTGGAGGCTGTAGGGAGAAGCCATTTCCCTGTCCTTTCTGGCTTCTTGAATCTGCCCACATCCGTGGGCTCACGGCCCCTGCCTCCACCTTTGAGGCCAGCTGCGCCGGGTACTCTCCTGCACTTCCGTCTGCCTCTCCCACCCTGAAGATGCTGTGTGGTCACACTGGATCCAATTGGATAATCTCCCTACTTTGTGGCCGGCTGACAGGCAACCTTAATTCCATCTGCAACTTCGACTCCCACTCACCATGAAAAGTTAACAAAGCCATGGATTGCAGGAATTAGAATGTGGATATCTTGGCGTGGGGGGGGTCATTATCCTGTGTACCACCATGTCTTAGCCTAAACCTTGGCATAGCTGTGAGAGGTCAGACATCAAATCTGACACTCAACAGCACAGAGCGCTTAGCAAAAACCATGAGAGAAGCTGAGGTTTCCCAGCAGAATGAGACTAAAGGGAACAGTGTTTTGGGATGAACATTTAGGGTGGAGAAGGAAGAGGCGCCCATGAAGAAAATAAGAGCGACTAGAGAGCAAATGGAACCAGGAGAATGTAGTAGGCATGAGAAAGCAGGGGTTTGGAGGGGTGGACGCCATGGTTGTAAGCTGGGTCAGAGTCTGCGCCTGAGAATCCCAGACAGGTTGGACACTGTGAGGAAAAGCTCCAAACACCAAGGATGTCAATTCTGAGTCAAAGCGATGACTCCTATGTCTTCTCTACATGTGCACTGTAGAAAACACGTTAACCTCCACGGCATACACAGGCGCGCCCCTTCACATTCTCACCCTGTCTGAGCCTCCTCTGAATTTCCTGAGCGCACAAACGGGGCGTCTGACTGAGGCGCGCTCTTCCACGTCAGGACTTCCCATGGGCTTGTTATGGCTGCATGCAGTGAAGCGGAAACAAAAAAATCTCCTTTGTGGTTTCATTTAGATAACCACCGCCCATTCCGGTGAAATGTCTACATCTAATGACAATAATCAATCCCGCTGGATGCTGACAAAAATTGTATCATGGAAGGGATGTATTAGTTGTGGTCTGAATTAGCAACTCTTTGCAGGGTGACTTTGTTGTTTCTTAAGTTCATGTTTCTCTCCCTTTCATTAGGTCATTACAACATCTAGGTAATGTGATAGAGCTCTTTCAATATGCAGTCCTACATAAAATGCAAAAAAAACCAGAGCTGATGCAGGGCTCATAGTATGAAAGGCAAACATGAAGAAAAGTAATGGGATTAAATCTGGTATTAAGAGATGTCACCAGCAAAACACATTTACTATGCTGAAAAACTCAAGATATAGACTTTTTATTAGATTTTCCTTCCCTTTTTAGAAAGGGTGATATAGACATTAAGCAAAAAATGACAAGTTAAAAAAAGTACCAAAAAAAAAAAGCATTGCACCATTTGCTGGGAGAAAGTCACTGAAGCAGGAACATGCTTGGCTGTAGTTAGAGGTGGACATACCTCTATGGCACTGGTGTGACCTGCACTGGTGAGACAGGATGTAAAATGAGGCTGAAGGTTCAATTAAGGCTTGTCTGGGGAAGCTGTGTGCCAAGTGGAGCTTTGGAACATTACTCTGTGGGCAGTGAGGAAAAAACAGCAGGGCTCAGCTCTCCAAAGGTAACATTCTGGGCTTAATTTAGAATGAATTAAAGCGGGGAAAGATTGGAGCTGCAGAGACAATAGCCAGAAACTTAATGTGACTACTCTAGAGAGAAGTTTTAAGTCTAAGCAGGGATATGGAAAAACAGGAGCAGAGTTTTGCCACTGAAAGGCATAAGGAATAAAGGATAGCAGAACTGAGATAATTCTGAGGCTTTCAGAAGGATCCAATGGCAAAATAACTGATTCACACTTGAAAAAGAGAAAGGAAAACTGTGGAGAGACTCTGACCAGCCAGGTGGCTATCTAACACTCATAGAGCTTAGGGACAAGTGCAGGAGAAGAGGCAGCTCTGAAACAGAGGTCAGCTGCCCAAGTGGAAGTGGTAGTGGTAGATGCACATGTTTTTAATTTATAGGAGACCTGGCTTTGATCTGTCCAAGTCCCAACTGCTAGACTGTAGCTGGTCCGATTTGACAATTACATCAAGGGGAATGGACTGAACACGATGTATTACTGAAATTTGTCTAAATATAAAGCATAAGGAGTTTCTTTGCTCCTAACCAAATGTGCTTTTAGATGATGCTTAATGATAGTTCAAAACCACAGGGCAGTTAGGGAGTGTTTCTACTTTAATCTGAGGCAATACATTGGCAAGAGATGGTAACAATGACGCATCCCTATAAATCACCCTGCCGTGGGCCAGCGAATGTAAATATGTCATCCAGTGTGATAATAAGTGAGGCTCACTTGGCTGAATGGTAGCTTGGTGAATCTCCTGCTACTCTTTCATGATTACATTCTGTTATGTTTGTTTGCTTCAGCCACACTTAAAACTTTCCTCATGAAGTATCATTTGTGCTGGTAAAGTAATTTAGTCATTGTTTATCCAATATTTTCTCCTATTTTTTCAGTCACAAATAAATCTTCCCTAACTGTTTAAGAAGAAATTGTTTAAAAACTGTTCAAAAATTTTTAAGATTGCTTAAAAATTTTTTATGTCATCTTTATGTTATTTCTTCCATGCTACCTTGTGAAAAAGTTAATATTTTTTTGCCTCTTCAAATTCTATAAATAATAGAGGCTATAAATAAACCCTAGGTTCCTTGTTAACATGAAAGATATTTCATCCATCCTGAGAATCATAAGGTTGCACAGTGGGCAGTCTGTTCTAGTGTCCGTATTTGTGTTTACCTTCTGTGAAATAAATATATTTACAGAGGGAATGCCTGAGTGTCCACAGGGACGCGCAAGTAGGGATCAGTAAAGAGCGCTCGTCTTGAGCTGCTTTTCATGTCTCGTCTTCGGCCACCTGCTGGAGTCGGTCTCAAGTTCTGGACGGTGCAAAGACTGGTCGAGGTGTTGCCAGGCGGCACTGCAGCCATCTGAGCAGGAGGGGACGTGTAGCTTCTTCAGTGGCACTGTTTTCACACAGACTGAGCAGTATGGCAGCTCCATGTCCAGTGACTCGGCGTCTAGCCGACTATTTGGTTCTCTCACGTCCACTTTGTTTCTCCTCCACTCCTTCGGTTTTTTTTCCTGAAGCAGAATTTTCCTTCTCTCCTGAAAAACTCTATCTTTTAAGTCAAGTCCATAATGATTATTATTCATTAAAGGAATGAAGCCATTGATTCGTTTAATTCACCATTGGCTAAATGCCAGTAAGCGAGAGGCACAGATCCAGATGCTGGGAATACGGCAAGGAGCGGAACAGAGCAAGTCCGGCTCTTCTGGAGTTTCCACTCTAACACAGAGATTATGGACCTGAATCAATCTGCAAAACTCCTTTTGCCATGGACAAAATGTGACATCACCCCGACAGTAACCCGTGGGGGCAGAAGTCCCGGGAGCCATCTGGAAGGCGGCCTGCTGCCCCTCCCCACGGACACTTCCAAGCTCAGGTTTTGTCTTATGAGTAAGGGTGTGACCTAAAGGGCCTCACACGAAAATGGAAAAAAACCCAGTATATATGACAAGAGATTGCCGACTGCTGAAAGGCACTGACACACAGTGTCTTCGTCTCCCCGTGGCTGGGAGTGACGGCCAGCGGCCGACCCCACCTTCAGACAGTGCGATGCAGTCCTGCCGTGAAGACGACAGTAGCTGGGCAAAACGGGGAATGGGGTGCAGAATAGGCCGAGGGGAACACCACGCATCTCTAAAGATTTCATTTCTTTAAACACTAGTGAGAAGAGGACAACTGTCAAACTCTGGAGATGTACATTTTCCACTGATCGCAACTCATTACTCTAAAGGGCCAGACGTTTAAAGAGATCACTACGGAGTGGGATGTGGGGTGGAGTGGAGTCATGCGGAGTGGGATGAATCCTACCCTTTGTCACGGTGACATGGACGAGGAGATGCGCAGGGAGTGTGCATGTGCTCAAGATAGTAATCTTTTTTTCACATATACTTTACATAAACTTGAATGTTTAAAAGCCATAGAGAAAAACTAAAGAATGACTAGACGAACGCATCTTCTGTTCCTCTGACGTAACAATTATAAAATTATAAAAAGTAAAAGAAGAGGCAAGTGTGGTATATAGAATATCCACTGGACTCTGGAAAAAAGGATTTCTGGTCCTTGTTTTTGCATGAACTGACGACAGGACCTTGGACAAGCATTCTATCTTCTCCCTGCAACGTGGCCCTCCTCTATTTAAAATAAGGATGTGTCCACATCATAGGTCACTTTCCCCTTGAAGTCACAGTCAAAGAGTGTACCCTTGGCATAAAGAAATACTGCAGATGCACCCAGAGGTTTTAATATTTTGAGGCACCTTCCCCAAAAAGCTCCAGGGATTCTTTGGTACCGTCCAGTCTCACTGAATGGATTGTAAACAAGCCGCCTGCTTCGGTGCCCTGGCCTTACAAACTCACTTTGCTGATTGAAGGAGGCTCAGGACTTTTGCCTGACCTCAATCATGGCCTGGGGCTCTCGGTGTAACAGACCCACATGCAGCTCACTGAACGACTCTACTGCTTAATTTCCGTCACACGGGACGGCCGTTGTAGATCAGCAGAGGCTGACTGATGAGGTCACCCGCAGGGTCCCACTGTGTCTTCCTATCTTAAATTCTTACATACTCAATCTCCTCTGCTCTATACTGGAGGCCAACCTAAGAGGAAAAAGACTCTCACTTTATGACTTTCTGTTAAGAGGGAATACAAATGGTTTTCCAGATTTTTCTGATTCTTTTGGGGAATTCAGATATACACAGGTTATTTTATTAAGTAGAAAATTCATCAAAACCGTCCAATCTATTAGCCATTGTCTTGCTAGTACTTACTCAAAAAGGCAACAAAAATCTAGGCACAAGACAGCGTGAACACAAAGTTATCAGAATGCGCATGGTACAGAAGAATAAAAACACAGCCTTATTGGGTTACAGAGGGTTTTCACTGTGGTTTCCATATGAGAAGAACTTTGTTCTCATTATTTTATCTTTTCGGATGAGTGCTGGTAGAGGAAGAGTGGCAGAAAAATATTTGGCTGGTAGTTTGAAATGTTTTCCTCTTTTCAGTACTTGTACTTCAGATGGTGACACTTTCTCTTTTCTATGTATGCTCCTGAAAGCATGTCATGCACACCCGTGTCAGTTTGTAACTAAAATTACATATATACATAAACACACACAATGTGTATGTGAGCTATAAATATGTCAAACATGTCCATGAAGTGTCTATATGTATGTGAGATATAAAGTCTGAAATACACATGAACTACACACAACTGATTGCATATATACACATATATGCACATAATAAATCTGAATAAATATACAACCTTCTGAACAAAATCATAAATTGATGTGACCAAGTCTTAACCCAACAGAAGAAAATGAAAATACTTAAGTTATGAGTCCCTCGTAAGGTTAAGCGACTCTTCCATCTACAAATATCCATCTATTAAATACCTGTTTCTTAAACTGGGGCAGCGACAGATGAAGGAATAGAAAAATAGAAGTTTTCTGCTTTCGTTTGGATTGCTTCTGCATGAAATCATCATACATTTTTTTAAAAGAGCTGCTGAAAACAATTACAGAAAAGGGCTGGGTAGGCTTCCACAACGTCGTGTTAAAGCTGGTCCATTGCTACAGGGCGGAAAAATCCCTCTTTGATGAAGCCACTTTCGTCTTGTTTCCTCAGGGCCTTATTCATTCCACTGCGGTCAAAGCAATCTTCCTGGAAAGCCTCCTTCATTACTCACCACATGCTGCTAGAGATCACAGGGACATACTCTTCGCCGTCTGTGTCCTTTTCCTACCTTCTCCATCTTGTGGTGACACACACCTGATTCATCTTGTCCTTTTCAATTTTCTTGTCCCTTGAAGCAAATCTATGCACAGTGCCGACCAAGCATACCTCTATACCATTTTTATAATTCAGTCTTTCTATCAGATACACTGTCCTCCTTTTTCACCTTTATTGTTTCGAGCAATGACTAGCACGAACATCTCTAGTCTCTCCTCGTCTCTAGCACTACAATACTGTACATAAATGTTACCTATTATATGGCTGAGTATTCCACCATGAAACAGAGCTCCCTTTTGGCTTTTACTGTCACTTTTCTTTGTTGTTGTTTCATTGGATTTAACTGAAGTATAACTGACACAGAAAAAGCTGCTGATGCCTACGACCTGATGACTTTGCGTCTGTATGTACACAGTTATGAAGCCATCACTGTCACTTGAGCTGTGCTGTCAAGGGGATTATAATTGAACTGGAGAAATAAGTCCTGGGCATGTGAGCACCACCGACCTGCTAGAAGCTGGATTCCAGACAGAGCCCCCCATCCCTAGGTGTCCATCAGTCTTGGCCCCCGTGGGAGACTCACCGACCCCCAGCATGTGGTAACAGCTTATTTCTGCTCCTGTAGCAGGACACACGAAGGAGGGAAACATCACTTGCCTTCAAGGCTGGCGTCAGAGATCCCCAACTTCGGCAGCATTTGTGGGTGCCCCCACCCACTTGTCTGAGCTCCTGAAATAATTCTGACCAACAGTTTCTCTGCAAATCCCGTCTCCTCGCGCTGACCGGCCTCTGCATTTCCACCTGAGGCAGGAGCCCCCTTTCACTGTCAGTGTCCAACCAAGTTTCAGACAGGTTGTCGACAGTTATCACGTCCTGGATGATGCAAGTCTGCACCTTTTCTGAGCAGAAAGGGTTTATCCTCAGGCATTACTCTGGGACAAAGGGCAAAAGCAGAAGCCATCATGAACAACCAGGGTTACTGAACCACCTTCTCTTACCCTGTTCTGATCCACTCAAGACGTCCGTTACAGATAGAAAATGACAAAGTAAGGTCTTGTCAAATGTAGTTGTGGTATGCACAAAATACTGTCTGGATACATAGGATGCAGCAATATGCTCAGGCCAGAGTCATGAGAGGGAAAGGTGTCTCACGGAGGGAAAGAGCTTTCAAAGGGAGTGCAGACAAAGCAAGGGACCCTGTTCCCCTAATTAATGTGCTGTCCCCTAATTAACTGCTTTCGTCTGCTTCATCTTCCCACCCGAGGCACACTTGTCTGTTGTCTGTTGATCATGCCAAGCTGTGTCCCTTCCAGAACAGTCTCAAAGCCCTGCAAAGTCCCATTCACCTGACTCTTAATAAGGGATTCCTACATTCTAGAGATAAACACAAACTGTTTACCAAAGAACTGAAATGACTGTGGAATTGGCTTCAAAATAACCTAAAAAGGAGGGAGAGGAGGTGCAGGTGAAGACGAGATTGGCCACAAGGGGCTACGTTGTGACACTGAGTGAAGGGAAGTTTATTATGCTATGATTCTCTTTTCCTAACTTTATTATGGGTTTAAAGTTTTTCACACTGAAATTTAAATATTTAAAAACCATGCTTTTTCCTAGCCCTTTGTATCTCCTATACCCAAATTCAATCACATTCCTTTGTCTTGTGTCAGCCTATTTGAACTTGGCTGGCTTGGTGATTTCCACTTTCAAGCTCTTTATAAAATATTAATGTGTTATTTGATCATTTCATATTTGCACACATTATCCATCAGGGGTTAGTTACTGTCCTCAGTACTGTGACTAGAATAACTAATACAACATGACTCCTGCCCTCAAGCACCTAACAGGGGAGCAGGTGCTCACAGGCACGCAGGTGTGTATACTAGCAGGTGTGTGTGACCAAGCATTACATGTGCTTGGCACACAGTCAGTGGGTGTTGTGTTGTAACTGGGGTGGAGTGGGGTGTCAGAATTCAGCAGAGAAGAGGTAATGTTTGAGTAAAGTACATGTGTAGTTAAATCATTCTAGGCAGATGGAGGTTCAAGGAGGAAGAATCCAAGAAATGAAATAGCCTTGGACATTGAATGTCAACTACAGTTGAAAGAAGTATAAATGGCCACAGAAATGTCGTTTATTTTGTACTTTGTATTGTACTGACAGTGATCATTCTACCTAATAAGAGGATTAAGAAAACAAGAATTATCCTGGATATAACGCAATCATCATATGACAATTTGCAATATCTCACAACACAGCTCATATTAAAGACTTCTTTTTTGCTTAAATTTTTCATTATACTAATTTTGTGAATGGGCTTTCTTAATATTCAAGGCTTACTGCTCTGAATAACTTGGAGAAAAAGATGATTTTGTGTTAGAATAATACCGCTTACTTCTCCATGAAAATCCCAAATGAAGATTGACTGTGAACAGTGATGGCAAGTTTTATTCCAAGATGCTCCACTGGGCTCTGACTGCCCCCGAATCATGGTGCCCCATAATGCACAAAGAGCATTAAACTCATGCTGACACCCTGCTGCAGAGCCTGGGAGCTGACGGAGTCAAGCATGACGCTTAGTGCCCCACGCTGAAATCCACGTGCTATGAAAGTTCTGATGGTTTGATTCCTTTAAAGGAAAAGAAAAATCACCTATGGGAGTTAATTATATGTGATTTGATCACGTTTACATAGCCTAGGAATGAAAAGGTACACATTTCCCCTAGATTATTAAAAGATAAAGTCTGATTTTTCCAAGCACACTGGGAACATTTTTTCTCATAACACAATGGTGCTTTCCTATAAATAACACCATCTTGGGGTAGTCTACTTTTAATTTATTGAAGGCTTCCTTTATTATTTCTAATAAAAGAAAACAGAGAAGTAAAATGCCTATTAAAACAAATGTCTGTGTACATGCCACCCAGAATTAACAGCAGTCAGTTTTATTTTGAACATGAGAAAAGAGCAGGAAACGTTCACAGGAAGAGTGAATCAACCATGACAACATCGCATCTCCCTTCTCTCTTTCTCTTTTCTCCACTTGAAACTACCATCAATTTAACGCATAATGTGTCTCTTAAGTAAAGGCTCTCAAATAACTAACTTCATAAACTTGACAATGTTCTATGTATCCTCAAGAAACAAATGGTAGAATGTATGTAGTCTCCTACAACTTTCATTTTACCTCTTTATACTTTGAAAACTTTTCACAAATACACTGAATTCCTTTTAAATGTTATACTAATTGTATCACACATTATAGGTATATCCCAAATTTACCATTTATCTATTAACAGATTTGAGTCTTTCCGTATAAAAAAAATGAAAAATTAAACAATGAATTTCTTTGTACAGATCTCTGAGTTCACTGAAATATTCCAAATTTTGTCCAAGAAAAGGTAATGATGTGTGTGTGTTTTTTTTATACATGTGTGTACACAAATTATTTTTGTCATTCATTTACATTTGGTATTGTTTTATCAGTTTAGTTAATTTGATGCTTTATTATCTGGTATGCAGAAAATTAGGATTGTGGCATTTTTCCCATGAATTTTAAGATAGGAATCTTATCATACATAACCACTCACTCAGTCAATTCAGCCTTTTCTTTTTTCATGTTACTATGTCATTACTTTTTTATCTCTTTTAAATAAAAAAAAAGCTAGTTAACTAGATTGACTAACAACATTTCTATATTATCTGGTCACTGTTAAGAATGGACACATATCTAAACTGTGTCAGAATGAATGTTTTTCCTGGGAGGAGTTAAGATGTTTAAAGGGTCCCCAGGTCAGAAATTTGTCCTTCTGTGGTCTACTCCCATAGGATATACAAACCTTTCAGGTAATATGTTGTTCAGTTTTATATATGACTCCCCATTGTGTCATCTTCATAGACAATTGCCACATCTTCTAATAATAATAATCATCAACATAAAAATTATACCCATGTTCGCCATAACACGAAGAGATACTATCAGTTCTTGAATACTTAATACCATGAAAGCACTTTTTGTAAATTATTTTAGTACCACCACAGTATGATCAGGGTTATTACATCCTTTATTTCACATTAGAAGGAAGTAAGACTCCCAAGAACTTACACAGGTTGACCCAAGTTACTCATCCACTAAGTGACTTAGGTGACACTGAGCCAAAGGACCTACAGTCTGAACCAGAGCTATTACTTCCTCCCCACCGTGTACCCACGATGTCTATATCTTCCACACAGCAAATAAACAAAGATTTTTAAGGCAATAAATAACAAGCTTTATGAGGATAACAAAATTCTAACCAGTAAGGTGTTTTTGTCCCATATGGGTAACAGCTAAAGAACAAGTAATTGAGAACCAAGAGAAAACAAATTAAGTTTCAACATTTATACACATATATATATGCAAATGAACATATATAGACAAATGAGATTATTTATGAATTCATATTCTGTGAGAATACTGCAAATTTCCAAGGGCCAAATATATTTATATCTTGATTTTGATGCTTAATAGGAAAAAAATTATTTCCACAAGTACTGGGGTCAATTTGTAAATGAGTGTGTGGTTAATGGAGAGTGAATTCCCTAAATTAGTGTTTTCATGACTTGCCTGATGGTAAGAGGCACTTGGGGAACGTGTTAAAAGTACTGATTCTTTGGAATCAAACCTGGGAACACTAAAGCAAAGTACCTAAGGGAATCAGTGTCCAGCCTTCCTTAGTGTATCAGTCAACGAATGGTGTTAGTTCAGAACAGAGAGAGAAAAACGCTAAAACAAAACAATTTTTTTTTTAAGTGCAGAAGAGACAATATTAAGAAAATATTTGGGAATTTTGCAGAGTTGAAAGACACGTTTTCAGAATCAGAAAGATCAGCCAATATCAAGCAGACTAATTAAAAACGAAGCTGAGTTACATGCCAGTCAAACCAATAATATGAAACACAAGGAGACAGAAATTCTGAGCCTAAAATGCATTTATTGGGAAAAAATTTTTTTAAAGATTCTTGTACTAAGAACTCAAAACAAGCAGTTAAATAAATAGAAAAAAGCAATGAAATAACTAGAAAAAGTACAAGCACGGTAGTAGTAAAGACTGCACAAATTAATGAAATAGAGAACAAAGTGATGACACAGAGTGCAACAGAGCCAACTGCTGAATCTTTTAAAAGAAAGGTGTGACTGACGACCATCGGGAAAGCTGAGAAATAAAGCACGAAATTGATGCTAGGCATGACTTGGATAACTACGTTCAGCCAAAAACTCCAAAATTGATAGTACACACAATCCTTTAAAGACATTAAAACAAACTCAAAAAGAAATTGAGATCTTGAGTAATCCTGACACACTTTAAATAATGATGGCATGATTATGTTTCCGCACATTATGTGTGTTATATTTCACAATAAAAAATTTTAGAAAGGACCATCACAGCGCAACCAGAGATTGCTGGACCTCTCTGCACCTTAGCTGTGATGCAAGCTAACAGCTATTTCGTGCACCCAGATACTGGCCAACAGCCATATGTAACTATTTAAATTATTTAAAACAAAGTAACACTTGAAACTCAGTCCTTTAGTTATGGTGGCCACATTGCTATATAATAATATTTTGGTAAAGACATGCCAGGTGAGACTCTACGAAGGAGAATTTACAGAAGAGACAGTGACCTGCATAGAATGAGGCCCTTCAGACGGTCAGCAAGCTTTTCTGTGAAGAACTCAACTATGCTGTTATATTACAAATGCAGTCATACGCTGCTCGTCCACGAGTGGCCATGGCTGCCTTCCAATAAAACTTTATTTATAAAACAGGCAGTGGCGGGCCAGATTTGGCCCAGAGGCAGTAGTCAACCAACCCCAGGTACAGCTGGAGGGGCCTAGAATGAGAACTATGGTTTTCGTGTTCCTCAGGATGCTTTTCTCTCAACAGGAGAAAATTACTGCATCACAATGGACTAAGGTTTTCATTTTCATACTTCAATCCATCATATTTTCTGGAACACAACACACTCCACTCCGATCAGGCTGGTTTTTCTTTGTTTGCACCCCATGAAAGGAGTCATGCACTCAAAAGTGAGTGAGGCCAGCTCTGATTTTCACCATCTTTCCCGCATGCCATGCCTTCCAGTCCACTCAAGCGTGCTCAGTGATTCCATGGGTCAAACTGGCTCGAGCTGTAAGCTACCTGAGGAACATCATGTCCCTTTAAAATCAAAGTTTTTTAGATCTAAGAGGCATTTCCTCGGAGGCTGAGCAGCGATGAGCCCTGTAGGGAACATGGCATCAGCCTGTTACACACACATAGCCGTCCTCTGCCTTCCACACCTTGTAACATGCTTCCTTGGGTCTCTGACCCCTCTTTTTACATTCGCATTTTACTCCGATGAGGCATAAAAGGTTTGCTCCCTCTTAACTGTCACCAAGAAGCTGTTTCGAAGGCCTTCACCCAGAGTTCAGGGCATAAAGATTAAAAAGGCTCCCCCAACTACCGCAAACCAGCCTTGAAGAGATTAACTGAGCAGAAATCTTGGCCCTCTACAGACAGAAACACTTAATACTATGTTGCTTTCTTGGATACCTTTACCAACAGCAGGGGTATCAGGCACGAGAGGAAAAACACAGCTCACTGCTCAACAAATGTGAAATATAACCCTTACACCAGATAAACAAAGCTCATATTTATTGAGGAAAATAAATTTTCTGAAACCACAGTGATTTCATTCATGTTTAGGGCTGGGTCCTGGGCTGGGTCCTGGGCATGGATTTTCTTGCAAAAACAGGTGTGATTCCATCTTTTACATAACACATATACTTGCCTCTACTCGGTTTAATTTTTCCAATTGCTCATTAACAAAGAAGACACATTTAGGTGAAGAAAACCCAGGGAAAGCAATGAGAAAACCCCGATGGGTTTCTGGATGTGTGTATTTAAGAAGTCTTCAGTTTGATTCTTTGATGACTGGGGGTAATACCTAGTAACCTCTGCTGTGAGCTTTGCACTACGTTGGTGCTCATAGTTCCCGCATCCATGCACAAGTCTCCACTAACAGTAATACATGACTGTACCTCTGTTACTCAGGGTGTATCACACACTCGTCTTCAGAAATGCCAGACAGATAGATAATTATACACATACACACATACACAGATGGTAAGTGCTAGCTAGCCAGCTAGACAGCTTGATAGACGCACAGACAGGAATAAAGCCACTGAGTATTTATTTAATACTGCTAAGTCTCAAAGCCTCTGTATATAATGTTTTCCAGTTGTCCAGATGAAGCTCACTGAACTTAAAAAGGGATCCCACAGCTAGAAAGGAGGTGACTCATGTCGCTAACCCTTGTCTCTGCTTGACTCACACCCAGTTTCTTCTGTTTCCCACAAGAGTGGGGTTTCAATGACCATATTTTTATAGGATATACTCAGTTGAGAAAGTTTAGGACTATGCATTCCTTCTATATTAAAACTGCTACCATGATACATATGTGTGTATATCATATATATGTGTGAATGTGTGTATATATACATATGTATACACATACATACATATATGTATTTTTTGCAAAGACTTCATTCCACAGAAAGTTAACATCAGATGTTGTCAAAAGTCAAGGTTAATCAGGAAAACAAAAGGAAGCTTCTTCTAAAATGTTAATAGGTTGTACAATGACATTTCAGATTTATTTAGAATAATCAACTTGAACTGGCCGTATGTGGAAATTGGGCTTTCAGCATCAAACATACTGAAGAGTGGAGGCAAAGTTTTTGTCAGGAAATATATATGTCTGTATGCTTTTGAATGTAAGTTTTTTACCACAGAGAGAAAAAAAAGTACATTTGTTTCTTAAATGATCTAATGCGTGAAATGTGGTTAGATTCCCTTGTAGCTTCTTAGACCTCCAGTAGTAGTGCTTGCTGGAAAACCTCTCATTAATGTGACCCAGACACTTGACCCTAAGGGATGGCCTCTGCATGTTCATGAGGAATATAAAGTTCTATGGGACTGGGAGAAAAATAATAGCAATAACTATAATAATTAGACTTAGAATGTCTTAGACAGTTGCCCTTTGGCCAAGAGGTGCTTGCTTTTATAGTAGAAACTGATGTGAAATTGAGAGCTGATTGCAAATGTTCATAAAAGACATCTCCCCAAATGCAAGGCTGAGGAAAAGGACAAATTAGGTGACTTTGTATGTAGCTGCTCCAGTGGGTGGTTGAGAGCAATGTATGTAGACCACACACACTCGGAGGACAGTAGGCTGTATTTGTTCTGACTGGAGTTGTTGACCACAGGCATATACAGAAGGACAGAGAACTCCCTAAAAGTCTGGGAAAGTGGCCAAGGCACATTCCTGTCTCGGCACAGAAAGGTGACTGCTTGAGAAAACATCAGGAAAAGCCACGTCCAGCACAAGCCGGGAGTGGGAGCCGGGCTTTGAGGTGTAACGGCAAGTGGAAGAGGTGGGATCTGACAAGGATGGGTGCGAACAGATGGACGTTTTGGCAGTGCCAGCAGGCTCCTCCCAATCTGGGAATCACGTAATTTAAATGCTTCAGGAATAAAGTAAGGCAAGTCCCCAGTTACCCAGAACTCCAAACCATACACTTCGTATTCCTTTCCTTCACAACATGTGCGCACAGGGGCTTCTTTTGAGCCTGTCATGATAATAAAATTCAGACAAGAGCACTGTGTATTTGCTGTATGTAAGCTGTGTGCAGACCTGCACACACATGCTTATTAGAAAACTGTGTCCATTTTACTGTGCTCCCCTGATACCTATTTCATAGTCCTAACGATCAGGACAATTTCCTAGCTCGCGAAGGAGAGATTCCATGCAAGGAGCATCCAGCTAACATTGCTTCTGAGATGTGACTATTACAGTGACTTAGATAAAGGCACCCAGTTTTTTCTCTTGGAAGCAGCAAATGTGAAGTCCACCTCTCACGATCCAAAAAGAGGGTGTTTTCTCCCCATGTCCTGGTGCTCACCATGCAACTTTTCTTTTTCTGGGTTTATGGGAACTTGCCATGTTACCGGACAAGGGCCTTTCACAAATGTATGCTATCAAATAACACAACCTTTTGGTGCAGAAGACAGAGAGTCAATAAGTATGAATTGTGGGTGATTTAAATATTTAGATCTATGCATGTCCAATTAAAATTTTTAAGATTGTGATTAAATCAGAACAATGAAAGGCCCAGCGGAGCCAATCGTAACAGCTTATGAAGCCTGTTGGAAGAGAGGCTGCGGTTCAGATTCTCAATGTCCTGCGCCCAGTGCACTGTGGACTGGTGATAAGGGGCAGCCAGGAACGGCGCTCTAAGCTGTGCACGGGTGCTCTCTCACCTAGCGGAGGTCCAAGCTACATTGTGGGCAGTCTCAGCAATGTCATTCTCTTCTGTCCACACAGCTCGGGGCAGACGGCATTCACCAAGGGATGGCCTTCTTTCCACAGCGTCCTATCATGTTAGTGCTTGTGCTGACTTTGGGGCCCATCTTCTCAAGTTTATTGTTTTTACAGGTGACAAGACTGTGGACGCCAGAACATAAAGGAAAGTTGTGTATTCCTCTCGTGGGGAAGCGAAAACTGAAGCACACAGCTGCACGATTCTTTTTCCGCTAAGTTTTGGATCCCCCTCAGCTCTTCTTTCCCATTGTTCGTAAAAAGATTTTTAGTCGAGGCCTGTGCACATCTTATGTCCCCACCCAGGCTTGAGGCAAGCTGACAGTAAAGTTTATGATGCACAGCCCTGTGAAATAAACCTGCTACTTGAAAAGTCAACACGAAGGTTGCCTCCGTAACAAAAATAAGCCACGGATGTGACTTGGCTTCAATTAAACGAAACAAGTAATTGATTCAGTCATTCTTTTCCCTTTAATTAGTGTTACTGAAGCATGATATATGTACTTAAGAGCTAAAAGTATCTGAACACATGAGCTCAGCTACTCTTTGGGTACATCTTCCCTTTTTCCTTATAAGGTTTCTGAAAATGATGAAGCACTTGGTTTGATCTCTATACGGAGGAACACACCACAGAAATACACCCTCCTTATGCTCCCCGACACCCTCAAATCCTGCCCTTTCCTGACCTAACTCCATCGCTTTAGACAGTATCTATCAAGAATTGCAACTTGCAGTGGGAAAACTAAATGCACTGCAATACTCATGCACGCCACTGGGAAGAAATGAGGCCTTGCACACTGAGCTGTGCCTACTTTACGCATTCGCACATTTTATGTTTTGAAAGTATGTTGTGTGTGCAGCTCATGCTGGTAGGTATACTGCTGAGGAATGCTAAGTTCCGTACACAGGGATACCTACAAGGTTCCCAGGAGGAGGAACTTTTGCCTTTCCTGTAAAGCAAAAACAGGTTTCTGCAAAGGAAAGACAATTTCCTGTCTTCAGGGAAAAACGTCTTCATTTTTTGAAAATAATGCAATAAGAATAGAGCATTCCATACAGCTGGTGTTAGGTCAGTATATGTGTGCATCACCCTCTGCCACGCTGTTAGAAAACAGCGCAATTCTGTTCCTCTAGAAGTCTATTTAGTTTCCCTGTCGGGCCTTTTCCTCCGTCCTCGCCTGTGCTCTGATCGCCTGCACTTTAAGGGAAGAGCAAATACCCAAGACTGACACCTCACTGCTTCAAGCGGGCTGAGACTGTTCTGTATCTTGTGTGGTGCGCCTCACGCGTCCCTTCCCACACCTCCTCTCTCCGAATGCCTGCGTGACGATCTCTGTCTCTCATCTGCTGACACGGGTTTCCTGCGGCTGCGGACGGCCTCCCTTGCTGAGATCCCGTGGCCTGTGGATGCCCTCTCTCTGGCCCCCGGGACCGCACAGAGCTCTGCTGTCGCCCGCTCCCCACACCTTCGCTCTCTCCCAGCTCTGGTCCTATCACATCACTGCTGACCCACCACCACGCCCCTCACTGTCTTCCACTTTTTTTTTAATTAAATTAAATTATTTTATTTATTTATTTTGGTATCATTAATATACAATTACATGATCGACACTGTGGTTACTAGACTCCCCCCATTATCAAGTCCCCACCACATACCCCATTGCAGTCACTGTCCATCAGCATAGTGAGATGCTATAGAGTCACTACTGGTCTTCTCTGAGTTGTACAGCCCTCCCCGTGCGCCCCCCAACATTACATCTGCTAATCGTAATACCCCTTTTACCCTCTTATCCCTCCCTTCCCACCCATCCTCCCCAGTCCCTTTCCCTTTGGTAACTATTAGTCCGTTCTTGGGTTCTCTGAGTCTGCTGCTGTTTCGTTCCTTCAGTTTTTTTCTTTGTTCTTATACTCCACATATGAGTGAAATCATTTGATACTTGTCTTTTTCGGCTTGGCTTATTTCACTGAGCATAATACCCTCTAGCTCCATCCATGTTGTTGCAAGTGGTAGGATTTGTTTTCTTCTTATGGCTGAATAATATGTCTTTCACTTTAAGCAGCCTATTCCTGAATGCTGATTATTTGAGGTTCTGTTTTGGTCTTCTCTCTAGTTCTCCATATTCATCCATTTCCAAAATAAATCCCCTCTTCTCTCCCATTGCAACGTCTATGATATTAAATCCCAAGTAACCATCTGCAGACTCCAGGCCTGCGTTCTGGTTTGAGATTCTCAGTACCTGTGGCCCGTTTGATTTCTTCTTTATCAACTGGAGCACACTGATTATAAAAATGAACGATGCCTTTTCCCCAAAATGTGTTTCTTCTTTCCAACCTTCTTCTGGTCGCACCACAGTTCTGCTGGTTGACTAGAGAACTTTCGATGCATGGCTCTCCTTGATTGTTTATCTGCTTCTCCATCTGTCGGCTCAAGTTGGATGCACACCCATGAATCTAAGGCAACAGGCAACACTCTGGGGACTACACTTTTGTTTTTACCCTGTCCATTTCGCTGAACAACCCAACCTTTCCTCCTCGCTCTGCGTGCTGTCGCTGCAGGCCTCCCTGACAGAAAGCTCCAAACACACGTGCTTCCTCTCCTCTGACACTGAGCCCCACGCCCCTGCCTGTCCCTAAGCGCTTGCATGATTTCCCCCTGAGGTACCCTCCGCTCCAATTACAGCCTCCTCCCAGCATAACACAAATCCTTCATTTTTCTTATAAGCAGGCTGCTTCATTTGTTACCATTGTTCTTTGGGTTCTGGTGTAAAGTGATTTTTCTAACATATTTGTCCCCATAATGCCCGCCCTTAAAAGTCTCTCTGCCTCCAGAAGTGATGTGAATATTTCAACACCCTTTTCAGGTTCTGCCCAACACGGGTGCATCTCCTAGGATTCCAGTGCTCCCCTGGCCCCCCGTGGCACCGCGTGCCCCCCCATATCGTCCCGCTCCTTCTGCCTTACCACCAGAAACACAGCGGAGGCTGGCAGTGCGCCCACTGAAAACAGTCACCACCGCAGGCCCCTCACGTGGAGGTACCCGGCAGGAAGGCACGCTCACACGTGTGTGCTTCTGCTCTGGAGTCTTTCCGTCTCCTCCCGCTGACCCCTTAGCTGTGAGCTCGGAGCTCCAGAAGCCACCCGGTGACACTTCCCCAATTGGAGCAGGAAAATCCCGAGTTCACGTCCCCAAGCCACTGACCCACAGAGCAGTGTGGGCTACCCCCGCCTGGGCTCTTGGGTGAGAGAAAACGAAGCCCTGCTCCATCGTCCCTCCCGACAGCTTCGTCTTCTGGTCCAGCAACGCTGCATCGCTTGGTGCCGTGCAACCGTCCTGCGCTGGTGCCAACTCACGTTGCCAACTACAGCCTCCCCACCTAAATTTTAAGGTCTCGTCAAAATAAAAAATAAAACAGAAAGCTATTTTGAAACTGGCTATTTTCTTTAGGCTCTATTTCATCCTTCGACTCTAGGGCTTGTTTTTCAAATTGTGTTAGTTCTCCAACACCTAAGAGTTCGAAAGCTAATCAATGGCTTCTGTGAAAAGTGGGGGTCATGAGTTTAAGCATCTCCCTCAGCCAGACTATGAAATGGCGAAGTTTTGCCACATTATGTGGACAAGCTGTGAAATCAAACATTATGTATCATCATCAAACACAGAAGCTTTAATATTCTGGATCTGTTTGGCAATATAGTCAAGCTTGTTCATTTCAGTCCACTTGTATCTTGTTCTTTTACTGTAGGACATGGTTCTGCAGCGTCTCTTTGGACCAGGAACCACGCTCACTGTGCATCCGAGGGCAGGTCCCATATTATGTGCAGGGTCCCATCCAGTTGTTTGTGGGTGGGCTTGTTACGCCTTAGACGGGCTGTGGCATAACCCCTTTCCTCTCCATGCAGCGTCCTAAGGAGAATACCCCGTGGAGGAGGCAGCGACAGTCATTCTATGAAGGGCCCACTGGCAAGGCAGGTTAGAACACCAGGAGGGCCTCGGGGCTCTGGGCCCTTATTACGTTCTGTGGTTTCCTCCCAGCAGGCAGGAATCAGGGAGTGTAACATGTAACATGGGGCGGGGGTGCCTGGGAGGGATGAAGATGCCCCTCCCAGGCTCCGGGCTCTGCAATGTGATCCCTGTGTCTCTTTCTAAGGAGAGCTCTTTGAGGATGACTGTCATCAGTCCTCTGCAAATGGAACCTTTAATCTGTCCACCTCAGCCCGTGGAGTCTTCCCTGTCTACTGATCCCTCCATGATAAGGGCCATCAATGAAATACTGTTCATGCGGGACCTTAGAAGGAAGCCCAGCTCAGTCACACACCTGCCACCAGGAGTCTCTGCCGGGTGGTACCTGCTGAGCGGTGGCAACTGGCACAATGGGGGGCCAGGCCTCAGTCAATGGCTCCACAGCCATCCAAGCAAACACACACACACACACACACACACACACCCATCCAGGCAAACACACACACTATGGGAAACATTCTGATCTCTGCCTCCGAATACCATCAACCTAGTTTTAAATGACACAGTCAGAATTATCATAAGCCAAAGAGCCTGTATAGTTTAAATAACTTCAATAGCATCCTACATATTTACCTTATTCAAATAATGTTAAACTTGATGAAAAATGTCAAGGATAATGTAAAAAATGAAGAAAGATATATGTTTAGATCATCAGGTTCTATTTGCAGAAAGGGGGGGTTAAAACTTAAAACCCAAGTTATGGGTTGAAACTTAAAACCCAACTTATTACAACTATAAATGTAAAATAAAATAATACAAATGCAGAGTTCCTAATGAACTCTGGATCAATTAGCTGGGAAGGAATCACCCTTCCAAATAGTTTAGTAGCCCCCCAGGTCCCCAGTATTCCAGTGGGATTTAACAAGTCAAACCATGTACGTGTGCTGTGCATTACAAAGATATTCAAAAGAGGGGCCGGGAAGTTCCCTTTTCTCCTCACGGAGAGTTCCCACCTGGCAACATCTGAGCCACACTTTGCTTTGTTCTTAAAAGGGAAGGCACTCAAACTCCGATGAACAGAAGTTCTTTCTGCTTCCACAGGGCATCCTCTTAGTCTCCAGTCCCTACATGCGTCTGAGATGCAGCCTTTCATCTTCAGCAATGGGCTTCCACAGTGCTTACGGGGAGAATGTCAAAAGCCATCTTCAAAGTAGATATTCAAATATCAGGTCACAAAATTCCTCCTCTATGCACACGCAATGCATAAACCTAAGGCCATTTTTTAAAAATTGAGTATATTTACAAAATTTCTAAGTAAATGTGGGGCCCATACATTTAAGCAGGACATTATAAAGATTTTTGTTCTCTCAGACCACATCAGCGACATCAGTCCACTTCAGTCCACTCAAGTTTGGTTTCCAAGTGGTTCTGTCGCTCTTCTCTAAGCATTTGCTGGCAACTGTCATAGTCTTGGTAGGCAGCTTCCATGTCAAATGGACACCCCGTGTAAACATCAGCAGTAGCTGTACCTCAGTGCTCAAGGAACACAGGAAAGCATCAAAGTTTGACATAAAACATCCTAGGCTAGCGTTTGGATTGTTCTGTCCCCTACCGAATGCAAACTAAAACCCCAGACTTCCAAAAAGAACACCCCAGACTTCACCGGCATTCAGCACTGAGAAGCCTTTCTCTCCCAGGATGTAACAGAATGGGGAGCATGAAGGCAGAGGATGAAGGTGACGTGGAGACGAAGGGAGTGTTACTATGTCTCATCTTCCTCATTAACTGCCCGAAAGCTAATTCATTTAGGAAATATAGAAACTGAAGGACTAGATTCCATTCTCTGTTGCCAGTGAAATTCAACAAGCACATTTTCAAAACTTCACGTAAACCTTGAAAAGCTTTAAGTGAATACTCATAATTGCCCAAGTTTCATCAGGTTAGTCTTAATCGTCCAAATAATTCTTTAAGAGATTTTACTTTTTCCCCAATCCATTATTTTGCCTTGAACACCAATTTTCATTTTTTTAAAGTCTGTTATTAAATTGGCCATTTATGTACCTCTTATTCAGTTTTTTTCTGCATGAAATAGAATTTTAAAATATTAGAAATCCCATTATTTCTTTCTGAAGTATACTTTTATAAAATAACCTTTAACCTGGCCAATTCCAGGACAAACAATGACTTCTGCCTTTGTCATTAGAAGGTCTTTTCAAGGCCTCAGATGCTAAAACATAACTTCTAATATGAGATGTATTTAAATTTTGCCCCAAATTTTAGCGACAGAATCTCTATATGCCCAGTAGTTGAAATCCATCAGATGCTTCATTTCCTAGCTTTCTGCGAAATGGATGTGGCTGCGTGGTTAGGTTCTGGCCAATAAGCAGGAGCAAAGTTTTCCTTCTGAGTAGTACCTTTTGGGTGTTCGGAGGGATGGCCTCCTAGTGACGTGACAGGGAGAGCCACAGCACGCACCTTAGTGCCTGAGGCATGGGGGAGCAGACAGCGGTGAGAAGCCCGGGTGCTTAGTGACGTTGTGAGGCCATCATGTCCTCTCCGTATGGTGCCTCCAGACTTGATGTGAGTTAAGATGAGTTTCATATCTTCAAGCTGCTATGACTCTATGTCTAATATCAGACAACACTAAGTGACACGGATGCCTTTGCATCCGGACGTGCCTCCAGCCCAGGTTCGTAGGAAAAGTCTAGCCCTGTTCACATGACCCCATCAGGCTCAGAGGTGTCCCTCCTCCCGCTGCTCCTGGTGCGAGGAGCACGAGGCCCCGGGCCTTTTCTGTGCTGAGCACGGCATCCGCAGTGGGATTCTCTGAGGTCGTAGGCTGCCTGCTGTCTCCCCTGGGATTGGGAGAGGAGGCAGGCTGCCAGGTAAACGCCAGGATTCCCAGTTAAAGCTGAATGTCAGAAAAACAATGATAAAAAAGAGGTGGGAATGTCACATGGGCTTGCAGCTTCCATCAGCTGCAAAAACATAGCGGTGGCTGAAATGAAAAAGCAGCAGGAAGCAGGAAAACTATAAAATGAGACCAATAACCAAAGAAACAAGGCATCTGGGAGCTATTGAATGCAAAGCCAAACAGTCTTGTGCAGCCCAGTCTACCGGAAGGACGACCTGTATGTTACGGTTTTCAACACAACCCAAGGTTCACAGCGGTGACACTGGACCATAGGCCACATAAATTAAAGTCTCCAGGTTCTACTGCAGGGCAAAGTGATGGGCAATATATTTTATGTATATTCCTTTCTGCAAAAATGGAAGCATATGCTTTAAAAATACACGTCTTAAAAGGCTTCTGTTTTCCATACAAAAATGGCAGCATAAACCGTTTTCTAATGATCCAAACTTTTAATATGCCTTCCCAGGTGTCTGGTACGAATATAAAAAAAAAACATGGTGTTTCCAGGTATGTCTCCATTTGCACACTCTGGGGCTATTTTCTGAGATGTCATTTTAAAAACTTGAAGCGACTTCATCTGGAAAAAAATCTAGTCATTTTCGTCAGTGCACTGGAACAAAGAGGCTTCTGAGCTGTGGTTCAGGAGGAGGGCGGAGGCCCGCGCGAGTTCTGCGTCGTGCATTAATGCTGAGCATGTGTGCGATGGGGCGCTCTCCCTCCACCACTCCGCCCTTCCCGGGACGAGGATATGGAGGTGTTTCTGAAGCCAGTCCTAGGTTTCTTAAGCAGCAAAGACTTGACTTACAGACTCCTCCGCATTTGACTCCAAAGTCCCAGACAATATCACCTTGTCACTTGGATTGCCTCATGCACAACAGTCCTTATGTGAATTTATGTTAGGAAATGCAGCCCCCCAGAACTCATCAGATTGGAATTATCTGCCACCTGCTGCGTTCTTAATTGAGTAAAACCTTCCCACATACGCAGCAGTTCTTTCGGTGGGTGGTGAAACGGAAGCACCGGAGAGTGTAAAAGCATACGCAGTGTGCTACTGTGGGAAACAGAAAGGTGCATGGTCGGGCGCACGAGCAGAAACTGCCCCTGCAGGGCCACTGCTACCTAATGCATGCTTCTAAAGTGGATGGCCCCTTGACTGCAACTGGTATCACCTAATTAATACAATGCTTCATTACTCACCTAAAACCAAACATAAATTTGAAAGCAAAACCACACCAAATCCAGAGAACACTCTTGTGATGATCTATAAAAGCTTGGGCCAAAGCCAAGATCATTCAAACGCTGGATTCTCTCCTTGAAACATTTTTTGGCAAAATGTCTCCGGAGTGTTCATGAGAATGAAGAGGAACACGTTTCAAGATTCTGGAATCTCAGAAACACACGTGATCGAGTGTGACTATGCTGCCTTACTAGAAGGAGGCTGGCTTATATCACAGACACATGGCGGGGGGGGGGGCTTTGGTGCTCAAGGTCCATTCACTGAACCAAATTCTTCCAGTGTTACAGACTTGTCCACGTGGAAAAGGTTCACATTTATCATTTTTCACCCATTCCAGTAGCTCATCTCAGTACGACATAGTAAATTGCCTGTGTGGTGATGCCTTTGATAAACCTGACAGTGTTAAACTTTATATTCTGAGATGACTGCTTAAATCCAAGGTGCGTCATTAAAGGATGGTGCAAGAGAGGCATTCTTTGTTCCAAAATCTGCTCCGTGCCTGGGTTCAGATAGTCAGTGTGCGTTTATCTGAGGGAAAATGTATTTGAAAGTCTTAATGATCATATCTCAAAAATTATCTGAATCCATTCTGTTCATGAACTGGGATAGCAAGAATTCAGGCACAAGAGTCTTGGTAGTGGAATGATTCATGTATTCTGTTCAGCTCATATATATTTGTTCCACTTATTGCCATGTACCCCAATTTTCCCATTAAACTGTGCACGTGTGATGATTTGATGGTAACATATCAATCAGAGCAGGTATCAAACGTACAGCGCGAAGGAGATACCATCACAGCTCGTTCTATTTCAATAAGTGTTCCACTCTGGTTATTCATAATGGGCCTACCCGGCATTTTTTCATTCAATTACATGCAGATAAACCCGGCTTAGAAAGGAAAGATTTAAGTTTTATGTAGAAATTCCACTTCACCCTCCAAAAAAATCCTAAATGAGTCATAAAGATTTACATCAGAGTTCGGAGGTTGAAGGAAAATCTGAATGGTGAGGAAGCAGCGGTGGGGACAGGAGGCTGTATGGGACAGGCTTCAGAGGAGTGGGACCACGGAGACCTGCCCAAGCCAAAACCTGCTGCGTGCTGAGCCTGCTGGATGGGCTGAGTCTGCACGGCGCCGCTGACTCACTCGTGGCCAACACTCACAACTGCACCACCGGGCTGTTTACCGACCGGCTCCAACCAGTTTTCAGAGAAGCCGTTGTCCTGTACTTCATGTCCCTTGGTCAGGGTCCTGGCCTCTTACGCTCTTGCAGTTACTCACACCAGGCTCAGTGTTCCACAGATTCTCACTTCCAGCGGTCCCAGCGTGTGCCCAAGAACATAGATTATGAAGAAGGACACTGAAATGGAAAGGAGCCAAGGAGGAGAGAGAGAAAAGCACAGGAAGAGACACGGCAGGAGGGCAGGTGTCCCAATGGGTGACAAATACTACGTGTGCTCATGTGATCCGGGGGAAAAGAGAATGCGCTCAAAGCTTGCAATCAAAGAAAGCAAATGCTCACCATCCAGGGTCTGGAAATCCCACACCCACTTCCTTAGCACATCAAAATTCCAAGACTTCAAAGATAAATATATGTGCATATATAAGATTCACACCACCAGGCCACAAAACTTCCAGAAATTTCTTTGGGATCCATAGAAAAGTCCTAGACCTCGTAAAAGCATACGGCATTTGAAAACGTATCTAAGCCCGGGAGAGGGAGTGATGCAATGAGCACCCTTCACTCCTCCTCCGCACCTTTACTTCTTCCCCCTCCACGGTCAGCGGCTGGTACCTGCACTTCCTTGCCCCAAGGCTCGCTCTCGAACCTGAGAGCCCACGTCACCAGCCCGGATCTGCTCAGGAATTAAGACCTCCAGAAGCAGTTCTCCGTCAGTGACTAAGCAGAGTTGAGTCTGGGTATGAATGATCCATCTTCCTGTGCCTGCCCTCAGGTGGGATAATTCCTTGCGGGGCTCCCACTTGCCCTTCCTGAATCCCCAGTGGGGGTCAAGCTGCAGTTACCACAGGGGCCACGCACCTGATGACAAGCACCCTGCGGGCCGCCCCCTGTCCCCCATCTCAGCCCGCAGCCCCTCCGCTGTTCCTCTGGACCCCTCCCAAATACTTCTTGCACGGCAATCGTTGTGCCAGGGCCTGCTTCCGGGTGCACACTGGCACAGGAAGTCACGCTGAAGAAAGCCAAGCATGCATCTGAGAAGAAGTGACATCCCTTCAAGACAAAAGGGATGTGCCACGGCAGATCCGTGGAACACAAGAATAAAGATTTGTTAGCTAACTTTTTAAGTAGCATATAGGACAAAGTTCTGATCACAATGCAGGGAGTGATTTGCATGTGTGTTTCTCCAGCAAGAGCCCCAGAGATCAGCAGAGAAAGCCTGAATTAGTGAATGAGCAACAGAAGTCACATAGCCAGGGGAGAGTAGGAAGTTCCACAGAGAACACAGAAAGTCAGGTCCTTGGAGGTACAGGGGCTCCTTTACCTCTTCTTCCCACGGAACTCTGGAAACTGGAAAAAAGGAAGGAGGAAAGAAACATGACAAGGCTTCCTAGTTTTTTAGGACGTGACCGAGAACAAAGACTTGTGTTTGTTTAGGGACTGAATTAATTGCATGAAGACGGAGAAGTGTGTTTGCTACAAAGAGTACCCGTGCTGCCTGATGGAAAGAGAAGAAAATGAACAAAATGAACAAAATGCACCAGACACGAAGGTGTTTGTATTCAGGCTGCGGCAAAGGCGGAGTGCCCCGTGTGGGACCTCAGTGTGTCCTCAGGGCAGTTCTGGCTAGATGTTCTGTTCACAAGGAGGGTAAACAACTGGCAGAGGGGCTGACGTGCAGTTTGCAAGCAGGCGTCCCAGCCCAGCAGCTGAGCTGGAAGTGTTTTTCTCTGTGGTTAGCTAGTTTCAGGAGATAGCTGCTCTCATCTCAGCTCATCGGTCATGAGATAAAGAATGGAAACATGGACGCTCTTTGCCTGTACTCGTCAACAGCCTCAGGCCAGAATGACACGCTGGGATGTGTCCTTGTGATGGGCAAGGAAGGCTGCACCCACACCCAGAGGTCCTAAGGTGTCATGAGAAAGCCTGGACAGTGCGTCTCACCTACGGTGAGTCATGCGGTGGGGGGTCAACCAGGTTCTGGAATGCAGAGGGTGGGGACACTCAGGAAACACAAGGTTGGGGGATCTCTTAAATGCAGCTGTGTTCCAGGAGGCAAAGCCCCCCGCTGTCAGGGTCCCCTTCTGTTTCAGACAAATGAGTATCATTCATCCCTGAACGATTCAGAAGAATGAATGTTAGTAGGGCAAAGCGAGGTCGAAGAGGTAGTCTCTAGAGGACTGCTGGCGGTAGTGTTCATGCAAAATCGACTGAACCTTCTCCTGAGAGGTGGTGGCAAGGGCCAGCTGTTTAGGGCTCTACAGACCAGGCATCTTCAAAGAAGGATGCCCAAAAGGAAGAAGAGAAATACCCATATAAAAGATTGTATGAAAATAAAGAATCACAAGTTGAACTCTGAGAGTATCTAGTCCAAAGGATTCCAAGGGATCAGGTGATGATAGGTTTTCAATGAAGCAACACCTTGAAAACCGCCTACTTCTTGAGAGCCAGGTGTCCATGCTCTCAGTACGCTGTCCGGTCCTGGTGAGGGGTACTTGTGACCTGAGCATTCCTTAGGACAGCATCTCCTTAGTGGCCCAGAGAATGAATGGCTTATCAAGAAAAATTCAAGCCCACACACGGTCTGCTCAGGGAGAATCCTTCAAAGCTTCGATCAGGGTTCTGGCATTAGCTCCCAGAGCTGCTTTACAACCCGGGAGAAACAGTCAGCTACAATGCCATCTAGAGTCCCAGTCAAGACCTGTGCCATCATATCTTAGTTTTCAGCAACACAAAGTCAGGCAGAGAGGAGAAAAAAATGGGAAGCTTCGTCTGGAGGGTTGTAGCCAGATCCCGAAGGGAACTGGAAGGAGTGGAGACTTGACTTGGGTGGGTGGTTTGTCTCAGGTAACAGGACTGGTATAAAGGAAGCCTGGGCCTCAGCTGCTGTTTCAGACTTAGGAAATCTGGTAAAAAAAATATTAGTTTATGGAGAAGGGGAACAGAGGAAGGGGTACTGGGTGGGAGAGAAGTTACGCATTCACGGGGAGAGGACACACAGCCGTCATGTGAAGCAGAGCCCCTGAGGTTTCAGGCCAGCCCATCTTCCTGGTCCACGGCCCCACCTGCATACAGGCAGGACGGAGCTGAGGGCCCTCACGCGAGTCCATGACATTGTCTGAAGAGCTCACCTCACGTGAGAACACAAGCTCCGAGAAGCCAAACATAGAAGGTGCTGACTTAGGGAACAGACTGAGCAGGGGAACAGAGGAGGGTGGACAGAGGATCCAAAGAATGTAGGATCCGATCACGACTCACTGGATAGGACGTAAGGAGCCACTCAGAAGGGCAGTGCATTTGCAGATCCACTGTGAATGTTGAAAGCACAATATACATTCATTGAGCCAAAACATGCCTTAAGTGCTTCACACAGATCAACTCATTCAATTAAGAGATATTATCCCTATATTAAACAAAGACACTGGAGGAGAGCTGTTCTTCCCAAGACCACACACCAAGTAGGGACACACCCAACTGGTGCGATTGACCCTGAAAAATGCACATTTAAACACTGCCACACACTGTCTTCTGCAGGAAATGAAACACGGAGGTAGCAACTGTCACTGCGCTTTCTGGATGTTTGGCTGAGGAGGGAATGATAATAGCAGCTAGAACTTAAGTGAATGGGGCATATGGGTTCTACCTGCTTCCAACTGTCCACTAATGTAACCCTTGCAACTCCCCATAGAGGCAGACACTATCACCTTCACAAACGGGCAGCCGGGCAGAAGATGGGCTGTGAGGCGAAGAACAGGTGTGGGCTTTATGCTAAGTTGCTACTCACTTAGGGATGTTTGTAGAGAAAAGAGCAAAGACCGAGTGTGTGACCAGCAGAGGAAGAGCTGGCAGATGGGATACAATGGTCCCCCCCCCCCCCCAGCCGCAATCCAGTGCAGATGGTCCAGGATGTAAGTCCGGAAGCCAACATCGGAGGGAAGATTCAGGGAGAAGCACACGATTCTAACTGGTTTAGGAGTTGCCTCTACTGACAACCCCCACGTGGAGAAGGGAGCTCAGGCAGGCAGGGCAGACGTGATGAGAGTGCAGAACTACACGCAAATGAAACGAGGCAACCTGCAGACTGTGGGTCCGGCAGAAGTTAGCCTGTCCCCTGCAGTCCCCAGGAGAAGCTCACACTGTCTCCAATTAGGGAGATCACCCAGGATGACCCAGGCAGACCCAATGTAATCACTAGGGTCCTCCTAAGATGAAAGTAGAGGGTCAGAGCCAGAGAAGGAAATGCGAGGAAGGAAGCACCGGCCAGAACAGGGGGGGCCCTGAGCCAGGGAAGCCTTAAGGAGCTGGAAAAGACAAGAAAAGAGTGTCTCCTGGAGCCTCTGGAAGGAACCAGTCCTGCTGACACATGCATTTTAGCCAGAATATTGGGGTTCCAGGAATCCGGGGGTGGGGAAAGGGAGAGAGTCTGTCTTCTTCATCAGCACAGCTCTGGAAACCACACAGCCTTGGTGCAGGCGGACATCTTTGCCCCAAATGAGTCAGGCTGGAACTGTTATGTCAGCGTTTTTCAGTTTATGTATTTTAAGAAATAATGTTTTTCAGAGTAATCCCATTATGGACATGAAAAAATTTGCTCCTGACCAGTGTCAGTCCTTTCACCGTTGTGAAATTCTGCTACTTTCTTCTGATAGATATTTAACTGACCCCAAAAAAGGGCGACTGGTTCAAAGGCCAGGGTCACAGTAAATGCCAAGTAGTGGGGAAGTGTAGCTCAGTGGGCCACAGGTTCTCTCCTCTGTTTGGTCCTTTCTGACAGTAATTTTGGTTACCTGGATGACAGTATGGATATCCCAAAGGACATGATTTGGAAAGAAGAATTGATGGGTTAGAAAAGAAAATCTGGATCTTAGCAGTTCAGAATAAGCTCTCAAGAGGAACGTGACGCATTTTTAATGTGACGGCACAAGTATTATATCAATGATAAAAAGGATAAAGAAGCTCACTCCTAATCCTGCATCCAGATAACATTTTTTATATTTTAGACTTGACTTTCATAAACATTTTTTGCCCATAGATATTATTTTAACATAATGTTGAAATACATAAAGTCGAAAAAGTGGATTAAAGATGGCGGCGTGAGAGGTGAGACAGAGGCTTCCTCCTAAAACCGCATATAATACGAAAATAAAGCTACTACAACTACTCTTGAAAGAGCAACGGGAAAGAGAACTACAATAAACTGCATACACCTGGAGACAAGAGCAGCCCTCACAGAAAACGGTAATGTACTAAAGCTGTGGTCCTGTGGGATCCAAGCCCTTCCCCCACCCCAGCTCACCGGCACGAGGAACAGGAACAGAGCAGAGAGGGAGTGGAGAACTGGGACTGCTGAATACCTAACTCTGGAGATCTACTCTGGGAGCACAAACCTACATTTCATGCTGCTTGCATGATACTCTTGTAATTAGGATCTTGGAAAGCTAAGACAGGCGGAGTTCCTGGAGAGACTAAGATTCCGGCTGCCTGTGAGATCAGGGCTCCATACCCAGCTACTCTGGGACAAAAGAAAGGTAGGCAATCTGAGAGACTTCCTAACAAAGAAGACTTTAGCAAGAGGCCTGCTGAGGGGGCAAGGACTGCATGGAGCTTGCTGCTCGGGAGAAAGGACAGGTGGACAGGATTGTCCGGGTGTACTCTGCCCAGCAGATTGGGGGTTTTCTGATCTTCAGGCGTGCCAGCTCCCTGGCTGCCTGCACGGCTCCAGGAACCCCTTCTGTGACAGGCAAACTAGCGCACCTTTCACCTGGCCAGCCCCACCAGGCTTGCAAACCTGGAAGCCCTTCCCTGGTGTTGGGCCAAATGGAGGGAGGATCTGTCTACAGTAACTTAAAAGGCAAAGCACAGAGGCTTATACCTGTGTGCTCAGCCCACCGGTTCAGACAGTGGAGACAGGCATAGCAGCCAGGAACCAGGAAACAGCCCTTTCCTCCCCTGAGGCATCAATACCACTCCCCTACAATCCCTGACATTGCTTCAGGGGCTGAGCAGCTCCAGAGAGTAGAGCTTCTGGGCACTAGGGCTCCATACACAAATATGAAACGCCAAAGGAACCTGGTCCAGAGTAAAATTATGAATACAACTCCTGAGAAAGATTTAAATGATATGGACCTTCTGACTCTCCCTGAAAAGGAGTTCAAAATAAAAATCATGAACATGCTCATGGAGGTACGGAAAGATATTCAAGAACTCAGGAATGAATTCCGGTCGGAGATCCAATCCTTGAAGAACACAATGGACGGTATTAAAAGAGACTGGATGTGGTGGAGGAGATGATAAATGAAATAGAAACTAAAGAAGAGGAATACAAAGAAGCTGAGGTACTGAGAGAAAAAAGGATCTCTAAGAATGAAAGAATATTGAGAGAACTGTGTGACCAATCCAAACGGAACAATATTCGCATTATAGGAGTACCAGAGGAAGAGAGAGAAAAAGGGATAGAAAGTGTCTTTGAAGAAATAATTGCTGAAAACTTTCCCACACTGGGGAAAGGAAATAGTCTCACAGTCCACGGAAGCCCTCAGAACTCCCAACACAAGGTACCCAAGGAAGACAACACCAAGACACATAATAATTAAGATGGCAAAGGTCAAAGATGAAATACATAAAGTCTTGAATTTATATATTTTTAAAAACCCATAAATGCCTGATATGGGTGAGTGGTATATAAAATTACTTTAAAAAGTTGTTTCACTGTAAGTTTAATATAAATCAGCATTGTACTTACTGTCTCAAAAGCTAATGCAATTCTGACTTCTTCAATGGAACTACGAGTATCAAGAACAGTAAATACTAGCTCCAATACACTCTACCTCTTCAGAGTACCCTGAGCATGTCGTTCTCAGGGCTGGGCAACTGGACACGAGTACGGGCAGTTTGGACCATTGCTCCAAAGGGGGACTGCAACTATACGAGCCTGGCAGCCCGGCCCCGGGAAAAGGGAGTTGGGAAAATGGAGCAAGGACCGACCCACCCGGACTGGAGAAACAATAGCAATTCTCAAATATCACAAGTTGTTTCATTTAGAGAAACTTTAAATATCTTCAGAGATGGAAGTGGTTGTCTCAGAAGGCAGCGGGTTCCTCATTCTTTAAGGAAGGTCTCTGCAAGGTTTTTGGTGAGAGTATCTACGAACTGAGTAGATGGTCGGATTGGAAAAACTGTCGTTTTCAAATATAACATTCTGTGATCTTTACTCCTGTGAGATCCAAATTTTCAAAAAATTAAACATTTCATTTTTATGTGATTGTCCTCCTTCCCTCTTTTGCGCGACCTCCCATGTTAGTCTGTGCAAAATGAACATAATGGACCAGAAGAACGCACGACTTTTCATACGGCTGAAGTTCCACAATGTATCCCTACAGCTCTTTAAAGTGTAGAAACCGGAGTATGTAACTCTACTTTCATAATGTAAACTTCTCCCTCTTCTCAATGCACTTGAGTAGTGTTTAACATTTAATCAGGCGATGAAAAAGAAACGTAATAAAGTAAATAGAATTTTGTTCCAGATTTTGGCAAAACGCAAGAGTATTTCCCACCTAAATGAAGGGGAAAGCATTTGGCGAATCCAACCTTTTCTGATTTTTATTTATGACTTACTTTTCTACTCTAGTTGGCTCTGCCGTAACCTATTGAAGCCAAGAACAATTAGAACACAAAGAGGGTTTTGAAAATATCTGAACTTAATTCACCAAGTTCAAGGTAAGTGCACATTACTTAGAAGCCAATCTCTGAGTAAGAGGTAAAATATATACCATAAAATGATTCCCTTGACATTTCCTCCTGTAGCAACAAGCATAAAAATTCCAAATTTCATGAAGCCAAATGCAATCGTAAACATCTGACTGAAAGGCAGCCTATTTAACACTCCATAATTTTTGTTTTTGTAATGCTGATGTCAGCACTGAATATTGAGAATATTCCCCAATGAATTTACTTCAAAAATATTTACATGGACATTTATCCAGTTGGACAAATATTCGACTTTTTCCTGGAAGCATTAACGGAAGATCTTCCCACCTGACTGTGGCCTAGGACAGTGTGGAGCCCCCGGGCGCTATTCCAGAGGGCTGGCAGGGCGCGCAGGAAATGCAGAAGGTGCCTTATCGTCTAGGTAAGTGGGCGAGAGCCCTGTGGCCTTCCAAACAGCTGTTCCTTATGCCCCAGGATTACATGAAGACAATCCAGGACCTTAAGCCATTTACAGGGTGTGTCTCTGAGGCCGAGAGGGAGACTGCTCAGGACACACTGAATATCCGGTCCTTTTACCCGGGCGTCTGAAGGCTTGGTGTTCTGAATAATGCCGCCACCGCCTCCTTTTGGGGTGCTCTCCACTTTAAAGTGTTCTTATATCTTAACGACATTTTCTTAGAATATGACCGGGGGTGCCTCGTTCATCTTGTATGGTGGGTTTGACTTTCTAAGGCAGCGAAACAATTGTTCTGGGACAAGAAAGGCTGACAGATACAGTAAACAAAATGTGAAAGGTAATTCAGTTTTCAGTAGAAAAACATATTGTGAAGTGTTTTCTTGAAATACCACTGGAGAGCAGTCATAATAGAGCTTCCAAAATCAGGACTTGAACAAGTTCCTCAATGCACGCCAGGCATACCTGCAAGTAACTGTCAAAATTGGGAAGCAGTGTTTCCTAACCCACCAGTCTGGGCACTGACCCTGCTGAACAAGAAACAGCGACAAATCTGTAAAAGCTTCACTCTGAAAACCTAATTTTTTGGACGGAATCAACTAATTTAATGACTACATTAGGATTTATCTGCTATTGTATTTGGTAAATGCTCTGCATCTCTTCCAAAGGTTCTAAATGAAGAAATATATTTATAGGCATTTTTAATCTTAAAAGGATGGTTTTAAACCTGTTAAAATAATGAACTATCCATGTAACGCGTTTCAATAATTTTCCTAGAGCCGTATATCTCACTTCTGGTATGAAATAGGCTTTCATCTCCTATAGTTTTTCTGCAGCCCTCAGCATTTTCCTCCATCCCGAACCACTGCACACTTTCCCTCCCTAACCTGCTGCTTTGCCCTCAAAGCTCAACTTTGAAACATAAGCTTCGCCTCCCAGGTGCCTGGGGACAGGGCGGGATCTGTCCCTTTCAAATGCTAAACAGCTCATTACCCCGTCACAGGTCTGGCCCGCTGGCCACCTCTGGCCTGGCCTTTCTGGGGGTCTCCGGATTGTCAGCCTCAGACTGTTAACCTGTCATTCCAACAGTTACTGAGGGGCCTCGCTTCGGGGTCAGATGCCACTTGGGCACTTGGCCTGGCAGTGAGACTTGTTAGGGAAGGACATAAAAAAGGCTCATTTTATGCCTTTCCCAGTTTTACCATCACCGCCCATTGGCCATGGTTAAGCCGGTGAGCAGACTCACCCTCTCAGTCCTAGTGGTTTAGGAAGATCCAGTGAATGCCTCTTTGTGGAGGCAACGGGAAGTCTCAAAGGTCTACTGAGGACATTTTTAGGACATGCAGAAACTCCTCTGAGGGACCACCTTTACCACAAGCCATCTATAAACAGCATGTCTTCCCTTTCTTTCTGTGTTCAGAGTCGAACACAATGGCTGGCGCTCTGCTGTAATCAACAGGTGCTCCTCCACTGAAAGTCTTATTTAAGGAAAGAGTGGCTGGATGGCAGGATGGCTGGACCGATCAGTAAAGACCCAGTTGTCCGTAGTTCTGGCTTTGTTGCTGGCCAAGAAAATCCTTATTTCATTTTCCTCATTTGTTCTTGGGACCTGACATAAAAAACTGAGATTCTCTATTTTATTTGGAAGGTACTTTTAAACTCAACTGTATTGAAAATATATTTTGACCAAAAAAAAAAATTGCTTAGCTTGAGTTGAACTAGGTTTAGTGAGGTTATCAAAAATTGATGATCACCAAGGCTAGTGGTCAGCTCAAGCTCCTTACTGCAAACATGCTTTAATTTCTTAAGTGAACCGAAAAGGGTTCCTGAAGGAAATATTCTAACAAATGTCTGTCAACGACAAACATTCGAGTCTCCCAGGTTACAGGTCAATGACCTTCGAAAGGACTACAAAACTTTTCAGTACGACAGAAAAGCTCTCTGCTGGTTTAGTCAGACTTTCAACTTCATGCAAATGAAAGCCAGAATAAAGATACATTCATTCTTGTTAAGAGCCCTGTGTCCGTATTTATTGACCTTCACCCGGCTAGTCCGATGAAAGGTAAGTAAGTTACCATCTCAAAGCCAGTGTGTCTCTTCTACTTTCCGGTTTTCTAATCACTGCTGCATGAAGCCCAGAGCTACCGCTTTGAAGGCAATTTTAAACCAAGGATGAATCTAAGTTTGTTTTTAACTTTAAAACATTTTAGGAAGAGTACAGAAAGAATGCCTATCATCTTGTGGGACCGCTCCCAACCCTAACGGCGAGTGGGTCTGGCCGTTTCTTTAAAGCTGGGCTCCTGTGTGACCAACGTTTGGGTCTTCCACGGGGCCCAGCGCTCCCCTTACATGTATCAGGAGCTGAAAAGTACCTAATTAATGCAGTAGTGAGCCTTGTTCCTGCCTCTGTTTTCAGACAGGACTATAAACAAGGCATCCTGCCATGAGCTTCTACATCAGCCCCACATTAACCAGCAAATACCATATTGGCAAATACTATAGAGAGAGATGCGGATACAGAAATAGATAGAGTTATGACATACATTGTGGCAGAGAAAGTTACAGTTAGAACGCAAAGAGATATGTATACAGTTACAGATCACAGTCTCTGACTTCGGTTTCAGTCAAAGACAGCAGTCTTTAAAAAACGTACAATACAATGTGGTAGGTGATAAATACCAAGAAGCTATGCAGAGAGTGATGGACTGAAGAATGAGGAGGCATGGATCTAACATCAGCAACAAAGGCCAGATGGTGGCAGGACGAACCCCCCACAGAGGCCCCAATACAGGGGTTCCCGTACAGAGTAGAGCGGATGTCACCTGGAAGCTAACTGACCTGTGAGTGGACCGAGGCTGGCTTCCCGATGGTGTGCGGCAGCTCTGATGGGGAAACCAGTTACATTTAGGGGGTCAGTGTTCAGCAAGTCCTTACTCCCTCAGGGATGAAGATCTCACTGCTAGGCCACACACGTGGACACAAAGTGGTGCCTTCGTGGAGGGCGGCAAGCTCAGCCCAGCTCTGGGTCAGAGGTGTGACTCCTGCCAGGAGATCTTGTCTCAGATCCCGCCCCCTTCCTCAGTATGTCCCCCGACATTTCCACCGCCTCCCTCTCACCTCCAAGTGTGTTTGCTTAGCTGGAGAGCAGAGATTTGGGTCCAGAAACTATTGTCTTAGAGGCTTTTTCCTGAAAGCTTCACAGTGCTTTTCACCCCCATGTGAACAAAACATAACGTAGGTTCTCTTATGAGCCGTTAAAACTCAGTGTCCTTTCTGCTGGCCCCATTCGGCCCAACTCCCCAGCCCTCTGTGCTCGGTGCCTTTTCAGTCCTCACTGATAAAGCTAGGTGGTGTCACCGCAGCTCCAACAATGTGTTGGAGAATCGGGAGTCTGCACGTCCTGCTCAACCGGGGAACTGTACCACCAAAGCAACGCCCCACTGGGCCCCAGGTGGAGTAGAACCCTCAAGGGCAACCACGGACTGGCTATGTGATCTCCTTCTCCCCACCTTTTCCTAGCCACTGCCGGGACATCTCGGACGTCTCTCTCCCCTTCCCCGGAACCCCACTAGGCCCTGTACACGTCCCTTCATGCGGGCTTCCTCATCCCTTCCTTCCCATCTGCTGTTATGGCAGCCCTGAAATGTCCTGAAAACCTCCTTCTTGGATGATGGCAGGAGTGTCCTGAAAGCCTCACGCCCTGTGTTTCCCACCCTCCCCAAGAGGGGTTCTCCAGACCACAGCGTGACCCAAGAACCCTCCAACATGAGTCTTCAGTAGCTCCCAGGGGCTCCCTGGTGGCTCACAAACCACGGTGCCCACAGCCTCTGCTGTCTGTCCTTGCCGTGCTCCAGAGTCTCCTCTCCTGCCATGGACCTTACTCACAGATGCACGTGAGAAGTGGATGGCTTCCACTTGCCCAAAGTCACAACTGTGTCCTGTATCTGTGCCATTTTTCCTAACTGTACCAAAAATACCTTTTCCTCATTGCCTGGAATAGCCTTACCCTATTCACACATCACCTGTTAGGACAGTTCATTACCTCTGTTGGAAAGCTTCTCCTCAGCATTTTTACAGCACCACACAAAAGTGACCTTTCCATCATTTGCCACCCCTGGAGGTCAGAGGGCACCTCTAGCACGTCTGAAGTACCAAGAGGCTTGTGCAGTAGCAGGCCCTTAGCAGCCAATCAGAAGTCTGAATACATAATATAAGCAAAATTTTGAATTTGAGCCATACGGTACAACATACATTTGCTCTTCACAATTAAACCCTAGAGAGAGACTTAAATTATTATGTTGCACTTGAAATATAAAGCCAATTGAACAGAACTACCAAAATGCATCATCGGTATTCCCAAGGCAGTGGCAGTGTTATTTGACATAATTTATATGCCAACCAAGACCACTAACTGCACATTGTTAATCCTAGAATGTTTAGATAAAGAAGAACTATTTCTAATTTTGCTGATAGTAACTGTTCCAGAGCCTTGTGATATTTTTAAGTAAATATTTTAGTTACTGTAAACAAGAACAAGATTTATAAACCCAATTCAAAATTGTTTTACCGTTCAATAACTTACAGCTTTGTTCTGTTCAGTTACATTTAAAATGGTATAGACATTTATACAAGAAAATGGTCCTATGAAGTATCTATTCATATTCCCTCCCCAGTTTGTTTTCCCAAAAAATAGGGAAAGTGTGTACCTAAGAAGTTAAGAGAATTTCTGACAGACATGATCTTAATGACAGAATTGGGATTTAAATCTGTTTTGAAACCTAGTTTAATACCACTTGTCTACTTGTCCAAGTCATAAACAAAACAACTAGTGTTAAAAAAAAATGCAGTGTTTCTTGCTTCTAAGCACAAACAGACACAGTCAAGACAGAGTTATTAACTGCATCCCGTATGTTAGGCCACATTTAGGGATGGAGGAGGTGAGAGGTAGGGAAAGCACTGAATTGGTGCTGGAGAACACATATATAACTCACAAGGCTACTTCCCAATTATTTGACCTATCTTGTCTCCACTATATTTTATCCATGTTCGGAACTACTGCAATACCCTGTGGTTGTTTGCAATAATCAAATGAGATTATGGAGCACAGAGGATAAAATGCAAACGTATGTGTACAAACGCAAAGTGTTAGGAAAAGCTAAGAGTTAAAGGGGGGCCTTGGCCTTCATAGTCTAGTGCTGGAGTCTCAAACGTCTTCAAACATCAACCAGGACCGACACGTGAGAGTTGCTGGGTGACTCGGACTCAGCCAAGTCGGGTGCAACTGGCAAGTGTTTTACACTGATTTTTGTTCTAAATGTTTGAAGGAAGGAATTCTAACATCTTTACATCTTCACGACCAATTCATGGTATCTGTTTACAAGAACAGGAGGCAAAATTGCTGAAGTCAATAGTTTAGGAAGGATCTCTTCTGCCAGGGATAAATTAGAAATTATTGACTGGTGCGCTTGGGAAGCCAGAGAACAAGGAACGGCCATTCTGTAATGCTGTGCCATCTGAATCAGCCCAAACCCATGGATTTGGACAAGTGTGCTAAGATCTAAATGTAGATGTTTCAAATTGGCTTCCTTTTTTCTTAAATGCTGGTGTCTGGTTTATTTTGAAAAGTTCCTCAGCGCCTATAGTTAGGAACGACCATATGAATATTTTAGAAAACAATCCAGTCAGTCCAGACTGTGGATAAAACACTGCCCCAAAGCATATAACATCTTCACAATTAAGTAGAAACGATAAAGTAATAATGTGCTTTAAGGGGAACAGGAGTTATAAAGTTGATAGGATGTGTAAAAGTAGAAGTATTGTGCTAAGCAATTTTCTTTCTTACCTAGTTTGGATGTGACTTCTCTTCAGAGGACAGCTCTTCATTTCATTCCTGAGTTCAACCATCCACAAAGTGGAGAATATGGAAAGCGCAAACCTCAACTTGTAGTGGCATTTTTATTGAGTAAAAGAAAATAGTTGTATGATGCACACTGACGGCATACTACTTCCCCATCCAAAAATAAACTAATAACTATAGCTAGTGTCAATACAGGGGCTATTTCTACAACTGAAGTCCCTAAGTTGATAGCGATGAGGCCCAGGCTCCCATCTCAGCCCTCAGTGAGCCAGAATACGTTCTGAATTGTACCCTAGTTTCCCCCACTCCAATCTGGGGGTGAATGGTGAATGTCGGAAAAGAGAAACATCGAGAGAGAGAAGGCTAAATGAAGTCCGAAACAATCAGGATCTTGGAAGCGTCATAAGTAGTCAATTAAGAAAACCAGATTTTGAAAGGCTTTAGGAAACAAGTGTCACAAGATAATACCGCTTATGTCAAAGAGCACTTCTGAATCTTGGGACTGTTAGCACTTGGGTGGATCCTTCCGGGCGAGGAATTGTTTAGCGGCTTCTCGGGCCTCTGATCATCAGATGTTATGAGCATGCCTCCCTTGACGGGGAACAAACCGCCTCCAGCTCAGAATCATTACACACTGACAGACAGTATCCCAGCGGCCATTAAACGGTCTCTCCAGTCTAACAAAACATTAAGAGGTGAACTTACCCATTAGAATTTACTCTCACGCACGGTGCCTGTGTGTGCCTTTTCTGTCGAGCGCTCCCTGCCGAGGACGGTCATCGACAGCACTTTGGCCAATAACTAAATCCGCAGATCCCATACGCCCGTTAGTCTCACCCCTGACAGGTGGGGTGGAAAGGGCAGGACAAGGTGAGGACCCTGAGGGACCCCTGCCCAGGACGTGGTCCTGACGGAAGGAGCAACACAGAGGGGAGAGCCGAGTGCACCCGGTGTGGGCTGCAGGAACAGTTTTGGGACAGGGGAGAGGAATGAGGTCTGCGCTTGTCGCACCAACATTCGTTTCCTAAGTTACGAGAATGCCAGCCATCAGCAAGCTCACTGTTGACGTGACAGTGAGCAGAACCGTAGGTCAGCCTGGCTTGGGCGGGTGTGTGTTTCCGAGAATGCTGGATTCCCCGTGGCAGCGACCGTCTGGCTGCCTGAGGGGGCTGAAGGCCGAAGGGCAGGACCATCAGAAGATGGCAAGCAAGACACGGCACATTGTTGCCTTGGGACTTCCAGGAAGACGCTGGGGCTGTGGATCCCCAGGGCACGAGACAGTTCCGAAGGCAGGGTACGTTGTTCCAGGAGACCCAGGTGGAGTGTGGGTCCTCTGCTCACCCACGTTAAAACAGGTAAGGCTGCTGGATTCTGAAGGGATTCGTTGCATTAACCTTGCAGATCATCCCTTGTGAAAAGTAGAAAAGACAAGTACGGACTAAAAAGTGAGAGGAAATGTGAGGCAATGCATAAAACAAAGTTAATGTCTCAAGGAACGGACGGACACATCGTCAGATCCACTGAGAAGCACGTGTCAACAAATACTGGCACAAATAGGTTACACTCCACCAAATACAGGAGCAATGTGTGTCCACGCGGACATAAACAGGAAGGGAGAAAGCTCTTCTGTATGGCGTCACGACAACTGAGGACAGAAGAAACGGCGGAATTAGGGTATCGCTTGAGGATGAAGTGAGTGGGTACCAGTCTGATGAGGAACAGAGAACTTTCATGACCTCAAGAGTATTTGTGCATGAAATACTGATGCATTACAGCACAAAAAACGTGGAAGGGTCCTCCTTGATCAAGTTACCTAGGTGACAGATTGCAAATGAGGAGACAAATCTACCCCTGGAGAGGATGCGAAGGAGAACACAGGCTCATATTTGTGACAGTCCTGCTAAAACTGTATACCCAAATCTAGTCACGAAGAAACATAAGACAAAGTCCAACTGAGGATGTAAATTAAAAAAAAAAACCAGGGTCATGACAATTAGAGCCTGAGCAATCATTTCAGATAAAAAGACGCCAAAGAAACACAGAAGCTAACTGCAGTGTATGCACCTGTCCTGATTCTTCCCTCTATACAGGATAACTGGCAGAACTGGCATGGCACCTGCGGCTGGCATACGCCGACCCGAATTTCCTGATTTTGATGGCTGTATTGTGGTTTTGTAGGAGAATGTGCTTCTTTGCAAGGAATACCTACATAATTGTTACATCGACAGCTGGCTTCAAATGGTTTAGGAAAAATAAAAGCTCCCAGAATTTTTTTGCAACTATGCTCAAGGTGAGGAGGATCTCAAAATGAAAAGTATTATATATGGATTACATTTCTTTCACAACAATAGGAGCTTTAAAGGATGCCAGAAAAGGTAGTTTTGAATACTCAGAAACATTATACTAAGGCATTGGTGAAAATACCCCTCTCAGTCGTTGGTGATAACTTGGTAGACCTTCAGTTCTGCAGAATGAAACTACTTAGTATTCAAAGACACCGGATTTGTTAAGGAGTATGAATTAAGAAATACTGTCTTAGAGGAAAAATACCCTTGTTTTGTTTTTTTAAAGCCAAGAGAAGATAGCTATATTGCAAGTACAGTTTTCTTTAAAAAATTTTCAGAGCTAGACTTTAATCAGATGAAGTGGATTTTTAAAATTGAAGTGTTTGTGTGTATAGAACACATAATATTCAAGTTCAGTGACTGTGTTGACGATCACTGCATACGTTGCTGGTCTAGAAACTCCCAAGGCACATTAGTCTTGAGTGCCTAGTCAGGTGGAGTTCAAACAGTGCAGATAGCTCTCTGTAACAACACCAGGAGGGGTTTTTAACTGAGCAGTAAGTTTTATTAGTGAGACATGTTCCATCGCGTCTACACATTGTTCTGATAGGACTGACCAAGCCTCCCACCCCAGGGGCCTCTTCACCAGCCTTGGGATGAGGAGGACATTAGTGCAGCTCCGTGGTTTTCCACCGGGGCTGGTGTCCGTCCCCTAGGGGGCACTGGCAATGTCTGGAGACATGTCTGCTTGTCACAGCTGGGGGACGAGTGCTACTGCCCTCTAGTGGGTGGAGGCCAGGATGCTGCCTAACGTCGTACAGTGTGTAGGACGGCCCCACACGAGTCACCCAGCCACAAATGTCAGGAGACAGAGGCTGGGAGCCACCGACCTACGTTCTTGCGCAAACCACGGCCTTAGAGCAAAGGGACTTTGTAGGCTTTGGTGCCCCTGGGATACCCATAAAGTGATGAATCAGAAGTAGACTCCGATTGACTCTAGGGAAATAGGGACTGATTTTAAGATGTCAAAATACTGCAGAGGTATTCTAAAAGGACATTTTTGATAATGCTTGCAAAAATCATGTCTTTATATTGATTGAAAATGAGTTTTCTAGAGAGCGCACAGTAATTGACACCATGACCTTTAGCCTTTGAGTACAAATTATGCTACAGTCTCACCACCATCAACCTACAAACAGAGTGATTTATATCTCAAGCCATATTTTAAAAAGTCCCTCAAGTTGTGACAATATCATGCATTTCAGGAACCAGAGATCACGGGCTACTGAGCAAGAATTACTCTGGATGTAAAGGCAGAGAAATTGGAGGAGAAATCACAGTGAAGCTAGCTGGGAGATACTGACGGGTGTTTTCCAAGGAGCTGTGGAGGTGCGAAGCAGGTGAGCGAGCACTGAGGATGAGACTGCACCCCACCTGCAGATCAGCCAGGGTTTCGGGGTACAATAATAATTTTTTGGATGTTGTCATTATTGCAGGGTGGCTCCCTTTTGACAACTTTTAACTAAAGCACATGGGCTGCCATTCTGATTCAGGGGTGGGACAGTAAGTAAAATGAATTATTTATTTGTCAATAAACAGGATTTTATTGTAATCATTTCCCCACTTTCACGCAACCCCAGCTCTTTTTCCTTGATCCGAAATAATGAATTATACTGACTTTTTTTGATTTCTATCTTAAACTTGCATGAAATAATAATGTCTATATTTAATGTATAGGTACTTTTAAAATTCATTTATTTCTTATAATACCCCTGCATTAAATATCATGACCTACATATCAAAATTCAAGGTCCCTAACTTAGAAAAATTGTTCCCCTGAAACAGATTAAATTTCAGGCATCTCAACTGATTGACTGATTGTATTTCAGGTCATGGAGACCCAAGAGGTTAAAGCCAGCTGAGGACCTTAGGGGGAACCCAAAATTAGAATACAGGTACGGGCATGTAAAAAATTCTAAACCTGAAGACCCTGTGCAGGTCCGAGGCAGAAAACTTTGGACCAGAGAGTTAATACGTGGTTGAGAAGGGGTGAGAGGCAAAGAAGCACAGAAGAAGTCATCCAGGGTGACCGACTTTAAGAAGACCGCACATTTGACATGCACCTTAATGGGTAGGAGGTTGCAAGGCACATGGAAGAGTTGGGGGGCCAGAGGGAAGGCAGATGGTTGCAGTTCAACCAGGACTACAGTGTGTGTGTGTATTAAGGTGTCCACGCATTCACCCATTTTCATTCATGCAACAGTTATTTACTGAAGGCACCTGTGGGAGACCTTTTGCAGCAAAGAAGAGCTGGCTTTAGGCTCTGATAAAACAAACACTAACAGCAGTTACTACGCACTGGCCATTTACAGGTGCTAGCGTCTGTGCTAATGACCGTATGATGCAGCTATTACTACTTCCTATTCACATAGGTGGAAAACGGGGCTGAGAAAGGAACATGCCTAAGTCACAGAGCTATTAGAGAAAGAAGCCAGGCTTGCAAAGGTGATTGCTGTGTGATTTCTAACTTCCCACTGAAATACCTTTGAGAATAAGAAAAAACTCTCACACTACCACTGAAAGCTGTCTGACCACTCCTGTTCTCAAAACAAGCAAGAAGAGCTTCCACTCACAAAGATGACATTAAAGTAAGTAAGCAAAAACACCAGGTAGTTAACTTAAAGCCAGCTCAAGCTACGTGGCTATCATAGGCAATCTAGCAACTTGGTATATTTCTAAGATATATGTTCTATATCTCTGCATTAATTTTTAAATCGAGGAGGGGAAAATATTTTTAATGCAAATAACCATATGCATATTATTCTGTGTTGATATAAGAAATATATTTCATGCAAGCACACCACATTCTAACTTACTTGGTAGAGTCCAACTCTGTTAAATCAAACATTCACCCTCATTAAGAATAGAGTTTAGCCTCTGGATAGAATCACAAAGTATCCTATTTATCACACTGTAGCATGCACTATTAATTTTCAGAACTTCAGATGATTGAAACAGAGTATTTCAGGTGACTGTCAATTGTCTCAGAGTTTGATGGTCAGCCAGAGTTTCTCCATTTAACAGAAGGGGTGTTTTCTTAGTATTTCCACTTGAAGACACGGCATTGACGGCATGGGAGTAACCAAGCCCACTCTCCAGTCACTTAAAAAGTTACACGTAAAAACAGAAATTAACAGTAATTTAGACCAATGGTATTTTTTTCCTTAGTGGCTGGTATTCTGGAGTTTGCTGGCTTAATTCAATTCTGCACATTCCTATACATTAGGACCCCACTGGACCATTATTACTGTCATTCATACAGTCAACCCCAATTATCCAGCTCGGCAGAAATACTGTGAGGAAGCCAGCTGTGCGGGCCCCAGGTGCTGGTCCAACCCCTCTCCTGGCCTGTAGTCTTTCTACTTCCACCAGGGATTGGAACACGCAGACACAGGGCAGAAAGAACACGGGAAAGATGTGAACTCCTGGGATAGAGGGCACGCTCTCAGAATACAGAGGGATGTGACAGTATGTAAAATCTCTCTGAAAAGAAGAAAGATAGAAGACAGCAGTGCTGTGGGAATATTCAGTAATAGTAGAAAAAATAAGTTACATGAAGAACAATCTCAAGAATAGAATGAACATGTAAGAAGAATTATAAATTATAACAAAATATTATTGGGAAAACAGAGTCAAAAATAACTATGAAATTTGCAACAAAAAACATGAAACATCGGACATGTTCCATCATATATTAAGGGTACTATAAAGATTCAATAAGTATAATAAGTGTATTTATGTCAATTCATTAGAACAGTTTCAATATCAATTTTATCTATAGGGTCAATAGATAAATAACCCTGTTATAGAGGATCTAGGTTAAAGCATTCCACTTAAGATAACGAGCTAAGGAAGACACATCATTCAATGATATTTCTTGGAAAACAACATTTTCAGCTCATGGTTATAACACATTTCTTTTGAAATGGTTAAGAAATTATAGAAATCTTTTGAGAACTAGATGAATATATGATTGAATATTTATCTGATTTGCAATACACCATAATCTTTACAAACATCCAAAGACATAAAACAAAATACTTAAAAATTCTGACTACATATAAACTTTTTTTTTCATTTTAACAAAAACATGGAAAAGGAAAACTACTCATTAAATACTTGGGGAAATAACTGCCATCTCTGTAGGGTAGAGGACATTGTCGTGGAGTGTTTGTGTGCCCCCAAATCCACAGGCTGAAGCGCTCCATTCCCCCGTGTCATGGTGGCCAGAGGGACAGCCTTTGGGAAGCAGGTGTAGGTGGGGTCATGAGGGTGGGCCCCCACGACAGGATTAGTGTCCTGAGAAAATGATGACACAGGGAGGGGGTGGCCATCTGAGAGACGGGAAAAGTCTTCATTAAGAACCTGACCATCCAATGCTCCACCCTGAGCTTGGACTTTCATTCTCCAGAACTGTGAGAAATAAATTTCTGTTGCTTAAGCCACCCAGTCTGGGATACCGTGCTAAGGTAGTACAAACTAAGACGGATGTTAAAATATCCTTAATAAGCAAAGAATATTCAAAAACCACTAGAAAAATATTAAAACTTTATATTCCCCAAAAGGTGCTAGGATCTACCTAAAATCATTCAACCTCAATATTAATATTGAAATTGAATAATATTGAATAACAAGATATTTCTCATCTATCAAATCAATAGGAAATGACTAGTGTGTGTAAGAGATCATGGAAATAAACCCATTCATAGTCTGTTGTTAGAGGAGTTTAGTTAATGTAATGTTCTTGGGTTGAAATTGGCAATGTGTATTAAACATAGCTTGAATGGTAGGGGACTCCAATTACTTAGGACTAGTCTAGGCAAGAGAGAAAGAATTATGTGATAAATGGTACCAGGACAACTGGTTAGCAATTTGGGTAAAATAAAAACGTTAAGAGTTTTATATAATTTCAAACACTAATTTTTATCCTGAATGTTTTCTAGGATTTAATCTAAACTATGAAACTTCACGAAGAAAACAGCTGAGTTCTGATCTTCTCAGGATGAACGATATTTAAACTTCTAAGTAGTAGAAGAAAAGATCTATTTTCTATTATAACTATACATATATATCATTGTAAATATACATAAAATACATAAGTGTTTTTAGAAACTTACAGAGGTTATTTTGATCTTCCAAGAATCAGCAACTTTAGCAACATTACCACCGTATTTCTTTTTTTTTTTTTTGCAGTGTTTTATTTTTTTTATTTACAATTTATTTTGGTATCATTAACCTACAATTACATGAGCAATATTATGGTGATTAAACTACCCCCTTCATCAGGTCCCCCCCACCAACCCCATTACAGTCACTGTCCATCAGTATAGTGAGATGAGAATCACTACTTGTCTTCTCTGAGTTGTACAGCCCTCCCCGTGCCCCCCCAACATTACGTCTGCTAATCGTAATGCCCCTTTTACCCTCTTATCCCTCCCTTCCCACCCTTCTCCCCCAGTCCCTTTCCCTTTGGTAACTATTAGTCCGTTCTTGGGTTCTGTGAGTCTGCTGCTGTTTTGTTCCTTCAGTTTTTGTCTTTGTTCTTATATTCCACATATGAGTGAAATCATTTGATACTTGTCTTTTTCGGCTTGGTTTATTTCACTGAGCATAATACCCTCTAGCTCCATCCATGTTGTTGCAAATGGTAGGATTTCTTTTCTTCTTATGGCTGAATAATATTCCATTGTGTATATGTACCACATCTTCTTTATCCATTCATCTACTGATGGACACTTAGGTTGCTTCCATTTTTGGCTACTGTAAGTAGTGCTGCACTAAACATAGGGGTGCATCTGTCTTTTTGAAACTGGGCTGCTGCATTCTTAGGGTAAATTCCTAGGAGTGGGATTCCTGGGTCAAATGATATTTCTATTTTGAGTTTTGTGGGTTTTTTTTTTTTTTTTTACAATTTATTTTATTTTAGTATCATTAACCTACAATTACATGAGCAATATTGTGATGATTAAACTACCCCCTTCATCCGGTCCCCCCCACCAACCCTATTACAGTCACTGTCCATCAGTGTAGTGAGATGAGAATCACTACTTGTCTTCTCTGAGCTGTACAGTCCCCCCGTGCCCCCCCACCCTATGCCTGCCAATCGTAATGCCCCTTTTACCCTCTTATCCCTCCCTTCCCACCCATCTCCCCAGTCCCTTTCCCTTTGGTAACTGTTAGTCCATTCTTTGGTTCTGTGAGTCTGCTGCTGTTTTGTTTCTTCATTTTTTTTTTTCTTTGTTGTTATACTCCACATATGAGTGAGATCATTTGGTACTTGTCTTTTTCGGCCTGGCTTATTTCACTGAGCATAATACCCTCCAGCTCCATCCATGTTGTTGCAAATGGTAGGATTTGTTTTTTTCTTATGGCTGCGTAATATTCCATTGTGTATATGTACCACATCTTCTTAATCCATTCATCTACTGATGGGCACTTAGGTTGCTTCCATTTCTTGGCTATTGTAAATAGTGCTGTAATAAACATAGGGGTGCATCTGTCTTTCTCAAACTGGGCTGCTGCATTCTTGGGGTAAATTCCTAGGAGTGGGATTCCTGGGTCATATGGTATTTCTATTTTGAGTTTTTTGAGGAACCTCCATACTGCTTTCCACAATGGTTGAACTAATTTGCATTCCCACCAGCAATGTAAGAGGGTTCCCCTCTCTCCACATCCTCGCCAACATTTGTTGTTGTTTGTACCACCGTATTTCTTACAAACTTGAATTCCATTCCTAAACTTTTGAAGCAATGTCTTCTCCTATGTTACTGTTTGTATATTTTCACTCAAACTAGGAATACATTTCTCCTAAGTAGGCAGGACTTGGTTATCTTTGTCCATTCCATAGGACACAGCTTTGTAACTAATAGAGGATTTTTATTTAGGTTTAGAAAAACTCGTATGTATATTTTAACATATATGTTCAACAGCTTGAGAACAGTCTGTCTCAGAGTGACTCCCGTCCGATGCTCGCCTGGCACCTGCCGAGCCTTCAGAAGGACAGCCTTCTCTCCGCACACATACTGATGCTGTCTAAAGCCTAATACTTCCACTGCTCATCTGGAGCTCCGCGAATGATCTCGGTCACTCCCAGCACCCACAGCCCCCGTCCTTCACACCTTCACACCAGGGCTCCCTGACCATCCAGCGCCCTTCTGTACCACAAACATTTCACCAGACCTTCATAACTCTC
>JAQQAC010016209.1:4034715-4067814 GCA_029783875.1 Phataginus tricuspis | reverse complement strand
TTTATAAACTGCCTTAGATACAAGAGAAGATGTTGCTCAACTGAATAATAATACTTAAAAAGACCCCAAACACGTGATGTTTTGGGAACGGGTAAATCTATGCATAGTTGGGAATCTACCATAAATACGTAACTATGACAGGCAGCCTGATACATGGATCTCTGTCAACTAGCCAGCCAGCAAGGGGCATGTCAAAAAGGAGGTGCCTTTCTAAAGCAGTGGTATTCTCAATGAAAGAAAGTAAATGATTTTTCTTGAAGCTACCTCTGGTTACCTTCCAAGAATACTCAATGTATATTAAACCTATAAAGAGAATGCCTAGAGTTTCTATGTATAATGAAGTTAAGTTTTTAGCATTAGAGAATCACAGACCACGTTCTCCTACAGGTTATTCAAAAGTTGGGTGTGCCCTGGGGAGCTTCTCCTTTAAGCAAAACCCTTCCATGCGTTAGAATGCCTGTGGATTTCTTATAATTGTGACAACCGAAACATGCCCCCTCCAAGTTCCCAAAATACCACACAGGAAGCAGTGACATCCCATTTGAAAAGCACCAGTTCTATTCTTTTCCTGGTCTCCTTGCATCAGCTAGGAAGAGTATTTCACAATTTTGCTACTTCTTCTGATCTTTGTGTTTTTTTGTACCATTTGAAACACAACTTGTTCACATTCTCAGCTTTTTTTTCCCCTCTTTCCACATAAGTCCTTCATCTACACCTGTGTTTACCTTTGCATGGAATGATATTTGCAAATGAACGCTTAGTAACGCACACAGCTCCGTTTCTTAAGCAAGGAATATAGATGATATTTTTATTAGCCAACTTAACGTTAATTTAATAGGAAGGATTTCAGCAAAAAGAATTAAAGGAAATTCAGCTGACGAAAATTAGTAAAAAAATATAAAAAGTTAAGCTCATATATTTGTTTACTTAATGTGAAAGGATAGCAATATGTTTTAAAATTCTTAAGTGCCATAATACATCAGTTAATACATCTCAATATCAGAATTGCCACAATATGCAGTCATATTAGCCAAGTTAAATTTAGTTTAAGGCCTTAGCTATTTGTGTTCTACTTTCATAAAGCATTTAGCTATTCGCATGCATGGATTTGTCTTCATTCACCAAGAAGTAGACTGCCATTGCATTACCTGCTTGGGGTGACCGCGCTGCCAGGATAGAAATCCTGTAACAAACTTGTGATGGTATCAGGGCTGGATGGGCTCTCTCTAACCTCGGGTCTCAGAGACTCCTCGGTAGCTCTAGCCATGGATAGCCTTTCAGAGTCAGGAGAATTCATCCGTGTCCCCACGGCTGTGGTGTTGACAGGGCTTCTCAACTTCTCCCAACCTATGAATGGGTCCTAACAGAAGGTTTAGAGCGAAGGCAAATTCCTCAAGAGTCTAAACTTATTAGAAGTATTTCCTCTGTGTGATGACAGCCACGACCCATTCTGTCATTCCCGCCAAACTGCGGCTGCCCCGTGAACTGTGTGGAGAGCAATCTCACCCGTAGCTCATTTCGGTGACTGTTTACGGAGCATCATGCATGCACGACACAGTGCACAAAGCCTCAGGAGACGCAGAAACGCATGTACAATGATGACGCACACAGCTCTTCATGAGCAGTCACCCTGGTTATCAACCATCCAAGTATTTTCACTCCTCAGGGAGAAAGAAATGAGAGCCCCTTCAAACCTAAGCTGGTAGTTCCTCTGCTGAGCTGCATAAGAAAGGAGTCAATTCTCTCCATTCATAGTCACAGCCCCCTCTCATGGGCCGCCTTCCCCAGTCATATGATGCTACATCTGAAAAACACAAGACAGTGATAAGGGCTGTAAAATCTCCAGTTTTCCAGGGGCCACAGAGGAGGAAGCATGACTAAGAGAGGAAAGGACAAAAAGGAGGTGGAGAAAAGCCTCTGTCTGTACTTCCAGAGCCCCAGGCATAGTGCCCAATAAAAAGCAAGTCAGTTATACCAGCTGGAAGTCTCAAAACGTGTGGTTCGGTGTGGGGCTGTTCAGACACCATGTGTAGCCCAGCAATGCTGCTCTTAGCTAAGCTAAGGGGCAGGGGTCATGTGACTGGAAACAGAGCACCTGAGCCAATGTCCACAATTCAATTTGCAGCACCGAGGAGCATTAGGGTCTCAAACATCACCTGACGTGACCTTCCCGTCCCTATTACTTTTCCCACAATGAATGGAACCTGACTTTGCTTGGATCACTTCTCTCTTGTGTATCTCCCTTTAGGTGCAGTCAGGCAGTTGACATGGTCAAAGGGAACAAGGTTCACGAATGGTACCTCACTAGGAGAAGAGGAAAGAAAAGAAAGAGAGAGATTGTTGACACAGGCAGAGAGGGCCACCCAGCTGGTTGTGGGCTAAACGTCCGGACCATCAGGAGGCCATGAAGCAGAGACCTGAAATGGGCGTCCAAGGTAATCAGAAGGCGAGAGGCAGGAGCTTGGGTGCAGGGACATGGTGAGAAGAGGGGGTCACAGGGGCACAAAGCAGAGGAGAATGAGGATGGGTAAGGAGACAGCTCTCGCAGAGGAAGGCGGGAGAAGCAGGGTGACCGCTCTCCCTTGGAAACAACAGCCACCTGATTATGTTTATATCTCTCCAGGTTATAGGAGGGAAGCTTCCAGAGGTGGAAGGCTCATTTGTTAGCCTTCTGAATAAAGCTAATAAAATCTATGGGTATCAGGCTCCCAGCTTGAATAGAACACGGGTTTCTCTGTCATACTCTAAAAGCTGACGCTGAGTATCTGTGGCTGGGAGGTGATCTGGCGATTTTTTCCCCGAGGTAATCGCATTAGAAAGGTAAAGTACTAATACAATAAAACTATTCTTTTCTCCACCTCTCTGCAGTCTAGATGGAATCTCTCTCTCATGCTCCTCGTTGTACTGAGATTTGTGACTCCATATGCCTTGATTATATCATGGGGGAAATTGTGGAGATCAGGTAGCAGTGGACATAAAAGCAAACCCACAAACGGAAAGGCTCCGCAGCCCGTGTCAGTGAGCCCGCCTGACTCCACTTCCGAGCCCGGTGGGGGTGGCCGAGTCTGTCTGCTGACGGGGCGGGGGGGGGGGGAAGTCCCAGCTGCAGGCCCTTCCTCAGCCACCACCGCCTGATGGAGAGCAACTGCCGAATCGTGTCTTCTTTGTCCTCACCCAAGACACCCCCAGGAATCTCATTATTAAACCAATTTTGCTGTTGTCTTTAGGACATATTCTCCTTTGTCCATAAATCAGGGTAGCAGAAACTCATATTGACGCTCAACTAATGCGTGTGTCATACTCTTATCTACTAAGTTTCCAGGACATCTTCTGATTGAAAGACAGTCCAGAAAAAGGAAATGCGGGAAAAAGGAAATGCAGGACAAAGTGAAATTTTTTGTTCCCTCAGAGCCCCTTCTGTTGCTCACTTCTAATAGTCTAACTGCCTGCGGTTTTTCTCCAGTTCTCAGCTTCAGGTTTCTTGTGTTTTCTTTTTTAAAATTCTTAACCCTCTGCCAAGAGTTACCATCTTCACGTAGCAATCAGATGGGCTTACTCTGATTGCTTTCGGTATTTCCTTAATTCCTGAACCATTTTAACACTCACATAGCCCCAAATATTTCTTCCTGAAGCGAATAAAAGGGCCAATAGATGACAACTAACTTGAAAAGCATTTCCCAAACACATCTTTTGCTCGATTGAACAAACAATTGAATAACAGCCAAGTCGAAAAGCCAAGTCAATGTTTCCAAAACAAAGGTTTGCTTTGCCAGAAAACATTTGTAAAGGTGTTTCCACAGCTGCAATAGAACAAATACTTGTGGTGGGCAAACAGCACATGAAAACCATCCTTGCATTCCTTCTGAGCACCTGCGGCTACTCAGGCTCATTTCTGCCCTCAGCCGAGAACTCACGAGATACCGGGTGACACGGTCTGTTCCCCAGTTCCTCCCCGCCACACACAGCAAATACAGTAAAAATACTTCATTGGCCAAAAAGAGGATTTTTGTCGTTAATACACACCCATCTCAAATTGCTTGCAGTTCCTTGTAAGTTAGAGTGGCCATCTCATAGGAAAGGATGGAAAAAAGCTGGGACTTGGCAGTACTGAAGAGCAGTGAAAGCAGGCGGTGCTTTGGCTGTAAACCACCTGCGGAAGAATATCCCCACCTGAATTCTCAGCAGAAACGGGTGCTCTGTGACCAGTCACAACCATAGCGTCATTTTGCTGACTATAGAAAAAAAAAAAAAAAAAAAAAAAAAAAAAAAAAAAAATTCCAGCAAAGCGTATTCCTAGATAACTTGCTTAAGTGGCCACACAAATGAAATCTAATAAAAAAAATCAATGTCACCCCTGTAGCACTTACTTTAATATGTATTATACTGCAAAAATATATCTTCAGAAATACTTAAAATTTAACCGACTCTGGTCCTCTTTTCTCTTGAAATTTATACTTAAAACGTAAACATTTAATAATGCACATGTTGGAAATTCTACTTAAATAAAAAACTCAATTATGCTCTGTAGTTATGCCTACAGTTTCTAAAGGCAAAGTTTTTTAAACTATATAAAAATTATATCGTTTGCGTCAGTAGTTCTCAAGCAAGGGCAGCTTTGTTTCTCGACCTTTCTGTTTCGTAGGAAGGGATGTGCACGCTGCTTGGGATGTGTTTGTTATCAGGACTGGGAAGTGCCCCTGGCGCCACTGGGCGGAGCCCACGACGCCTGCTCAGGCTCCTATATAGCCCATGACGCCCCATCACGATTCTCCAGCCTAAATGGAAATAGTTCTAAAGTTGAGAAACAATGGTTTTCTCTGACTAGGTATCTTCTCTTGATAAAAACAAGGTAGAAACATGAGAAAATACCTTATGGAATATATTCTTCAAATTAAATAATACTCTGCGATCTACTATGAATAAACTAAATATGGACTAAGAAACAGTCTTTTGGAAAGGAAAACTCTTTGTATCCTTTTCCAAAATGCAGGTTCCTGTTTTCCTAAAGAAACACTTAAAAAATTCCTACTCCAAAGGCATCTCAGTTTGATGAGTTTTCCAGAAAAAAAATGAAGAGTTAACTGAAATTTAATCAGAAACGTTCTAATTTTGATTCAATTTCTTTTAAAACGTCACATGGACTTTAAAATTAAAGATGGAATCTATGTGAAAAATGAGTAAGTGGTCATTCTACACTCTTGATATAAGGGGTATCTGTCAAATATTAGAAGTGTAATTCATGTTTCTCATCTCTAAAACTTTGAATTATTTGATTATCAACTCTAATCTTGGCTGCTTATTGAGCTAGCATCAAGGAAAGATCTGATATTATTTAAAGTGTTAAAATTGGGGACTATGTTAATCAAATCATCATCAGTAATGGGACTGATCAAAACAGTAACGCCGTGTGATAGAAAGTGACAGAGCGCAGGGGCCTTTGGGGCTACTCGTGGAGAAGATGGGCGGTCCAAACGGAATCACGAGGACATAGCAGAAAAACCCAGACTGAGGGGCATTCTATGAAATAAACGGCCTGTAAATATCCGCTGTGCCAAGAAGAGGAAAGTCAAAGAAAGATGAGAGAGCAGACTAAGGGACATGTCAAGTCACAGCAGTGCAGAATTTTAACTGGCTCATTTTGCTAGGAAGGACATTAGGGCTACTGGTGAAAGGTGAATGGGGTCTGATCATTAACTGTACTCTTTAAAAATGGGTGAGTTGGAGAGTATGTGAAAAATACCTCAACGAAGCTGTTCAAAAATAGTTAGGTACTGTTTTTCTTCCGCTTATATCTTAAAATTTTATAAATCACCATGTACTTTATTCATTTACATTTGTTCATTTATTCAGCAAATATCATGCCACTGAACATTACTGAACTCAACCACAGTAAAAACAGATGTGGCAAATCAGTGAAATATTCCTTCCTCCATCATCAGTCATGTATTTAGAAGTTGCACATGCCAAGTTTTACTAATATGAGTAAAAATAAAGGGAATTACATAAACGGATTATGCTCACAATCTCTCTTACTCACATAAGCATTTAGATCTTTAGTTACTGAACAGGGACAGCTGAGTACCTGCAGTTAAACCAACGTATGCCTTTCAGTGGTGGTTTTAAAACACTGACATATTCTCAGGGGATGAAATACTTGGAAATCTACTAAATACACTTTGTTCTTTTTTTTTAGGCTACAGGTACACAAAAATGTTCAGCTGTCCTGACTATGGTATTAAAAATGTTAGCTATGATATTCCTTCGTTCTCTCCTTCTTTGCCTCTCTTCCCTTTTCCAGATATGCCGATGAGGAAACCGGAGGTCCACTTCTTTGGAATTTGGTTTTTACTCTTTCTCTTATTTCAGGCACACAGCCTCCAGAGGAATTCTCTTTAGCTTCCCCAAAGGCTGCCATGACTGGGTTAGTGTCCTTTCTCTCCGAGAGTCTTTGACTTAAGCTACTGGCTCTCCAGGTCTAGTCTTCCCATCAGCAGCAAGAGTAGCGGCCTGAGGCTTGGCGGAAATGACAGTCCCTGAGCTCCACCCCCTAGCGGCTGAATCGGGAAGTCCGAGAGAGGGGCCACGCGATCTGCGTTTTCATCCGATCTTCAGCTCATCTGATGAGCTCTACGTTTTAAGAAACAGTGTCTCGGTTCATTAGCTCTCAAAGTCAAGGGCGTAGAAAAACCACCTGGGAACTTGTCGAAAACGCAGCTCATCTGAGTTTTTAGAAGAGCTTCAGCCGCTTCTGCTTCTGGGCACCGGGGCACGGTGAGCAACTTCATGTCAGCATTTATAAGAAGTCCCACAACATCACCGCACGGGTTAAGGAACAGGACTCCCTGGGAAACGGGGCGCACTCCAAAGCCAAGAGCAGTGCGAGGACGGAACCCAGTCGCGGTCCTACAGGGAGGTCTGCCAGGGCGAGCGGGGCTGCACACACAATGTGGCTGTGCACACGCTGTCGCCTGATGGCTCTTCTCTGTTTGTAGGACAAGCACAAGAACAAGCTTATCAAGAGATGACACAGACTTATGGGCTCTTGGCAGTCGGAACTGGGCACTTTGGAACTCACGGGGTGTAGACAACCCCTCCTGTCCTGAGGAGCTGAGTCTGCATGCAGCCCTGCTCTGGGGACACGGGCAAGAAGCCATTGGCCCAAAACGGCTCCCCGTCCACGCAATCCAGAGAGCGCAGTTAGGGCCCCAGGGAAGTCCAGCCCACCACACCTCTGGCGTTTAGACACCATGCTGGGGCTTCGAAGGGTCTTCCTACACTACTGTGCAATCTCTGATCTTTCACCTTTGTGTATTATATGGTGCTTCCCATACTACCCCAGAGGACAGTAAGGACTTCAGCGCCCTAGGTGTGAGATGCCAATTCCTCTCTAGGCCTGAACACAGACTCCCCACGGTGACAAAGCGCGGGTGCTTCTGTCAGAGTCGGAACGGACGCACCCCACATATGGTGATTTTGAATTTTTCTCATTTCTGGGTAATTGAAAGTCATTTTGTGGTTCCACGAGGAAGTGGCCAAGAGGAGGGATGAAGTACAGTTCCCTCCAGGGTGTGACAAATGAGGGTGAGGGTGGGCTGGTCTGCTCCAAGCCTCCACACGGAAATCATCTAACATGTGACAGGTGTGACTGGATGTTCATCATACTCGGAGGATATGGAGCAAATGGAAAAACCAACAGTCAATTAAAATACTGTCGCTACTGCTAGAGGAACTTTAAAAGTTTTGGGAAGAAGTCTTGATACGGTGCACACAGGGGCTCCAGTGTTAACTTACACAAACAGCAAGTCGGCTTGGCACAGATTGTCTCCATCTCCACCATGAGCAGACCCTGAAATCTTATCCCGAAGCCCCTGCATGCCTTTTGGAATCCAGTGGATGCACAGAAAATACACACATGAATGTCTGAATATTCACTTAACAGCTATAGAGCCTGATATAGAATGCAGCTTTTGTTATCTTTAAAATATTTTTCCATTGTTCTTGTCAATTGGGATTTTACAAATACTCCTCTTTACATTGTCATATAGGGATTTACTTTTTAAAAAAATGAACCTCAACAACAACAAATGTTGGCAAGGATGTGGAGAAAAGGGAACCCTCCTACACTGCTGGTGGGAATGCAAATTAGTTCAACTATTGTGGAAAGCAGTATGGAGGTTCCTCAAAAAACTCAAAATAGAAATACCATTTGACCCAGGAATCCCACTCCTAGGAATTTACCCTAAGAATGCAGCAGCCCAGTTTCAAAAAGACAGAAGCACCCCTATGTTTATTGCAACACTATTTACAATAGCCAAGAAATGGAAGCAACCTAAGTGTCCATCAGTAGATGAATGGATTAAGAAGATGTGGTACATATACACAATGGAATATTATTCAGCCATAAGAAGAAAACAAATCCTACCATTTGCAACAACATGGATGGAGCTAGAGGGTATTATGCTCAGTGAAATAAGCCAAGCCGAAAAAGACAAGTATCAAATGATTTCACTCATATGTGGAGTATAAGAACAAAGAAAAAAACTGGAGGAACAAAACAGCAGCAGGCTCATAGAACCCAAGAACGGACTAATAGTTACCAAAGGGGAAGGGACTGGGAAAGAAGGGTGGGAAGGGAGGGATAAGAGGGTAAAAGGGGCATTACGATTAGCAGATGTAATGTTGGGGGGGCACGGGGGGGGGCTGTACAACTCAGAGAAGACAAGTAGTGATTCTACAGCATCTCACTACACTGATGGACAGTGACTGTAATGGGGTTAGTGGGGGGGACCTGATGAAGGGGGTAGTTTAATCACCATAATATTGCACATGTAATTGTAGGTTAATGATACCAAAGTAAATTGTAAATAAAAAAAAATGAACCTCTCTAACAACTGGATGCAAGATTCTAATACTCAGAGGAATGAGTCAAGGACAATGATATGCAACCAACTGGACAACCTAGAAGAAACAGATAAATTCCTAGAAATGTACACCCTAATGAGACTAAGTTATTTCTGAGAAAATTCTTTAAAAAGAAATATTATTCAGCTGTAAAAAGAGAAGGACCTGCTGTCAGGGTGCTGGGCTAAGTGAAATAACCCGGACAGAGAAAGACAAATACTGCACTTGGCATCACTTATACATATCCTACGATTCCGTTTCTCGATCATACCTCAAAAATGCTGGGAAAAAAGGAAGAGCAAACCATGTTCCAAGCACCCTTAAAGATCTGGTCTTGGCAAGACTCCTGTGGCTAAGCTGTGTACTAAGTCTGGAGCCCCAAAGATCAAAGGGATCTACAGAAGATGGTTGGACAGTAAGTGAAATGCAAAACCAGCCTGGACACACGAAATATTTGGGTGATGTCTCCTGATTGATGACTCCTATGGCCAGGGAGACTCTAAAAAGAGAGAAAGCTCCCAGCACAAAGGCTCGGGTGCTCGGGGTGGACACGGAGACGTGCACTGAGGGGCTTCTGTGCAGCCTCAGGGGACACAGATGGGAGAAGCCACAGCACAAGCAGAACCAAGAAAGCAGGCCGGACCCTCGGGCTGTCCTGTTGAGGGGGTACACTAAACATCATTGCAGAGATCGAGTGACTTTTATACTGAGAAAGGGCTGATGAGTATGAATAAAATGAAGGCCTCCATCAGCTCCTGGCACTGCAGGATTCTGAGCACATTCCCTCCACTGGGATGGGCCTGGCAGAGTCCCATTTGCATTTGAATCCCCACAGAGCAGACTGAAAAGGGCAAGCATTCTTCCTGGCTTCCCCTGGAAATTCAAGTGGGCCGCAGCAGTCCAACCTCAGGTCTTCCCAAGGGGACTGGCTACAAGGCTTCAGGCGTAGGATTCAGTCCCGGAATCCTGTGGGGGCCACAGCACGAACCACTTGCCAGGGCATTTCCCCTTTCAGCCGCCCCCAGGAAAGCCCTCAGGCTTCTCAGAAGAGGACTGGTGTGTGTGTCTGGGCCAGAACCGTGTATGATCAAGAATGTGTTTCCAGGCAGCGTTCCCGGATCCTGCCCAAGGGACTAACCATTCAGCTACATTTGGGAGGATTCAGCAAAATTTCTGGGTCACTGGTTGGGTGAAAAATAATAATAATGCTATTAATACTAGTACTACTACATAATGAACTCCAGAAAGCTAAGGCATTATTTTCTAGTTCGATGCCTTCTCAAAAAATGTACTTACAGTAAGAATCTGATGATCAATGGGAGAAGTTCAAACTATACATTTTTTCAAATAAAGGATTGGGTGCTTATAAACATTGCCACAAACAAGCACGTCTGTTGTCACGCTATGGAAAATACACTTTTTTCACACACTCAATCGAGAAGGGTCATAGTAAACAGAGAGCAAGACAGCAGGGCGAAATCAAAAGCGCCAGGCAGCAGACTGGCCTTCTTTCCATTGTAGGACAGCGCCCCCTGCAGGAACAACTAACGTTCTTCATTTCAGAGTAAAGGTTTTCAACAAGTCTAATTTCTTGCTTTATATTCGGTTACTCAGTAAAGGGACAGACTGGTGAGAAGTCTGTTAGGGCACTTCATAGGGAAATCACGGGGTGTTTGCAGCACTGACTCAATGACACACAGTGTGTAAAAATAAATGGGGACTTTCTTCTTAAGAAGAAAATATTAGAGCACATTACGAAGATTTTCACAAAGGGAAGCTATTTAACAAATATAATTAATAGACACAAATCACCTTTGAAGCACTAAAAAATACAAACCTAAGGTCACCAGTGTATGTTATGTCTTCATTATGCAATGAGGAAATAAATCCCATCTAATTAGAGAATTAAAATATAGCATGGTACATATTTTTGCATATTTCTTCTTGGTTTACAACACTTAATCTAGTTACATTTTATCCATGAGCTATCCATACAGTCTACTTATTTTAGATAAGTGCACAAATCTAGTCTATTCTGGGTCAGATTCTGAAAAAGAGAGTTAAGAAAACAAATTAGCAATAAACTGTGGATAGTTTTTTAAGAAGAAACATTTTGGTTGATTATTTTGAGAGAACGTTTGTGCCAAAGATTGGGTTCCCTGGGAGCAGCTCGCAGGGGGCCCCTGGAGGAGGGCGTTTATGTGGACAGCACACGTGGGAAGGAGGAGGGGGCAGCGTTTGGCAGGGGAGCTGAAGGGCCCTGCGCCGCGGGGCAAACCTCTGGGCGAGCCCGCAGGCCCGCAGGTGCCGGGCAGCCAACAGCCTGCAAGAGCCGACTGTCCTGGGTCAGGGCCGTGCGACTTCAACCCCTGCCTCACACATTCTCTGGATGTGGGGCACCGTGACCGCGATACGCCCTTGGGCAGACACTCTGCAGCTGAAGCAACCCGGAAGGAGCTGCCTCCCACCCGCACTCGCCCACGGGGTGCAAGACCTGGCTTCTAGGGGATCTGTCCTGACTGCACCAAGGCCACCCCCTTCACCCATCTCCATTTCGAGGATCGTGTCCTCCTGGGATCCAGCTCTCCTCCTGGGAGATGAACATGTAGCACAGGAAGGTCGATAGGACACACTGCAGCCCCCAGGGCTGCCTCTCATTCTTAGACATCCCAGCCCCTGGCTACCATCTCTGCTGGCTTGCTGGCTTCAGGGCTGGAGATACACAAGTCCTCACCCCTAAGGGTCTGGGCCTAGGCCCTATGCTCTTCTGCATGCGGGGTCGATGCACCGCTCCGTTTGGTGAAAGTCATACAAATCACCAGGGAGACACACCTCGTCCGGCCCTCATCACATCACCACATCCCACTCTTAAGACAGATGCAGGTCAAAATGCTGACACCTCCTTTTCTTGTCTACTGGAAACAAAGAGCCTAAAGTGCCCAGGTGGCACACAAAGCCTACGGTCTTGCGATTCTGGCTCGTGCCCTGGCAAACGTGTACTGCCTTGGGACCAGCATGTCAATGCCAGGCTGAGCCCTGCCGACCCGGGAAGTGGGACGTCCCCCAGCGGGTCCGTCGGAGCGATGAGTGGGGGCTCTCCTGCTCTCTCCCCTGGTATCAGGGCCCACGGAGACTGGCGCCCGAGTCAATCTCTGGCACCACATCCAGTCTCTTGAATGCACACCCCGACATCTGAGGACAGTACCCTATCTTACTGCTGCCCAAGTGCAGCCCGGCTTGTCAGCCGCTGATTTCTCCCATGCTCTGACATCTGAGCACCGTCTAGTTCCTGTCGGACCTGCGGCCAGTGTAGCTTCTTATTCCTGGACGGATCTGGTCTCAGGTGCCTGCCCCCACACTGTGGTCCATTTTCGCTCTCAGAGTCAGGGCCACGGCAGGACGTCTGGCGATTCTGCACTGCCCAGCGCCACGGGGCACGCTTTATAAAGGCCTGCTCTGTGGGGTCAGCTCCCTTCGGGAGCGGCGCCTTGTTTTTACAGGACACAGCACCACCCTACTGAACCAAAGGACACCTCTAAGTCCATAGCACTGTCTCAGAGGTGTCTTTTTACCTCAAGAGGCTGGTGTCTGGAGAGAAAGAAAGAAACATTATCAGGGATTTTTATCAGAACAAATTGTTATCAAATATTTGTCTACTGGAAATGCTATGCAATTTATGAACTATTTATATATAACTAAGGAAACTCTACCACCTCTCATTGTCATGTCCATTGCCATCACAAAAAATCAATATGTCATTAGTGTGGGAAAAAAAAAGAGTTTTTCTGAATATCCGCTTGGTGGGAATACTAAACATTTTTTTAAAAAGACAAGATGGGAAACTGCCTCTCTTTACGTTCTATAGTTTCCATTTCCCACACTTTTTTTTTCTCTGATGATTTGTAAGGTTGTGAGGCCTTCTGAGAAACTTGAAATATTGAGGAGCTTTCCCTCAGAAAGATGTTAATTATGGACATGCACATACAGTTTGCAGGTATTTATGACCTCCCTAAAAGCCCATCCATAGATTTTGGAAGATTCCGTGGGTTTTAGAATTTGGTAGCCAGGGAAAAACAGATCATGCACCGGATCTGGATTCTAAAGACTGGGTGATGACCTGCTTCTACCATTTACTAAGCACAAGGCCTCATGCAAGGCAACTCTCGAGTGGCATTTTGTCAGCTGCATCGCGAGTATCATAGCATATGATTTCATCTTACATAGTAGTTGAAGGCGTCAGGTGGGATGACAAAGGGATAAAATTATGTCTGAGTGAGGTGTTCACTTTTTTAAAGTTAGGTTAATAATCGTGTTATTCACCTTATACTCATCACTGTGAATTTCTGCTAATAGTTGCCTTTCTCCCATCTCTTCTCTGCTTATTGACCAGACCAATCAGTTCACAAAACAGTTACCCCTTTTCTCATGACATGAGTGAGGTGTTCGCCTCTAGGATTTTTTGGCCACTGCATTTGGTTACAAAATCCTAATAATATCCACATGGTATTTAGGTGCCTGCATGTCTAAAAATAGGGCAAGTCTGAGTGACGAGGCCTTGGTGGGTTGTGACAGGGGCCCTACGTGACTACAGGCATGCAGTAGGAATGTGAAAAGGCCAGAGCTGCACGTGAAAACCCAAGGAGATCTCGATGACGAGGGAGTCTTTGGGGGGTACAGATGCTGATCAGTATTTGATGAGATGATGAGGTTTCCTCTGGTATCCACAGCTTAGGTACACTGAGTCACTGAACCAATTAATTAACACATATTGTTTGAACTTCTACTAGATTCAAAGCATCATAATGGAAAAGCTATGAGCATACATCAAAGCCTGAGGTGCACTTAGCCCTTAAATAACTTTATTTTGCAACAAGTTCTCTCCAGAGATGCACCATGCGCACCGACTCACAAGAGCACGTGGGGTGAAGAGCCCAGCAGCCCCACCCTCCTCCGCCCCCACCTACACTCTCTGTGTGATCTCTGGCATGCCGGAGGGAGCTGCGTCTGGGAGGTGGGACACCAGCTGGAGCGAGATGCACAGAGGAAGGAGCTGGAAGGAGTGGATAATTTCTGGCAGAGAGAACCTCATGAGGAATGAAGAAAGAATGACCGAAAGGTGGGGCAATTGTCTATTTCACTGCTTTTTAATTACTAATAGGGCCCTACACTGATGGTGGAGAAAGGTGGTTATGTTTCTGATAGTGCAAAAGGCTGTATCTTTCTGCAGGGCCTGGGCTAAATCAGCCCCGTGTTTCCAATTGCGCCGTCACAAATTTACTCTAATGTGACTCTGAACCCTTTCTGGACCCTCTTCCTCCTGTTACTGTTGGAGTGAGATGCTTCTACCTTGCTCTGCGAGTTAACCGTTCGTGCCTCAAAGCCGCATCTGAATTCACCTGCAATACAGTTTTAGAATCTAGGCTCATCACCCTAAACTATCAGGCTCTAAAGTTACTCTTCTGACACACGAATGAGATTTCGGACATAATAAGGAAAGTGACTGATGTCCTACAAAAGAGTTCCAAGTTCCAGATGACTATCACTGTTAGACAGGTATCCCTGTCAACCACGGCTTTCAGTGAGAGTCCCAAGTGAAGGTAAGGGACAGCAGACCATTCTTTCCTGAAAACTCCAGGGCACCAGAGCTTTGAGAGGGTGAGGCGGAGGGAGTGTCCTATTATGGCAAATAAGAAGATGGCTTATAAGACTTGGAATTTTTTTTCTAGTCTACAGCAGAAAGGCTTGAACATAACAAGAGAGGTTAAGAAGAATTGACAAAAAAAGAACATTTTGCCTGTTAAGTCTATGCCACAGTCAATTTCACATATTAAATTATCTCACGTCACTGAAATGTGAACCTGTTTGTCCCATCACCAATCAAGCATCTATGATCACTACAGTTGAAAGGATGTTCTCAAAAAGCCCTTGTATTTACTCCTCTCTTAATCTGGTTTCTAACCGATGATTCATGTATTGCAGTCCCTAAAGACTGAAGTAATTGTGGTTCACTCCTTCTCAGTTACAAACAGATGTTTTTCACTAGCATGTAGCTTTGTATCTCTAGAATGTTTTTTGAAAAGTATAAATATGTTATTTACAGAGAAGACACCCAGGAATGACTTCAATATCGGTAATGTGTGTTTAAAAGGGAATGAAAAACTGAACACAGATTTCCTGATTCCCCTTTCTGTAAACAATCAACAAGCCCAGAATATTTTCTATAAAAGCACATATTTTATTTATGAGACAGTATCACAAATCCCATGTTCTTACCCATAAAATATTTCTTCCAATCATAGTTTTGAGAAAGATGATATTATTTAATAATGTGTATTCAATTTAGTATTAATAATTTGTATTCAAAAACGCCCTGAAGTTTAAATAAATCATCATTTAGGAAATGGCACCTCAAAGGCAAGATGACAGCAGTGGGTTTCTTAAAATCTGTATAAATCCTTTTGTAAAAAAAGAAGATAACTGAAAATAAAATAGACATTTTTAGTTTCATTTGCTGCTATACCAAGTGAGCCCATCTTTCCAACTCAGTGGCTTAAAACAACACACGTTTATTATGTTATAGTTCCGGGATCAGAAGTCCAAAAAGATGTTATGGCCCTAAAATCAAAGAGAGCTGTCTATATTCCTTTATGGAGGCTCTAGAGGAGGGTTTTTTTCCAGTTTCCTTAAAGTCTGATCATTTTCTTAAAATATTATCTTGAGCTTTATCATTTTGGATTGATTGCGTGCCTTTTCAATGTGGAGAATCAAATCACGTTTTACTGCAAGAAAATATTCTTGAATTATTAGTATTGCTCCATTGTGCGTCTTTATTCCTTGAAGGTTATATTAAGGTCATCCAATGACTCCAGCAGTGATTTCACCTCTTGAAGATGAAGCACGGCAATAGAATGAATACAAACAAATCATTAAAATAATGTACTAAAAGAAAATGGATTAATTAACGATAGTAATAATAGTACTATAAGCAGCTAAAGAGGGTTCCAATCCCAGCAGGCCCTTCTTCTCTGGGGTGACTGGGTGGCCCTTGTGCCAGGCACAGGAAGCCCTGAGCTCCAGGTGTCCTATGACAGCGGCCCAATGTGGAAACCCTGGGCACTGACCTCCATCTCCTGTGTGCAGACCTCGCTTTTCCCTTAAGCACATGTACGTCATTATTCCAGGGCATACCCAGCGTATTTTATCATTACTATTGACACAAGAAGGTAATCAGGACAGGCACTTCCCAAAATAAGAACCCACAACCCAGGACGTCTTGGACACATGGACGTCCAGCTTGAGCTGAACCCAACCAAATTAACGAGAATGATGAGAACATCTGTGACGCGTGTTCTGCTGTGGTTTCCTGTCTCCATATGAGCTCATCACCTCTGTGAGACACTCAACACACACAGACCTTCCATCTCACTCTTCAGGGGCGAAGCCAGATGGCAGTGAGATGCTCTCTCCCTTCCTTATTCACCGGTCAGGTTGAAGCCTTTTCCACATTGGTCCCCCTGTAACTGAGAGCAGGGAAGCGCCTCGGGGCTCACGAGCCTCTCTCATGCCTCCCAAGTAACATGGCGGGACGCTTTGGCAGTGTCTGCCCCACCTGGTAGGGCAGGGGGTTGCTACACATTTGGGAGAGAGAGACAGTTGTGAAGAATAAGTGGACTCCCAAATCCCTTTGTTTTCTCTCTGGACACTGGACTTACACCACTTCCTCACGTTCCCCAGAGAAGGCAGGGTCACAGGGATGCCTGGCTACACCAGAGGCTGCAGGAGTCTCTCCCTGAAACTCCGAGGGGAGACTCTCCCCCTCTCGCAGCGGCTTCTTCATTGAGGATGCGGTCACGGTACCCGCGGTCTGTGCTTGCTCCGGCTCACTGTGTCCACTCCCCGCACAGGGGCGCAAGGACTGAGGCTTCCTGCTGGCGGTCAGCCCTGCTTCTTTCGCTTCCCGTCCCTCCACCTAAGAGTGTGTGAGTCTGTCGCCAGAACGGTCTATACATGCCTGCGCCACAGCTTCAGCGACTGCAGAATAATTCTAGTGCAAGACACGAAGACGCACCAGCTGCTCTGCTCTCCAACTTTCCACTGTGGAAACCACAGCCCACACTGAACAATAATCCTCAATGTGATTGCAGTAGATGAAATAGGGAATTGTCAGTGCCCATAGGATATTTTGTTAAAAGTGGAAGCACAACAAAACACCATACACCGGGGGTTTAAAAAACAGGCATGAAGTTCTCAACAGTCCTGGAGGCTGGACCCCGAGGTCCAGGTGCAGGTGGGGCTGGTCCTCCGGGGCGTGTGCATGCCTTCCTCTCCCTGTGTCCTCACTTAGGTGGTCGTCCCTCTGTGCAAACCTGTCCTCATCCCCTCTTCTTATAAGGACACAGTCCTATTGGACACCCACCCTCATGACCTCACTTTACCTTAACTGCCTCTTTAGAACTCGCACCTCCCAATACGTACAGGCAATTCTGAAGACCTGGGTGTTAGGGCTCCAATGTAAGAGTATGTCAGGGGATACAATTCACATCATAACATCCCAGGAAAAAAAAAAACATATATAATACACACACACACACACACACACACACACACACATTTCAAAAAACTATAATCATAAGTGATGCTGTGGTCATTTGTTTTCCACTTTTTATAACGAAGGAAGTTAACAAAGCTCACCTCCACATTATCATCAGAGGAGAAAATATTCCTAATGAGCATTCACATATTTCACAGAGTGGAACACCAAAAATCCCTGCCTTATTTCTTCTTATCCCTCATTTATTCAATGCACACTTGCATTGGGCTTTAAGAAAATAATTTCATTTCCCCAACTCACATTTTCTAAACTGCCAACTTCAACAATATGAAGTCCTGACCCAAATATGTTATTTTTGGAAAAACATAATTAGGTAAGTGTTGCCTTTCAGGACACTGTCCTCTGAAAGTCCCATGAAGCTCCCGCCATGAACACTGTTCTTGACAAACCCATTTACCACCCAGGCTGTCAGGTCATTCCAAAAACAAAAGAAAGAATGTGAGAAGGAAGAGCATGTCAGCTGATGCCTGATACACCGACAAAAAACACGGATACTTGTATATTTATAAGAAAGTTAGAAAAGAAGATAAATGATTTTGTTACGGTTTGTTATACTAGAGGGCAAAGTTTACCACTATGTATTATCAAATATTCCTGCTGAGGAATTTATAAGCATTAATGACAATGATGATTACACAAATAATTGTAAGATAGTTCCGCAGGAGAGGCTCAATGGGAAACATGCGAGTTTGGGTCTTTACCTCCCTTATAATATATTAGTGGTGTATGTAATATACCAGAACATCTTGATTCAACAAATAATCACTCTGATTGAGAAAGGGGGTTAAGAGATGGACCATATTCTCAAAGAACTCCCAGTTTGGAAAGGAGATAACTAATGCATATCAATGGTGAGGTAGTTTAGGAGAAAGACATGAAATATGCTCCTGTTCCCACAAGTCAGCTCCTATCAATTACGTCCTCTTCTCTTTTTCCTGCCCGTGCACCCTTTCAGGTCACCTGGCCCCTTGCCACAACAGCGTACTCATTCACCACCAGTTGCCAGTTTCTGCATCCCGCAGGGGACCTCTAGGACCAACTGGGTGCCCTCGTGCCAACACAGGGCAGAGGCAGGCTTGTAGGCGGGAGGTGCGGCCCTCCCCTCACCGACAAGGCATGTCTTTCTGCTCCAGCGGAGACGTCCTGCCCCCAGATCAGCAGGGGCAATTGATCTCTGAAGCAGCTGAGTGCAGAGGTGAAGCTGTAAGCAGGGCAGCGCCCCTCTGTGTTTGGTTCCCCTATGGGTCTGTGTGTGGCCCTTCCCCACTGCAGGGGACACCCAGGGAGGACCAAGATCAGCCACTGCACCATTCCAACAGCTGTTCTCTGGCCTCCTATGCCTCCCTAAAGTGTTTCAGGGAGAGAGGACCTTCCTTTAAATCAGAGGTCTGCAAACTACAGTGCCAGGAGGACCAAATCCAGCCCCATCCTATCGTTTAATAGCCCAAGAGATTGTTTTTAAAAAAATCGTTTTCGATGGTTGAAAAAAAATCAAAAGACTTTGTGACACATGAAAATTATTTGTGCTGTCATTTCAGGACCCTAAATAATGTTTTACAGGAACACTGCCAGCCTTGTCTGTTTAGGTATCGTCTGTGAGCACGACAGTGGAGTGCTTCCACCACACAATTGTAGAGCTCCACAGTTGCAAAGCCTAAAATATTTATTATCGAAGCGTTACAGAAAGAGTTTGCTGATCCCTGTCTTAAGTCTCACCCTCTACTCTCTCTGTTCTAGGACTTCAGGAAGGCTTGGCATCCAGGCTGCCCAGCGTCCCTTTCAATATGTAAAGCTAGCTATAAATCCCCCTTTTCCAGGAAAAGCCTGACTTTCCAGATTGGCTGCTTCACCTTAGATTCTCAGCTCTGGGAGCAGAGGTGAACAATGACCTCATTATTTCCTCACACCTTTCCTGCTTTAAAATCCTTCCCGGCATTTTAGATAATGGATGATTTTGGTTCACTGCAGGGAAACATTATACCCAAGGGCAAGGAACAGAACACAGGAATAGTTTTTGAAAAATATTACCTTCGGGACAAATGACATCAACAAGGGTAGGAGTGACACACACTGTAAATAGATGAAGGGATGTGGGGAGAACTGAAGGATCTGAGAGACTTTCAGGCGTGAACAGGAGGTTGATGAGTGAGGGTGGGAGGAAAGGTGACACAGAAAATCAAATGAACACAAGCCTCAAACCCCGGGGGCTCAGGCGGTTCCTCTAAGAGCCTCAGGATCGCAGCAATGAGACACCGGGCACGAGGGTAACACGGTGACACCTTAAAAGGTAAATGATCACACCAGTCCATGCTCTGAAGTAGATTCGGCAGTTTTCCATTCATCAAGATACATTCTGTCAGTGCGTGACTAATGGACATGTTATCTTGCAACCAAGATGCTCAGATTTAATTTCCTGCAGGCTGAATGTGCGCGAAACCGAGAAAACAGTCAAATTAGTTATACCCTGGCTCGCGGAAACAAGGACAAAGAAAATAAGGGACTAGACAGCTCAAGGGGCACTCAGAGCATTTTACACAGCCTGTTCCTATGTCATTCTCCCCACCGAGCTTATACTTTGCTCTTCCCAAGGTGGACTCATGGTGATTCCTCGTACCTGTAACAGCCTCGTTTATTTGGTAGCCTCCTCTAGTACCTGCTTAATCATACAAAGTATTCAGTAACTGTCACTGAAATTCACATTCTGAAATATGCAGTCCTAGTAAGAAATGTCAAAGAATTAAAAAGAAGTCCATAAATTGTAACTACTGTCATGCGACCAAATAAAAGAAACCCTGGTGAGCCTTCATTTATAGGAGAGCTGAGTTCCTGAGCCACTGAGCTACAATAATATGCTCAGTGATGTAATTAATACACCTTAGCAGAACTGCCTTACAAAAATAAGTGCAAACTCTGGCAGAATATAGTTGAGGACCATAGCAAAAGACAGGACTTATGTTTAAGAAAATATCCTTTGCTTATTAAATATTTTAAAACAAAACTTTGAGCAACCTAAGTGCCCATCAGTAGATGAATGGATTAAGAAGATGTGGTACATATACACAATGGAATATTACGCAGCAATAAGAAAGAAACAAATCCTACCATTTGCAACAACATGGATGGAGCTAGAGGTTATTATGCTCAGTGAAATAAGCCAGGCCGAAAAAGACAAGTACCAAATGATCTCACTCATATGTGGAGTATAAGAACAAAGAAAGAAAAAAAAAACTGAAGGAACAAAACAGCAGCAGACTCACAGAACCCACGAATGGACTAACAGTTACCAAAAGGAAAGGGACTGGGGAGATGGGTGGGAAGGGAGGGATAAGAGGGTAAAAGGGGCATTACGATTGGCAGACATAGGGTGGGGGGGCACGGGGGGTACTGTACAGCTCAGAGAAGACAAGTAGTGATTCTCATCTCACTACGCTGATGGACAGTGACTGTGGTGGGGTTGGTGGGGGGGACCTGGTGATGGGGGGAGTTCAATCATCACGGTATTGCTCATGTAATTGTAGGTTAATGATACTAAAATAAAATAAATTATTTAAAACAAAAAAACAAAAAAACAAAACTTTGGTTTTACTAACTGAACATGGATCATAGTCAACCCACGTCACAGGGCATAAATAATGTACTATGGGGACTGGTGTCTAATAGTAGAGTTAAGGGTACTGCACTGATGATAAGAATGGGATTCTAACCATTGACCTGTTGGGGTTTCAGATCATGGGGCTCAGGGGAGGCCCCTTGGCATGTTGCCTCTTCCCAGGCGATGGCACTGAGAAAGGGCAGGTGCAGGAAGGACTCTCTGGCCTTGCCCTGAAGTGGGTCAGAACGCCCCCCTGGGAGGTGCCCCCCCCAAACCTGGAGGAAAGCAGACCTTCCCCTGGGAAGGCGAGGGGCCAGGGAGGGATGTGCTGCCCAGGCGTGGTGACGTCCCCGCCCACCACGCTGTGCTTCCCGCCCTGGCACGTCTGCCCACGGCTTTGCACGAGTCCACGCACCAGCGCAGACCCACTCAGGCTGAGCCGTCTTCTCAGGTCTTCCTTTCCTGAGGCTCCCAGGTCACACAGAACTTACACTAAGCCAAGGTGTCTGCCTCTCTCCTGTTAGTCTGCCTTGCCACAAGGGTCCCAGCCGATAACTTACACGGGCAGAGGACAAGGTTTCTTCCCCTGTATGGTACCTGTCTGTTGAGTAAGTTTGAGAAGGTTGACAGCTGAGATATCTTCTAACTTTAAAATCTATGAAATTCTTGTATCTGATTCTTTAATATTTAGTCCAATTTGTTGAGTGCTATGTGCAAATCATTGTGCCAAGTAATGCCAGCTAGATTCAAAGAGAAAAGAGTAGAAAGAATTGAACAGTGGTCCCAGTCTGCGGAGATGTCCTTCATCGCTGGGCAATCCATGTAATGAGAAAATGGCACTTTAAATTCTCTGAACAGGTTCCCTACATTTTGATCTAACTTAAGTGAATTATGCCCATTACATGCTTTCTTCAGCTTTTGTCTACATGATTCTGTCCTTCCTAGTTTATATCCCTGGTTTTTGTGTTTTTGAAGAAAGTCAAACACAGCCATAGACATCATCACGAAGAAACTGCTCCCCTAATTTTCATTTCCATAAGTTGTGCTCCTCTGTCTTGTAGGGCTCTCTAGTATCTCCAGCAAAGCCAGCCTCCAGCATTGGCCCCGCCTGTCTCCCAGTAGGTCTATTCCATCTCCCTTGTGTCATAGAGCTTTCAAATCAGATACCAGATGAGGCTACATAATGCTGCTCCAACTTGGTCTTACCGATTTGCAACGTCTTTTCATTGTCATTTCGTTCCGCTGCTTCTTTCTCTCCACGACAGCCTGTGTTTTATAAGGGACTGGGATGAGGAGAGACAGGAGGAGGAGGAGAGAGGCCAGCCCGTGCTCTTCCATTCTGTATCATATCCCCATTTTCCATACATAAAGCATTGATTACTTGATGGTCCTATCACAGACCTTAGTTAATTAATAACACAAATGCAGAGAGAATCCACTGCATGTGGTATAACGCTCTAGGTTGCTGGGAAACCATAAGTCAATGAGCAGATGTGGCATCTTTGACCAAAAAGCTTCAAGGAAAAGTAAAATTGAAATACCATTTGGGTGAGAATGTTCTTTGTAAGCCCTTCAGTATTCTCAATGGGTTTTCAGAAAAGGGTTTCATGTGCCCGCTTTCATTGGGCATGGCATCTTTCTTGGCAGGCACTTGGCAAAATCTCGGAATCACCTGTTCTTAAGACTAGCTTGACAAGCAATTTTCCAATCATGTATGAATGACCCACTTTCCTCTCAACCTAAGTTGCAGGAGACCTAGCAATGTTCTTGAGCGGGCAAGTTAACTGATGATGGAATTGTTAAATTTCCTGTGTGCCCCTCAACTTTTATCACACACCCAGAAAAAGCAGTTCTACTCACTGTGAATTGCAAAATCAAAGAATTTTGGGTCCAGAAGTACCGCAACACAGACAAAGTATATAAACATAGGTCCTAAATCCTGCTGTGTTAAGACTTCCTTCTCTCAATTTATCAAATTATCAGGGAAAAGAAGTTCCAGCAAACTCAAGCCTAGCTAAAATTACGTAACTGTTTCCCATACGTACTGTCATCCCTATGCATTTGTCATGCACTGTCTTTGGCTTATGTGACTTTTCTTCCTCAATGCTCTCAACAGGATCAGCTCCTACATCCCAAATAAAACCTCCAGTGAAAGGAAGGGAAGCATGGTGGAGTTGGCAGAGTTGAACTCTAAAACCCAGGGATTCGCGGTTGTGGGGTTTTGATGTCCAAGACATTCTTCGTTTTCCTATTTGTTCCTCATACACTTTGTAGGTCCCTAAGATATTTCTTAAAGTATATTTGAAACGGAGGTTAGCAGATTTCAATGTAGTAGTATTAGCACGAGCAACGAGTCATACTTTAATTAACAAAGCACAATACATTCTTATCATTAGAATGGTATAGTGGTTCTGGGCAGCCCAGCATTGGCCACTATGAAGAGTGCCATCTGATCCCAACTTTACCCCTCCATCTACTTCACACACAGAGAGCTGCGCGCCATTTTCAAGATGACATTTTCAGAAGCTTACCTGAGTTAACCACCTCTAACAAGCTGTTTCTCCTTTTAGGCATTTAACACACATCATCTATCATTAGCTCACATATATGGTTCAACATGCAAGAGTCAACGAAAAACAAATCACATAAATTCTACATAATAAAATGGGATTCCCGAGCGGAACATGCTTTATCTTCTGAAATTGGCAGCTCGGCTCTGTTCCAGAGATGGGCTCCGGTTGTGATTTGTAGGATATGTACTTTCTGGCTGGTGGACAAACTTGGAGATCGGCCAATGACGAATCTGAAAACCAACCAGGAGTGGGTGTTTGCCAGTGACTTCCTCAAAGGCAGACATCCCAGCCCTGAGCTTAATTCTGACACCACAGGCTTAAGGAAAAGTCGTGCCAAAACTGGACTCAGGCAGAGAACACAGCACGGGGTGGAAGCTCACAGGAACCATTTCCAGCAAGTGCGGACTCGGAGGTGGCCCAGGATGCTTGGGGAAGCTTTACGCTCTGTTGTCTTTATTTTTAACGTGATGGGCGAGCACACCTGGCCAGTGGAATTAGCCTGATGCTGCAGTGATCCCGTCCTCTCTCAGGATTCTAATTCTCCTCCCACGTCTCTGAGCAGGGTCAGCCGTAGACAGCCTCCCCTTAACCATCCTTTTCTGAACACCCATGGAGAATACTGAAGGGCTTTGGAAGAACATTCTCATCCAAATGACATTTCCATTTTATTTTTTCTTGAAGCTTTTCGGTCAAAGATACCACATTTACTCATTGATTTATAGTTCCTCAGCAACCTAGAGCTTTACACTGCATGCAGTGGATTCTCCCTCATATGTATTATTAATTAACTAAGGTCTGTGATAGGACAAAATGTCATCAAGTAATCAATCCTGCTTATGTGTAGAACATGGGGATATGGTACAGAATGGAGGAGCACGGGCTGACCTCTCTCCTCCTCCTCCTCTTCCTCTCTCCAGTCCCTCATAAAATACAGACAGTGGTGGAGAGAAAGAAGCAATGCCTGGTCATATTTATCTCTGTTACTTCTCTGTGGGGTTTCTAATAACCTATTCTTTTGCCAGGAAAAAAGACTTACATCATTCAGGATGATTTCAGCTGTAAGCCAAGAAGTCTTAACTCCAAAGGGCCTTTGTAATAAGGGAAAACCACTTCGTATAAAAGGAAAGGAACTGCCACAGCTCCTGGTCCTCCAGGCTTAAGAAAGCTGCTGCAGTCCCAGGAGCCCCAGTCAGGTTGGTTTGTATCTACAAGAAGAGATTCTATTCCTTTCCAGAAGCTCCTTTTCCCAGAAAGGGCCACTTTATCTCTCAGGAGTTTTTCTTCCAAAAGTCCACACGTGTCCCCAGGATGCTGGGAGGACGTGGAACGTGTCTGCACTTCGACCTGCCTACCATGCTGCTACACGCTCCCTCCCTTTATTAGGAGGGGACCTCACTGGTTACATGTGCATTTTGGGGCTTTGGCTCTTGAAGGTTCTCAATGCTTCCTCCCCGCCCTCTCCCACCCCTACTCCTGCCTGGCAAGTCACAAGACATATATCTATTTGTTGCAACTCTTGAGACTTTTTGGAGCTTTCTGTCCCATCCTGGGTTATTCTTAGGTTCCCAAGCAAATCGATTCATACAAGTGAAACCACGGTGGGTTGAGAGGGCACAACTTTACTGAGCTTCTTGCAAAAGTCCAACTGTATTCTCACTCTGAGCCCCATCAGAACCCCTGTTATATAATGTGTTCTAGATAGGTGCTCATTCAGCGATGCTAACCTTTTCAAATGGAATGCTACCGTAAATATCGTGTTGTGAATTTTAAAAGGTGGGGTGGCAAATAGTCAATGAATCTTTAGGAAACAGCTCAGAAAGTTGGGATAAAGCAAACCAGCTGAATACAGATCTGACTGCAATGCCTTTTCACTCAAGGACAAATTTAATCATCTTTTTTTTTAAAAGAGCTCTACTCTGCATTATCCATTATACCTATGAAAGCCATAAACATTACTGTCTTGCTATCAAATGGCACATTACAGGCAAAGAAATGACACCTAAGTTTACTACTTAACGAGTTAGAATTACTATTTGAGGAGTACTTAATTTATTATGAATAAAGTTATAAAAGAAAAATGTGTACATATTGCTATGTAAAGTAAGGACTATATATTTTTATGACATCTCAAAATTTGCATCGAACTCTGCCGGTGACTACGTTCTCTCACGCACATGAGCTGTCTAAGACACCCGAATGGAAGCGCGGTTATTAGCAGAACCTCTTTACGGCTGATTTGTGAGAAGGTCCTGCACAAACATGATTGGATGGCAAGGAAGCATTAGAGGGTCGACCCAGAACTGAAACCCAACACTTTGAATTCAAAATCGTATGCCCTTTCACACAGCATTTTAACACTCGTTTATAAAGAATTTCTCTTGTGGAAAATACGGGAGGCTAAATTATCTCTGTCATTATAAATATTGTTCTATACTTTTCAGGCTCATAAAATGTTTGTGTGAATTAATATAAATCATGATGGCTGGCTCACTTACACCCCAAAGCTAAAAGCACAATGATTTGACATAATGATTTTGTATTTGGTTATATTTGCAAGCTATGTTACAACCATTTACTGATTTTTCCATCCTTGCAACCCACTGGTCTTTAGAAATCTAGGCTGATACTGTCGTACTTGCCTAACGAAAGAGAGACACATAATGCTCAAGGGAGAACACAGAGGCGGGTGTGAGGTCAGGATAATGCCGCATGGCCTCTGAGTATAAAACATTCAACTGATGGAGCGATTGCTATTGCTAGGACCTACCACATTTTCTATATTGCCCAGTGGGATTGGTGCATAGATTCTGTTCTCACACGGCTTGAGTAAGAAAGCAAGTTAGATTACGAGGTTACTTTGAAGTCATCTCAAAGGTATGGCCAGGATATAAAGGAAAAGGGTAAGAAATAGAGGAGCTTCTTTTAAATTCCATCCTAGCATCATGCTTGATGGCAGAGATTATGATCTGTCCTAACACAACAGAACTTCCGTTTGGTGACTGCTACTTCTGAAGCATCGTGCAGAACGCATCTTAACGATCTCAACACGTCTAAGCACACGGATCTGTTCCTCTTGACATTTTCTGGCTCTCTTATAAAGAGCTTCTGGTAGCCCATTCATCTCGGCCTGAAGTGTCACTGTAATGCCAACCTGAGCCAGTGCGCTGGGATCCCCACGTTACACTTTTGGACAACTAAGAATCTTGAACCCCCAAAAGATGGCAAAATCCACAAAGAGCCATGAAAATAGATTTCAGTCATTCATCACATATTACTTTGACACATGGCCTGATCTCCCATGATCATAAAGAATATGTGGAAACCAAGCAGTGGTACCTGCATGACCAATAGGAATTTAGGCCACAGGGCACCTTTGAGGCCACGTCCAAAATGAAGTGAGTTCCTTAACCTGGCCCTGTTTATTGCCATTTCTCCCTCTTTCCCCCAAACACCAGATACCAAGATTCAAGACTGCCTCTCTGCCAAATCCACGTGAACGTCAGCTTCTACTAGCTATGGCCCCTGGGACACAGGATCACTTCTTGCCATATCTAAGCATCTTCTCCCCAAAAGCCTCATCACAGGCCAGGGAGTCCATGCGGTATCCTGAGAGTGCTCAGAACTTTCTCCTCTCTTCATTTCCACCTCCTCCTTGCAGCCCCCAGCCCAGAACCATCTACAGGCAGGTCAGCTACTGGCCCTGGATGTCTCCTTCACACCTCCACACGGTGCCCTCCTTCCTCCCCCATGCTTCGCATCTCCCCCGCTGCCCACAGGCACACGCCAGACGCTCTCACCTGCTGTTCTGTTCAGGTTCTGGGTCTCACTCCACCCCACATCCTGGAGGTCCGGGAGCTCTGCCTCGATGGCATAGAGCCCTGATTTTGTGATAGAGCACAAAGCTAATCTACAATTATTCCAAAGAGATCTGCCAGCTCATCCAAATCAGCAGAACATGAAACTTCACTGTGAGTCGTGGCCATTAGGCGGGTGCCCTGTATTTTCCCTTTCGTGACCTAGATTTTGAAAAATGCTTTTCTCAGTCAATATGCATTTTTTTTGGTAACAAGACTCATTTAAAAACTACTGGGATGTGGGCCCTCTTACAGTTAAGCCTTCCCTAGACTCCTGCTTTAATTTCTGCTTTCCAGCTCAATTATTTATTGGGAATAGGGCATAAACCCCCATCCAGGCTGGTTGGTTGGACAATGACCCCCTCCCTGGGGGGCTCTTCCTGCTAGTGTTTCTCTCTGCATCCCAGATGGAGTCCATTTCTACATTCTGCTGCCTGAACCTGTGTGGACTGCCTGACTCTTCAATGGCAACTTGACCACTGAGGCTACCGAAAAGCCACTGATACACACGGCCCCACATCTTTGGTTTACAAGGACGGGACATCCCTGTCCTGTTGTAGAATTAATCACAAATGGGTGCAACGGCAGGGACTCCTCCTTTGGCCTTCCACCCTTCAGTTCTTCTTTACCTCTACACAGATCCTACTGTCACCTACATCAGTTAAGTCACAGCCTAACTATGCATTATTAACATATACATGCATGTACACACACACACAGGTATGAGGAACATGCACTGTGTGTGTATATATACATACTGATGTAACACCTTACATGTTTGTGTGCATGTGCATGCCTGTACACATGAGGTGCATACTTCCAACTCCTTTCTGGGGAGCTGAACTTTTAATTTTTCCCAAAGTTTTCTACTTGATTGGTTGCCCTTAAAGAAGGACAAGATAAGCAGACACAGTTAGAAAGTAGAGAAAAAAAATGTTCCCAGAAAACAGGTAAGGTTCAGAATCATTGCTCTTTGCAGCCAAGTACCAAAATGTCAAATGCTTGTATTTTCACAGTAACTCTGCTAAGTGAAATCCTCTATTTTCCAACCAAACATGTATAAAATTTTGGCAATTTTACTTTTGAAACATGTTAACCCAAACCTGAGAAACGGACACACAAGGACTTGTATGCTAACAAATAGGCAAGAAAATCTTTTTAAGAAAAATATAGATGATGCCACACGTGTGCTCCTCCTTTACGAGTTTTTGGAAGCACTCGGGGAAAAAACTGGAAACCAGTGTTGAGGTGTCAGCCAACTGTACAGTGTTGGAAAACTCAGAGCATTCCCCCAGGGTGTGCAGGTGTGCGATGCGCGAAGCACACCCAGCAATCCAGAATGCTCCCCTCACGACAGAGCTCAGGGTGACACGTGTCACGGTTTAAGAAGTGCCATTGGATAAGGACTAGATGCACGTGAAAAGGCATGGGGCATGCTTGTCACAGGGAAACTCAGCAAAGGGGGCAAAAGCCCCCTGCAAGGGAGGCAGACTTGGAAACTTGTGGTTTTAAAGCAGTGTCTCCGACCCAGAACAGAACTGCAGATAAATCACAGAGTGGCAGCAACATGAAGAGTAGGAATGAGGCCCCACAGACAGCAGCATTTCCTTGTCAGGAGCTCATTATCCTGGAGGACATTAAACAGAGGTACTTTCCTATAGACAGAAAAATATTTCATATGAAAGTGTCACACACATTAAAAAATAAAAAACGTGAATCAGTGTGCCCACTGTCAGCAATACTTTCCCCTGTGAATGATTTTTGTACTATTTATGTTAAATACTAAGTACTGAGCTTGCCAAAAGTATTAAGATGGGGTGCTGGAATCAATTCCTTGGACCCAACAATCCAGAACAGAGCCCAGAATGCACTTGGTCACATACTGGTATGAACCCCATGCAAAGAACTGGGAGACGTGTCATCCATAAGGACTGAGTTTTATTCTTATTTGTTTGACAAGGGGCCCCCAACTAATCTCCAAGTAGCACTATATCAGCTCTTCAAAGGCACGCGTTAAAGCTGAGTCTTTTGCACAGCCTTGGGTGTGGGAGGCTTCGGGTGGCTAGCCGGCTACAGCCCCGGGACGGGCTGCCGAAGGGGCCAAGTGAGCCGCTGTACCTGAAGCACCAGGAACCCCTTGGGAGACGCAGAGATGCCCTGTAAACCTTATTTGCTTTCTTTTCATCTTTTGTTTTTCCTTTCCTTTTTCACCTAACCGAACAACAACTCCTAAAGCTCCCTATTGTAGGGGACACGTTAATGAGCTGTAAAACAAAACCTCCTATCCAGGTGAGCACAGATCACTAGAAGACATCCTGTGGAAGAGGCAAGAAAAAGGAGGCATTGGGGAGTTGGGAGAGGAGGAGGTGGAGATGGAGAGAAGAAGAAGAAATAAAAATACAGTACGAATAATAATAAGATGATGATGTATATTTTAAAATGCAGTGAAATAAACCTAAGTAACTAGTTATTACTAAACCGTTATATGTTTATACTACCTTATGGTTATAAACCATCTTCAAATTATCTCTTGTAAAATTATGACACAAGACACTACATTTTACAAATCAGGGAACCGTCTGTTTGCGGGACAGGCCCAGGTCTTACATCGGGTGGAAAACAAAATGCAGACGTCAACTTCCATCTCAAGAAAGCCCGCCCAGTGTGTTCCCACTAAATCACGGCACTCGGAAACGGCTCGAGTCAGAACCCTGCACAGAACCCTAAAATACTTGCTTTTTAAAGTACCACATAAATGTATTTGTGCAAACAGTGACGAACCCATGGATCCATGTTTTAGCAGTGGATCAAGACAGGAAGGAGGAAGCATCTACTTCTGCCTCCATGAGGAAGGACACAAGTCGAGATGGCAACACAAAGGAAGAGAGACTTTAGCTGGTCCAAAGCGCCAGCGGGGACATTGCAGACGGACGCACAAGACAAAGGAGCGAAGGCGGGCGTGCTCAGGGAGGAGAACAGCGACCCAAGAAAACGCCGGATCCTTCCGGAGGGAGAGGGTAAGTTTAGCCACAGCTCCCGGGAGGGTGGCAGTGAAGCCAGGCGGCAACGAGAGGCCCAGAGAGGCATAAAGCCAGGGCCTCTTGTACATGTCCACCGGTGCCTATCCTTTTATTACGACTGTTATTAGTTAGTATTATTACTATCTTTTAATTATTTATATTTATTTTAAAATCTATTTTTATCTTTTAATTTGAAGATGAAAGACCAATATTTTAAAAGAGAGAAAAGGAAGGAGGAGGGATGCAGAAAGGGGGAAAGAGACAGAGCAACAGTGATCTTGACTAACTCTGTAGATGCTGAACGCGTGGTCGCTGTAGCTCACAGAGAGTGACACGGGCCCGTCGCCACCGCTGATAAAGGCCACCCCAAGGGGTGAAAGACACACGGTGTCTGTGACCGCACGGCTCCCTCACACATCGGCGGACGTGAACCACGCTCAGGAGGGCCCAATGGCCAGCCAGGGGAATCATTCAGAGGGTCTGAGCATCATGGGGAAACGCCCCCGGGGAAGCACAAGGCCAAGGGGGGTGTGAAATGGACGCCGACAGACAAGGTGGCAGGGCAAGGGTGTCCATACAAGGAACACGCCAAGAGCGAGAGCTGAGGCACGCTGCCCACACGGTGCCCATGGCCTGCCGCGGACACGACAGGATGCAGAGTTGCTCCGATTTGACGAAGACGAGGACCGCCCTGGTGGTGATGTGACGGTAGAAGCAAGAGTCCCACGGGGCTGGGGGAGCAAAGCGAAGGAGACGTTAGGTGCCATCCCCTGAGCCATATTTATGGCAGTATTACCAAGGTCTTAGCACCGCGGGAGATCTCAGAGATCCAAAGGTGAACGAAACGTGATCCTGTCCATAAGGCACTCTTCACGTAATGGAGATTCCCAGCAGAAAACAAACACAATCACAGGCATGGAGTGACATCACAGAGCCTGGAACCATGCAGCTGGGCAGGAGACGGCAGAGGGAGTGCCTACCTGCAGCAGGCAATGCCTGCAGTGGGCACCAGAGGGTGAGGAGCCGAATAAGCAGAGGAGGGGGGCACCGGCAGTCCGACCAGCAGAAACACACGTGTACATGAGGAAGGCCCGACGGACCACAGGTCTGCCTGAGCGTTAGTGCAGCCAATTTCTCACCAGGAGGCATCTCAGGGCTACCCCATGGGCTTGTGGGCCATGCAGCTGTGATTCTGGCGGGCCCAGTCACTACCTCCAGCACCTTGGGGAAGTGGCTTCACCTCCACACAGGTTCCTGATCTCAAAAAAGGGATAAAATGAAGCCAGCTCTCGCCCAGTTTGTTGGGCAGAAAAAAACGATATAATCATGTCTCATGTTTAGTGGGATACCTGGCTCGTAGAGTGTTCCTAAATTAAAACATCACGTGTTCCCACAAAAGGAGAGAAAAACGGTTTCAAAACAAATTTTATGTACTGACTTCCTCATCATTTTGAAGTCTGGGATGGATCGTATCAAGGCTATTTATTATAGTACAGATTTTGTTGAAAGAAATTTTTATTCCTGCTACGTGTGCAAAAGCCAAAACATGACTTTTTTCTTATCATCTCGGAAACACGTTTGGAAAATGAGAACCAGCCAATGGCAGAGCCACCTACTTCTAAAATACATAATGTTTTGAGATTAAAAAATTGGAACTGAAATATAGAAATAATGGAACAAACAATATTCAGATGAAATGCATTAGACAATTAACTGTTCTTCCACTACTTCAGCTTATGTATAATATCTTCTTGTTACAAAGTAACACTGCTGTCCAAGGTTATTAGATGTTAAAGGCTCTCCTGCTTTTTGAAAAAGACATAGAATCACCATTATTCAAGTTACATAACTGGTTTGTGAACTGAATTATTTGCAAGCTTTTCTTTAATGGGCATAGTGGAGAGCCATAGACATCAAATCCTCTTCTTCAAGCATAAAGGCAAAATATCTCTGTAGGAAGATCTTTGTAGAAATATTTTCCAGGTGGAAAATCAACATTGCCACCTGGCCCAGGGGTAATTTCAGGAAAAATTTTCTCAAAAATCTGATTATGGGACAGCAACACAGTTCCAAAGTCCTGTTAGTGAAAAAAAAAAAAAAAGAGACGGCTTAGGGTGCCAGACAGCTAGGTGTGCAATGGGTTCCCAGGACTCTGGGGCTGCCAGGTCCTCCGTGCCTCATATGCTGGTTTGAGATCCAAAAGAAAGACTTTCATTTGCCTTGTAAACAGGTAAAAAGCATAGAAGACCTCTGTGATGCATAGGTGATAACAAGATTAAAGGGATTGATTTATCCTTGGAGAAAAATCCCTAATGTGGTCCACAGACATTAGGAATTATAAAACACAGAAGCTGGTCTGGTTATAAAACTTCCCCAATCCCAGGGTAATTGTGTAGCTTTGTCACTCTGTGCACTGTGCTGATAAACAGATGACATCGCTTTTGATTAGTAAGCAAAGCTGGTGTCTCGGGGCCATCTGGGGCTTTAGGAATAGGCACAACTGAACTCAGCCAGGTGGTTTATACTCCTTTGAACACACACAGGGAAA
>JAQQAC010016209.1:4020754-4034705 GCA_029783875.1 Phataginus tricuspis | reverse complement strand
GGTGGGGGGGACCTGATGAAGGGGGGAGTTTAATCATCACAATATTGCTCATGTAATTGTAGGTTAATGATACCAAAATAAAATAAATTGTTAGAAAAAAAAAAGAACACAATTCTTGATTAGACACTCAAGTTCCACTTCATTCTGTGGTCGGTTATCAATTTCCTCAAGATTTTCATATATCCAAAATGTGTTCATTTCCTTGCCAAGTGCTGTGGATGCAAATGTAAGTATGACATGGTTTCTGCTCTCAGTCTAGTCCTCGAGAAAGGCTTGCAAATAATTAGAGCACACTGTACTGTGTATCGTGACAAAGGAATATGCACGGCACAGAGCAGGGACCCCCAGCACATCTTGGAAGAATCTGGAAAAGCACCTGGATTAAATGTCTCTCTTAGTTGTTCCCTTTCCCCAGACAATGTGTAAGGAAATATGTTGATCTTTCTCTTTTAAATTAGGTACTTATAAGAGTATATATTTCTTGGTCTCCAAATCCTAATAATAGGAGTAATACTTTTCTTTTTTGAATGACAGAGCTGTTTGCTGAGGAGACGCTTCATACAACCATAGAACACATTTCTAACATGAAGAGTGTGACCATTGGAATTCTGAAGTCAAGAAGTATTGGTATATTTTGCAAAGGGTCTTTCTGAGACTAGTGAATGAAGGAATCTCTGAAACATCAAAATCAGTCTCTGAGTTTCCCCATGAACGTATATGAACAAAACCTCCTACAGGGCATTGCATAAGGCATCATTCAACCCCTGGATTCCACAAGGAGGTAGAGCCACTCGTGCTGGCTCCTGTGAACTTGTACTGTAGTCTGTTTCACTCCGACAGGTTTTAACTGAAACATTTCCTTTTCCTAGATCTGCAGGTCTCGTCAGAACATCGTGGAACAATATGCCCAGTGAGGACAAGAAATCCTTATTATCATAGCAATATATGCACACATCTATGGATTTATATGTGTACTGAATACAGATAGACTTGAAAAACCAGACTACTGGCTAAAAAGTATCTTAGTTATTCTGGGGCATGTATATTCTAGGTTAATGCTGACCTTAATACCAAAATCGAATTTGACATTGGCTAAGAAAATCTCAACTGAGAAGGACTATATCATTGCTTGTCAGAGAAACTACAGGTCAAATGTCTTGGTCAACATCAGACCTTTCACAAATGCTGTCATTAGGCCCCTCATGTCCCGCAGGCTCCCCGTTACCACGCGCAATGTCCCAAAAACCACCACCGAAATGGTTGATAAAGCTGTTGATGCGTTTTCTAAATTTAATTTCCTCAGTAACAACGGGTGGCATTCACAAGCAGCCGCTCTCAGCATCATAAACAACAATCAAATATTCTCCACATAAAGGAATCAGGTGGGATGAGAGACCCCCGTATATCAAAAAGTAGTTGGGTTACGTGGAAACATAGCACATTTCTATTTCCAAAACTTATCATCACAGAAAAATTAGTAAGTTCTCTCAGCTTCAGAATCTGAAGAAGCATCCCACTTGCTAACAGACTGCTTCACAGGCCCCCAAAGTGGTCCCGGAGAGCCCAGGGCAGACAATACATGCAATTCCTTTCACAAGGAAAACTGCTTGCCGGAGCCTGGTTCCCTATCAGCAGCGGACTGTATAATTGATCATGCAAACTGCAGCCCTTGAGAGGGAAAGGGGGGAGGGTCATCAGATGGGATATTAGGCAACAGGTGTCAAGGGGAGCTGGCTTAGGTAAACATGCGGTGTCCCCAGTTATCAGAAAGAAACTTGCTGGTTCAACTCAGTTATTTTTGCCCCTTGGGTCACACGAGGTCATCTTGGGAGTACAAACACACTCAAAAGTTGGTATCTATACACATACACACATTTACACACACAAATTCATATGTATGTACACATCCATGAACTCAGATGCCTAAGCCCTCCTCCAGATTTCTGGAAGTGGAGTGAATCTTGGACACTTTTTTTTTAAAGCTTCCCCAAGTGCTATAGAGATGCAGCTGGGTCGGGAAGCACTGAACCGGATGGTCTCCAAAGCCCTTCTCAGCTCTCAAATTCTGGGATCATGATTTCTGACCATGAATTTAGAGCACTTGGTACGCTCAAAGTTTTATAACTGCACAGTACTCATTTCTACAACACAAAGTATTTAATACCAGTGAGATGATAACAGGCATGTATTTGTGAAGCGTTTACAGTTTATAGAACTCTCTTTCAGCATTATCTTTCTCCTCCCCTCACATTAAGCCCGTGAGAAATTCAGGTTGGTTATTAGTATTATTTACTTTCTACACGTGGGGAAATCGAGGTCTACAAAATTAAATACATAGTTACAAGTTGTATTATACAATGAACATAAGGAATAATCGAGCTTGGATTCTAAATGGAGATAGGAGCAGGTCCATGGGATTCCTACTACACAGCTTTGAATCCCACTTCGATCATTTATTAGCTTGAGTAGCTGGGACAAATTAGTTTACCTCTCTGTATATTATCACTAACATTAGAGTAATAGTGGTACATACTGTATAATGTTGTTATAAGTGTTGCCTGAGGTTTTACATGGCAGAGCTTAGCACTATGCCCAATAAATACTAACATTTCCTATTATGACCAGTATTACTGCCACTCGGGCTCCTCTATTTCCTTCTTTTACTATGATTACTACGACAACTGCTAGAACTGACGCTAATGCTATAGGCAGAGTAAACGGCCCTTCAAACAGACACGCTTCATCACGGTAAAGCCCTCTGAGGTAACTGTTGCCCTCTTCCCACACACTCTCCCCAAAAAGGCAAAGTGAAACATGAGCCATCTCCACACAGGACACTATGGGAAATCAGACACCCCAGAGATGTACCAGTACTGAGCGGTGGTAATCTCTGGCACAGAGACCAAACATTCAGCCTCTAGGCAGCTGCCAAGCTGGCCTCAGAAACCTGGGCGACTAGCAGCCTTGGAGAGGCACTGCTGGCCTGTGCCTTGAGAAAGAACTTTACTGATCAGCTGCAAGGAGTGCAGTTAGCCGGCACCTCCAGCTGCAGCACCGGGGACCGGCTGCCGGGTTTAAATCGAGGCCACCTCTTCCTGGGGACGTGGCCGGCCAGGGCTGCAGGATGGTCGCTGGCATGAGGGTTTTGCCTTTTCTGCCCAAGGAGTTGCTATTGTACGGGCAATCTTTGTATCCACGCTCCTGGGGACGGCTGACCCCTTCTGGGAGGTGCGATGCAACGCGGCCCCCAGCACCCCTCCCTCGTCCACTCCCAGCCTTTCCCAGGAATGACACTGCGGTGTGAAGGCTTCCCGGTGGAAGATGACAGCCAAGGGCACCCCACACGGGTCAAGCGATCCTGCCAAGGCAGTGGGGTTGTGCCCTACAAAACTGAGAAACAAGGGTTGTGCCCTACAAAACTGAGAAACAATGGGAAATAAATTCTGAGGAAACGTTTTCCTCCAAAATGCTATTATTTTATGATTATCTAAGAGTTTATTTATTTGGAAAATTCTGCAGGGCTATAAAATATGATTGACTTGTCTGTCTTCCTGATGGAGTGCCCACAACATGAAGCTCAAGAAAAAAAGTGATGATGGCTCGTGTTCCATCCGCGTCACTCTTGTGTCACAAAGGGAACTTGTTACACCACATTAGCTCAAAGACAGGAATATTCTGGTAATGCCAGATCCATAAAATGCAAGAAAAATGACTTTGGATTTTAGAATATATTCAATTCCAAGGAATTAAATTTCGTGAGGATGTATTTTTTTTTTAGATAGAGAAAAGGAATTCTAGATTACTGTTCCCAGTTTTAACTGTTTAATTTCATCCTTATTTCAGTAATAGTTTCAAAATGTTTAAAACATTAAAAATAATCAAATGCTTCATGCTAAATAGTAAACTGTTTAAAAATACTATCGGATTTAGTAATCTAAAATTTTTAATACCAACATTATTATGGTAAAAGAAAATAATAATACTTACTATGTGACAAGCAGGATTCCATATTTTTTTTAAATATACTGACTCATTTGGCTCCAGAAACATTTAAAATTTTAAATGTAATTATTATCTTCTTCTATATATTAACAAAACTTTATAGATTATTTTGTTCTTGTCGATTAAATGTTTTTAACATTAATATTGTTATGGTTTAGGAAAACAGTAATATAACAAACAGTTCTTACTGGTCACAAATGGTATTCTATGCTCCTTACATGTACAAACTCATTTAGCAACCTACACATTCTACAATTTAGAAGCAGCCATTATCTATACTGTATAACTTATGGAATGAAGGAACAGAGAGGTTAGGTGACCTTCCCAAGGTCACACCGCTGTAAGTCATAGAGCCTGGATTTGAATCAGTGTTCACGAATCAGGAAAACCAATGCTGACTTACCTTAAGCCATGCCAATTAAACTTTCAGTCTTTGAGTGTGTGTATTTGTAAATGTATCAATGAACATGCAAATTGAGTAATTTTAAACAGAATGGATTTGACTTAAACAAATGCATCTTTAGTTTAAAATCCAAACACGTAAGGTCCTTGTCAAGCACTCACCCTGCATACTCAAGGCATGTTCACGGGGCCTTGGCAGCCTGGTCTTTCTCGTTCAAAGGAGTCTCATTTTGCTGACGCACTCCTGGAGGGGAGATACTGAATTAGTAAACTACACAGAAAATGAGTCTTAGCCCTCAGACTTACCTGGTTTCAGCCCTAAAATAGAATTTCCCAGCTTCGCATCAATCGTGTTGTCACACATCTTGTAGTCATTTATCAGAAAGCATTCAGTGCGTGCCTACTGCGTGCCACTCCCTCTGCTAAACCCTGGGGCTTTTAAACAGTAAGTACACTTACTTATACTTCTAACACTCTACTGAATGAGCAGGTATTCAGTCTTCCCTGTAGCCCAGAGAAAGAATCCAGTTTACAGCAAATGTTGATTGTTTGCCTCTCTATGGGATATTCAGCAACATACCTTTGAAGGCAACTCCATAAGAGCTCTCTCCTTTCTCTGTAAAACAGTCCCAATTAACGTGCTTTCTAAACTCTTCACCCATACCATTCCACACTGGGATTCTTCTGGCTGGCATTCAGTAGAAGTCGTGTTGTTTTTTTCTCCGTGATCTGAACCCAGCAACTGGGTTGGGTAGGATCCCCTATCACCCTGTGCCTCTTTCCATCAGAGGCCGAAACTCCTGTCTTGCTGTAAAATGGCTGGGTGTCATCTTTTTCCTTCATTAGACTGTACCCTACCTGTCTCATTCATTATACCCACAGGGCCCAAGAAAATGCCCACACACAGAACTCTCACTGATACCGCTGAATGAATATATTCATGGAAACGAGCATATTCATAGAAATATATTCACAGATTATGGGGACAACTCATAAGCTCTTAACATAACTGTGTTGAATGAAATGCTTGAAAGTCTGAATTCTGATAGATGTGTTAAAAAATTGATCATATTACTTCATAGACATCCTTGTGATTTGTGCATTTAATAATTTGAGCACGGAAGGCCACTGCATGTCATAATTTATCAGTTTACTGAGATACAAATTCCAAGAGCTTGGTTGTTAAAACTGGTAGGAAAATGTCGTTTAGGTGCTGAAAAAGACTAGTAAATAATTAAACATCAATATCTAATATAATCTTTGCTCTTTTTTCACAAGTGGGCACTGTTATGTGCCCAAATGATATTTATGAGTATGGGCCACTGGATAAGATGTCTGGATGCAAGATTTGCAAAAAGGAGTTTTACATACATTTAACAGTATTAGGTCATTAACTATAATCAAGTAATTGGCACTTATCTGGGGCTAGGTTATTTCATACTGATGGCTTTTTACATAACGCTTTCTATTAAATTTGACATAGAAATCTCTAGAAGGCAAATTACATGTTACATTCACCTCTATGTACGATATACATATATATATTTCATGAATATTAATTTCACACGGGCAGTATTTTTTTTTCTCTAAATTTGTATTTGTATCCTCTGAATTTTCTATGATGAATATTGCTTCTTTGGAAATAAGAAAAATATTTTATTTGTTCAAAAACTAAATTCTAACAAGAATAGAAAGAACTTAAATTGTTTTGCAAACTAATTATTACCCCTTGAACGTGAGTGTACTCACACAGAAATATGGTTTTAAAGCCTGTTTTCTTGTCCTAGAGGTTGAATTAGCAGTAGCTGTAATTATGAGTTTTAAATAATTAATTAGTTAATACAGTGGATTATATTTTTATTTTTATGCTTTTTAAAGTATAGTTTTCTTCACTAAAAAAATAGACAATATAAGTAAGAGCTATTCGGTACCTCCATGAGCATTTTAACTAAACATAAAAACAATCGAAACAAATGACTCTACAAGCCTTGATATTTTAATTCAGGACAGACTTCTACCTTTGAAGTCAGTATCATATTCATGCACCTTTGAAATCAGTAAGTACTGTACGGAGTAAAGGTGGAGGCAAAGGATGAGACAAAAATGACCTTCCTTCATCTAAGTCATTCTCTTTTAGATGTTTATATATTTAATTTTATAGCGAGACTTCAGTCATGGCTCCAACGAGCAACACAGAGTAGCCCTTTCCATGCAGCATGTGTAGACTCAAGTAGATGATAAAAATTTGATCTGAAAACTTTGACCTGTCTCTGAAGGTGATTTGGGGAATGCTAAAATACACCTAGTGGAGGGGCAGCTGGTTTCTACCCGGACTGACGCCACATTAAAGTGAGACCTCCTTGGCTCTCTCGCAGCCCTGGGGATTATGGCCGTTTGCTGGCATTTACGGCCTTCCGTGATGTGCAGTGTCCCGTTCTCATCAGCCAGCGGGGGCCAGACTGGAAACAGTTATAGAAAACCATAAACATCTTGAAGATGCCAGGACACCCATTTTCCCATGCAGGTCAGATCCATCTGGCAACAGTTCTTACGAGGTTATGCTTGTCATCTTGGAGGCTAGCCCACGGCTCTAGTGAAAGTCACTCATTAACAAAGGGCAAACATTCCTGAGAATTGGCGGTGCTTAACTGCTGCTGTCATTTTAATTGGGCTCCTTGAGCAAAATCGAGGATCACAGTTTTCTCAACCCTTTGAGAGCAGCCAACGGGGAAATGGGAGCGGTAACACAGTGACTCCAGCCTCTCAACCGAGTCTACAGAAAGCCAGCCTTTGTTCCTTCGGCCAGTGAACGGTTAATGGGTCAGCGCTGAGCTCTGATGAACCCGGGTTTCTCTCCCTTATTATGCAGGCCACCCAGGAGAGGTGTCTTACTATGTGTGCGGCCACTTTCTTCACCCACTGCAGAGAACTGACTGTGCAGGCTGAGCTGAGGAATGTAACATGATTAGCAAAGAGCATGGGCTCAAATCTGTTGCCTGGTTATTCTTAATTATACTATTCTTTATGCACAGGACCTGTAATCCAGTACCAAGTACAGCAGGAAACTCCAGGAGGATTTGCGCAGCCCAAGAGCTTCCAGGCCTTGGCCCACTCATCATTCATCCTTGGTTGGACCAAGGATGGATCCTGATACACATCTGACCGATAACATATTCTCTCTACCAGAAATACGGCCTGCTAGGAAAAGAAATGCTATTCTCTGTGCTGTCTGGTTCAGCTGAGGCTATGTGAACTTCAGGACTCAGGGGCCCCCATGTTAGGTTATGTGCGCTTTGAGAAGGAGAGAGCAGATTTCCTGAGAGGAAGGGAAATCAGAGATGCTAGATGAGAATCTACAAGACCACAGAAATCCAAAGGGGAAGCGTGGTTTCTGAAGGCTTTCCACTTCTTAAGGCCAGTCCTCCAGGCTTGCATTCTTCCCTGGGTTCTACATTCTAATAATAATTCTCTTTTTCCACAAACATTGATTTTTGCTTTTTCTCTCAGCAATAAAAGGGATCCCAACTAATTAAGGCAAAGACTCTGAAGAATAGACATTAAAAAAAAAAGGAGTTTATTATTTTACTTTCTCATTTTATAAGTAGAACCCAATAGTCAAACAGTCTCATTTTTGGCATAGCAGGAAATTTCTTTTCTCCCCTTTTCCTCCATGCTAATGGCTGGGTATACAGGACAGGATTTTCTGAGCAGAGCTACCTGGACAGGCCCCTTGCTCCAGGCTGTCCTAAGTACCTACCTCACAGAGAGAGGTTCTCAGAAATGTTAAATGGATTGATATTGGCAGGGTGGTCACAAGAGGCAAATAGTAAACACCATACAAATGTATGTTAAATAAACAAAAGCAAATGCAAATTTGACATCATTTCTTTCCTCTAACAACGTAACATATAGGAAAATAAGAAGTGCATAGAGTTTCTGTGAATAAGGTATTACAATGATTTGCCATTCTAGCATAGAAAGTAAAAAAAAAAAAAAAAAAGGGCATGAACTAAACAAAAGATGAGTAATGACTGAAACCACCCAAGACTCCAACCATTATATATACAAACATCTAATGACAGAACCTGGGAGGATGTTAACGTTGGGTATAAGTGGGGTCATTAAACCAGTGTGCTTGTTTTCCTGGTTATGAAAGTATTTCTCTTCTAACAACTAAGCAAAAAGGTTATTTTTTTCAATGGGAACAAAATGGACTTTAACACTTGTCTATGTTCATAGAATGGTGAAATTAAGCTTAGTTTTGCTTGGTATGTTAGCTTATAAAAACACTGATGCCCTGAGAATCTGAATTTTTTTCCTAAAATAAAAGCACAAAAACATGGTCATCTTTTGGTGCTCAGGCTAATTTTCTAAAATTTGGAGTATACAGGGAAAAAAAAAGAAAAAGAAAATTTGGAGTGTATGTAGGAAGATACAGGAAAATTGACAAAGAGCCTGCTGGAGACCCTTAAACGTATGGTACACCTTAGGGTGTGTTCTTTACAGTTGCTTTTTGACATGCGAATATACAGCGACTAGAAGGTTCTATTATGAAAGGACCATGTTATATAATGGACTATATTATGAAAAGTTTCCTTTGTTAATTCTGCATATCAAAAGCACGCTAAGAGTGGGATAATCTCCCACAGGTGAGCAGAGAGAATAAAATGCTGGAAAGAAAGCTTGGTGCTTACAATGAAAACATCAACAAGGCTAATGTGGAAATACAAAACTCCTATGAGGCAGGTGACCTGAAGAGAGGCTTCCCCAGGCTACAGATGCTGTCGTGATGACGTCGATCTTGCCGTTTCTTTCATTCACGGAGAATGAATTGTATGTCTTCATTATTTTTAATATATCTGCCTAGGGATCTAGAACAGTTCACCAGAACTTGGGGAATTTTTCGCCCTAGGAAAAAGTGAATGAGTCCATACAATTCAACAAATATTGCCCCATAGTACTCTCATACTCTAATAATCCCTACTCTACCACTTATCTAAGAAGGCAAGCTTCTGACCCATATTACCAATTCCAAATAGGAAATGCATCTGATTAGCTTGAGATATTACATCATTTCTGTCTGAGAAATTCAGTGAGGATCTTGTAAAGAACGCTTTTGAAGGTGTGTATTAATGGTATACATATGTATGGTTTTAAAATAAACTGTGAGATACGTCAGTGGGCACTTATTAAGTAGTATCTATACCTTCTTCCAAAATGCTTTAAAATGAGAGGTGCTAGAAAGACATTTGGCATCCCTTCTTACTTTGCAAAACGTTTTGGTGAAAGGCCACTGCCACTATGGTCATTCCTGTCAAAAACAGACATTTACTAGCATCTATTTCTCTGAGCCTAGGTGTAAGGTAAGATCCTTGCTGTGACTGTGAGTCCTGCAGGGAAACGCATCACAAGGCAACACTCACATCACCTACTCTGGGGAGCAAGAGCCTTGTACCATCTGAAACATTCCAAATATCCCCGGATCCGAGAAAGCCAGACAAAACTAATTCACTGCTGAACATTTAGGCCGAATAATGTCCATTGTTCATCTAAACCTACCTAACATAGCAACCAAGTTTTCAGTGCAGCAAACAACACAGTCCTGTTCTTATTCCTGGCAGGGGGGAGGGGGGGGTGTTGTGCAGTTTTATCTAGCTAAAAGACTAAATAAAACGTTGTTTTACATAGAGATGATAGCTGCATTTCTGCTTGTGCTTAATTCAACGTGTATTTATAGAATTCTGTAGTGGTTACTGATCGTGATGGCCAGACCTCTTCCTAGGGAGCCTTGCCCAACCAGCTCCATACCAACCTGCTGAAGCCTCCTTACAGGTTTGCCCACTGCCTGGGGGGCACACGCTCATCCTGTCGTGGCCTCACACCCATGTAGCACGATTCACTGTTCACACGGACTCTTCCGGGGACATGGGTGTCATAAGAACAAACCGAGCACAGTGTTTCTCCAAGTTTGAGAAGTGAACAGGCCAAGAAATTGCCCACTAACATCCTAATGAAAGCCTCCTGGGGATGTTCTCCCATGGGACAAAAGTAAAAAAAAAAAAAAAGAGAGAGAGAGAGAAAAATTGATAGGAAACAGTACAATGATGGCCTTATAACACCAACTGAGTGCTTGATCCAGCCATACCTGCAGTAAGCCCTACCTCTAAACGTCTCGATTCTTTGGACTAGCAATTTTCTTTTTGCTGAAGCCAGTAAGACATCTGAAACACACAGACCATACAATTCCCAACTTATAAATACTTACTATGCTTGAGCTACCTTCCACATGCTGGCGAAAACCAAAAAGTACGACACACTACCTGCTCAAATAAATCCTGAACACAGTGAGTGGAACATCTCAACCAAAATTAAAGGTCTTAAATGCTATCTCAATCCCTCCTGCAGGGTAACAGAGAGGAGCATATGGTGAATATTGACGGAAGGTAGTTGAATGTAATCCAAAAGGGACACACTGATTTAGGCCTTGAAGAACACATAGGACTTAACAGAATAGAAAAATGCGCAAGGATGTTCCAACAAGAAACAACAGTCAACTAAAGGCAGAGAGTTTCTCTTAAGATGTGTTTTAAATTTTCTATTACCTAGCCCAGTCCTTGTCAGATATTAGACACTAAATAAAGTTTATTTAAAGAGAGACCAAAGGCATGAAGATAAAAGATTAGATAAGACTAGATAATCTGATTTATTTGGAGTGAGGACCTTGGTCAATGACATGATCCCCTTTTATAAGATTGCTCATAATGGAAATTATGCTCTTTTTACAATAACCTACTTTATGACATAGCTTCTGGGAAAAGCGGTGATCAGAAGGAGTTACTGCTGCAACGGATAAATGGAGAAAGGGCAGCTCTAATGAATTGTGAGGCTTGTGCCTTCCCAGATGTGAACAAGTCCCCTAAATGCTATAAATAAATTAATATGTCACATTTATTAAGGACTTTTGAATTTTTCAAGTAAAATTATAAATATCGAAATATGATATAAACATGTAACTATGAGAAGTTACAAATTCGGACCAGAGAAAGAACTGGAAGAAGTAACAAGGCTCTGAAGCTCATGGTCACTGAAGAGCACAGTGACACATACCAAGAGCTTCCTATGTCATGAATTCATTTCTGAAACAGTGTAGGTAAGATAGGCCTTGTTACAGGCCTTAGAATTAGGGGGACTTGGACTGATAATGCCCACCTCTGTGTGGAGGCGGGAACATTATTTTAACTCTAAATTCTCACCTATTATATATCCCTTCCTTTCATTACTGTTGTCAAAGTTAATATGAGGCAATGTGTAATGAAGGATCGGCATGTAATGTGCAGTCAGTAAGTGTAGTAATTATTCATAATGAGAGTCTAATAAAGAGGAGCAGAGGCTCAGGAAAGCAAAGCATTTTGCAAAAACAAGATAGACCAGAATTTTATTTTGTCTCTTTCACACTTTATTTTGTCTCTTTGAAATGAGAGGATTGGGTAATTAGATGCATTAGCCATTAGCGTGTTTCTTTTAATAACAGCATTATGGATTAGATCCTGTACTCTATAAATTAGAGAATTTTGGCCAAGTTTGAGGAGCCCTAAGGTACCAAATGGGACACCCTGTTTATCACTTGATAATATCACTTATTTGACACCGGTATTATTTCCCCAGCAATAACCTCCACTGAAAGAAAATTATTTTCAGGGTAACAAGAACTATTTCTTTCCACCTGTACAAACTGTGAACCATGCATGTGGCCAGGTTGAGGTAAAAGCTGTGCTGCAACAAATTACACAGGGCAGAGAATACAGATTTTCTTTCACTGGACGTTTGGAAATATTTAAGCCTCTGTAATACTTTGGGATCCCACCTCCACCACGTGGCTACCAAAGCTCTGAACCCCTCTTCTAAGAAATACAAAAATCGTGAAAGATTATCTGCTCTTACACTTACATAGACTAGCAACTGCGGAAACAGAAACACTCAGAAAATCTTAACCATCTCTGTCCTCCAGGTCAATGTGTAATATTATATTTGGACCCTTTCTTATGTTAAATTAAAACGAGGCTTATAAATCAATGTCACATTTTTTAAATGTTGCTCTTTAATAGAAATAACCTGGTATTTAGCGTCTCTGCCATGTTAGGATGACCTCTAATTATATTGTCAGATGTATCCAATCACAAATAAATTACTCTTCTTTGGCATGTCTATTTTGAATTGCTCTCAGATGGTATTTGCTATCTACATGCACATATACACATAAGAGATATATTACACATATAATTCATATATTTTTGGAAAAAACTCACTAGTGCTCCTTTAAATAGTTGGTTGTTCTAGGCACACTTCTAATGGAAAAAGGCAGAGGCGCCATGGGAAAAAAAGCACTGATATTAGTGAGAACTGTTTTGCTTGCAAGATTTAGAAACTCATTTCTACCTAGCTGAAGAAAACAGAAAAGGGTGAGTATGCTGAGGGGGTGAGTCAGGGATGGGCACAGTTGCCACCCACAGACTCCAGAAATGCCATCACACCTAGGCCTGCTTCCCTTTCTCTTTCTGAGCCCCGATTCCCTCCAAGCTGCCTTAATTTTCCTGCCAGGTCCCTCCACAGGGTGGAGCTCACTGATGACTGTGCCCCATCCCTAGGAGAACGAACTGCAGGAAGGGATGCAGCCTTTATCTCCGTGGTTTCAGATGGGAAAGTGCCTTTCTTTGAATTCAATGGTGCTCTCAGAATGAGGGAATGCTTCAGCGTGAGATGTCACCCAGATGCCTCTGCAGAAAGGGTACTGTTGTGTGCCCCAACGGTGTGGCCACATTCCCGAGATTACAGCGTGTGCATGTAGCCTTCACAGTTCATTGGCCTCAGTACAGTAAAATGTGGGAGGTGATGGGGTGAGGACTTAGCGAATGGGAGGGGGCTGAGGGCGTTGCACGGGCAAGGGTGGCATGCCCCACAAAGGTATTAACAAGTCTTAAGATGCCAAAAATGGAAAATAAAATAACTGCATGGAGAATAGACAGGAAAAAGTGATTAGACTCAGGGACTCTGAGGTAAGATCCTGTCCTTGGGGCAGAAGTGCGGCCAGCATCCCTTATGCTACCTCTCTCCCTCTTCATTGGCTACATGATGAACTCCTGTGGAAGGGAGCTGAGACGGGGAAGGGAGCAGGCAGGTGTGGGCACTTTATTCTTGGGCCAGCTACTCCAGTAGGTACCTTCCAGAACTAAGGGTTCCCTACTCTCTAGCTCTTACACCCAGAGCACCTGTGTGTGGCTTTGTACTAGCACACGAGCATGCCTCTCTCGCTAGACTCTACATTCCTGATGAGGAACTGAGCTCTTGTCAACTTTCCTTGCCCTGGAGAAGCAGGGTTCACTATACAATGGATGCTTAACAAATGTTTAATGTTAAATAAACCAGTTCAAAACTAAATTACTAAGGAAAATAAAGGAAAACAAGTCAATTACTGAAAAACGTTCTTAGAGAGCAATTAAATTACTACATACCTCATGAGTAATTTACTCAAATCCAACACGAAAAACAT
>JAQQAC010016209.1:3912258-4020254 GCA_029783875.1 Phataginus tricuspis | reverse complement strand
ACTACATACCTCATGAGTAATTTACTCAAATCCAACACGAAAAACATTACTTATGGATCGTATGCTACGTACCACTTGTTCCACTTGGTGCTGAGATTATGGAGACAAATGTAAATTAATTTCTTCCCTACCTTACAGAGCTGAACTCTTTAATTGGTTGCACTGGAGAAAAGAGAGACTTTAAGAGTCAGTTTAAATTGGTTCAAAAGCATTAAATTATGGAAGTTTTGGAACATTTTTCACATGAGACTTACATTTGCTGGGATCCCATTCACCAGCCGCTGTAGTAAAACAGGTGATCTTATCTGTCCTTTAAGAAGAGGGTCGCATAGTCGTGTTCATCCAGGCTGCCCAGTGACAAACTTTTCATCTGTCTTCTGCATCCACCTGCTGGCAGGGCCCAAACGCAGAAAAGCACTGCTTCTCCCCCGGCTTCCCGGATTCTGGCTCCGTGCAGCTTGTCTCTCCATAAACTCTCCATGCCACCACATAGTTTTAATCACCAGATTACCCCTCAAGTTAGCGCAGGGCTTCACAGATTTTAGGGCACACAGCAATCCCTGGGGATACTGTTAAAACGCAGTCGGCTTCAGGAAATCTGAGGCCTGGGATTCTTCCTCATAGGCGTCCTGGACGCTGCTCTCGTGGGAAGACCACACGGTCATGCTGAGTTAGAGGGCGATGTACAAGTGGATATGCCTTTGACCTTCCCCTTGCTAAAATCAACAGTAGTGAAGAATGCAGAGTAATGTGGTCGTGCTATGCTCAGGCATTAGGGTGTGTAAAGCATCATCAGCTATCTCAAAAGGCTGTTTATGAGAAGTAGAAACAAAATATCTTCCTTCATCACTGCATCCAGGGTTCTCACTTCAGATCAATGTTGTGTGCCGGGGCCCAGGCCACGGGGCTCCCAAACAGGGGCGAAAGCAGCAGCCCAGGGTAAAGGCCATTTGGGAGAAGCTCGCCCGTCCTCTTAAGCCAGAGACACTCCTGCCCTTGGCAGATATCTCGTTGGCTTCCTTCAGGGAGAGCAGAGCACCTCCCTCCTTCAACAGCGGAGCCTGGAGAGCCTTCCATCAGGAAAGCTGAGGTTCCTCCAGGCTTGGTTCTCAGATTAGACCGGGAAGACGCTGTGAGGGCCAAGAGTGGTCAGCGTCGTCTGAATGTGGCTGCCAATGTCAGCCGACACCCTAGCCACCACTTAAAGCTACTTCTCAATTCTATCCAGAGTCGAACGTGCCATGAGCGGAAACACAGGCTGTTTGTTGAAGGCCTGCTCTGTGGCACCGAGCCTTACGGTTCGGCGGCAATTTGGGCTTTACCATCTCATTTTGCATTTGAGCCACCTGGGAAGGTCAGATTATGCCCTCTGCCCAAGGTCACACGGCGCAGGCGGACTAAGGACGCAAACGCGGCACAAAGCGAACGTCCGGACTTCGCACTAATGCTTAGAGGAAAAGGTAGGCATCAGGCAGCAGGGCTTGAGCTGAGCGGAACGGAACCCAACCCGGTGCCTGCATCCCGCCCTTAGGGAGCGCCGCCCCGCCCCGAGGGTGGGGCAAGGGGGAAACCGCTTCCTGGAGGCACACGTGACGAGCCGAAGCACTTCCGGAGCGCCATGCGGGAGGGTCGTTCAGGGTCATTGGGCTCTCAGGTGAGGGCCGGCGCGCAGGTGTCGCTACAAGGCGCGCAGGCACTGAAACGCATCCCTAATCGTCGGAAGACAGCGTGACTTCGGACGAGAAAGAGCTTGTCCCTTATCCGCGCTCGCAGACACCCTGGTCACGCGAACGCGTGCGCGCCACCATGTTGAATCCCGGCGTTTGTATAGTACAGTCGCGCCTAGCGGATGCCCGCGTTGTCGGGGTGACGTCACAGGCCCGCGCCAGTAGGTTTGCAGCAACTCTTTGCGTTTGACCTTCCTGGGCGGGCTCATGACGTTCGCGGTCCAGCCCTGATAGGCGGGCCCTTTTTGAGTGACGGGCAACCTGCGTTCGGAAAAGGGCTCGGAGGGGCGGGGCGTGGGCAATCAACACGGAAGTACCTCAGGCCTTACTTATAGGGCGGTGGGCGGGGCGCTGGCCCCTGAATCTGCTCTGCGCTGTCCCTGCAGCGCTCCACCCCCACCCCCACCCCCACAATCGGCAGAAATTAAAGCAAACCCGGGCCCCGCACGCAATGGCTGATCCTCCTCCCGCACAGGAATCTGCTGGGTGCATCGAACAACGGCGTCAGGTTCCTAAATTTGAGGGCAGGGCCTGGTGCCTTAACCTGAGGGCCTCCAACTGAGCAGCCTTCCGGGGGCAGGTGGTGAGATCGTGCCCACTGAGGCTTCGGACAACAGTTTTATATAAGATTTATGACAAGGAACAGCTGGTGCGGTTGACATTTTTTGCAGCCTTTACTTGCCCCTTGACGACTGTGACCTCGGTTTGCTGTGAAAACTTGGCCATGACATACATTGTATTGGTCAGTAATTGTGGGCGGCAGATTAAATAAAAAATATAGGTGCTCGTAATAATTTAAAAAATGGGGCTGAGGGAGCGGAGCAGGGACCTCTTTTTAAAAAATGGACGGATGCCGTTGCAAAGAGCAAATGTGTCGTCTGTTTGGAATTTGCTACAGTGTCTCCTATCCACAACACAGCCCTCCGCCCAAAGTTTCAAAAGATGAAGAAAAAAGGCCAAATGCCTTGCCAACTGGAATTTATCCATCTGTTTCTCGCCAAGTAATTAAATAGTAGATTGCCTAATCTGTGTACAAATGTGTTGTAACTTTTTTTCATTAATAAGAACTATATTGGGTCAAGGTGAGAAAGTGGAAAAAAAGTTTCCTTTAAAAGATTTCGGTGTTGAGTTAGACTCTCATTGAAAATACCGGGCTTCGAACAGAAAATTACAGACTAAAAGAAAGGCTTGGGGAAATGATGGGCAAAAGACGACGCAGTACCTGGAATGAACGATACCAATTTACAGCATTTGTGTTTTTTGTGTCGCCAGTTTCTCAGCTAGAATGAAGCAGCCCATCAACTTGTCGTTTGCAGCATGTGGGTTTTTGGGCATCTACCACTTGGGGGCAGCGTCGGCGCTTCGCAGACATGGCAAAAAGCTGCTGAAAGACGTCAGGGCCTTTGCGGGGGCTTCTGCAGGATCCTTGGTTGCTTCTGTCCTGCTAACGGCACCAGGAAAAATAGAGGTAATGAACCAAGTAGGCTATGTTTGTCGTCCAAAAATTAAGACCGAACAAAGGAAATGAATGTTATCTCTACAAAGTTAACTTGTGCAGAAATAATCCTTTGCCTGGAAAACAGAAAAGGTTAGAGTTTTCTTTTAAAATTGAATCATGAGGGATCTGTGCTCTGGATTGGGAAAAGGAGATCATTTGTGGTGACAGTGAGACAAGGAAATAAAATGCCTTATTTTACTCTTGAGTTCTTGTTTCTCTGAAGCAAAGGATATTTTTTCATCTGATCATGAGAAGAGCACAGGGCCTGTTTTCAAAGAATTGAGCATGTGGCCAATATGTCTTCGCTTGCTCCTATTTACAAACAAGGATATAAGTTAAACTGTGGGCCTATGATTTCTATTAAGTGGAATGATACAGGAATTGTTTGCTTTTCATTTTTATAGTAAGAAGCAGCCCTGAGTTGCAAGCAGAAGGCATAAAAATAAGCCTTCATTACTTCATTTAATGCAATCCATTTTAAAAATCTGTTTTCTGCTTCTAGACAGCATCCTGTACTTGCTGTCTTATGTGGATGGAAAACATTGTATTTGTTCATTAATTACATACTCTAGTGGCTTTTAACAATGAGTAACGATTAATACATTCATGCTCAAGAATGAACTTCAGTCACACTTAAAATTTCAAAACTACAAAATTCTAAGATCCAAAATCTTGTGCTAACATCAGTGATGAGCAGCTTATGGAAGAGAAACTGGAGTTGACATCAGTTATGGGGAAATCCACTTACCTTTTCTTCCTGTCTTTATCTGGTTGCTTTATTGGGAACTAGAAAAGGGATTAAAAGCTGTAGATATTGCACACGATGAGAACCTCAAGTCAGTGAACATATAAATCAGGTGTGAACACATCCCCCCCCCAGACTAGCAGCATCTTATGCTTTGCACTGCAAACTAGCTCCTTTCCAGAGCTGTTTCCTTTTTGAGGCAGGGGGGCTCCTAAGGAGTCCTTCCCTTGTGTTTACTAGTGCAGTCTTGCCTTTAAGTAGGGCAAATCCTGAGCTTTGGAGTGGGGTAGACTTGGTTTCAAATCCTCAGCAGATTTAGAAACATACTAAATGTGACTTAGAGTTAATGTGATTTGGAAATACTGTAATAACATAGATAGCCTCTTAACTGAAATTCTGTGATGTTCAGACATTGAATGGTTCCCCTGAATTTGAGACTTGATATCACCATATTTTTCAAGTCAGCTGACCAGTCCTTACTTATTTTTTCAAGAAGCTGGAGACCCAGCGGTGGTGTCTGATTGTGCTGGTGTGACATAAATGGTCAGTATTTACTCGGTGCTCATGTGGCAAGGTGGATAATGATTCTCAGGGCACCGTCATTTCTCCTTTTTCAAAATAAATCTTCAGCCATTTGACGAAAGGTTATTTATTTATGTTTCTAGTATTTGTACTATACCACTTTTTAGGATTGCCTTGAGTTTAAGTAAACTGTCTCCAACTTACTCAAATCTGTGTTAGCTCAGCTCTCACTCATGGTTCCTCGAGCTTTGCAGTGTTGTGACAAATACGTGCACAATTAATCTAGTTCCGAGCTTCTGCATGTATAATTAAGAGGAGCACCTGATGCCAGGTGTATCTGAGGTGGTAGACAGATTTAGACATGGATGTGTGAGAGCTCAGCTCTGCCAGACTTGCCTCAGCCCTCAAGGCGTTAGACACAGTGGGGAGGCAAAGCTGAGGAATGCTCCTAAGTAAGTTTCCAGCCTGCTTGCATGCATGTGTGCAACTAAAATTAATAGAAAACAAGCTAAGTGGGCAGTCTAGCTCAGTGGGAAGGGCACACACTTGGGGGACCACCCCCATTTCTCTCCTATAAGCCTACAGCGCCTTCCTGACAGGTGGGCCTGCATCTACTCCCTGTTACCTACAAGCCACACTTCTCACAACATTTAGAGTGATTTTATCCAAACACACCTCTGATTATCCATCACCTTCCTTCCCCTTCCACAGCCCAGGGCTCATGTTGTCTTTGCACGAGGTCTGAATTTCTCAGCATGCCTCTCAAGGCCTTGTGTGAGTTGGCCTCTCTGACTCACTAATGAGGCCATTCAGGTCTGCACCGCTCTCTGGGATGCTCTCATGTTGTCTTTCCGTGTCTTCCTCTTCCACCCGCACCTCCTAGTGACCCCTGTTCATCTTTCAGGTGTCATCCTAGATGTCACGTCCCAGGGAAGCCTTTGGGGACCCCCGACATCAGACGTGGACACCCGCTGTGTCCTCCTTTGTTGCAGTGCAATGCACAACCACAGACTTGTGGCTTAAAACAACCCACACGCATTCTCTCACAGTCCTGGGGTTTCCTGAGTCTGAAAAGGTCTCACTGAAGTCAAAGTGTGAGCAGGGCCGTGCTCCCTCTGGACGATTCAGGAAGAATCTCTTCCCTGGCCTTTCCCAGTTCCAAGAGGCTGACTGCATTCCTGGGCTCATGGTCCCAACCCCATCCTGAAGGCCATTTGCAGAGCATCTTCACATCTCTGACTCTGTAACCTCTGCCTCCCTCTTCCACTTACAAGGACCCTTGTGATGACATCAGAGTCACCCAGGTGATCCAGGATCATCTCCCATCGCAAAACCCTTAACCCCTTCTGCAAAGTCCCTTTCGTCATGTTAGGGAATGTGTTCACAGGTTCCACACTTTGGAAGGTGGAGGTGAGGGGGCTGGGTTCTGCTTACCCCCTCACACCCCCATCATGGGTGCTCTGTGATCTCATTGAGGCACCCCTGAGTCTCATGAGGGCGGGAGCTCTTGTCTTTGGTTCCTGTGGAAGCCCAGTGCCTAGCCTGTACATTCTTTTGCTGGATGAACAAATTAATAAAAGACAGACTTGGGTTCAAATCCTGACTCGGAGGAAAGATACTTAATGTCTCCACACCTCTATCCTTTTGGCCGTCAAGGTGGGTGGTCATACCCCCTTGCAGGGTTATGTGAAGGTCAGCTAGTGGAGGCCAAATCAGTGGATCCCACCCCATGAGCTGCACCCCCTCCACCCCTACTTACGGAACGCCAGCGCCCGGCACAGACCTCCGAAGACGGCAAACAAGTCCTCTCTGCTCCGCTCTCTCTTGTCCCTGTGGTCATGAATCACCAGCACTGACGCACAGCTGCTCTCAGATGTTTCCCAGGCGGCAGAGCTGAGACGGGAGAGGAGATGAACTGTGTTGGAGAAATATGCAGAAGAAGATGCTAACTGATTTTTTCTATTATGTGGGCAAAGCCGTTTGAGGGGGCTCAAAAAGGAAAGAAAGGGAAACAAGGTTGGATTTGGGAGAACACATAGCTTGCCTGGGGACCAAAAATCGTGGCTGAGGACCAGGCCAGGTGGCCAATCATGCACCTGTGAAGGCAAGTGACCCCCAAGGTCTGGGGCTGGCTTAGAGGGTCCAGGTGCCTGCTGTGATCAGCACAGAGTTCTGAAACCAGGGTGAGTTTCTTTTTTTCTTTTTTTTTTTGACAAAATAGAGCATCTACTGTTTGTTTTCTTTTTCAGGAGTGTAATGAATTTACTTACAAGCTTGCAGAAGAAACCCGAAGGCAGTCCTTTGGGGCAGTAACACCAGGCTACGATTTCATGGCCCGATTGAGGTATGTTCATATGTACACATTTGACCCTTGAATAAATGGGTTTGAACTGTGTGGGTCCACTTATATGCTCATTGTTTGTCAATAGCATATTGGAAAATATTTTGGAGATTTGCAACAATCTGAACAATCATTCTCTTTGCTCTAGTTTACTGTATGTAAGATTCCAACCTATAGTACATGTAGAAAATACTGTGAACGACTGTTTATGTTATGACTAAGGCTTCTGGTCAATGGTAGACTATTAGCAATTAAGTTTGGGGGGAGTCAAAAATTACCCTTAGCTTTTCAAATGTGCAGGGGGTCGGCACCCTAACCTCTGCATTGTGCAAGGGTCAACATATACAGTATAGGTAGCACATTTCCCCCAGTAGCATCTGAAGACAAAATGTTGAAGATGTTCTGTATCAACCGTGGCAAGCTCAGCTCAGCTCAGCTCAGCATTTTCCCTTCTGAAATATGTATAAGGTGTTCACTAATTCACATAATATAAGGTGAATAATGCAGGTCATTATATATTCACATAATATAAGGTGAATAATGCAGGTCATTCCTTCTTTAGAAGTGGAATGGAGTCGATCCTCCCTCCCAACGCTCACGAGCTGGCCCACAACCGACTGCATGTGTCCATCTCTAACACCAAGACCAGAGAAAATTACTTAGTCTCAAGTTTTTCCTCCAGAGAGGATCTCATTAAGGTAACACAGCCGTATTTCCCGTTTGAGGAAATCAGCAAGTTCTTATTTAAACTTCTCTCAAGAAGCGAGCATCCCATGTTCTTTAGATCCAGCGTTTCATGTCAGGCCTGACAGAGGACAAGTGCTCCGTAAATCATGTGTTTGATGAATGGATTAACCTGTATCCCAGCTCTGAACGTGGAGCTCCGGAGGCCTACCATCCTGGTTGAGTGGTTTTCTGGTGATGTCCATCATACTCACGTTCATTGGGTGAAGCAGGTCTTGAGGCCATTTCATAGCAGGGATCACTTCTTAAATTTATGTTACTTTGCAGTTCATGTGAGACTTTCTTCATGTGCTGTCTTATTCTGTCCTTTGACAGTCCCTTCATAAGTGAGCTGGGACAGGTGTGATTACTGCCCTCATATTGCTTCTCTAAACAAAGAAAAAATGGGTAGAAACAGTGTACCCAAGCTTATACTAATGGCCAGTGAGAACAGATTCTAGAGCCCCAGTCTCTTGACTTTTCAACCTAATGTTCCATTTGTCCTAATTTACAAATAACCAGGCACTTACTAAGGTAATACATTAAATACCTATAAATTAGAAAGGATGTAGTTTTCTTAGCAGAGATGGGCAATTTTTTCTCTTTCACAGCAAGCTTGAGGTAGTACAGAAGACGCATGTTGGGGCACAGCAGAAGGTGATGGATTGAGAGAGCTGTAAAAGTTCTGCCAGAATTACATGATTAATGCATTGATTTTTACTATTGAATCTTATGGTTCCAGTCTTACCATCTGCTTCATATAATTTGAAATACCTAATGAGGTGTTGAATTGACAGGTAAAATGACTTTGTGACTTAACAGAGTATTTTTCTCGGTGCAGCAACCACACAGGTCTCTCACTTAGAAATTAATAGTCTTTCTATCTTAGGGAAAGATTATACCTTTCTATAATCTTATGTAGACTTATGAACTGTAAAGGGAGAGGCTGGTTAGTCCATGCCTGAATCGATGCATATTGTCCATGCCAGTACAGACTCAGATTTCGGTGGGATGGAACACTTCTTCCAGTTTATATGGAAGCACCACTGAGTGTTACCATGTCCTAAAATGGTAGGGATTATTCCCAGCCTTACCTTCTCCAAGTCTGTCTGGGCTGCTCTATATATAGCAGCTGAGTCCCTGTGTTTGCTATACCCCATCCTCACTGACTTATGTCTGTTCAGCATGCTGTGTGTTTTCCTGCTTTATTTATTTAGTTTTTGTCATTTTCCTTCCCATACTGGAATGGAAGCTCTGAGGGGGCAGGGACGGCTCTGTTTTGCCCACTTCTGTATCGCCAGTGCCTGGCCCAGTGCCGGCTCCATGAATACATGTTTGAGGAATGAATACAAGTAAATAAATAAATGAGCTAAGGTGGCATCTATTACAATGACATAATTGGAAACAAAAGAACCAAGAGCGTAGATCCTACATGTTCAATGAGCTGGACAAAATAATTCCACTGGTTAGTGGCCCAGCTGGGACTGCAGTCCAGGTGTCTAACGTGGTGCTGCTTATACCACGGGCTGGTACACCTCCACACCTGTGAAGAGGTCCCCAGAACCTGTGACTATGTCACCTTACATGGCAAAAGGATTTTGTAGATGTGATTAAGGTAAAGGTCTTGACATGATGAGATGATCCTGATTATCTGTGTGGATCCAAACTAAGTACAGGAGTCTTTAAAAATGAAGATCTTACTTGGATTCAATGCCCCATGGCAGAGAGCATGGAGACTCTTACACAAGAGAGCACAGAGGCTCTGGGCACTGTGGGCCACTCTGCTCTGACAGTCAGCACGGCAGGGGGATTCAACCCAACCGCAGTGGAACTCAGTTTTGCCAGTATCCAAATGAGCAGGACACAGACCCTCCCCGCAGCCTCCCAGAGGGAATACGGCCCTACCGACATCTTGATTTTAGCCTTGTGAGGTGCACGACGGATTCTGACCGCAACACTGCATGATAATAAATTTGCGTTACTGTGAGCCTCAAGGTTGGTGGTAATGTGTTATAACAGCACTACTGCATTAAGTGAATGTGATTTTTTTCTTTTGTATAATAACTGTCCAGAGAACTGGTGTCATTACTTGAGTTCATGGAACAAAAGAGAAATAGTTGACACATGTGTAGTAGCTTGTAAGGAGAATACCTCAATAATTAGCATTTCCTGAAGTTATACAAGGAGCATTTTAAATGTTTAGTAGAAAGCTCTAACCTTCTTCAGAACTAAGAAAAGGAAGGAGGGATCATTCCTGCATAGCAGATGGTGGCGACAGGAATGTATAAAATATTTGTCTGGATTATGCATGAAACACTGAGTTCCAGAGTCAGAGTCAGAGAGAGGGCCGAGGAAGCAGCATGACGGGGAAGAAGATGACGCCCTTGTGGATGGTGGTGGCTGAGAGCTCTGATGACCAAAGGGGCAGTGGAGGAATGCATTCCGGGGGGGCACTGGGTGAGGGTGGCTGTTCTGCCTGCGTGCCTTGGGGGATGGGGGGAAGAGAGCCACCTGGCAGCCCCACCACTTCCCTTAGGTGGAGGCGGGAGGGCCCCCAAAGCATGAGTAAGAACAGCCCCCAGTGTGGATGACTGAGTCCTGGGAGCTTTGCATCCCTGGCTCTGAACACACAGCCTTGGGTTTACTTTCCAGTATTTGGAACATAGATGAGAGACAGACGTGTAGAGACAGAGACAGACAGGCAGAAAAAGAGAAAGATTAAGACCAAAACCATAAGTACAAGAAATCAGGCATCAGTTGGTAGCCAGTAAAGGATTGTGGGAGAGGACTAAATACTGGTGATTTTTAACCACCGTGTTGCATTTTATATCTGTATTTATCATTAACTCATTTAGTCTCTTACTAACTAGTTGGATTTTTCCAACATGCTAGGTTCTCCATTATCTACCAGCTGACCGCTACCTTTTATTACAGACAGGGTATTTCTGTATTTGAACATCTAACTAGAAACCTCTGTGTGTGTGTGCGCATGCACACATGCATGAACACACTTTAAATCCTTTTTTTTTTTAATGCTTTCTTGGAGTTATACATGTTTGATGTGCACTTCTAGGTGTTCCTAGCCAGGTCTGTCGTTTCCCAATAGTGTCCCCTGGGACTAATTATGTTTGACCCCCAGTTTTCTCAACTGTAAAATGGAGATAAAAGCAATTAGTGTTACCCTGGAGAGCAAATTGAATGAAGCGTGTAAAACTGTGTTTTAAACAGTGAAGCCCTATATGCCTGCTGATTACAGCCAACGTTTAGTAAAAAAACAAGATACTAAGCCCGTCACATAGCTGGTCAGCACCCCTGTATGAGTCTGTCCTGAAGTTTTAAATGTTCAACTGCACACTGAGTAGAACTGACTTCCACACATTTTGATCCCTTACTTTTTAGTGACCATCCTGTTTATGCACTGCTCTGCACCTCTCATGCTGTGGGAAGTGGATTGCTACCTAATTTTGCCACCTTTTGGCGTTTGACTTTACACCTCTTTACTACTGGCCTCATTTTCTTAAATTTGCTCTTGTGTGATGATTCATACTTAAATTGTATTAATGAAGTTCACTTTCAGAGCCATGAAAAAAGTATTATTTCATTTGATATCTGTAATGATACTTGTTTTCTGAGAACCTCTCTTTCTGAGATTTTTCTGCTTATTTTCTGAGAACCTCTTTATTTTCTGAGATTCCTTTTATTTAGGATGGGTTTCCATAGTATTCTGAATCTTATCTCCAAGTGATTTAACTCCATGCTATGTTCTGGGTGTTTGCATAGCCCCCAAATTCATATGTTAAGTTCCTAATCTCCTATGGGATGGTGTTAAGAGATGTGGGACCTGTGGCATGAGGTCATGAAAGTGGGGCCCTCATGAATGAGACTAGTGCCCTTATAAAAGAGACCACAGAGAGGTAGCTCAGCCCTCCCAGTATGTGAGGACAGTGAGAAGTGGGCTCTCACCTGGCACTGAATATGCCAGCACCTTGACCTTAGACTTCCCAGCCTCCAGAACTGGGAGAAAACCAATTTATATTGTTTATAAGCCACCTAGTGTTTGGTGTTTTGGTACAACTGCCCAAACGGACTAAGATAGGAAATTGGTACCAAGAAGTGGGGGCTTCTGTAACAAAGACGTGGAAGTGGCTTAGGAACTGGGTGTAATGAGCAGAGGCTTAGAAGGGTTTGGAGGTGCCCAAGAAGGAGCCCACATTGCCGTGAATGGACCCCGCTCCCCTGTCTTAGCAGATACCTGAGGGGTTATGAGCAGAACGGTGGTAGTAGCCGTCTGGCTGCTAAAGGCCATGCGGATGAGATCTCAGAGGGAAACAAGGACGTGTTATTGCAGCAGAGGAAAGGCCATGCTTGTTAGTGGGTGACAAAAAACTTGGCTGAGCTGTGTCCGTGTACTAGTGTTTCCCGGGAGGTGGGACTTGCGAGAAATCAACCATTGGATGAGGCAGTTTCCAAGTAAATCATTGGGGGCACAGCCTAGTTCCTCTTGACTGTTTATGTAAAATGCAGATAGAGGGAAATGAGTTAAAGGTAAAATTGTTCATCAAAAGCATAGCAGAACTTAAACTACCTGGTACATTCTCCACCTCTTCTTGTTGAAAAGGATGAGAGCCTCCTCAGGACAGATGGGACGGCTGTGGCCAAGGGATGTCTGACAAGGAGATGAGTTAGCCACCTAAGAAGAAGCCAGCACTGTGGTCCCACACAGCGGAAGAATGACCCTGAGGCATTGCAGAGATCTGCGGGGCTGCCCCTCCCATCAGGGGCCAAGTGTGCAAGGGCCCAGCCAGCACAGGGCTGCTGCACAGCTCGCCCCCACCACCAGGGAAGTGTCCAGCAGGGCCTTGGGAGGGGGGCCACCATGGTGTCCCCAGGCAAAGACTACCTGCATGCCAAGCTATCTACGAACCAGGAAACAGGATCTCACCAGACACCAACATGCTGGCCCCTTGATCTTACATGTCCCAGCCTTCAGAACTGTAAGAAATCAATGTCCGTTGTGTCTAAACCACCCAGTTTATGGTACTTTGTTACAGCAGCCTGAACGCACTAAGACCCTTGGGTTTTTTTCCATGTTTCATAAGACAGATGTTCTAAGACAGACGTAAAGTCTTCGGATGTTAATTTGTCCAGAATGTATTCACGCCAGCCATTCCCCTCCTCCCCAGCAGTGAGCGCGCTGAGATAGCGAAATGTGCCATGCCTGCTCTGTGATGACCTACAGAGGGGCGGTCCCTGTCTGTAGTGGAACCAGAGCCCCAGGAGAGCCTCTCCTCCAAATATCTCACCTTCATTGCTCATCAGCCAGAGAAATTTATTATGGATTCCACACCTTTTTTTTTTTTTTTTGATTGAATGGGCTGGGGAAGGGGGGGAATAAAACGTTCCCTCTGAGGATCAGATCCACTGCTCAGTTATATCTGCGGGCCAGTTGTTTTCAGCAAATGAATACCCGGTTGAGATCAGTTTCTGCAAAGTTGGTACTTACGGGATGTGAAAGCCGAGCCCTTGTGTTTGCTGGACTGTGGAATCCTCGGCAAGTCGCAGCTCTTCCGTGCCTTTGTTCCTCTGTCTGAAACATGGAATCCACTCTGTCGCACCTACGCCACAGATTGCTACAAAGATGGAGTGTGTGTGGAAGTGCTCCATCAGCTCCTGAGTACTTACCGACGCTGGAACCCTGCTCTCCCAGTCACCTACCTCTTCACACCCTTGGTGTGCATCACAGGTATGCAGTGGTCCCGGTACCTGCAGCTCCCGCGTGCATTATTCTGAGTGTCCAAATGTGCACCTGTGAAAAGATGAATTCATATGTTTCAAGTTCCAGATTTTATTCTGGGTCATTTATCTTCAGAAAGAAACATGCAGTGAGGAAGTCCAAGCACCTTTTAATATTAGCCTTCAGCAAAGCGTAATTAAGGAGGTAAATTCCTGTGTTTAAAAATGTGTATGTCAATGGTGGTGGCCACATCTGAGTCGAAATGATTTTTGAATTAACCATGCCGCAGAGTGCTGGTGCTTGGCCACCTGCTCGAAATGGTCCGGATCACTGGGTTCTTCATGTCTGAAGCTGACGTGCATATGTGGTCGGAGGCCATCTTTGGACCCACATGAATACTCTGTGATAGATGTGCTCAGGAAGGCTTTCGTGCAGAACCATGTTCGTCTCAGGGAGAACCACTCTGCCTCCTCTGCTACGTTGCCCTACATTTCCTTGCACAAAGAGACAATGCTCTGCCAGCAAGATCTTCTCACATGGAGCCTTGTGAAGGTGAAATAAAGCCTGAATTTAAGATTGGTCATTATCTTGGGAAGACGGGTGAAGATAAATTTGAATCTGTCTTTGAATTTCAACTCCACCAGCAGGTTCTGAATAAACAGCCAGATTCTCATTAAACTCCACAGTAAACTTAAGGCATAAATGAAACTTGTTGAGAATTTATTCTCCGAGGAAGGCAAGCTACATAATTTTCTAAACACTCCTTTTCTATAAAATATGAAATGAAAAGAGCTGGTCAGAACGTGTATTGAATATGCCCTTGGCAATGTTTTATACAGTTACTACAGGAAGTCACTAACTTTTATTTTTATCATTGTATATGTAATAAGAACGAAACAAAACCCAGACCAATGGTTTAACTATATATAATGCTTAAAGTACTAGGCCAAGTTGGGGGGTGGGAGGGGCATCCATTGCAGGTACCTGACTTCTGCATCCCTGCTGCCAGCCATGTGCTAGTGATGTTTGGGGCCAGTACTTCTGTGGGGTGACAGCCGTCCTGGCAACTGTAGGGTATTTAAAAGCATCCCTGGTCCCTTCCCACGAGGTGCCAGTAGTATCCAGGGCCCCCTCCCCGCCACCACAGTTGTGACACACGAGACTGTCTTCAGACGTTGCTAAATGTCTCCGGGGGGTAAGACACCCCCCAGGTGAGAACCCCTTCTCTACATGGACTGGGATTTCCTGGTGAGAAGAATTTCACTGGGAAAACTGAGGGGAGACACAGTAAAAGCACATGTTCAAGCATCATGTTTTCTCAAGTGGCCTTAGAATGTCCATCTTTCACTCCTTCCTTAGAAAAAAACCCTGTTTGCTTGCAGTAAAATGCCAGCACGCTGACTATGCATAAGAAAAGCTTCTCAGTTCTCAACTATCGAATTTTCCCACTAAGGTGTGACAGAGCAAATACATTGATTGGGAGGAATGACGGGCATTTTCCACTTCACTGCACTCTTCATATCATTTAGAAGGATTCTTGCTGTTACTATCTGTAGAGAAGTAATTGGATAGCATTTTTCATCCAAACACCTCCAAAGAGTTCCAGGCATTAACTTGTGAACTTCACATTACACTGTGACATGGGGGGAAAACCCACATAATTCTAGTTCTGGGGGCTGTGATTTTTTTTTTTTTTTTTTTTTTTGCAGGGCACATACCTCCAAATGCAGCATAGTGAAATGGATCATTGTATTTATAGAGCGTCCCCCATCCAGTCTGAAGGGTCTGAGAACAGTGATTTCACAATGTGTGCGCTATCCACAAAGTGTTCCACTCACTCCTGTCGGTCAATGTTGCATTTTGCCAAGTAACTTCATTAAGTAGCTACCGTGTGCTTGCAAAGTTGTTTTTATAAAGGTTTAACCAATTGATGAGAGGGCCAAACTGAGTCAGGGTGCATGTCGTGTCCACAACTGTGAACAGCCCCTCTCTGAAAACCACTAGATATCGTCAGTGCTACCAGTGGGCCGATAAGTTCGGGACTGAACACGCTCGGTTTCTATCCCGTCTCCCCACTGACCTCCCACAAAACGCCTGCGATGCTCCTCACCCCTGCTCCGCCTCGTGGAACAGGCATGGTTAATGTGGTGCCATTCTACCACAGCTGCCCGTTGGAAGCCGAGATTGGGAGGCGTATGTGCCTTGACTCTTCTTCGTAGAAGGTTGGAAAATCTCGCGCAAGGTCGTCACTGTGCCTTGGGTTAATGCTCCACTGTCCACATCTTGTGCTTCTTCCTGCCTGCATTTTCATTTTGCCCTGGAGCCTGAGATCCCGTAGCTGGTTCTGGCACCTAGCGCCAGCCCGGCACAGCACAGCCACGTAACACCTGTCACATCGTTCCCACTTCCCTGCTCAAGTCCTTGTGTTGGGCTATTACCCCACTGAATGTACTGTTGCCCAAACCTGATGCTGCAGACGTTTCTGGGCCACGTGGCAGGAGTCTGTGGCTGTGGGAGCTGTTACGACCTGGACCTCTGCCCTCTGTGGAGCGTGTGCTGCCCGCCCCGCGGGAGAACCCTCATTCATCGCACTGTAGAAGGGGGAGGCAGAGCAGCAGGGGTCTTCCTCCCCTGGAGAAGGGGATGCAGCACTAGGTGCTTGTGGAGCGCTGGCTGACCTCACAAGGGGACGCAGACCCTGTCCCTTTCAGTGGGGAGGGCCGGGCTGTGTTCTAGGAGGAGCCGCTGCAGGAGGGACGAAGCCTGTGCAGAACCCCGGGCACAGGAGGCCGACATCCGTGCGCACCCATGGTGCCAGCGTGCTACCCAGGCTCGGCCTGTCCCGAAGATTCACGTGACGCTGGCCACTGGCCTTCACTCAGATGCAGTTCAGGATAAATCGGCCTCTGACCAACATCCAAAACACAAACAACAACAAATGTTGGCGAGGATGTGGAGAGAGGGGAACCCTCCTACATTGCTGGTGGGAATGCAAATTAGTTCAACCATTGTGGAAAGCAGTATGGAGGTTCCTCAAAAAACTCAAAATAGAAATACCATTTGACCCAGGAATCCCACTCCTAGGAATTTACCCCAAGAATGCAGCAGCCCAGTTTGAGAAAGACAGATGCACCCCTATGTTTATTGCAGCACTATTTACAATAGCCAAGAAATGGAAGCAACCTAAGTGCCCATCAGTAGATGAATGGATTAAGAAGATGTGGTACATATACACAATGGAATATTACGCAGCAATAAGAAAGAAACAAATCCTACCATTTGCAACAACATGGATGGAGCTAGAGGGTATTATGCTCAGTGAAATAAGCCAGGCCGAAAAAGACAAGTACCAAATGATCTCACTCATATGTGGAGTATAAGAACAAAGAAAAAATAAAAAAAATAAAAAAATGAAGGAACAAAACAGCAGCAGACTCACAGAACCCACGAAAGGACTAACAGTTACCAAAGGGAAAGGGACTGGGGAGATGGATGGGAAGGGAGGGATAAGAGGGTAAAAGGGGCATTACGATTGGCAGACATAGGGTAGGGGGGCACGGGGGGTACTGTACAGCTCAGAGAAGACAAGTAGCGATTCTCATCTCACTACGCTGATGGACAGTGACTGTGGTGGGGTTGGTGGGGGGGACCTGGTGATGGGGGGAGTTCAATCATCACGGTATTGCCCATGTAATTGTAGGTTAATGATACTAAAATAAAATAAATTATTAAAAAATAATAATAATAATAAATAAATAAATAAATAAATAAATCGGCCTCTGAGAGCCAACATCAGCAAACAAACCTGTAAAATTTTTTTTTTTGGAAAAATGCCCTTTGAGTTCTCATGAGTTCTCAATGATTCTAAACCGATGATTCACAGATCAGTTTGGGGGCCATAATCCATTTCTGATTAATATACCAAAACAAAATCTCATGAAGTCTTTGACGACAAACAGCCACATAGTATCTGCCTATCGACTGAAAGATTTCAGCTTAAATACTCAGTATCTACTGCTGTATCTTTCCAAATGAAACACTAGTGATTCAGAACCTACACTGCAAAGTAAATTGTATGCATGTCAGAAAAGTTCCTAGAACCCAGCTTGTGTTGGAGGAAATGGTAATATGTTAAATGGCCATGTTTTCAACGTTTTTGATGGAAGCTAAAGCATAATTGCTGCCCACACCTGCCACTGTCTCATTATTATCCATCCCATGCCCCTAGCACATAAAGTGTGTTTCTCCCTCGGCGACGTCCTGGAGACATTCATGAGAACATCCCCGAGCCGCAGTCTCATCGTTGTTCCTTGCAGAATGAGGGCAACTGTAAAGTGGTTTTTACAGCATATGACAGAACATTGTAAATAGTTTATTTGCAACTTGTACACACTCAAGATCTTAGACTTATATGGACTTAGTTTTGTAATGACTTGGCTGTCCAATTTCAAAAGCCAGTTTTACTCAGGCAAAGTCGACTAAGTCAGAGACTGCATGTATCTCTTCAGGGTCTTCCCAGGGATTAAAATATTATCTTCTCTTCAAGCGTGTCCCATTGTGCACTTGAACTATATGGAACTTATTTAATGTTTTACAGTATTTTTAATTTAAAATTAAAAAAAAAATTTTTTAATTTAAAATTTCACCGGAATACCATGTCCAGTCTGTTGGATAAGTGTTGGTGCCTATATATCCTGAGCTGTGTCTTCATTGTCTCCTCCTAGGTTCTCTTGGCGAGCAGCTTCGTGCCCGTTTACGCAGGACTGAAACCAGTGGAATACAAGGGGCAGGTAAGGTTCTCACAACTGACCAATTCCAGTAATTCCTGCATTAATACCTTTCCTCTGAAGGGGCCGATGTTACAATTGTTCTGGTGGCTCCACATCAGTTCATGTAATTTTCTTTTCCACAAACGGTTTTGTTTCTGTTTAACAAGTCTTGCTTGATTTATCGCTGAGTATCAGCCTAATGTCCTCCCACAGCTTAAGAGGGTTTTGAGGCCAAGGTATTCTTGAGAATCTTCCCGTCTCTAGGGAAATGCGAACTTTTGCTTGAAACATCGTTTTGCTGTGGGTCTGACCTTTGCGTATGATTTGGACGACCTAAAAACTTCCGCCGTGCTGAAGACACCTCTCCTGTACTAGGTTTTAATGTCTTTAGGGAGCTCAGGTCTTGATTTGATTGCTGGCTTCAGGCATTTCTCTGAAGGCATAGTTTGTGGCAGTGGGCGGGACCCAGCGAGCTCAGCATCACTTCTGTTTGCACAGCACAGCCCTGGCAGCAGAGACCCCGGGGCTGTGGCCAAGACGGCTAAGTCCACCCTCTGCTCCTGTGACTTTTATTAAATACATGAACCTCCTGGATTCCACATCTGGTACTACCTAGGTATTGATCATACTGGATTTTTAAAATACTTATTTGTGAACCTAATAATTTTATTTAAAGAAATCTTTTATTAGTGACTTAGAAGTATCGCACTGCATAAGACTGAATGCTTACAACAAATAGCAAACAGTATGGTTCCTTCCTAAACTGTGTACCAGCTGTTTGAAGTGCTAAGATATCTTTGAAAACTGCCTCCTTTTTCCTAATTTTAAAAGATTTCATTAGCTCTTGCTGGCTGCGGCCTCTAAGACCATTTTTAGCCCCTTATTTATAGTAGATATTCATTAACAGTTGAATAAATGAATGAATGGAAATAACCTGAAATTCAGTCATATATTTTTTCTAATGAATCTTCCTTTAGTACATATGGCCTCTTTCTAGTGATCAGATAAGCTATGGGAATATGCATATTCTCAGAGCGCATTTTCATAGGTTCTTGTCATCATGTGGAATAAGAATGAGGATTTTCAAGAGGAATTCTTAAGTAACTCATTTTTTGAGAGATTAGCATCAACATTGACAAGTGACTGAAATATCAAAATAACAGAATAAGATAATCTCTGGAATTGATATACACAGATCACAAGAAAACCTGTGGGTTTCTTTTCTTTTTGTCTAAGTTAGAATTCAAGTAATATTTTGACTGTGTATTATATAGAGAAAACATATCATTGAATTATCCTAGTCCATTGAGCCTTTTGCATGGTTATTATTCCTTTCATTATTGACATATCTTGGAAAAAGAATTGTGGAATATTCTGTTACTATGCATTTGCATAAAATGGCTACTGTAGTCCTCAGACTTCTGTTTCTTCATGTTTTAGACATTTTACGTGGATGTGTGGCTCGATCCCCTTCATAACAAACAGTGGTAGTTGGCCTGGCAACCAGCTAGATTTGGTTTAATGGCAACCTGGATCTCCATTTGCAGTTATTCTGAATGGAAGATCTCCTTTTTCAGCAACTATCTAAACTTTTTTGCATTGTCTATTTGACTTTTGAAAAAATATATTCGTTTTCCAGGGAATGTTTTCTATATAGCATTTAGAAGAATGTTGACTGCTAAGTAACTCTAGCTTGTCTCCAAAATTGGATATGCAGAGTCACTGGGCAACTTTCAGAACTTAAGGCAGCCATGTACAAGTCTTTATTTAGCAGAAGTCATTCCCACAGGGGTCCTCAACCTCTGCTTAAAATCTTAATTGTATTTATTTTAACCTGTCTCCCTTTCATTGAAAAATCTCGCCTGTCTCTCCTCTCCTCCTGTGTTTCTTCCAAATTCTCCCAAATGGGAGATTCTGACCTGTGCCCTAGGGGGTGTGTATCTCCTTGTCTCTCTCTCTGTCTCTCCCTCTCCCCTATTTTAAGAATCACTAACCAAGAACGTTCTGTTGGATATGACTGTTTGTTCTCTATGTCATGAAAGCAAAGAAGATAAGTTTGCAAAAACAAAATAATTTTTAAAACCACCTTTACTTCCCCTGGCCCCTGTTCCTCACCCTGCAGAAAACAGTTCTGAGGCTGCCCTGCCTCCATGGCACATACTGTATTTTACAGGGGGTGAAAAAGAACAGTGAATTGCGGTGAGAAGACAGCTGCACCCATTTTTGAGGCATACTCTACAGCAGGGGTCCAAAAATTATTTTCTATAAAGCATAAGATAGCATATACTTCCGGCAATGTGCGACATACAGTCTCCGTTGACACAATTATTCAACATTGCTTTTTTAGTGGGAAAGCAGCTATAGGCAGTATATAAGCAAAAGGGCATGGCTGGGTGCCAGAAAAACTTTACTTACAGAAAGCAGGTGGTGGGCTGTTGTTTGCCAACCACTGACCCAGAGAAAGGAGCCCTGCGAGCCTGAATTTCCTTTTCTATAAAATGAGGAAACTGAATATACTAGCATGACCTTCCGACCCAATGGCGCTCTTGTAAAGATTATATTAAATGGTATGTGAGAAGCTGTTTTATAAATGCTTAGGCCCTGTGCCATGGTATTTATAATAATTACAGATATCAACATCTCATTGATTCTTCTAACAAGGTATTTTTTTATTCACTTGCTTTTTGAGCAAAATGCCCCCGAAGGAAACGCAGCCCTGCAGGGGCTTGCTATGGGGAAGGATCCCAGCATCTCACACCCATCAGGCGTACATTGTATGCTCTAGAACTAGTGGCAGAGGGAATAAGTACACACTGCCTCCCTGTCGAGTTTCCCCCTTCAGTTATATAATAAGAGTTGCTTGGATTCCTAAACCTCGGGGCATGTTTTAACATGTGTCTGTGACACAAGAGCGTGTAAGGCAAAGTTTGACACATGCTGGCAGATGCACAACCCCACCTGCTGGGTGTCACAGGTACTCTGTTATCCCTTCAAAGTGAGTCTGTTCATTCTGGTTTCAAGGCTGCAACCTTTTGAGAGCAGTCCCAGCAGACCTCCACCCCACAATCGGGGGTGAGTTTTTATTTTCTATTGCAGAGTTGTTTTTTCAAAACTGGGTGGACTCAGGCAGTCGACTTGAATGTGGAGCACGTTTGGAATATGCTCAGAGATGGAAATAAAGTGTAGGAGGACAAGTGACAGCCACCCTGGGGCCAGCAGGAAGTGTGGTTGTGAAATACAGTGTGCCCGAGATTCCTGCACATGTTTGCACTTCACTTTCCTCTGGATGACACCGCTGTGAACTGAAAGCTTAGCCCCACAGGGCGAAGCCGTCGTGGCATGAACCAGCGTGGTTTCTGAGCTCTTATTTTTCTTGAGGAAGATTCTGGAATCATAGAAGCTCATGGCAGTAGCTACCAATGTATGGAAGGCTGCCTGCAACGTGGAAATGTGAGAATGACTTGCAGGAATATGTAGCAAACAGCCAGACAATGTATGCACAGAGTATGTAAATACAGCGTTGTAAACTATCAGCACATGAGATATAAAATACTTCCACTTTTCATTTTGACGTGGAGGAATGTACGCTGCTGTTCTGTTGTTTCCAGGAATGTCGCTGGGATCAGCACACCTGGGGGAATGTGTGGTGGTTGGGAGTGGTGCAGCTCAGGAGAGCATAAATCAGGAGTAAGATTCACTGCAATTTAGACTCTGAGCTGCTTGGGGTCACTGCTTTGGAGGAGCTAGTAACATTGCAAATTTAATCAAGTCATTCGTTAAGCTGTATGTTTTCCATAGTCATTTATCCAATCAGAATAAGCTAACAAGAGCGAACAAAATTTGGAAAAAGGATTTTCAATTCCCTGAAACAGCAGTCATTAACCCCATGGTAAATTAGAACATTTTGCAATTTAAAGAGCCAGATTGCCCTTCTTTTCCTTAAGTTGAAGAAGTCAAATAAGCTCTTACTTAAGTTACATGACACATGGTACATATTTTTAATTTCCCTTGATGAATCCTATATACATTTCCACATCACTGCTGAGATATTCTATTGGGAATATGAAAGGTAATTTTGGAAGGTGTCTTTTTTTTTCTTCTCTAGGTATTGACCTGTAGAAGTTGGTACCCATGCCCGTAGCTATCAGGAAAAAAATATATATATAAGCTCTGGGACAACAGGGCACAGACCTGGATGTTTAGGGGTCTTCTTACTGCAAACCTCCATTCCTTAGACTGTTTACAGATCCATATATACATATATATAAACATATATGCACATACATGTGTTAAATATACCCAAACACATAGAATATGTGTCTGTATAATACGGATAACATAATAACACATGAACTTAAAAAAGAATGTTAATATGCAAATTATCCGGATCACTTTCATTTAAATGTAATCTACTTATGTTTTCTCCTCCACCAAATGCCAAGTTCCCTCAAAAGAGATTTTCAACACACTTTTTATTTAGTTACTTTTATAATAAAAGTTTACATTTGGGGGTGTTGGTAGTTGGCCAGTGCCATGTTAGACAGTGAAGCACCCATCGTTTAGACAAGAGCTTTAGAAATAAACGACGAGAAAGACATTAAAAAAAAAAGGCCCCTTAGAAAAAATGGATGTTTTATTTTCACCTCTTTCTCCTTCCCTACTCCACCTTTGTGCTGAACACAACAGCTTTGTTTTTTTCTCCATGACATTTTAAATGTTCCAGCGAAATGGAGTATGCAAACTTCTCCACTCAAGATTCCTTTGTTGAGGGGCTGTCAGCCATTACCAGATGTTTTTGTTTGTTTCTCTTTGCACATCAACTGAAGGATATTTCCAGTGGCAAATATACCTTGGAGATTATTTTGTGTTTATCGTTAGAGTTGATTATGTTAGTACCTCAATTCAAGGCTGGATGAAGACTCTTGCCTTGAAGTTGACAGCATACGGAATCTCCTCTGTGTTTTCTTTGCTGGCACTTAAGCGGTGTACACTTCTGCAAGAGCCTCTAGAAGCTTTTCTCACCCGCTGTATCCATCCCCCCAATTTGGACATGAGTCTGAACGCCTACAATTTCTTATGAGTCGTGTTTGCTCTTTTATGCAGCTTTTCCCATTCTTTATGGCTTTAAGACCTCAGGTATTCAGGAGCTACTTTGAAAATAGAAGAATGTCTGGTTGTTCTATTAATTTTTAAGTATATACAGAAAACGCTGGCTTTCAGTGCTTATAATAAAAATGGAATGTTGTATGGTTGTGGATGGTTCAATCTGTTTATCAACAGTAAACTTGGCTTCCACTTGGATTCAGTAATGTCCTCACCTCGTTACACACGTCTTATGCCTGTACCATCATCCATAAAAACTAAGGTACGTCTTAGGTAAAGATAATCAAGTTAAGAGGTTTCCTGATTCTGTTGAGTTCTTAACATATAGTAGATCGTGTGTGTCCAAAGGAAAGCAAAACAAATCTCCAACTGGGTTAGTCCTAGTAAGTAGTAATTTGAGAACACATTCAAGGCATGGATTGTATTAGATGGAGAAGCCTCCTGAGGAGTCTCTTCTCATTTCCTGCACGTGGGCTGTGTGTTGTTGACATCTTCCCCTGAGGGCTGTTTCTTTCCACAGAAGTGGGTGGATGGAGGCCTCACCAACAGCCTTCCCATCCTGCCTGTAGGCCGCACAGTGACAATCTCCCCTTTCAGCGGACGATTAGACATCTCCCCGCAAGACAAAGGGCAGCTGGGTCTGTACATTAGCATCACCAATCAGGACATAATGGTGAGTAATACGTTCAGTGCTACTTGAAGGGTCCTAACGCCCTGAAAGTTTACACATGCTTGCAAAACTTTGGATCTTGTTGACAGTTTTATGTATAAATTGTACCTTCTCAGTATTGTTTTTAATACTTTCCAATATGTATCATGCATGTGGACCTTGGTGTCTCCAGACTGAGTGTGCAATCCCTTCACAGTTTATTAACTGTCTGTGAAATGTTTTCTGTTCCTTCACTTTTTCTGGTCAATAGATGTGGGGGGATTTCGGTGCAATGTTAAATAGATTGTGTAAAAAGATGATGATAAGTATGCAAAAATACTGGAGAAAAATGAAGGACTCACTGAATAATTTACATAAAAATATAACCCCGTTAATGTAGTCTCATAGTTGTCAACAGGGGCGATATACCCAGGAGCTGTTTGGATCTGTCTGGAAACACTTTTGCTTGTCCCATCCAGGAAGTCCTTCTGGCATCTAGTGGGGGCCCAGGCCTGCTGCTCTACATCCTTTACTAAAGCACAGGACACCCCACAACGAAGAAATATCTGGCCCAAAACTAGTCTATGCACGGAGTTAACCTTTTTTTTTTATATCATTAATGTACAATTACATGTGCAACATTATGGTTACTAGACTCCCCCCATCATCAAGTCCCCACCACATACCCCATTACAGTCACTGTCCATCAGCGTAGTGAGATGCTACAGAATCACTACTTGTCTTCTCTGAGTTACACTGCTTTCCCCGTGCCTCCCCACACACACACTATGGGTACTAATTGTAATGCCCCTTTTTCTCCTACTGAGTTTTTTAAAATCATTAATTGCATCTACAATACGAAAGCTTAGGTTACAGGAATAATGCACATTTACCTATACTTTAATATCCTATAGCTTCAATTTGTCTTTCTATTCTAGTTGTCCGTGGCAAACTTGGTGAGGCTTAACCAAGCCCTTTTCCCACCAAGCAAGAGGAAAATGGAATCACTGTATCAACATGGCTTTGATGACACCATTGCGTTTTTACTTAAAGAAAATTGGTTTGAACAGAATGCTTAAACGTTGATAACACAAACCAGATTTCACACAGTTTTTGATGGAGGCTCCTAATCAAATCCTTTAAAAAAATCCAGGATTCTCTATTACCAGTTTCTGTAACATTTGTAATTATTTTTATTATTTAATAATTACGTGGAACAAGGAAATAAGAAGCATTTTGCTAGAATCTGGCTGTTTCATTAGGACACAGTCAGGTGATAAGGAAACCTTTCCAGAGAACAATCGCGTTCTTTGAAAGGTCCATTTAACGTTTAGGAGGGCGGGCTCTTTGTGTAAACCATGGAATGTTGGAAACGGAGGGCCACCGCGTACAGCGCGTACACATCTGTACAGAGAACATGGCAGCATCTCAGACGTGAAACAGGGTATTTCCGTGAGAAACCCTGTAGTTCGAGAACAGAAGGAGCAACTTTCTCAGGCTTAACTTTTCTCCGGGTCAAACCCCAGCATCCGAGGCAGGGAGGGGAAGGACTGGAGAAGTGGGCAGCACCATTAAGGCTTTGACAAGGGGTGGAGGAGAAACGGTTTGCTGTTCACAGCTGCCAAGCAGCTGTGCCTGGTAAGGAGGTGAACTGGGTGATCTGGGGGATACAGCCTGGTAGACCAGAAGCCCACGAGACTCTGACACTAGGTCTGTTTTCCTTATTCTTCAGTACAGTTTCCCCTTCCCACCTTCCTACTTCCAGATCCACCCTCTGGCTAAGGTGATTATCAGGCTGTTTTGATGCTTCCTTGATGCCTAGGCCGCCGTCCATGTTCTCTCTACATCACTCTCTCTCTCTCTCTCTCTCTCTCTCTCTCTCTCTCTCTCTCTCTCACCTATGTCTTGGGCTCTCTGTCTCTCAGTCTCTTCGTTTGCTCCTGCAAGGCCACACCTCAACAGCTATTTAGCCATTAGTTTATATACTCTATCTATCTATCTATGCTAGGAACTCAAACGGGTAATACCCTACTGAACACAAAGAACCAGGTCAACCAAATGGCCTGGTAAATAAGGATTATATCCACAATAATCATTCACATATTATTTTTAAATCATGTTCTACTGATCCCAGGTCCAACGTGTTTTGAGCAGTTGTCCTGTCATTTTGAGGACCGCATGTGAGTTTATACTAATTCGTATACACTGTCTTAAATCTGTTTTCATGGGGCTTTGCCAAGCATGAACTCTTAATTACTAAGAAGCAGTTATAAACAAACCAGTTTAATTGCATGTCTTTAATTGTTATGCATTTCTCTTTCTGCCATTTGAAGCCATTCTTTAAATCAATTTTATGGTTCTTAAAAGCCCCAATACACAATGTTTAGCACATAAACGCTGACGATTGCCTCCTTTCTGCCGACTCATGCAGAGACTCAGCGTAGAGTCGTCGCACCTCTTGGACTATGTATATTTTTCCTACTCTGGCAAACATAGTTAAATCTTCACATTGTTTTAGTAAGTGACATGATGGGGATGGATACTCAGTTCATTCCTGCATCTGTTTATTCACTGGATTTTCCTCTTTTGCCATTTTATGGGACTATTCTATTTGTAGAATAGTTTAGTAAATTCTTTATTGATATTTCCTCTGAGCAAAAAGAAGCCTAACTGCGTCAGACTTTTTAAAAGTATTTTGTCCCTATTCTATGTCTTTGACCTTGTTGGTAGATGGTACTTGCCTTGGAGAACACTGTTAAGTTCACGGACACTGTAGCGCACCAGCTTTCTAACGTGAGACACCAGTGGCATTGCGATCAGCCCATACTTTGTCTGCTCCAGGGGACACTGTACCAAATTCTCATGAGAGGGAAGTCGTAGAGCATGCTCTGTGCTGGAAAGACTGTGTCTGCATGCATCTGTCCTAATGGGAAACAGGCATTAACAACAGGCTCTGCCCTATTATTGGGATCAGCATTTTGAAGAGCTGTACAACTGGTGTATGGAAAGTCTGAAGAGACTTTCTGACCCAGATCCTGACATGTTTGCAGGGTAATTACTGTGACTGGCGGCTTGATACGTTCCCAGTTCCCTATTGGGGTAAATTCCTAATGTCTTTGAATCTGTCATTTAAAATTTCACTGGTCTTTCTTTTCTTCTTTTTAGTTACACTTCTTACATTGTAACTATGGTAACCCGCTGCTTCCATTGCCAATGAGAGAACATAGATTTGGTTTCTAAGTTAAATAATGCTCTAAAGGAGCAAGCAGTATATTTTTTAAAAAAACCTGTTACGTTCTGGTTTCACAATATTGGACGTGGCACATGTATAGCAGAAGTTTGCAAAGAAGCAGTTGAACAGCTCTGGGCATTTAATTATGAATCTAAACAGACAAGGGCACTTGAAATGGGCAGATTTTGGTTATGCTGCTTTTAATTTTTTTCTGATGATTAAAACAGATACATATAATTACTTCCCTTTTTATAAGTATTAATCATGGAAAGTTTTCGGATCTAGTCTGTTCTTTTCATAGTTGAGGAACCAACAATTAGCAAAGTTCAGGGTTTTGAGGTTATTCTCACTCAAGCTGTATCTATACTACAGCAAAATAAAAGTCATAACAACTACTAATTACTAGTACTTATAGTACTATATACTTACGTATTATATCTAAGTACTTATACTAATAAGTACTAGTAATTATTAGTTTAGTTAGGCTGAATTTACCATGTAATTGCTCAGCTCTGCACTTAACCTGGGTTAAATTGATGTCTACCAGGCTTCTCTCCGACCATGTTGCTCTGTTCTCCTTTGTAATTAATAAGTATCTTGTGGGGAAGTATTTCCAACATTATGTAAACATCTCATTCTTCATCAGGTTTTCAATTTTATCTATACAGACTGTTTTATTCCAGGAAATAGTGTCTGCTACTCTCATCATTTATTTCGATGCGCACGTGCTCCCCGGTTTGCCAGGGACAAGCCTGTTTTGGCTGACGGCTGTGTCCTCTGACAGCTCCTCCTCATTCTCTAACCAGTTCTTTGCTTTCTGGAGCGGCATTCTCCAGGCTTATCTTGTACTTTTGCTTCCCCATTCTGGAATCCGTCATGTCTCTAAGGGTTGTAATTCTTTTAATAGAAAATGGCATCGATATTTATGGTGTGTATAAACCCAATTTACTACCCAAATGACAATGTGATTGGTGTAATCCTGCTCCCAGGTCCTGTCAGTGACTAGAGTTAGGGAATTTGTAGGCATATGGATGTGTGCATGCATGTACCTATATTTACATCTATATTTATCTACCTATCTATCTATGAATGTACCCACCCATCACTTATCTATGTATCTACCTATTTTACATATATATAAGCTGTCCTTGCTTGCCTACCTGATGGTGATATCTGTCTATCCATTGTTCAATAGTTGCATTCTGATAGGGCAACAATAAAATTCTAAATTAAGCCACTATGCGAATTGCCTAAAGGAAGGAAGAAAATTCTTGTCATAGGCATTAAAATAAGTAACTTTCAGTATGTTAGATTAATAAAATAGTAGCACTCATTTAAGAATAAGAAGTTTCAATAAAAAATAATTTTAAAAAAGCATTCATGGTTAAATGACAAGCCTGTGCCTCATAATAAACTGTGAAAGATATTACAATTAAATGAGGAATAAGAGAAGATGCCTGACATCTCTGCTATTAAGAAAAGGGTTCTAGAAACTCTAGAAAATACAGGAAGATAAATAAAAGCTAGGCAATGTAAAAAGTAACAAAACCGTTATCATCTGTAAGTTGCGCAAGCACTGTGCACATGACCTAATGCACCATAGATCCTCAGTAGTTAGGGATAACAATGAGTCAGTGCCTCAAAATGCAAGATAATCAACTAGAAAAGTGTTATGAGAGGTTAAAAAGTGTCAGTGCAAAAAATCTGTAGTAATAGATAAAAATTGATACTACTTTTATACCAGCAGAATGTAAAACATGGAACAATACATTCACAATAGCCAAAAAGACAGACAAGTTCTAAAAACTGTGCCAGACAAATATGAAAGTTCTACACATTTACCTACTTCTGCGACTATGACATCTAATGTTCCAGAATGGGGAATGAGGTTCTGGGTGGTGTCTCCTCTCATATTACATCACAGATTTCACACATTCCATCACACTGTCAGTATTTTTGTTTTCAAAATGTGAAACAAATGGATGCCAAGAAAGGTGAAGTAATTTTGTAACCTTAGCCTTAATTTCTTCAGTGTCTTTGGCCCATTTTTTCTAAGGAGGCATTAGAGATGTTTCTTATTTAAGAGAAGCCGAACTAAGAGATCAGTTTTAGGACAGTTAACTGTCAAAAGTTTTTAGTGCATGTGATAGAAGCCCAGTTCAAATTACATTTAGCCAAAGAAGAATAAGGGAATAAAGGAATGACTTGTTCATTTGGCAATACAATCTAGGGTATCTCTGGCACATCTGGACACAGCCGCTCAGACATAGTCATCAGATGGCATCAGTCTTTAGAACAGGGTCTTTCCAGATGGTGGAGTAAGATGCTCTCTAAGCAAAGCTCATGCTTTACCATATAAATGGACAAAGTGCATAGGGAGCATTTTTCTTAATAGGCCTAATAGAAAAGTCCAAGAGAAAATCCTGGTTGGGTATGATTGGGTCTTGTGCCAGCCCTGATCTGTGGGCTTGGAGGCTGGATATTCTGACAGTTCAGGCTTGGAGCCCACACTCTCCTCTTTGGCTGGAGGCTCAAACAATATGGAAAGAGGTAAATAATGAAGTACTTTTATTTCTGGCCTTTCTAAAGAATAAAACAGTACTCACACAGTAGTGCTATTAAAAGAATCTCTTTCTCCAAGGAAGCCCAAGTCGGAGAGTTTCATCCTATGAGCGGCCTGCCGTGTGACATTCAGCAGGGAAAGCCGCCAGTAAGATAGGGCTGGAAGAGCCATTGATGGACTGTCGGAGTTGGGTTTTGTGGAGGGATAGACTCAGGAAACAGAGCGGAAGCAGATGAAAGTATGTAGACAAGAGACCAGTCTTTAGCTTTCAAATGACCGCTTGCCAAAAAATTAAGTTTTTGAGCGATAATCCTTTGGGGTCTTGCTTTAATGGAGCATCACTTGGCAACTTGTGAGAAGTGCAGGATCTGAGGCTTCATCCCCCACCTAACAGACAGAATCTGCATTTTAACCACTGTCCCAAGTGATCCGTTGAGTTTTGAGAAATGCTGCTTAGAGGGTGGTTTCCATGGTGATGGGAGTAAGAAATTGTTCTAGGAGGGTAATACATGGCAGAGGATACAGACAGTATTGCCATATTTTATAGACAGATTTTTTTCCCTAAGATGTTTGATACTAAAGGAATGGAGAGAGGACAGCAAACTTGGAAGTTAGATGTATGGTAGGTGTTACATTTGGTTGGTGAACATAGGGGGACAGGGAAGGAAGAGTTAGGTTTGTTTGTGGGCAAACGAGGAAGACTCCATGTGGAGGAAAGGAAGAAAGCACAGAGGGAGCCCATTTTGGGGCAAATTTCTGATGACAGTTGGCACAGGCTGGATCACAGACTTGGGCGGAAGACAGAACGCTTTTAGAGAGGCCTGATCTTAGGAAGAGGAAACGTTGGCAATAACAAACACTTTTGTGCGGTAAAATGAACAGGGTGCTGGGCTTTCATCTCAAAATAAAAGGCAGATCATCGAAGTATAGAAGAGCTGTGTGAAACAATGTGAGTCTGCCAGGCTAACTGAGACTATTTTGATTGTCAGTGAAACCAACACACTGCTTTTCTGGCTTTTCCACCACGATGAAGAAAAAGAATCAGGGCTGTGATGGTGAGCGCTTGGCAAACAGCCAGTGGAAGGTTCTGGACGGCGGGGACCTAGGACAGAACAAAGCGCTCCAGTGTCATCCACTCTGGTGTCAGCTGCTCTGGGTTTTGTTTGGGCAGAATAATGGATTGGAAGGAATGAGGGTTGAGTCTGGGAGAGATACCACAGTTGCAAGGTGTTTTCTTTCTAATGCAAAATTCCAAAAAAGGTTCTATACCTAGAACCGTGTTGGTGAGCAAGTTTCTAAATGCCTTAGAGACAGTTGCTTTACCTTTGACATTCATAGAAAATGAAAATCAAAATTCCATGATCATTTGAGGGAAAAGTCTATTAATAAGTGATTCGATATTCTGCAGTATCGTATTTTAATGATTAGTAGTGATAACATTTGGCTTTCTACCTCCAGTGGTACAATCTCCTTTGCAGTTTACTTAATCATCTGAAGTTTAAGACTTCCTAAAATAGTTTATATGTTATTTTTATTATAGTCAACTTTTGCAAAAATCTTAGTTTTCAAGTTGTATTAAATTGACTTTAATATTTAAAAAGAGCCCACAGCAAATGTTTGCTAGTAAATTCACTCTCCTGCTACCGCGTTGCAATAAAAGTTTTGTCCCTGCTTCTGCTTAAATGCCATGCTTCCCAGACCCTTCTCAGAACCAGCCAGTGGCCTCCCCTTCCACATGAAGGAAATGGAGTGCATCAAGTGGGGATACCATCAGCTTCTCATAACCAGTTCGTTAAGTCATTCTTTTCTTATCCCATCCCCCTTCCCTCCCTCTTGCTAAAATGGAGAGAATGTCTCTGCCCCTCTCCCAGCCAGCATTTGTGCATTTTTCACAGCCTACTGCTCTTCTCTCCTATCTATTCCCCTTCATCAAGGACCTTTCCCTTTTTCTCCTTAATACTTTCCATCACTAACAGGCTTCACAGTCTCCCATGCTAAACATACAAAGTTCGCCTGCACCTGTCCCCCTTGAGACACCACCATGTCTCTCTACTCACCTTCAGAGCAAAACTCCTTGACTCGTACCCCCGCCACTTCCATGTACCCACTTCCTATCAACCGCCTTCCTTCCTGGTCTGGCTTCTGCCCCCATCCCTGTATCCCAACTGCTCCTGCTAAGTTCGCACAGAAGGGTCCCAGAGACAAACTCCAGGGGCATTTTCCTTTCCTTGTCCTACTTGAGGTCGGTCACCTTGCCAGCCCTCACCCTTCCCCACTCGTTCTCAGCACCATGAACAGGTGTCCAAATGCAGTCTATCGGCTGACAGTGCCCGAGAGCTGGTTCTGGTCCCGAACTGCCGTCATGTGGCCCCCAGACCTTCCGTCCCACTGGCAGGTGATGCTCAGCTCCGTCCCAGAAACACCTTCAAACTTGACATGTCTTCAGCTGAACTCTGATAGCATCCTTGCTGTCTCTCCAACACCCTCAGTAAGTTCTTTTTCAAGTGGCCCCATAAGGTTAAGTAAATATAGTTTGCAATTTTATGTACAGTCCTTTGCCTTTATCCATGCATTTTATGCTTTCAATTGCTGAAATATGTCACATACTTTTCTTTCAATGGTGAACATCTCTATTAAGGATTAATTCCATTAATAGCCCAAAGATAATTCCAATGGGATGATCTTCTTTGCCTCTTTCTACTTGATTTAAATATTTTAAAGTCACATGTTGTCAATTAGTGATTATATCCTCCATGTTGTTTGGATCTTATTTACCGTATTCCAGAGGGAATCGTTTCGATGGTCTTATCTGTCAGCTCTCCTTTACCAGTAGGTATTTCTGGAGTTCAATTTCAATGTGATCCATTCCTACTAGCCATAATCAATCAATGGGAGATTTCGATGCATCTTCCCTTTCTAATGTTAATAGATTCCTTAATATGCAAAAAGTTTACATGTGTGCAGAATAACACCATTTTTACTTTGATATCCAATTTATTTATAAATTAGCATTCTTCTAAATATCCATATTTTATTTATGTAACCAGTAAAGCAAAAGCTTATTGTTTAAACAAAGTATATGTCCATAGACATTTAGACATTGAAACATCTAATGAGATATCCTAATTGTTTTATTCAAATCACAATGTGATATATCTGTGTTTCTTAAATTCTTTAAGCATTGTATAAAAGCAGGTACCACAAGCACACAGAATATTGAGCTTGTTGAAAATTGGATTGGCTCACATAGGCTAATTAGGTCAAAAGTGCTAGTAACTTAAATTTAATGGGGTCTCTTTATTCTTCATTTGGGTTGGCTTCCCTGCATTTCATCAATTTTGCTAACTTAAACATGTCCAGGGTTTTAGTAATCTCGCACACCCTAAAGATAAAGACAGAGAATTCAGACTGCTCACGGTTGAAGGGTCTGTTTATCAACCAGTTTATTCCTGGTTTAGGTCATGATAATTTTTTTGCACCTTCCAAGTAGATTTTACGCAACCAAAGAGGTCCATGCTTTTATAGTTCAGTTTTGTCTTTTATGTAAGGGATCACGTCACTTTCCCTGAGGAATCAGCCCTGTCATGCTTCCAGCAGTCAGTCAGTTTTATTGTTTGGTCACCCTCACTGTTATCCCAGAACATTACCCGATCTGGACACCTCAGCAGCTTACAGTTCATTGTAAGCTTATTTTTGTGCCGCTGCCACCTTCATTGTGTACACGAGCCGCGCTTCTCTGCCGTGGCTGCTTCTGAAGTGGCTGAACCACTCACACCGGAAGTTCAGGTCAGCGCAGCTGTTGGCAATTCCTGCTCTGTCGCTCGCCCACCGTGTGCCCCTAGGTCCTGGCATCTGTTCCCAGTACTGTTCTGACGCTCTCGTGCTCCGTGTATAGTCCCTTCGGCTCTTCCACGCTCGTGGCTGCCCTCATGCACATGTACTGAACACGATGTCCTCACTGTTCAACTTGAAGTACTGTCACTTCTGTCCTCATGAGTTTGTCCAAATTTTGGGATGGAGATAAAAACTAAAATTATGAAGTTGCTTTGATAGCCATCTGCCTTGCTCAAGAAATAGTATCCGAACACCCTCACAGACGATCACCAGCTGTGACTTTAGAACCAGACTGGTCCCTTGGATATAAAAACAGGTGTCTTACATACCATAAATATAGTTAGACAGATGGAATGTTTAGAATAAAGAAAACTACTCCGCACTTATTTTAGTTCCTATTATCTTGGTCTTCCTGAATAATCTACGACTATCAGTAGAATGATATTTAGGAGAGAACAGGTCTGAGAAAGTGAAAGAAACAAACATTTATTTACAGTGTACAACAAAGTGTAGAAAATTAATGAATGCAAAGACCCCCAGTGCAGAGTAGTGAGTTGCCATCCACAGCTAATGTTCATATGACCGTCCGTTTTCTACTTGCTCATGCTTTTTGACGGCATCGGCATTTGTGTAAATGACGTATCTTCATGCTCTTGATGAATACTCTTATTTACATCGCTGTTCAAGTTCAGCAGATATTTTTACTCTTTCACTAGTCATGACACCAGATAATGCGCAACAATATTCACAGAAGTATTATATGCTTGAAATTTTGTAGAGGAAAAAGTCACATTGTTACAATCCCCTTCTGCATGGGAAAAAAACCTTTCCAAATGGCTCTGCTGTATTTTCCCCTCAGGGTGAGTCGAGGCTGACAACATGTGACATATGTTGTGACATTTCTGAGCCTGAGAACACGTCCAATATGTTAGTTTCAGGTGGCTTTACTTCCTTAACACAAATCAGAAAACTTATCTAAAAAAAAAAAAGAATTAGAACGTACAGAAAAAACTGTTGGGCTGCCAAGCCACAGATTCTCAGCAGGCAGCAGTCAGGGATCCCCTGCCTTCTCCCACATGGATTCTGAGTGCTTTTTGACTTGAGTCTAGGAGCAAATCTTACTTTGAAAATTGTCTATGTGTTTTAAATCAAAATAGAAGTGTACATACATTAAAAAACAAAGGAAAAAGTCTTCAACTCATTCTCCGTATCCATGTAATAGGAAAATTACTTGTTAGCTGTTTGGTATATATTTGTTTGTTTGTGTGAGATGGACAGACACAAGAGTACTCTTTGGTTTATACTTTCTATAGACTATATATTCTCACAACTGTCTTTTATTTCCCCATCCAGTAGCATATCGCAGAAATCATTCTCTTGAATTAACTTACTGTTTTTAAGTCACCTTATCCGAGTACACAGAAACTCGTGTGGTCACTCCTGCTTGTGGTCACTCACATCCTCTCTGATTTTTGCGCACCCATCTTTGCACACTGCAGGTATTTCCATCAGGAGAAACCCCTGTAGGTAGAATGGCTGGCTCAAAGGGAACACACAGCTGAAATCCTGATAGGTGCTGGGCAAATCCCCCTTCAAAAGAGGAGGTTGTAAGGAGACACATTCTCCCGACAGTTTCTGAGAATGCTTTTCTCCCCCTTTCCAGCACTAACTGTGGGTGATTTCTGTCTTTTCAAATTTTGTTGATTGGGTAGACAACAATAAAAAGGGAGTATACTTTGTTTTAATTTAGAGACACCTTAGTAGCCTTCAGTTGCGTGGGTTTAATCATGGTAAGGATCGGTGTTGCCCACGCTGAGAAACTCGTGCCTCAGCTGACAGTTACTCTCTGAATTCCTTCTTGGTATGCTTCCTGATTGTGATGCATATGGTGGTAGGGTGGGGGGGTTGTGTCTTTTCATATCTCCACTGAGAGGAAAACTTCTTCTCCGCGGTTAAAAAGGACTGCGTTTCGGGGGAAGACTTGCATGACCTCTTTCTTATTCCTTCGTTCACGTCTATCCAAGACTCCAGGATGGCGTGGTTCAGCACGAGGCTGGGTCCAGACTCACTCTTGCTCTCCTGGAAGCTTACTCAGTCTTCAGACAGAGGCTTTCTTTCAGCTCTTTCTTCCAAATTCAGGCAAAGGAGGCCCTCTGAATGCCAGCGCAGGTCTGGTTTTCTCTTTCTCGCCTGAGACATGTGAAGAACGTTATGAATTTTAATTCATCCAGGTTGGTAACTACATTTGGAACCTGCTCTGCTGCCCCAGCAGATATGGATTCTGAAGTTCATAGGGGGAGGTCTCAGAAGATGAGAAGCTTCTTCAAGGCTCATTCCCAGATACATAAGTCACCTTGCAGGTGGAAGACACGGATCTTTCCACAGACCTTCTCATGAGTTCTTCTGTCTGAGCTTGAGCCATTTAAGAGAGTAGGAGAGATGTGGTAACACCCCATGTCTTCAAAATACCTGGGCCAAATACTTGCTGTGACTGTCCATGATTAATCTAATCTGACTTGTGAAAGTCTCCTTTGTTGAATTTCTCTGGTCATACCAAAGGCTGTCCAATGGGAGGGAAGTGAACATTGCTTCACAGATTGTGTATATAAAACCTAGAAGTGTATGGACAATGTGATGTTGGAATTCATATTTCTAATTTGAGATATATTCCTAGACTGGCAAACATAAAAAAGAATAGTTTTCATAAGACAAAGAAAAGGGAATTGGCAAAAGTTTCCTAAGTTTTTATAAAATTTGAAGACAAACATTTGATAAGTATATTACATTTCCATGTAAACTGCTGTTTCTCCTGGAACTGGCTAGTCTCACAGTCAGTTTGGTGAGCATTCTGCATACTAGTAAAACATACAATTCCCAAGGAGGGCAAGGTCTGCATGTTAGAGTCACACACACACATAAACTCTATCAATATGTGTGTAAATATTAATCACCATTATAAACATCAGCCTAATCATTTGATATTTGTTAGGGTTCTTGTAAATACTTTTGTACTACTCACAAAGGGAATTATGAACAGAATTGGGAAGCCATGTTAATCCAAGAACTTATTAAGTCCAGTTTTTCTGCTAAGTGAACTCATACTCTAAATGTAGGTAAGATCTGAAGAGGAAGAAATGCAAAGGAGGGATGTTCATATAACTTTCCATTCATCACTCACTCATTCACTATCCTTGAGGAAATGCCAGCTTAACAGCACATCCCCAAGTACAACATAGAAACAAGTGGAGTACTTAACTGGATGCAAAATTTAAGATGTGATATGAAAACAGAGAGCCCACCATGAAAAGTACATCACTGAAATCCCAGAGAACTATAATTTTTTGTTAAGATAAAGCAGCTTACTATACTTACCTGGCAGGGGAGATACCACAATCATGAAGGTGGTTTTCCCAGGGCGAGGCTTATCCATTGCACTCCAGATGTGCTGACCTCTGCAATTTCCCCAACTGTGGGAAACTCGACTGCATAATTTGTGGTAGTGGGGGACTGCGTTTGTGCTTTCCCCTGAAAAAGAAAAAAAAAATAATAAAATAAACCAGCTTACTGCCTTCAGAACATGTTAATGATAGTAACACAGAAATGGAAAATTCTACAGTTGATTAGTGTTTGCCGTCTATTGCTCACGACATCTCTTTTCAACATTTTCCTTCCCTGTAGCTTTAAGCTAATGCTTGGAAGTCAGCATCCTTTATGGTGAATGATCCTCATTCTGAGGGACGTATTTTCTTCTGCTTTTCCTCGAGCCAGATGTCCCTCGCCCTGCTGAGTTTATGACGTGCCATTGTTCGTCATTGTCTGCTACCTCCTGCTGTTGTCCCGGGAGGACAGAGCTCTGTGGGTGCTTAAAGTGCACAAGCAAACATGTGCAAACTTTTTAACCTTCTCAGCCTGCAATCCCACTTTACGTTAGAGCCTTAGGTCCACCTAGGCTGACTTTGTGCACAAGCACACGTTTGCAATCCCTCCGATTGGGGTTTGAGTAGTCTCCATCCTGGCAGACGTAAGAAGACAGCTCTAAGACCTGGATTTACTTTTCCTGTGCATCTGATACCTTTCCCGAGGTCTAGGCTAAAACTCCACTCTTCTCTTTATCTCTTACACACCCGTGTGATTCTTAAGCGCCTGGTTTGGTTGCCCTTAATTAGGTTAATTTAATTAGGTTTATTAACATTAGGTTAATGTTAATAAACCCTGGTAAGCATGACACTCAATTGCATTGAAATTCTCCACATTGCTAAAAAGACAGACATCCATAATTAGTCCATATCTATGAAAATGGGTAAAAAAAAGAAATCTGAAGATATACTATGCACTAAAAGGGGGTTACCCAAATGGTGATACACAGCTCCAATACCCAAGGAGATGATTATTACATTAAAAATAACCATAGGTTACAGATTGGCATGTGAAAGTGTCATGGAAGATTTTTTTTTTTTAAGGCTTGGGAAAAGAGAACAGGAGTTGCTTTTCTGAATGTGGGTGGCGGGCGGTGGCTGACAAGGAGTGCTCTGTGGAACAGTGAAGAATTAGGGAAGGTCCCTCTGGGCAGAAGAAAGAGGGTGCACAAGATATCTCGAAGCAGGAGACATGCTAATGGGTAAATCATTCACTTGAAGCATCTTGTACATGCAGGATGGCAGATCGTGGCCCGTAAGACGAGGGCATAGCCTGGAGGCAGACTTGGGTCGGCCTGCCTGAGGAAAGTGCAGAGAGGCCGCTGGCAGGAAAAAGACATTGATTTCTGCGTGTCGAAGGAGGAAGGCGTCATCATTATATTTTAGGAAGAGAAATTTGAAATCACTGAATGGGAACCAGGAAAGACTTTGGTCACCAGGATGAGAGAGGATTATAATTCTGTAAAGGGGTTAAGAGGAGTCTGAGGTCAGCAATGGTGGTGAAAAGAGAAATCACTGCATCTCCTTTTCCAATGAGGTTAGTTGGATCATTCAAATCAGTCCTGACTGAAAATGGTTTTTTTTTTAAATCTGGATAAAATAACCTTTTAAAGAATTCTTAAAAGCATTGAAGAGCTGCAAAGGACTCTACAGAATTGCCTGACCATTAGTTCCTGGCAAGGGCCTAAACCCAGAGACAGCAGGTGACTATGGGACCTTGCCAGCTGGTGGCTCAGAGACAACCGGATAATACCACAACTTTGGGCTTGGACTTGCATGAAGCCCTTGTCCTGCAGGGGGGCAGACATCTAGGGGCAAGGCTCCCCAAGGTCTGGAGTCTCGCAGGAGAGGCTCCCATCTGAAAGCTGGAGCCTCCTGTAACTGCAAATGACAAAGAAACCAGATCAGTCCCACCCAACCTCCGTGTAGCAGACAGGGCTGCCTTGGCCCTGAGCTGAGGGAAAAAGAAAATGGTTCAAAAACAACGACTAAAAGCCCTTGAGGAGGTGCGGTCTAAAAGGGCTGGATTTGCTTTTGCGCTTAGTTACTGTGGGACCCATAGACACCTGTCGAAATAGGCCAGACCCCAAGGCAGGACGATGGGTGCAGACATGGAGGTTAGGAGATGGGGGTGTCGGGTTCCAGAACCATCCCAAGCTGAGGATTGGCCAGCAAGGGAGGTATTCGGGAAGCGTCCCCAGGAGAAGCCACTAAGGGGCAGAGGGAAACAGCAGCTGCCCTTCAAGGCTCCTAGGAGCCAGCTGCACAATAGGAAGGGAGGCAGGAGAATGACTCAAGCACCTGTAATCCCAAAGTGAAGGGGACAGAGTGGCAGCTGTATCCTCGGGAAGGCCGAGCGCATGAGCAGGACATGAGCAGGAGAGATCCCTAAGTGGCCCCGGAGACAGAGGATCCAGGACAGCCATGCTGCCGAGGAAGGGGGCTTGAAGGGGGAAAACGTGAACGGCAAGAATTATACAGATGCAGCAAGGGAAATTCTCAGGTGGGCTGTTCAGCGGTGAAAGGTGGCGGCAGAAAGTTCTCTCTTGAGGGGATGTTTGGGAAGAATTGTTCTCCACAAAGTGCACATGAATACGTTGATAATAAGACACCGACAGTCACTTCTATTTGTAGACAATGTCCCTAACAACACATTCTGCCTGGAAATAATTCTTAGTGCGTGGCGTTCCGCAAGAGCTATGGCTCATCATGCTTGGCCTGTTCTGGGAACTAGAGTATTGATGACAGCAGGCAGAGGAAGGGTGCTTAGTCTGTTCCAGGGAATTCTGTCAGAAAAATTCCAGGAAGGGCCCTTACACTCAGGACATCATTGCAAGGAATCCACAAAAATACTGCAAGGAATGAGTCTGTACACACTTTAGGGTCTGCACCCGTGTAGTCTTTTAGTTTAAGCATGATATCCATGAATGATCTCATGCCTTTACGTAACTCTACAGTTCTATGAATAAACACATTAGATTGTGGATATTGTTGAGGTTTTTGCTGCTGGCCTGAGTCTTGCCCGTGTCTGGCTTCTCCCTGAGCTTTGAACTCTCTCATATCTCCACACTGACGGGAGATCCTTCCTTTTGCTCCCATCCACAGCTCTCCAGCTTTCTTGAGTAGCTCGTCCTGCCGCTGCCCCAGCAATTCCATTTCCTCTTGCGGTCCACGAGCTCCTTCACCATCAACCTCTTCCCCAAAAACCAGAATACATCATTTCAATCCCCAGAACAGCCCCCTGAGAAGTAAGCAAATCCAAACAGGCAGTTTAACTATGTGCACTGCTTTTCCCTTTTTGGACAAGATGTCGTGACAAGGTGTAGACCTTTGTTCCCAGTTTATACATTACTAAGCAATTGCAATATTGAATGTGTTTCCTACATATTTCCCTGCAACCTCGCATACAGCACTATTGGTTGAGTCTCTAACCCAATTAATAGAGAGGAGACTGGGCAAAATGGAAAGATTCATATTACTTATAAAATTCATTCATCCAAGGTCAGTAAAATTCCACTTAATACAAAGTGTAAGAAGAACTCACACAGATTTAAGTATATCATTTAATGAAATCACATCTTCTTTTTTCCATTCTTACTAAAGCATGAGTAGATGTATTGTGATTATATTTCTGTTCATTTATTCAAGAAGTATTTATTAGAACTGCTAGGCTCTGAGTATGCCAAGCTAGACAGACAAGTCCCTGTCATCACGGTCCTTACGTTTTCTGGGAGGGAAGGGGAGGAAGGCTTCAGGTGGTAAACGATCAGAGAGAAGGAGAATGGGTCTCTGTAGCAGCAGAATCATGAAAACAGCTTCATGTCTCTAACTCAGTGGTTCTCACGGGGGGCTCTTTTGCCCCCAGGGGACAGTGCCCATGTCTGAAGTCATTTTTGGTCTGACAGCTGGCAGGGTCAGCAGGCTGCTACTTTGTTGAGGAAGGAGGTCGGGAAGGCTGCTTCACATCCTAAAATGCACAGGGCGCCTCACATGGAGAAGGGTCCAGACACAGAAGTCAGCAGTGCTGAGGTCAAGTAAACCCTCCCCTAACTAGATTTACAATGTGCATCATATCCATGTATACTCATTTGCTCTCCCTGATACGCAAACGTAAAAGTCATTATCATGGAATTCCAACAGGGTTTTCAAGATTAAAAACTGCACATTTTTTCCTCCAAAGATGAGGGGTACACTATTCACAATTGTTTTTTTTCTTAACATATGCAACAATCTGGTTTCCTTTCACAAAATGCTTTCTTGAGGAATGTGACTTTCAAAACTTCACAGCACTGGCCACCACCGCCATTTCACGGAAGCCTCGCCAATGCCAAGACTTTTTTTTTTTTTTTTCTTCAGAAATGTTCTATGATTGTATTTGTGACTTTTGGAAGCAGGAGGGAGTCTAGGAAGGTCACAGTCTGTCAGCTGCTTTGGACTCTCACTGGGTGTCACTAGGATGTCCTATCAGTTTAACTCTCATTTGTGTAGTCAGGAGAGCAAATGACCAGAGATGTATCAAGAGAAATGTTGCTTTCTTCAGGGTACTGCCAAACATTAATTCCAGATTCATGACTCCGTACAAATAGAATTAAATACACTAAATCTTAAGGATATAGACTGCAATTGAATCGTATTCAATCCTGTTAAATTGCCAGGGAAATCGTGAAGTTTACCCAGCTCCTATGCTTTTACCAGTTGGGGGATCATGTTAAAAGCCGCTTCCTTCATTTACATCATCTTTGTCTCCCTAAACTGCCTGCTCTCTGTTGCTTTTTTTTTTTTAATGGACAAGACTCTGTAATGAGTGCTGTCTCAAGAAAGCAACTAATTACAGCACTGTATATGCGTAACATTTTTACCTTTCCCTCTATCCTTTTTGTATCTTTAATTACATTTAAGCATTTCAGGAATCCATTACGTATCGCAATCAAACCTCATCTTGCGTTATGCGGCTCCTCCTCTTTTAAATCTAGATTTCTGAAACGACTGTACTATTTTTATGTTTAACCCCATCTTTTCTAGTTCTCTGGACAAACGACAAGAGGCGTTTCATTCGTTTTCCTGTGAATTCCGGTGCCATCCAGGCACATGAGCTGCCTGGCTAACCCATCTATTATTCTCTGACAGAAAATAAGAAAGAGGGCGGTCACACAAGCCTCGGCTTTATGGACAGACAGAAGCAAATTCTAATCCTCCCTCAGCTTCTAATAAATCACTTAACCTCCTGAACTAAAATGTGTTCCCCTATCAAATGAATGTCAGACTTCCTTTAAGTCGGTGTAGGGATTACATAGGTGGGGAATGAGGGGAGCTTGTCGTACCTTTCCTATAAAACTAACGCATGTGGGTTCCTCTTCAAGAAGGAACACCAACCAGAGCAGTCGGTTTCCTTTTCTCTCATCCTAAAATATGTATCAGTGTCTTCATAGATTTTTCGGTGGAAAATACCATCTGGGCCTTTGGGGACCAAAATGCCAATCAACTTTTCCTCTACAGCAGAAACTAATTATCTATATACATCTCATCTTGAAGTCACCTTGATATGAGAAGATAGGACACAATAACTGAACTGAAAAAGAAGTTTAAAATTCCTTTAAGGACAGATAATTTATAACTGAGGTGCTTCTGTGAGCTTGCAAAACTCTGGAGCCTGCCTTTGTTTTTAGAAAGACACATATGGACGGGAAGTAGGAGGCCCTGTCCCAGAGAGAAAGCAAAGGTCATGCTCCCACAGAAGGAAACATCTTCCAGGGTTACTGCCAGACGGAAAGGGGGCTTCTGGTCAACCAGTTACAGTCACTTGGGATAAATACAAGGAATGTTTCAAGGAGTAAAGCTGATTGTCAAGTTTAGTTAGGTGGAAAGTTTCCTAACAAAAGCCAGAAACACTAAAAGCACATGGTTTTCCCTAAAAAAAATTCTTCAGTTTCACAAGTGTAGATTCCACATTATCCTTGGATTTCCTTTCATTACATTTAGGTGGGTATTGGCAATGAGCATTGAGGAAAATGTCCCTGTATCATCTCTCTCACTTTTGCTTCCATTATGTAGGCCTCTTTAGCTGTTCCAGTATGTATTATATCCTACACTGTGTGCTAAGACGGAGGCAGAGGAAAAGCCAGGACTTGCGTTTACTGAAGAGAACACTGTTGTAAACCTGAGCAGGATTGTACCAATGAAGACTGTTTCTATAATGGAATTGAACAAATCAATAGATTTGTTTGGGTCAACTGTCTGTCAAAATTTCAGACTCAAATAACGATATTCCATAATATAATCAAGACAGCATGCTGACAGGGAATAAACATGGAGATTTATACTATTTTTAAATTATATAAATAGTTTTGACAGGAACTAATGTTTTACAACAAAACTGGCTGTGTGCGTATACACACACAGAAAGGAGGGTTTTACAAAGACCCATGTAAGATAATGAAATTATTGATTAAATGAGAAAATTCAGTGATGCCTAAAGGAAGCCATTCTCAAGGAGTCTTTCTGCTAACTTCAGATGTGTGCCTCATCTCATCACTATAAACTCAAAGAAAATAATAAAATAAAAGGTAAAATAATTAGGATAGTATCCTACCTCAATCTAGCCGTGGGATGGATGTGAGCCGGCAATGGAAATAAATAATGAGAAGAACTGAGACCGTCTCCAGTTAAGCTCTAAAACCTTGAGCTTGCAAAAGTGGAACAATTGTTACCTTTTAAAAACTGGACTGTCTGAGCTCAGCATGGTGAGTTTCCAAGAGGTTCTAATACAGCTGCATGGGACAAACGGCGACCCCTCCCAATGAACCACTTTTTGACTTGACCGCCCATCACATGTTGCTGTGTGGATGGTTTATCAACACTTTTGAATGATGACTGCATTTGGCATTTTGGTTGATGTTTTACTTGTTTTGATCACCCTCAGAAAGGTTCTTGAGAAGTATTGTTCTCTGTTTTTCATTTTTCTCTATTTTTGATAGTCTGCAATTGATTTTAATATTTCCTAGTTTAATCTTTTTAGAAACCCATTAAAAAAATGAATGCTACATGTCTTTACCAAATTCATCTGCACAAAAACAAGTTTAACAAAAAAACTGTAAGAAGGAACAAAGTTTGACTTTCTCAAACATTGGATACTGAGATATGTCAAGGACAAAATTTTAAAGCATTCATCAATTAAGATAAAATGTCAATGGTGGTATTGTGGTCATGAATATTTATGAGGCAAATGACCAAGCGTCCTAATATATTTGAAATGTACTTACAAAAGGTACGTTAAAATGCAAAGATACTGAACTGTTAGGGAAGACTTTGGTGGTCTTCCCTGTCTTTGACCGAATAAGTCAATAGAAATAAGTAAATGAAAATGTAGAGAATATTTACAATGCAATCAATAACGTCGGTTAATAGATATAAATTAAACTGAGTCCTGGAAGCAGAAAATGCTCCTTCTGTTTTTGCAAGCGTACATATGTTGATTCTCCAAAAGGGTCATATGTTAGGTGACAAAGAATATCATACTAAATGTTTAAAAAGGAAGTAATTCTGAAAATATTCTTTGCCCTGAGCACACACAGTTTGATAACAGTGTGGTAGTAACAATACTCTCCTAACCACAACAGTAGCAGGAAAACCTGGTAAATTAGCCTCCCTCACCCCAAAAAAGAGGAGTTTATCCCTCAGTCAGGACACGCACAGCCTAGCAAAATTGGCCTCTCCACCTATTTTCTCTCATATTATCTTCACACATTTTCTTCAAAACACTGACCTGAAATATGTTTTTTTTTAATACTATTTTTTAGAGCAGTTTTAAGTCCATAGTCAAGTTGAACAGAAAATACAGACTTCCCTTACATACTCTGCCCCACACATGCATGGCCCCCCACCCCTCTAGCAACATATTGCACGGGAGGGGCACGTTTGTTACGACCCACCAACGTACCAGGACACGTCGTCATCACCACAGTGCATCCTTTACCTTAGGGCTCACTCTGGACGCTGCATGTTCCGTGGGCCTGGACGAATCCAATGCCGTGGATCCATTACAGGATCACACAGATTATTTTCCTGTCCTAAAAATCCTCTGTGCTCCGCGTGCTCACTGCCCCCACACCCGTCTTTTTACTGTCTCCCTAGTTTTGCCTTTTCCACAACATCACAGAGTTGGAATCGTGCCGTGTGGAGCCTTCTCACATTGGCTTCTCTCACTCAGTAAAATGCATTCTAGGCCCCTCCATATATTTTGATGGCTTGATCGCTCTTTCCTTTTTAGCCCCGAACAATATCCCATTGTCTGGATGTGCAACAGTTTCTTTATCCATTCACCTACCAAAGGGCGTCTTGGTTGCTTCCAAGCTTTGGCACAGGGAATAAAACAGCTGTAAACGCCTCTGTGCGGCTGTCCGTGTGGACCTAAGTTTTCACCTCCTTTGGGTAAATACCAAGGAGCCCAAGGGCTGAATCATACTGTTAAAGTATGTTTAGTTTTCTACGACTGTCAAACCGTCTTCCAAAGTGGTGGCACCACGTTGCATTCTCATCAGCAATGAATGAGAGTTCCTGGGGCTCTGCTTCCTTGTCTGGGCTGCTGGTGTCAGGGTTCGGCAGCCACCATCCTGACAGTTGTGTGGCAGAATCTCATGTTTTGATTTGAATTTCCCTAGTGACATGTGACATGGAGCCTCTTTTCATACACATGTTTACCAACAGTACATCTTCTTTGGTGGGGTGTCCAGATATTTTTACCCATTTTTAAATTGGGTTGTTTGTTTTCTTATTGCTGAGTTGTAAGATTTCTTGGTATATTTTGGACATCAGTCCTCTATCAGACGTGTCCTTTGCAAATATTTCTTCCAGTCTGTGGATTTTCTTCTCATTCTCTTGAGAGTATCTTCTGCAAAACAGAAGTTTTTTATTTTAATGAAGTCCAGGCCACCAATTATTTTCTTTCATAGATTGTTTGGTGTTATATATAAAATGTCATCAGGAAAACATAGATCTTCTAGATTTTTCTCCTATCTTATCATCTAGGAAGTTTATAATTTTCCATTTTCCATTTATGTCAGTGATGCGTTTGAGTTCATTTTTAAAGGGTGTTAGATCTGTGTCTAGATTCATTTTTTTTTTTTTTTGCATGGGGACATCCAGTTAATTGTTCCATCACCATTGTTGAAAAGACAGTCTTTTCCCCATTGTATTTCCTTTGCTCTTTGGTCAAAGATCAGTTGACCAAAGAAAGTGTGCGTCTGTTTCTCAGCATCCAATTCCATTCTGTTCACCCCTTTGTCTGTTATTTTCCCAATAGGACACTGTCTTGACGATGGAGTATCATTCATCGTACTCACATACTTCCTTATATTTTCTATCTCCCCAATCTTCCCTGTCTTGTTCAGCAATGCATTAATAAGTAAAGACTTCTAAATAAATGAATTGGTTAAGTGGGGTTAAAGAGGAAAACAAAATATCGATGACATTCATTCATCCCATTTAGAAGCATGATATGACTGAAACGTGATAGACAAGCAGGAGGTGGCTATTGGTGATGCTGGTGATCAGAAGTGCCTAAATATTGAAGCATACGGGATTTCCTCAAAGGTGTCCTTCAAGGCAAGTTCATACTCGGCAAAGTTTCCACGTTAAGCAAACAAATACAAGACCAGAAATATATTCACTCATTCGATGTAACTAATTACAAAAAAGAAAAGTAAACAAAACTGGGAAACAGCACAGTGGGTTAAATACAGACACAAACGGGAACCAATGAGTCAGGAAAAACATGAGGCTACATAAGGAAAAAATAATTGGCAAATTAACAGAAACATGGTAATTGAAGATGTGACCTGTTATTCTGCTCGACAGATTAAAAGGCAAAACAGACAAGGAAAACATGAATAATTAAATGATAAGGTGATTAATTGCTATATACGAAACTGGCTCCGGGTCTAGTTCTTAAATAACTAGTTTTTCACGATTTAATTTATCTCATAACAAATTATTGAAATCCAGATCTTCTAAGGCAGTTTATTGCTTTTGACTATACTCAATTTACCAAATTTACCAAAATCACTTTATAGGAAGAGTCATCTTAAATATAGTATATGAATTTGAGTTAATTTGAATTAGAAATCTGAATTAATTTCCCATTAATTCTTTCTCAACCAGTGTTGTTTAGATGAACCACAGAATATAAAAAAATGATTTTACTGACCATTTTCTTAGAATTAAGAGTTGCAGATGCACAGAAGTCATTACTTTAGAGCCTAATTCTCTCAAAGAATCTGGTTGAAAAAGGCTACATCCCCAGAACACTCAGTCATCAGAATTGGTTTCCCACGAGAGTCTAAGGGTAGTTTTAAAGAATGCTGATGTTTGCATCTCACCCTCAAAATATTCTGATGGAATGGATCTTGAGCGTGGCCTGGGCATCCAGATTTTTTAAATCTTCCTGGTGGACGCCCCTGTGCAAATTCACAAACAACTGGCCTAAAAATCAGCTAGACATCTTGGTAAAGTGCAGACTCTGCTTCCCTCAGTGTGGGAGAGGTTGGTGATAACCCAGTGACTCCCAAGTCATTTGATGTCACTGGCCCACAGCCCCCACTCTGCACGGCAGGGGTCCAGAGAATCCACCTTCTCTCTCCTCACATATCCAGCCGTCAATGCCTTCTCTCCATCCTTGATCTCAGTCATGACTGTCGTCCTGTTTCACTGGGAAAATGCAAAGCAACAGCAGAGAGATCCCACAAGGTTGCTTTCCAGTCTGCCCACCTGCCAAGGCAGGCATCCCCGTCCAGCCCTCCCTCTGTGACCTCCACCCGTCCCCGCACCCATCTGATGGAAACACCCTCCTTGACTAGGAGAGGACTTCTCCATGCCCTCCACAGCTTTCCCTCCCTCTTCGTCACTCCCAGGTAGTCACATAGGCCCAGGTCACTCCAATCGGCCGTAGGCTAGGACGGTCCCATCAAATCCAAAAAACTAAAAGAAACAAAAAAAGGATGGAAAAAATGTCTTTTGATCTTCATTTCCTCTTTCAGGTACTGCCCCAGGGTTTTCTCCTGACAGCAAAACATCTTGGAAAAAATTGGTTCATTTTGACATCTTCCAATTTCTCCCTCCCATTTTTCTTTTAAACAAGGGATTCTTGGCACCTTGCCTGTAAAAATGGGCTTTGGGGAGGTCACCAGGAATATCCACGCTGCTGCCTGCAATGGCTCATTCGGTCCTTGGCTCAGCGTACCCACTAGCATCCTGGGACACAATCCCCAACCCGGCCGGAAAAGCTTCCGCCCCTCGCGCCCTTGCTCTCCTGTCCGTACCTCCCTTCTCCACCAGCTGTTTCTCCCAAACTCCTTGGTGTTTCCCACGTCTACGCAGCTTTTCAGTCTCTCTGTGGTCCAGCATTAGTTTGTGCATGCTTCTATTTTCTTATTCTACACGTTAGGACCTACATGCCCTCCATCCAGGGTCTCATCTAGTCCAATGGTTTGAAAGCCCGCCTCTGCTGATAATGTTTCTGATCTCCAGTTTGTATCTCCCTCCAGCCCTGAAAGGCAGATTCATGCATTCAAGTCTCACTTAATAGTTCTCCATGGATACCTTGTGCTTATCTCATTTTCCCCCCCAGCTTTATTGAGATATAATTGACACATAACTTAGTAAGTTTAAGCTGTATCATGTGATGATGGGACACACTCGTGTACTGTGAGGTGATTGCCACAGCAGGATTAGTTCACACCTCCACCACCTCACAGAATTATCTTCTCATTTCCATGGTCAGAACATTTAAGATCTCCTCTGCTAGTGACTTGCAGGTGTATAACACAGTCTTGTCAGTCACAGTCCCCATGCTGTGCATTGGATCCCCAGGACTTCCTAATCTGATAACTGCAAGTTTGCACCCTTTGACCCACCTGTGCCCCTTTCCCCCACCCCCAGCCCCTAGCAGCTGTGTTTCCATTCTGTGTCTGTGAGCACGTCTCCTTTGGATTCCGCATACAAATGAGATCCTGAGGGATTAATCTTTCCGTGTCTGACTTGTTTCACTTAGCATAATGCCCCCCAGGTCCACCCCGGTTGTCACACATGGCTTATTCAGCCATGAGGGAGAAGGAAATCCTCATGCCAGAGGCTGCAGTCCCCATCACTGCCCCGCAGTACCCCCTCTAAGGGAAGGACCTCTGCTTCTTCGAGCTCTTCTTTCCTTCAAAGCCTGCATCCACCATTTCAGGCAGTTTCCCAGGTCCGCAGAGCATGCCACTTCCTCCAGTCCTCTGCTGCCCCCTCTTGGCCACCACCATTGTTCTCCTGGGGTGTAGAAGCCACGTGCCAGCCGGATCCGAGGCCAGACTTTCCCTCTGGTACACGGCAGGGAGAGGGACACATAGGACAGACGATGCCAGCTCGGCTCCAACCTTCCAGCAGTTCACTGCTTCTCTGCCAGTAAACAGCAATGTCCTTACACTTCTGCAAGGCCCGACATGACCCTCTTCTATGATTGCCTATGGCTCTCCCCCTCCTGCTCATTGCACCATTGCCAGGGGCCACATAAGCCCCTTTCTGGCCCGGCACACATCAGTCCCCCTTCTAAGGCATGGGCAGTGCCCGCTCCTCCACAGAATGCTCTTCCCTGAATAGCCGCGCGCTGACTTCTCCCCCGCCTTCGAGGTGGTTTGTAGTGTGACTTTCTCCATTGGCCGCCAAAGTGGGCAATCATATGTTCCACCAAGTATTTCTCAATATTTTTAATTTACATTAAGGAAACAGAAAACTATTATTGGCAATATCAAGTGCATATTTTTAAAATGAGGCGACATGCGTTTCACCAGACAGTAAGACAAAAATCTTTCTGAACAGGGCTCTCGTCTGGGGATTTTGTTAAAATGCAAATTCAGATTCAGTCCCTCTGGAGAAAGAACCAAGGATTTGCATTTCTAAGAGGCTCCCAGGTGATGGTCATGGCAGCTGGTCTGTGGACCACAATTTGAATAGAGTGTCTTCAAAGGATTTTTTTTTTTAGCCTTTAGAACTATAAATATTGAAATGTAAAAAGAAGAAAAATAAATCATGTGTTCTCGCTACTCCTGATTTTTCGTATTTCCTTCATATTCATGGAGATTGCATTTTTCTTCCCTGAATTGATTTTTAAAAAGTTGTGAAGTGTCTTGTATGCAATATACAAGCAATGTATTGGCTGCTAGTATATAAAAATAAGAATAAAGACTCAGCCCCTCTGGGCAGTGAGTTTCCATGGATGTGAATGAAAGAGAGGTAGATAGAAGGTTCATGATTCAGTTTCGATTGCTAAGGTGGTGACAAGCACAAAACTGTGTAAACATGTAGCCTTTGTTTTTAGCAAATACTATATGCTCAACATTCCCTTCCACACATTAAAAATCAGAAGTTTAACATTAGCTCAAGATCAACTCAAAGAACTTTGCACACAGTTTCTCTGTAATATCCAGAAACAACTTCTATCATTGATATTTCATCTGCATAACGTGTAATTATATGTTGAAAACAGTTAAAGTGTAAAACACCAATGCTATCTAAAGGAAAGTGTTTCAGGAACTCAGTCTGAGTGAACATACATACATACATCTTGTAGTATGCCGTTTCATTTCTATTATAGAAACAATTTTATTCTGCTTATAGACACAATGACTTTAGCTATGACAACCATCTCATTAAAATGGTATTAAATTTCCCCATAAAGTTGGATGTTTTGAGAATTGATAAAAGAGCCAGCTCATTGCTGTTTTCATAAAAACAGACTTTGAACAATGGCTTACTTGTGGTGCTGTAGGTTTATGTTTTATATTTTGCGCAGAGGTAGTGACCAGGCTGATCTCCCATATAGAAGAGGACTTACACTCTCCTTACACTACATGTAGGCTGGCCATCCGTCCATTAACGTGTTCACTATATACTCATCCTGTGTATGTTCCCTGACTGCTCTTCTGCTAAGTGTCTGCTACTGTGCCAGGCTGACCTTAGGAACAGAACAGTGGTTAAGACGGGCTCTACCTTTGACAATCTTGGTTCAGAAAGGACATGGAAATAGGTAAGTATTAATTCCTCGGCAGAACAGCAAAAGGAAATACAGTATTGTGGGCAGAGGAGACCATACAGATGGACCAGACTCATGCGCAGGGCATCTTGGTTTTAACAGGTCTTGAAGAATTAGAGCTTTAAAAATGTATCATTAGCTTCTCATGGTTTTGGGGTGAGTAAAGGAATTTAATGTTGGAAGGTGCAGAGTATGAAAAACCTGGGGGCAGTTTCAACATGGCCAAGGTGGAGACAGTGAAAGAGGTTGGAAAAAATGGGAACTTGAGAAAGACTAAGGCCATATTTGGGCAGATTTTGTTCTCCCAAAGGAGAACTTTAGATAGAACAAGAGGACACAGCTTTGCCCATGGCACCGACATGATACAAACTAAACTGTGACGTTTACGTAGAACACTGCATGTGTTCCTTCAGCAGCCTAGAACAGATTGGAGTCTGGTGCGTACTTCACAGAAAGAGCCAGAGAAAAACACCATTAGATGCTGCCCCAAAGTGAACACACCCATCCGTGAGCCATTTATAAAATGTGGTTGGTTGGGTGTTTATGGCAAAAAAGCTAGGAGCTGGAAATTGAGGGGTTTCTGGAAAGCAAAATGTCTCAACCTTTTTATTTTGTAAAACCGTTTAACTTAAACATGTATTTAATCAAATTATCTTGCACTATAATGAAAACCAGCAGCTCTCTGAATCACTCTTTCCCATCTCTACAACTCCAGAGCTATGCACTTTTAACAACTTAAGCTGTGTCTTCAGGTATTTACTTCCTATTTTCTATATAGCAAGGATGTGCTGTTTTTGAATTTTTTAGTTTTGCAGATTATCCACCCATTATTTATTGATTTATGTCTCTTGCCAATTCTGCTCATTAAACACTTTTTTTTCTCCTACTCCCCAGCTCCATATAAGAGTCACTAGTTTTGGCTAAATCAGTATACTTTATGTTATTAAAGCTGTATACCTTATTCACAGCCAAACCACATAATGCATGATAATTACATTCTCATTTTGTACAGCTCTTTGGTTTTCCCTGGAGTTAGTCATTGCCTTTTATTTGCTTTCATAATTTTTATTTAGCTATTATTGACTTATCACTAACTGCTACCACAGAAACATACATCTGTTCTCAAAAATATTCAAACAAATCTGTGTCACTTGGACAAGTTGCCTCCAGGCATGGTATATAGCTTCTCTATAGGATTTCTCTTCACCCTTTCTCTTGGTATTTCTTCGGCTTCTCTCTTGTCTTGGCATTCCTATGTCTTTACCCTCATTTTTTTTTCTCTTTTGGCAAAGCTTACTCTTTAATACTTTCCTGTGAAAAGAAGGCAAATTTTCGAGAGTTTGAATGTCTACAAATATTCATACTTGATTATTTTGCTTGACATGGGATTTTAGGTGGGGAATAATTTTCCCATGGGATTTTGAAGGCATTGCAAAGTTTCGAATCAACACAATGATTACTTTTATATTGAGGTAGAGTTCCTTGACGTTGAAAACTATAAACTAGGCTAAGTTCTTTATTCAAAATCGTTAATTGTCCAGTCCTTTCCTCAGCTGTCCACCAACTGCTAACAGCCAGAATTCTTCTCCCAAGTAATTGACCAACCCTGGGAAAAATAACTTCAGCTTCTGTTGCGGGTGGTCCCCCAGTGAAAGATTACAGTCTCTACTGAGTTATTCTATTGTGAAGTCCACCAATAGAAAACAAAAGCCACCAGCTGACATTTCTGTATGTCACTTTCAAAATGGATTGCACAGTCCTGGATGACCAAATAGTCAGTCTAAGTATTAACATGATGTATAGACCAATTCAAACAAAAAGAAGATAAATAAGGAACTCAGAGGAAAGGAAAAATTATCCTTAAGAAAACATACCTCTATTTCTTGTCTCTCAAAGCTGGATGCTTTGTGCTTTAAGTTTTAGCTTTTCTTCTTTATAAATATGACAGAGCTAAGTGAACATTATGTATAAAATATTTAAGTATGACATATTTATGTTCATGGACAAAACTGAGGAATATCTAGTAAGACAGAATCAGCACAGAGATAAGATGCATTGTATTATCAAATGAGACTCTGAAACGTACCCTGGACCAAACGGTAGTAATAACTCAACACAGGGAAAGCAAGCTCTGGGGTCATCCACATTACTCAGGGTCATCCACATTACTCAAATTCTTCCTTGTTTCACTGGGACATTCTCTGGCCCTCACTTAACACAGGAGGTCTCTAAATAATTCCTGTGGGAACATCATCTATACAGGTGGAGCCAGTTCTCTCTGAAAGATCCCCTTTTACAGTCATACAATTACACGACTTACGTAACATTTTCTGGGGCACCATATTCCTACACCGGTGAACAATACTAGCCATGCCAGTTACATTCTGTTAAAAGCGGACCACACATATGACTCCCCTACCAGGAATTAACGTTACGGTATTTGCCAAGACCTGACATTGATAACCTCACAGCAGGAGGGGCCCTGGTCCCCTCTCTTTGTCTCAGTGTCCCCAGTAAAGAGAAAGTGGACTCCTGGGCTACCACTAAGGCTTTCTTTCCCAAGGTGTTAAGATTTTGGCATTCTGTTTTTTCCTCAACTATTTTAATTTATTTTAAAAAGTTTTCAAACACCAAATAATACAGAGAATGAGCCAAGACTTGAATATTCAGATAACATTTAAGATATTAGATGAGCTGATGTCAATATTTTAAGGCACGCACATGAAAGCAATAGTTCAAGTGTGCTGTGGACTTCTTAGCAAGGAATAGGCCCTTGTCTAATACAAAAATGATTTTACAAAATGGGAGCTCTATCTGGACATATCCCATTTCTTTGTTCATCACTGTTATGGAAAGGTCTGGCAACATGGTCCATATTACCTTCAGACTAATTTCTGATTCTGGGTAAGCCTATCACTTTAATAGTCATTATAATTCTTCTTCAGCTCTTACCCTATCCTTAGAAAATTAATTCCCCAAACATAGTCCACCTATATTTCAGGTTGTGATACCTACAGAGAGTTCTTGTTTGGCTAAACCAGATGACGCCCACTGGGACAGCCTCATGCACCGCACGTCTCCTGCCCAGGATTCTCACAAACAGGGACTCTTCTGCCGTCAAACTGAATGTGGGGCCGATGAATCTCCAGACTTCTGACCAAGGAAGAGTTGTATAAATCAATGGTGCTCTCTAAATAATATATGAGGCTGGATATCCAATACGTTTCACATTGAGGTCTGGGAGGAGAAGGCTTTGGCTTAGACAGAGTAGAGATTAATGAGATGGTGGACGTATCCTGCTCTGTGGGTAAATAACTCAATATTTGCCAGGAAGTCATTGATGGAAAACAGTAGAGCCTGCATTCAAGTGTTAGATATTTTGAGACCATACTCGATAGAAATTAATTAAGTGCTACAATGTCTGTGATTAAATAAGTCTTTTGGGGAAACTAGAAAACTCACTAAAAAAGTAAAAAGAAGAAGGAGGAAGTGGAGTCTAAACAACAGTGCAGAAACGATAGACTACGTTGTAAGCACAGTGCGTTGAAGGCATGGTAAGGACAGCCCTGCATGCTCTACATTTCTCAGGTCCTTGTGTCATTCCATCAGTGTCTGTTGGGAAATGATACTTGAGTCCTGAAAAAGGACAGCAATTAGTCAAGGGAAAGTCAAAGGCTGGTGGGAGAGGGGTCTTGGAAGAGGGACGTGGGAGGAGGCTTAGCTAGAGAGAAGGACAGAGTACTGAGAAAAGGGTGGTGAGCAAGGGCCACGCCGTTCCTGTCGTCTTTGGGATGCCAGGCACGTGGGAGGTACAGACACATTTTTAAAAGTTATGGGGAAAGGAATATAGCCTTGGAATTCTAATTCCTTCACAGTCATGCTTTATATATGTGCTATTGCCTAAATATTGGCGTACCCCCCAAATGCATAGGTGGAAACCGAGCCCCCATGTGATGGTGTCAGGAGGTGGGACATTTGAGAGGGGATTCGATCACAAGGATGGAACCCCCTTAAATGGGATCAGTGCCCTTAAGAAGAGACCCCAGGGAGAGGAGACTCCATGAGAAGACTGTGAAGCAAGAAGTCGCATCCCGTCAGGTGCCAAATCTGCCGACAGCAATTGTTGGTCAACAGACCAAGCTGACCTTGGACTTCCAGCTTCCAGTACTGTGACGAATGAATGTCTGTTGTTTATAAGTGACCCAGGGTCTGGAATTCTGGTATAGCTGCCCAACAACCTGGGAAGGTGGGCCTGGGATTCCGATGGATAAGGCTAGAGAAGTTTAGACCCTAGGTTTAGTTCATGTTCCAAGTGGACTTATTTTCTATCCACTTCTAAATCCATATTGGATGAGACAAGCACAGTTTCCAGAAAATGAAGCTAAATTGGTTCGTTCCCCCAGTATTAACCCTGAACTAAAATGTATTTCTATTTTTGTAGGATTTATTTCTTAATCTATGTAAGTTAATGAGTTCCATCTAAAAGATAGACACAGACAGAGGACCCCAATGAAAAATCAGTTGGAAAACACAGGAAGAGAATGGATTTAGTCAAAAGTTGGCAGTTAACCTAGTTAAAATCTGGATCAGCAGTGAAAAGGAAAATGCCAGATTAAAAATAATTAGCAAACCTGGGGGAATGAATTAACCACACAACTCAATGCATACAACTCAGGTTAAACATGTTGGGCTGGTGGAGTGGGGAGAAGCATAAAAAATGAAACAAAATGACAAAATATAATAATGCAGGCGCCAAACCATAGAAAGTCAGCTCTAAGGATTTTTATATTGGTCGGTAGGGGAAAATCTAGTAGAAAGGCACATTATTAGATTCAACTTTTATGCACAATATTTTAAATCCTGTCTTGAACCACAGGATATTTTCATTCGAAATTGTTTACAAAATATTCATTGATCTTATATTTCTGTGTCTTATATTAAGTCCTTGGCTATCTGGCCTGCTTGAGTTTGGAGATAACAGTGATGATTTGGAAACTGGTTATGAGAACTGCATGGCAGAATTATTATGTAATTACTGCACGTGATTTAAAACAAGTTAGTCCATAGCCTCGATAATATGATTGTTAACATGAGCCAGCTAATATTTATTGAATGACATGTGCAAAAATAATATAAGATATATTTATAAACCTATTTGTGTAAGAAATTGGAAAAGAATTTATTTACCTAGGGAATCAATAGTGAAGCCAAACGAAGACCATATGGGATTCTCATACAGTAAAAACCCGATAAAGCAATTACAGAATATATCTTCATGTTTTGTTATCTTTAAACCTTACAGATGGTACAGTCGAGATGAGTATTGTAACAGCATTACAATTGCATATGATCCATTAAGAAATTCACATTGGCTATCATTTTAACATTCCAACCCGCTGGTAAATCTACCTTAAAGACGTTCACCTACGGTCGAATGATATATTAATGTGGATTCAAAGTTCCTATGAGCATTAATGGAAACTTTGATCCTTTAATGAATGCAAAGGCAGGATGTTAGGAGGAGCCCTAAGATGATATATTTAATTTATTCCTAAAATATATAATACCACTTGCTGTGACTTTTCCAGCTGGAGTAATTGGTTGCAATTAAAATAATGAGATCCTCCCAATAATGATACATGCAATACAAATGCAGAGTGATAGGCAATTTGTAATTCCTATGTCATTTTTATGTGGATACATTTCTTTCTAATGATCATAATCTTTTGAGCTAATAGGAATACATTTTGTCATATGGATTATATTCTGGGAGACTTATTTTTCAATATAGCTAATTAGAAATCCAGTTGACTGGACATAAAAAAGTGTAAAGTTATAATTTGGAAATAACTTTGGAACACTGTGGTATCACAAAGCTGAATACATGCTTAGTCTATGGCCAAGCATTCCCACTCCTGGGTAAATATCCAGTGAAATGATATGTGCTCACTGAAAGGCAGGTGTAGGAATGGTTATACTGCCACCCTATAGTATTTTTAAGCCACAGACTTTTGAGAATAAAATTAAGTCCTTGGCTGTCTGACCTGCTTGAATTTGGAGATAACAATGATAATTTGGAAACTGGATATGAGAACTGCATGGCAGAATTATTGTGTAATTACTACTTGTGATTTAAAACAAGTTCATATCCTAGATAATATGATAGTTACTATGAGCCAGCTAATATTTATTGAATGCCATGTGAAAAAATAAATTTATTAAGTGCCTGTGGGAAAACTGCTCTTAAGTATATTTTTGTATATGAACTCCTTTAATCCTGAAAACAACTATAGGAAATATTACTTTGCCCTTTCTGAAGATGGAGAAAATGAGGCATAAAAAGACCACTTGTCCAAAGTGAAATAAATAGTAACTAATATTGTGAAGAAAATAAATCAGAAAAGTGTAAAGGAGTCTGATCAGTGACTTCATTCTGTGGGACCCAGGCTGGCCCGTTTGGACGGGATAGGTACACGGAAACCTGAGCATCGGGAAGGACGCAGACACGCGAACACCCTGGGGGAGGCCGTTCCAGCTGAGGAGGCAGCAAGTGAAGGGGCTGCAGGCAGGAATTCGCGTAGCATGTTTCAGGTCCCAAACACCAAACCCAGGCGGCTGAAACAGGGTGGACAAGTCAAGTGACAGCGGACAGCAGGGACGGAGAAGTAGATGCATGGCTTTTTAGGCTAAGCTAGGAGTCCTGCTTGCATTTTAAATGTGCTTGGAAATGCTGGGGGTGGAGGGGAGGTTTGAGCAAGAGTGAGGATTTATTACCCAAAATGTGGAATTGTTGGTGAATAGTTCCTGGACTGTGGAAGCGTGTGAGTGGCAGCTGGGAGACGACGAGCAGTCTCGTGTATCAGCAAAGATGAGGCATGGGGTGGCCCGGAGAGCAGGGGCAGCAGTAGAAATGAGGAGAACTGGGCACATTTGCAGTATAACTCACAACTAGAATTAACAGGCTTAAGGATAGAGTCCAGTCGTGGCTGTGGGAAGACAGCGAGAAGGGAAATAGAAGGTGTGAGTCTGGGCTCCCGCGCTGTTTACTGGGGAGGAGAACCCAGGAAAGAGAGACCTGGAGTTTGTGTGGCGTGTGGAACCAACAGCTTTGTTCCCGAGTTACTCGTGTTGAGTTGCCTTGTAGGCTTCCAAATGTAGATACCAGTTAGGTAGCTGGATTTAGGGTTTGGGGAAGAGGGCAGATAGGGCTGGAGACAAGAATTGAAGGGTCCTCATGCTACGAATGCTACACAGGACTATGGGAATAGATGCCATGGCCCCTGGAGACAGAACGGCAGGAGGAAAAATGGGAGAAAGTCCTGGGAAGCCCCCCCCACCGCCTCCCCCACCCCACGGCAAAGTTAAACAGTAGAGGTGGCAGAGAAGATGAGAAAAATCCTGTAACCATGTGCTATCATTGGAGATAAAGAAAATGTGTTCACGGCAGAGATGACATAATAAAGGATTAAAGCAAGCACCATGGCTGAAGAATTTTAAGGGCTTTTTAAGTAATTCCCAAGTTAATAGCAATCAAAACAGAAACATTGAAATGTCTGCAGGTCTCTGTTTTGTGTGCTTGTGTTCATGTGAAAGAAGAGCCTCAGCTCTTTAGAAAACTTCTGAAGACAATCCTTATCATACAGCATGAGGTTAATTTTCCTGATAGTTGGTCCCAAGAAAGATCTAAGTTGAGAAATGTGAATTTTTAATTTTCTTGAGCCAGCAGTAAGAGACCAAGAGCTGTGTCTCTCTGCAGGTGCCACTGTGGCTGTCTCTACACCTTCCAAGTTCATCTTTCTTTAGTGCACACCCAAAGTGGCTACCTGAAAAATGATGGTCCCCCATTACCTCATTCACTGATGTTTTGTTAATTTAGGTTTCCCAGTGACCGGCTCAAATGAATGCCCGACGGCAGCTCAGCCAGCTGGCAGACCTCCCAGAGGGGTCAGAACACCGCCTGCCTGGCTATTCATGCATTTGCCGAACTGTAATCAAGATCACCTAAGTTTCCTAAGAGATACCACCGTGGAATAAGGATGTTGTATGTATTAGAGTTTGTTCATGAAAAAGCAGGGTTCTTTGAGGGTCCATGAAAGCTACAGATTTAACAATTTGTATTTTCTTAGGACGCGTCCAAAGAAAGCATTCCTCTTCTCCCACAGGGCGAGAGTAATTTCTGGGGAAGGTGTGGGAAAACGTCCTGTCGCCTCTCTGCAGGATGGCCATCTTTGGAGCAGTGCCCGCCTGCTTCCAAATGCACCCATTTCCTACTCTAAATTGAGGCAGGCTGGTATTATTCTCCACGGCTAAGTTATGTTGTGACACTTCCATGCCTCGATGCTAAATAGCGGGGACTTGCTGGGGAGGCAGTAGCCATGGTGGGCCCGTGGACTCACTTAAGAGGAAGCGTCTTAGCCCCTAGTCTGGATTCTTGGGTGGACGCCATATCCTGCCCTCTATTACCGAAAGCAAGGGCAGACTGTCACATGTGCTCCCCAGTCTCCAGAGCTGCATCAATCACAGAATACCACTGCCACCCCTGTGTCCTGTGCGGGGCCGCTTCTAATTCCTTGGCATGCGTGGCTCCAACACACCCTGCTTCTCACAAAATTTGGTATCTGAGCTTTGTCCTATTTTACTCCTGATTTTACAGAGCAGCAAGTTGGGATAACAGTTCACTGTATTTTAGAAATGCTGACAGGCAGGAGAAATCAGCAAGGCGTGTTTAGGAGTTGGAGAGATGAGAAGGTCAGATCCTGTGACCTGGCAGCTGTGTTGCCTGCAATCTGTTTCTGAGTCGCCTGTGAATACTTCAGGACTGTCCGTCCCTTCTGATCCATTCAGTGCGCTTGTCCTCTCGTGACCGACCTTCACCCATCCCCAAGGTTTTAGAATGTGCTTTGTGCACCGACTTATCTTTACTTCATTGTCATTTTTCTTCATAAAATACAGTGTGTCACTGATCCACACAACAGTGTATCACGTAGACGTCTCCTCTTTTCCTGAGTCATCTAGAAAACACACACAGTCCATGGCGGGATGCCCACGGATGGGTTTGTCACTGAGACTGTCTTATGTCTTAGGATCGTGTCCTAAAGGACCTCTGGACACCCCCAGACGCTGGAGACTCTCAGGGAGTTGAGGCATGAGTAGCCTCCACCAAAGGCAGTCCCGCACATCCATCTGATGTCTCCATCTGCTTACAAACAGGCAAACGAGGGAGCTTCCAGATGAAGACAAAGCACAGAGTAAATGTAAAGAATGAATCAGGACACAGTCCACCAGAACCTATGTCCTGAGGACTCTGCGCTCCTAAGAACTCATACTCAGCAGCCTCAGAAGCTTCGCTGTGAATTTAGTTCGACATTGGTTGAGAGAGAAGCCAAACAGAGATTTCTTGGTCTAATGTTTCCTTTTGCTTGTAAGAGTAAACATACACATTTCTTTGTAGAAACGTAGCCCTTCCTTCCTCTGCACCCACCACCCCACACACTAAAATTGTGGGAATGTTTTACCATGTGGGCTTTTATGAGGGACAGTAGGTGATACGTACAATAACTCACTTACAAAACTACAGAAACTCTCCTCATATAAGCACATGGCTAATATGCTGTCTGGAGAAGACAGGCATGAGGTATCACATTTGCTCTCAGTGAACACATTCTTGAAGGTCCTGGAAGGGTGTGTCTGTAACATCTGCATAAACTGTCAGCCCCACAAAAACTTAGCATGAGCTTCTCTCAAACATTAATCCCAACTGAAGCCTTTGCCTTTTTTCCTGTCTGCAGACATTTCTCTCTCACCAGGAGCAATATTTCCTTTGTCGCAATAGCCCTTGATGGGGCTGCTGTGCTCAGAGCTTCCTCTCTCTGGTATTTGAAGAAGCAGTTTGCGAGGAATGAGAATGACAGAATAGGTGTGGACTGCTTCTTTTTTTGCATCTCTGGCTGAGAGGCTCTGTGTGAAGAGTCAGGTGGGTGACTCACCTTGACAGCTGCCTATGATTATAGGAGAGTATCTCTCCTTCCGCAGAGGCCACCCTTCCTGATTCAACTTGATATTCTGTCCATGCCAGAGGATCCGCGACATTTACCCCCAAATCTTCCCTCTCTCTGAATGCAGAATGCAATCAGAACCTGATCATCCCCGTCATCTGAAAAATCATTTCTGGTTCCATCAGCAGCACAGCAATACTTCCTTATACTTTTTAGATACATTGAAAAAAAACAAACAATCTGGAAATGATTCACGCTTCCTGCTCCATTTTGGCGAGGCCATGGGAGCCCAAGCGTCATTACTTTCAACAACAGGGATAGAAATGTCCTTATGCAAAGCACATCCTACTCTCTGGAATAGATCAAACTCTAGAAATATTGGCCAGCTGCCTCCTGGGGAGAACCGAAAAAAATAATAATAATAAGGCAAAACTGCTGAAAATCTATGCCCCCAAACCAGGCGATAAGAAATTACTTTGCCGTAGTTGAATGCAAAAAAGAGTATACTATAAAATGTGGAACTGGAACTCAAAAATTGGAAATAAAAGCTGGGACTTGAGCCCCTTCACGAAGTGAGATGGTAAACTGGTGTATAATTACTCAGAAATAAAAGGGTCGGGGTGCAATGTTAACACTTCACATGCTAGGCAGCCCTTCTCTGCACGCAGAGCATGAGGATCACCCTCACCACACGGAAGGGATAGCCAGGGGGCCGTGCTTCATGGTGGTCCATTCATACAGGCACAGGGGACTGGCTGTGTTCAAAGAAGGAAGACACCACCCTATTGGACCATGATAATACAATTATTACAGAGGCATTTTCAATGACATTCAGCCTTTAAATAACGTGTTTTTTAAAAAACCCAAAGCAAGAAGCAATTTCAGTGAAGCGCAGTATGAAACAGTCCCCAAGGTACATTTTCCCTTTGAATATCCCTCCCTGCTTTATCCTGGTCAATGCTGGCCAAACACAAATCCCCTTTCAAGAGGGCTGAGGGTAATGCGATTCAGGTTGGGACTGATGCTGGCAGTCGTTTAAGGTTGGGCTGTATAAAGAGCTCAGTTATTTCTACTTTATTTTATTCTTCTTTAGGAAGAGCATTCCCCTAAATACTCTGCTCACATCCCATATCCATCCTAGAGCACGTTTCCTTCTGTGTCATGTAACCATGTTACGAGCATGGATTCTGCTTCTCTGAAAAGGGCCCTCCACGCCCTCCAGTCCACCTCTACTCAAGCCGCCGGAATGATCTAATGCAATTATATATCGGTTGCTTTAGTGGACCACTGGGCATCGCGACTGAAATGAACCCCTGCTCGCCATGGCCCGTGCTCCAGGAGCCGGCGCCTTTCTGCCTCCCTGAGCCCAGCCCTCCAAGACCGTCTCTCCTCTTGCTCATCATGCTCTGAACACACTGGGCCTCTCTGGACCCTCTCCAATCTTTCACCTTGGCGCCTGGGCAGTTCTCGGTCCTCCTCCCAAAACACCCTCTCCCCTCATTGTCCACGGCTGCCTGCTCTGACCGTTCCGTTCTGCAGCTCAGACATCCCACCCGCCGGATGCCGTAGCCACCCCGTCCCTGGTCACCCTCAGTCCCTGACTCTTTCTATCTCTTCAGAGCAGCTGGCCCTATTGGATGGTCCCCTCTGCTCCACTGCCCTGCCCATGCCCCTCACCGTCTGGGCAGCATCTGGCCCATATCCATTACTAGCCCCTGGTGACAAGGAGTCTTGTCACTTTGTCTCTCCAGCACCTAAAAGCGCTTAGCAACTGAGAGGCATTTTCAGTGGTACTGGCTGAGCTGATGCGTGGATCCCTCCTTGTTCCCTCCGAGCAGCAGGCGGCAGGAAGGCAGCCAAGCCCCATGAGTGGGGTTCTGTCCTGAACCTGCTGCCTGTCCTTGACCCTTGGGGGCCTTGCCTTTCCTGTGAGGTCAGAGGCTATGGTGACATGGCCAGGAGCTCCATTCCCCTCCACCCCAGCCCCTCCTACTGGCCCCTGCCACGGTGCCAGCATTCCTGCTTGCCATCCTCACCTCAGACCAACATCTCCTCACTCAGAACCCGTGAGTGCCCACATGAGTGACTTCACCAACGCCTTGTTAAGTGGCAGAGATTACTGCCACGGTGTTGACATTCCAACAGCAAAGATGACACTGTCCTAGCGGGCGCACCAAGTGCTGCACTGCTCAAGTGTGGCTCTGAAGGACTCGGCGCGGCGCTGCAGAGGGGACCTTGCGCATCCTTCTGGTGTGGTGGGACGATGGTGTCTGATTCCCAGGAGGATGCTGCCCCTAGAGGCCATGTCTCTTTGCCTCTCTGACTCTCCGTTTTCTCGTGGTAAAATGCGATTGGCATGTGCCCCACAGAACACTGGGCAACTTAAATGAGTAAATGTATGTGCAAAGACAGTTTAGACTGTAAGCACTGTGTGAACATGAGATACTTAAAGACCAAAGTCATCAGTAGACAATGGGCTGGGCTCTCAGGGCATTTTCAAGTAGTTCACTGGTATGAGTCTGTGGATGAATTCCCACAATTGATGAGCATCTCAGCCTCAGGTCACTAACAATTTTCACACACAAGGCATATACTGTGTTATTTTAGGATTATAAAAAATTATACTGTATTTTATGACAGGCTGTTCGAGAATTCCCTGATGGTCATTTCTAAAGTGACATTCATGCCACCGCATATGATGGAAACCTTATTTCCACTGCAGTCCGTTTAGATCATGATAATGTCCTTGGTCAACTCCCCTTACATATATTATCCAGCACTTTGAAAATATCCATTTTAGCTGCTTGAGGAAAACCCTGCTTAGCATCATTTCAGGCACCTCCATTACATCCTAAGCCTCCTTGACTTCTTTTCAGTTAGTCGACCCACTGCTCCGCCTTTAGCATTGTAAGTCCTCATCGCTGAGACACATCCTTCACAGCACCCCCTTTTATTCTTGTACACGCTCCTCCAGTTCCGTTTGGTGATTCTTTCTCTCCCTTCCATAACTGAGGTCCACTTGGGAAGCTCACATTTCCATCGGTGAGTGCACCTTCTTTTGAAGATTTAATGATGGCCTTTAACATCATCAGAGATGAGTGTAGGCAAAATGATCCAGGAGAATCCAGGTGAAATTTTGCAGCATCCCCACCAGCTTTTCCGACCTCTTATCTTAGAGCTGCCCAAACTCCTGTTTCTCTGATGCCTTCATAAAGTTCCAGGGCCTCAGAGAGCCCCTCCTGTGCAACATTTAGGATTTTCTGGTGAATTTTGGTCAAATTCGGTGTTGAGCTAGATAGGCACTCTCAGCTAGTAAAACCGAAACAAAGCAAACTGAAGGGAGGCTTTTTAACATTCGCATTTTAAGCCCATTCTTTTCTACATGTAAGGAAGTGGATTAATTTCAAGCAAGAAGAGAGAGACTGCTAAGCAGGAAGCCCTCAAGTCACATCCTAGGGACAGATGCTACATCACTTACGGAGCGTCTCTTGTTCTGCACCCAGGGAAGGAGATGCCTCTTGGCACTGGTTCAAAGAGCACAGACCTGATCCCAGAGGCTTTCTCCCATCTAGCATTTCTTTGAAGGGACTGCCCTCCACGTATTTACATGTATTTCTTAAATACCTTGAAAAGAATATGATAAGCAACTTTTTCTCATTGTCTTCTCTCTACACACCATTAACCTCCCACCTACTCATCTATGCATGCATGCATCCCTTCATCCATCCCACCATGCAGTACATTCCGTCACTGTCACTCATTTATCCAACAAATAGTAACCCCACACCTCTCCATGCCAGATCCTGTCCGCATTTTAGAAACAGACCTACACTTGCCCTCCCAGCACTGAGCGTGTAGCAGGTAGAAGGACATCGCCTTGGGAAGTTACAGTGAACCTGGAGGACACACAGAGAACCCAAATCACACTTCACAACCTCCAGCCCCGCCGTTCGCCTCCCCTCCACACACACACACCAGTTCTCGATACAAAGCGCCCTTGGCCCAGTGTTGCTCTCGCCTTCCAAGAATTATCCAAGGGAAAGCTGACTCCTGGGCGCGGGGAGGGCCGCAGAAGGAACCTGCCCATGGTCTGTACGAGTAGAGCCTGTCAAAGCGGTGGCCTCGTGGAGGCTTCCTGCGAAACTGATTGACAAGCTGCCACCCTCCCTCCCTGCCCCAGTTCTGGAAGGGTCGAGACTACTACCCCCTTGGCTGGCTGCCCCTGGGGGCTAAAGCTGCGCACCCAGAGCGTCCCTCAGTTACGCTTTGCATTTAGCAGTGAGCTTGGGTTTCCCGCACCTCTCCTGGACTCCGTGCCAAAGCACCAGGCGGCAGGTGTCTATGCTTTGGCTGTGGACCGCCCCCCAGACCCTTGGCCGAGGCACCCACCCCCTCGCCCTTTGTCCTCACCACCTTCAGGAACCGCCCTCAGCTTTGTCTCCATCAGTCCCTTCCCGGCAACTTTAGACTTCCTACTCTCCTTTCAATTTAAATTCTTGAACATCTAGAGTTGCGTCATCTTAAATGCAATGAATCTATAATAAAAGCAGGTTTCATTAATTTGCTCATGCATTCCTCCAGAGGGAAAGGCAGGTAATAAAACTCATGTTAGGATGGGTGTATTATGTGTCCTTCTCAGCGCCAGGGTATCATGATGAGCCATGGACTATACAAATAGATAAATAGTTAATAGAAATTAATTCTTGTTTGTAAGATGCTATTTTATTAGGTTTTATTGGATTTTAAAAGCTGTACAGTTAGTCACAGGAGTGTAAGCCATTCCTCACTGGATGTTTGCTGTGTAAAAAGGGGATTAAAGTTTAAGATAATTGGGAAGTTAAATTCTGTGACTGCAATGTGCTATTTATTGATTTAAATGACAAGTATTAAAGTGAATTGTCATTTACAATACAAATTTAATCCTTAGATTCCATACAAATATTGGTCATGGCTTCCCGGTGGAGCATTACTTTTAAGGAAAACCATATATTTGTGTATATATATATATGATATAACATATATATGATTTTTTAAAAGTTATCCATATACACATACACATATATAGGTAGGTACATACATGCATGTACATATGGAGACATCTGAATCATTAAACATCATTCTATGTGCAGAGTGTTATGTTACATATATTTAAATGTGGTTTTATTACAAATTAGTAAATATTCAATATAGGTATGTTAAATAATGTTGATTTTCAAACTATGTATTAAAGTGATTTAATAATATGGCCCAATTCCTTATCCAGGGCACAGGACAGATGTTTTCATCACAAGCAAACAAGACCTAAATCCACAGAGGGAGTTCGAACAATGTTCTGACCAGCACACCAGGCAGCGCATGACCCAGGTCCATGAATTGCCTTTGGCTTGGGATTTTTACCGTGAGTCTCGAGCAGAGAAACCAAACAGGGAACCGTGCGCTGTAATCCCTTCCCTACATGTCTGGAACACAAAGGTCTATTCGGGTGGACTTTTCTGCGGTGCTCATAATCTCACTGGTTAAATATATGTATATTTATATATATAAACACGTATATATATGTATGTTTTCATTGGACACTATGCTCGGAATATGATTAGTCAAAAAATTGCCGACACTTTTCTGGTCATCAATAACAAAAAATGTGACCCCTTGAGACACATATCTGTAACGCTTGTGTATTTTAAGCCTGCCGCCACTGCTAAGCCCCCACATACCATAGGAAGGACGGTGTTAGAGCCCAGCCGTGCTACCATCTTACTACAACATGGTACTCAGCAGTAGCACAGAGGGTGGGGGGTTGTTTAAGGAAAGACAACTTAAAATCTCTTGGTGGATACCTTTGAGGAGCACAGGAAATGCTCTTAATGTTAAAAACAAGGAATTTAACGTACAACTATCAAATAATGCAGTCACCTAAAACTGTGGCAAGCACAAGCTTTGGGTCTGCATATCTGTTCCTGTGCTCCGCGAGTTATTTCTCCCTAGAGGGGTAGAAAGCAATGCTATCAATACAGTGTCACTGGCAAGGCTTGCATCGATGTATTTTAAGTGAAATAATATTTTTAAAGGTCTTGGCACATCGTGGGAACTCAGTTACCTTCTTTTCCTTCATGGAAGTGGAACATCACCATTCCATGTATGTCTCTGACCCCCCGAATCCCATTTTGGACCCCCGTGGGATGGGGACGGCGCCAACATGCTTTTGCATTTACTATTGTATCATCTGCTGGCCGTCGTGCACACTGAGATTCTCGGACATTAAGAGGCTCTTCCTGCATCGGCAGAGCTTAGACTCGGCTAGAACTTGTGGCCCCAAGGCTTGACATCACATCTCAGACCCTCCTGGAGAGCCTATAAAGTTCTCGAATAAAGTGCCAAGGTCCCACGTGACTCAATGTCGCAGACAGAAGCTAGGTCTGTTGTGCCCAGAAGCAAATATGTCCCCCCCACCTGATGCCAGAAATTGGAAATTTGCAACCAGAGAGTCAGTAGTGTTCAAACTTGAAGGTGACAGATAATCACCCCTGGCCTGGTCAATGACAAGACGAGAAGGAGGTCTCAGGAACCTGCCCCTCCAATCAGGTCCCAGGTGACTCGGAGGCATCTGGCCCGAGAACACCGTGGTGAAAACCCCCGGGTGAGGGAGCCAGCCAAGCAGAGTGTCTCCCAACACCCAGAGGCACCGCTGCTTCGTAACTAATGTTTCCCACCGCTTGCTTTCAACTAAGTCTCTGTTCCCTAGTCAACACAACTGTTAGATTACCAGGTAAATATAGGTTAAGGACCAAAGGTCTGTGCTTCCTGTTTAGAGGTAGAGACTGTACAGCAATATACCATGCATTTTGTTTTTCTAGCCATAAATAGCGTTATTCTGGGTTTGCTTCCTTAACCATCCACATAAAATGGCCCACGCTCCCCCTTCCCCGTTCCCACCTGTGATAGGTAACTCTTCATTTCCTTCATGGCGGGTAGCCCCGATTACAGCACACTTTGTGAAATATCATGTGCTGGACAGTTTTCTGCCCCTCACTTCAACAGGCCGGAAGTTCTGCAGTAATCCTAGGTTCCGGGGCAGCCTCTCCAGCATCAGAAGGCGTCGGTGAATGTTGAAACATTCCGTGGAAGGAAGGAGACAAGGAAGGGGCTTTGCTCATTCATAAGGTGGAAAGTCGCTCATCCAGATGGTGTGCAGCAACGCAGAGCACCAAGAAACTTAACTTTGCTGCCGTGCCAGACGTTCATTTCTGTGCTTTTCGTTCCACAAACAGAAGCGTATTCATTGCCTTTGCCATAATATTTGGTCGTTTAAATCCGAGGGCCTTTTTTATTGCATGTCTCTGTGATTCATGGTGAGTTAATATATTTGTTGGTGTGGATAAGGTTGAAATTCCCACTATGTACCAACTAACTATGTCCTTTAAAAATACTGCAGGAAATGACTCGGATTTGCTGATCAGTTTTCTGAGTGGCTCCTTTCTGTGCCATGCGAGCACACCATCCCCACATGAGTGCATGTGCATATGTGACAAATAAATGACTTCCCCATCAGTGGCCCATTCCTTCAAGGTGCGGTTCAACTGCTGCCTTCCACCCACAGCCTCCTGTGACCCTTGTCCATGGGAACAACCTCTTCCCTGCCGTCAGGGATCTTCCATCCTGGTGGTATAGATAAGCAATACATTACCAGATGGATAAAACCACTTCAGATGTAGAAAAGCCCAGAACAGGGCCAGGTGGGGGAGCTCAGGGCAGCAGGGATGTTCGAGTCGGAATCTGGGAACATCGCGGGATTTCTTCTGCCTGGCATCCAGGCCTCTCTCAGACCCTGCAGCTTGACTGAGCTCGACGGCTTCTCACCCCCACGGCCTCGGTCTCCCACCCAGACTCATGCACATAAAGCCGATTCTCATCAGTCCTGGCAGGGATGATGTACAAAGTAGCTGTAAACCCTGAATTCGTGAATACTGAACCACCACTCCTCAAGGAAATACAAGGTTAGCCTTCTGGGAGCCTTTGATCACATTTTCATCAGCTAATCAATACATATCGTTGCCTTACGTGTCTTCCTGCTTAAAGGCATCTTACTTAATAGGTATTGTTGATTGGTTCACATGGAAGGCGGGCCAGCGGCACCGTAACTGAGGCCTGCAGGAAGCTTATCTAACTTAGGCATCTTCTCCCTAAGACACATCCCGACATCCCTGCCCTTATGGGCATTAGATGACACGGCACACTCTGTTTGGGGGGAATTTTAAACAGCGACATCACGAGCAAAAGGCACAGAAATGTGAAAAACATGCCACTAGTCCGCCCACCAAAAGGACACATGTTACAGCCTGAGGGCTGAAGCTGAACCACAGTAGAGGGTCACCGTGTCCAGCCTCAGCTGCACACATGCATTCCCCGCTGCTCCTGGCATGTCTGTGAATGACCCCAAAAGTGCCGTGAGTTTCGATGTTAGGGTTACAATAGGTTGTAGTGACTGAACTTGGAGTTGCGACTACGGAGGCCACGAATAATGAGCAGGGGCTGCAGCCGCCTACTATCCAGGCACCTGCCCAAGGCCTGCAAGGACCCACATGCGGTTCGCCCCTTTCGCCAAAAGATTCTCCTTTCACAGCTGCTCCTTGGCATCTTACATCCTGACTTTGTCTTCACAGTCTCCCTCCAACGATGCGTCTTGCCGGTGCTTCCCTCGCACTTCCCTGCCTCCTTTTATCACAAGGTCTCAGCGTTAATGCCGCCTTAGGCAAGAATTCCCTGATACTCGAACATCCTTGCTGCCCTGAGCTCCCCCACCTGGCCCTGTTCTGGGCTTTTCTCCATCTGAAGTGGTTTTACCCATTTGGTAATGTATTGCTTATCTATACCACCAGGATGGAAGATCCCTGACGGCAGGATCCTTGCCGTTCCCGCTGTGTTTACAGTGCAGAGAGCACCGTAGTTCTCCGCACGCAGGTTGAATGGTCAGCTTGCGGAGCACCCCTGTGTACTGTTCTGTGGTTCTGACTTCTCGGGTTCCCATTTCCCTGTAATAATGTAAGCTCCCGGCCTGTGGAAACCGCCTGTGTTGTGGTTTCACACAAAGATGTTTATCTTAAGTCTCCTTTCCCCACTGTGTAATGGGGGGGGTTAGTGGGATGGGGCAGCGAGACTGCCACACATCTGAATAGCTTTTGCACATTAGAAACTAAAAAATGCATTTATTGACCATGTGGCTGCAGGTGAGGCCCATGTGTTTCAGCCACGTTTTGCTTCCCCACAGAAGACTGCAGGACTTAGTGGCTGACTTCAACAGCAATGCTTTGTTTGTTTTTCACAAATGCACAATCTGGGCCCATCTCGGTGGGCATGGCTTATGTCGGCTCCGTGTGGGCACTGCTGCCCTGCTGGAGGGACAGCTGGAGACTCCCTGTCTGAAGTGCGACTCCCGTGCATATGGGCCTGATGCAGGCTATCGCCGGGGACTGGGCAGGGAACCAGCGTGTTAGCTCTTGGTGGCTAACTGGCTTGCCCAAAGCATAGCGGCTGGGTCCCACGTGCGAATGTCAGAAGCGCCAGAAAGAAGCTGTATTACCTTTGAGGACCTAGGCTTGGAAGACAGGCAGCATCGCCCCAGGCCCCAGCAGAGGGGACTCTAACCCTCCCGGCTCCAGGGAGCATCTGCCTCGGTGTAGAACAGCACGGCGCGTCTCCATCAGGACAAAATGCTGTTAAAGTCATGCTCACATGTCTTCACTTGCTTCTGCACAGTCTCTGGTTTATAGATGCGTGTGTTGCATGTGCCCTCCCTGGACCAGTGGGAGCTCTGGAGCGGAGTAGGGTAAAATGCAGTGGATGGCAGAATTTCACCTCAGAGTGGGACAAAGCCCCAAGAAGTAATACATTCATCCCAAGTCAGTTTTCTAGAGGCGTGAGCCAGGACGCGGGCTGCTGTCAGCAGTTCCCCCTATTTTGATACTCAGTTCTGTAATCATAAGCCAGATTTTACCAGGTCCAGGAACTGGCTCTGTCCTTCCCTACGGACTCCCCAAGAGGGGAAGAATGGCGGAGAGAATGCTTCCCCTCTCTCCCCAACTTATTCTTAGCAAACCATCTTGTGCAGCTCATCACGCTCGCCCTTTGAGGCTCAGCTCCTTCTCTTTCCTCTTGCAAACAGCTGCAGGCATCCTTCCAGCGAACACAGTGGGACCGCTCTGGGCAGGGAATCATATCAGGATTTGGAGACACGGAGAGGCGTGTCACACTTTTTACCCTCAGGTGGTGTGGCTCCTCGAGACAGCTAACTCCAGTTTTTGTGGTCTATCTCTAAAGGGAGGTATAATTTTGTGCATCTCCTAGGGAGTTTAAACACTTGAATGGCAAGTGAGTTCCTTCACAGGGCCTGAGCAGGTGCTGCGAAACCTCAAAGGCTCCTTCAAAATTAAAACAATCCAGCCAACGTTACACTTTCCAGAGACACACCATTCCCTATTGGAGGAGGATCATTACAATTAGATGTGGATATATACATTGACACTTCTACCATGCATAAAATGCTAATATAAGCTGATCAAAATTCAGCAAATACACACTGACTTATATCTTTATATATAAAATGACAGAATTGGTAGAGTTGGTCAGTATCTATTTCCATAATATTTTCTTCTTGGGCAAGAACGTATTACCTCTGTACGCATACATTTCTGTGGCAATTCAGGTAGGTGGATATTCGGCTAATGTGTGGCAGCTTTTTCGTTACGCTTTGATAAACCATCACCAAACTTCTAAATGAGCTGGCATCTTACTCACTAATTGAATATTTCAACTTTTTTTCCTCTGTAGAGCTGGTGTGTCATTATATTTTCCATTCTGTGCCTTGCTTTTCATGCACGGAAAGTGCTGGAGCAGCTGTTTATTTGGAAAGGTTCCATTACGGCCATAATAATCTCCAACTAATTGCACATCAAATATTTATTTCTTGCACATTAAATTAATGAAGCAACTTCAACAAGAGAAAAATTGGATCAGGTTGGCAAACCGTGCCTATAAATTCATGAAAGATTCCCAGTTCTTTCTTGGCAGGACTCCTTTTCATACACATTAACAATTTTTAAATGGAAAATTTTCCCATTATCTAGTTGTGAGTTTTTTAAATAGGCAAGCTTTCTGAGTGGAAGTGCTTTATTTCTTTTTTCATTTTCTTCCTTGACATATACCATTCTAGCTTTCACATATGAAAATAGAAGTCAGACTGTTGATTTTCAAATAATTTGGTATCTCCTTTGCTTTGAATGAACATGATCTTTTCCCCCTAATTCTACTTTTAGGACTGTAAATATTTTCAATGGGCAGACCTTTATTTTTTAACTAAATGTTTTTGGGGGTTTGCTGAAGTATAGCTGACATACAAAGAACTGCACTTTTTTAGTGCATAGTTCGTTGAGTTTATAACAATAGGCAGTATGTTGTCCACCAGAGTCTAGAATGTATTCATTTTGCATAAGTGAAACTTTATACCCATTCAACAACTTCCCATTTCTCTCTCCCCCAAGCCCCTGGCATCCTCCACTGTATTCTCTGCATCTATGAATTCAACTATTTTAGACACTTCATATAAGGGGAATCACACAATATTTGTCATTCTGTAACTGGCTTATTTCACTTAAACAGATATTTTCCCAAGGAAGAGAAACATATGGCCAACAGACATGTGAAGAGAGACTCAACATCAATAATTACTTTGGAAATGCAAATCAAAACCACAGTGGGATGTCCTCTCACACCTGTTAGGGTGGCTACTATCAACCACAACAAAAAAATAAACACAATGAGGATGTGGAGAAATGGCAGCTCTTGGGTAATGATGGTGGGAATGAAAATGGTGGAACTCTATGGAAAACAGAAGGGAATTTCCTCAAAAAATTCAAACTAGAACTACCATATGATCCAGCAATCTCACTTCTGGATATATATCTAAAATAAATGAAATCAGGATCTCAAAGAGATATTTGCACTGCCATATTCATTGTATAGTTGTTCACAGTAGCCAAGATATGGAAACAAGTATTCATCAACAGATGAATAGATAAAGAAAACATGTGCATGTACAATGGAATATTATTCAGCCTTTAAAAGGAAGGAATCCTAGCCTTAAAAGGCAGGAAAGGCAGGAAACACGGATGGACTTGGAGGGTATTATGCTCAATCACTGGGTGGACTTAAAACTTTGCTGATTAAAATTAGCAAGTGGCTAACAATTTATCCTGAAAATCAGTTTGTCCTTTCAACTTACATTTTTTTTTTTTGATACATTCCATGAAAGATTTCTGATACAATTTTCTTTGAGACCCACTGCTGGTATATAGAAAATGACTCATGATTTTGGGAAAGAGTTTCAGGAAAGAATTTGTCTGAATGGTTGGTCTTCTGACGCTAAGGATAATGCCCACAGATTTCTTTCATCTGAATAAATTATCTTACCATTTCATGATAGTATAATCATGCACAGTTGCCACCAACCATTATTGGGTATTTACAGTGCTTGGCAGAGAACACCAGTCCAACAAGTGTCCCCCTTAAAGGATTTCTTGTCTGGTTACTGACTGTAGAGTTGTAAGAGGCATTAGTTGTCCCTTTCTGCATGACTCTCAGTAGGGTTTCTGGCTTCAGTCACCTGTGAATGAAATGTGGTTTGCATTTGTTTGCAGGAAGGTCCTTTCAAAGCCAGTGGTGAAGTTCCCACCATGCTGTTTCCTTAAGACAGCAACCAGTCCTATGATTTATTATAAGGCAATGGCTCACTTGGTTATGGGGGCTGAGAAGTCCCATGACCTGCAGCTGCAAACGGGACGCCCAGGAGATCTCGTAGAGTTCCAGCCCAAGTCTGAAGACCTGTGACCTGGAGAACTGCTGGTGTAAGTGCCCGTGTGAGGGCAGGAGAAGAGGGGTGGTCACGGAAACAAAGTCTCCCTACCTCCACCTCTTTGCTCTGCTCATGGTTGTATTCATAGCCTCCAGCAGATTGGACAATAGCTGCACCACACTGGGCAGGGCCGTCTGCTTTACATAGTCGACAAACTCTAGTGCCTATCTCATCAGGAAACAACCTCACAGACACACCCAGAAATAATATTTAACCAAATATCTGGGCACCCTGTCGCCCAGTCACGTCGTCACATAAAACGAGCCATTACATGTATTTTTAGGATTTATATCACATGCTCTCCAGCGGGATCCCAAGCCTTACACCCGAATTTTTATCAGCATCTCTGCCTTCCACTCACTAGATGCCAGTAGCCACCCTCCCACCCCTCCTCACCCCCCAGTCGTTCCAGCCCCAAATGCCTCCAGACTTCAACAAGTGCCTGCGGGGGGAACCGTCATTCCCCAGGTCAATACCATTGTCCCAGCTCAACACTGTTCCACGGGAATATCCTCCTTCACAGTCTTCCAGCTGTCTACCAGTGACTTCCTTGAAGTGAAGTCAGCGCTCTTCAGCCAGTCTTTATCAGAATAAAGAACACACCAACAACGGAGGATTATTCCATATGAACAAGGACAGAATTAAGCTCCTTTCTGTTCCTCTCACACAATTTCCAGGTCTTTGTGGAGGAAATCAGTTAATATTGTCTAGATCAGTGGTCTTCCAAATTTGTGCGCCTATCAGGTTCATCTGGTGATTTTTAAAAACCCCAAAGACCATGTGACACCCCAGAAAATAAAATCAGACTCTCTGAGGGTAGAATGCAGGCACCGTTAATTTTTGACATTCCCCGGGGAGGTCCAGCGTGTGCACACACATTTGTTAACTCCTGGGGTAGATTTTTTGCTAAATTGGAAGACAAATGTATCGTAATTAATTAACCATCGCATTTACTGTTGTAATCTTAATCTTGGTCCTAAAAAGTTTCCATATGTTGGGTACATGATGTCATGTAACTGTTTTTCTCTATGTATTTGGGTCATAACGTACAGTCATATGATCATCACAGGATTGAAAAGAGATGACTTCTATGAATCCCAAGATACAGTGAGTAGTATCCACAGAGTACACAATCAACAGTGGTTAACACATAATTACCCTTCTCCGCATGTAATCCTTTGCAAGAATTATGTGCGGTTCATTCTTTCAGTTGTGATCGCATTTTCAAGAATTGTCTAGAAAGCTGAACCAACAATTCAATCACTGGTTCACCATCAGGATCCATTTTCTATGACTTTAGTCTGTCTGGATAAATGGGAATCTACCTCCAAGTAATTTTTTTCCAGAAAGGTTACCTGGATGATAGATGCCATGACCCGTGGTACACCTGAGCACACCTTCCCGTTCCCTTCCCACTGGAGGAACCTCTTGGGCTGAATTCTTGGGTCCGCCCTCAACAGTGTCTGGATATTACTATTTTATGAGTCGACATTCCAGAGAACCATGAGACCAGCCCTGTCTTACTCTGCTGCCAACTTTCTTTGCCAGGGTATAGAGGTCTTTTGACTTGTATTTAAATTATGACAGCACAGTATGATTCAGTTTGGTTCCATTTTTATTCATTTTGCCTGAACCCCAAGGGAACCCATTCAAACCTCAGTAACATTTCTTTTGTCACAGACCTTGATCGTTATTTCTGGTCCATTGACTTTCAAATCATCTTCAAGAACACTAATTATAACTTGATGCTTTTCTTTGTCATTTATCATTTTAGTCTCTTTCCACTTAAATCTATTTTTCCTATTTTTCTGGGAAAATAGCATTCTGGGAAAGCTTCCCATCTTTTTGTTTTTACATGCCAGAAAATTGATTAGTTTTTCATGTCAGTTCCATTCTTTAATAATTTCAGTGTAGACTCAAATTTGGTCATTGAGTTTTGGGTCTCTGTGTGTTGGCGGGGGGAGGTTTAAGTCATGTCTAAATTCATCTCATCTCTTCTTATACTCTACGAATGCCTTTGCATTTTCAATTCTGAAAGAGTGAAATAAGTCCAAACATCCCAGTTACAGAATAATCCCAATTCCTTAGAAAGCTGGTTGTCTATGAGAAAGATCTAGGACATTTTCCAAAGAGCTAAAGAACGTAAATCTTCAGGGAGAAATTCTCTTTTAAATGTTTCCCCTTTTCAAAGTTAAGGTACAGGTAAGCCTAGAGATTTCTGGGTCTTACATGTGCTTCTCTGAAAAGCACTTCCTTGCTCTGAACCATTTACACTTCTATAGATAACCCATACAAAATTAGAAAACCATTTTGAGGGACTATATTTGTCTCTGCCTTGAAATAGGTTTGTATCTCAAAGCAGATTAACTCATGCTGTCATGGAGAGAAAAGGCAGAGGGTCGAGGGAGAGGCAGGATAGTACGTCAGCCAAGCCTGCGGAAGGCTCGGTACCGCACGGTGCCTGTATGTTGCTTCTCTACGGTAAGTGTTCAATCAGGAATTGTCTTTGGGTCATACACCCCTCGTCCGCCTTCAGGTTCTGACTGCCTCCTTCCAGGCGGTTCACAAGGCTTGATGCATAAGGAATCCCTGAGGAAGGATGGCGGTTGATGGTGGCTCGTGGCGGAAGAATGTGATTTTGTGATTATGCAAAATCACTCTGGGACATGGGAGTGTGATTACCTAAACGGAGTTTAAAGACCATGCAAGTCCTCCTGTGGAGAGGATGAATCGTGGGGGACAGAATGCCGGCTCACAGAAATACTACTATCTCAGGAAAAGAGATAACAGCTTCCATTCCGTGACTGCTCGGTCCTTACACCCACTGCTTTGCTGAATTTTCTTTTGCCTGGGGATGGGCACAAGCCAGGCTGGGCAGACAGACCTGAGCAGAACCACCCAAGCAGTATTCCCAACAAGCTGTGTAAGCAACCTGTGCCTCCGTTCACCTGCACACAGGATGCCCACAATATATGGTCCTCGTGCAGATGGAGAGAATTAATGCAGGCCGGGCATTTCACACAGTGCCCAGCCATCAGAAAGGATGGGATGTTGTTTCATAAACCATTCCAATTGTGTGGATGTGGAAATTTCATCTCACCGGGTGCGGGGATGCATGCCATTTTATACAGCAGGTGCACGGAAAAAACTGTAAACTATTCTGGATCTTGAGTTAGGGGATGGGAACAGAGTAAAATTTTCTTGACGAGAAAAGACAGACCCGATGTGGAGGAGGGCCATCTGAAACCTGGCTCATTGATATTCTTTCCAGAAAGTACAATTTCTCCTCCACTGCCCGTCTCTTTCACCTTTAGGTCAAAATCCGCTAGAAAAGCTTGACTTTTGCTTTAATCATTGAGGATAAAATAAGAGTGACTTAGGGGTTAACGAAACAGGGTCCATGTCCCATAGCCCTTGACAGACCTCACGAGGTGGTTCAAATTTGGGAACCACACGGTTTGGTGAGAACGCTAAGCCACACCATCTGTTTCCCACCTCCAACAGGAAACATAGATTTTTCTTGCTTTCTTTCAGAAAATTAGCATGCTTATGCTTGTCACACATAAGGTGGCACATGGGGCTGCAGATGCTAATGAAGCCGTCATCCTGTCCCCTGGTCACCAGGTGACCAAGAATAAAATCACCTCGTGAGGACAGGCTAGAAGCTAGACGGTGAAAACGGGCATTTTCTTTTCAGGTCCCTCTGCTGCAGGGTGCTTGAAATGCTCAGGCCACATCCTGTGCCTCTTGCCGTTTTCATGAGCAGCCAGTGCAAATGTAAATCACCATGAAGAAACTCAAGCACAGAGACAGCCCCGCTGCCCAGGGGACCACCATCATTTCTAATGTCTGTGCAGGTGGAGGCCCTGTGTTGTTTCTTTCCTCCACAGCAACAACTCCCTTGCTGGAAGGTTTCCCTCTGAAGGGGAGCTTTGAGGAAGAAGGGCTGAGACTGATAATTGTATGCCTGTTGGCAGTTCATGAAGTTGGGGGGCTGATGCTTGCTGGGTCAGGGCTGGCCTTTGGACAGATGTCCAAATATGATATGTCTCCTCTGGCTGTAAACCAGCGGGTTGCAGGCTCCTCCATGCAGTCAGACACAAAGCCAGACGGCCCTGCTGTGTGCTTGCCAACACAGTTCTGATTCTGGACCATCTTGGGCCAGGGGCCTGGACTTGCACTGTGCCTGTCCGGGAAGCCTTGGTCAAGGTGGCCGTGGCCCAGGGGGAGATCCGTAGGAAAACAGCACCTCTGATTACATCAGACCTTTTAAAACGCCATGGATTCAAAGCAAGATGGACACATTTTAGGCAGTGTCGTCGTCGATGTTAACATGACTGTGCTGTATCATGGATCATGTTTTTGCTCTGTTATAATGATTTCCTTTGACTGTAAGTGGTGCTTCAAAGGAAGTGACAGAGGGGATGGTAACATGTAGTTGAAGACCTAAAGAGATAATTGGATTAATAATTGTACATGTCATTCTACAAAGGGTATTCTTGAAAAGCCAAGACTAACTAGCATTTCTTCAATTCCCAGTTCAGATGAGTCTGGACTGACAGGCACTATTAGGGGGAGCTGGTCAGTGAATGGATGTCCTAACCGTTGACTGATGGGTTTTATATCTGTGCCTTTGGTTACATATGCAACTTTCTCCCTTGCAACATCACACAGCTTGGCCGGCACCAAACCACTGAGGCCTCCTGCCTTCTAAGGCATTTTTATTCAGTGAATGTCTTGTGCCGTGCTGATATTTTTCATCACTCTGTCCGCGTGATAAAAAGAGCATAGGTGAATTTGCATCTCTGTAAAGCAAGGTTCATGCGCACACATATTATTTTACTCATTTTCTCTGTTGAGTATCATGTAGTCCTGATTTGTGTATTGCTCAGCCAGGCTAAGAGCTGGAAGAAGCCCTCACCTGGGAGGGCAGGCGTGCATTTCCCTAAGCAATGCCCGTCTGTGCGTGTGCTTTCAAGAACTTCTTCCTGCCATTCTCTCCTGCGCACTCACTCCGTTAACACGTTCATGTGTTTGTAAAGAGGGTGAGAGCATCGTCTCTGCTTTCCAGCCTCATAGTTGGAGAACTGAACCCACTTCATCTGTTTTGAGTTTTCTCTACAGACTTCCCATGGTCCAGTTGTTTTATTTATTAACAATGTGTGATGTTGTATTTTGAACAAAAAGAAGGAATCGTGTATACCGAAATATTTTATCTCAGTGACAGAGAACTTAGTTAAATTGTGAACAGGAGGCCACCATCCTCAGCTCAAAAGCAACAGCACATGGGAAAATAAAACACTAATAAGAGGCAACTGGCTAAGAGCCATGCACACAATGTGCCCCGACCTTCACGGCTGCCCCCTGAGTGGCGCAGGTCTGTGGACACCCTTCACACGTGGCAGTGGAGATGCAGAGAACATTCCTGTCCCTGGAAGAGGACGTCAAGTAACGAAGCTGCTCCCCGATATAGCAGAAGGAATTATCCAACAAAATATCTGTATCCATGAAGACCTTTGGGGTCCAGCACAAACCACAGACGCTCGCTGTGTCCTTCCCGGCAGCTCAGTGGCCCCCATCACCCCGGAGAGCTGCGAGCTAGCTCATCTGCAAACAGTGGTCAGAGCAAGAAAAACAAGCCCGTAGCCTTCCTTCCCAGTAAAGGACTGTTTCATCATTGTAGGAAATTGCGCTTTAATTCTAGCGGTGTAGACAGTTACTTTTGAAGAGGAAAACAATGTTCACTACTTGACATCATTTACAGTTTTCCAACAACTTTTAATTATCCAAAGTCATTCTAGATAAATAAAAAACTGGTGCACAGACAGATATTAATAAAATACTAATGGAGAGGTTCAGGTTCCCAAAGGATTGCAAGTAGAAATACTCAACGCGGGTATTGGCTTCAGGAAGGGCTGGGCTCTGTCGTCCTGACGCCTGAGGGTCCCTGGGGTTACTTCACAGTGATTACAGCCCTCAGCTCCCTGCTTCCAGACCCACAGTTCAGCAGCTCCGGTCACTCACTGCTCGGAGTTCCTGTTTGTTTTTTGTTCAAGGTAATGATTTCCACACTTGGTAGTTTGACCGTCAGTTTTCAATTTTTACTTTTTATTTTTTTATCTCTTGGCCCTATATATTAGGAGCAAAGAGACCTCAAAGTATGACCTTAAAATTTCATGTAAAATGGGAGGTGCTGTGGACTGAACCATGTGCCCCCAAATTCTTATGCTGAAACCCTCACCCTTAAAGGGGTCATACTTGGATGTACCCACTGGGACATGATTAGGTTTAGAATGAGGGTGGAGGCCAGGCTTTGGGAAGGGACCACATCATGAGGGCAGAGTCCTCAGGAATGGAACTGGTGATTTTTAAAAGGGGCTGAAGAGAGCTCCCTCCTCCCTTCCACCCTGGGGGGCCACAGCCAGGAGATGGCCCTCTGTGGACTGGGAAGCAGGCTCCGGCCGGGGTGCCTGAGCTAGAATGTCCAGCCTCTAGACCCAGGAAGCACAGATCTCCGCAGCTGACATGCCGTCCAGTCTACGGCACTTGGCTCTAGCAGCCTGCATGGACTAAGACCCCCACCATGCTGGCATCCTGATCTCAGACTTGCAGCCTCCAGATCTGTGACAAGACACATTTCTATTGTTTAAGTCTGTGGTATTTTGTTACAGCAGCCCGAGCAGACTTAAACAAGACGTCACAAGACACCCGATCCCTATCCCAAACAGGCCAGGCCACTGCATCTTACATTGAGCCAGTTTGGGCTGCACCTGAGCTCCAGATATCGATATGTGCCCATGCACCTTTGTGCACATTTAATTGAAATGTTTTGGATATTGGATATTTTTTGTTGAATACATTTCCAGAATCATATCTCTAATCTGGAACCATTCCCTGACCTTTCAACCTTCATATGCCAGACTTCTAATACCTTCACATTGAGAACAGTACATGCTTATGCTTCCTAATAAGGGTTACAGCCTTAGAAGCTTCTGGAACAAGAAGGCTATACATAAATCAATGATTAGATACAAAATAGATGGATAGGTAGCCAAAAATATAGCACTACTTCATTTTTAGCAAGTGACTCAATCTTACGAGAAAAATGAAGAGCTTTTGAAGGGCAAAGCTAAAGCTTTCCATTAATTACATCTCAAATATAGGAACTTCATGAAAAAATTAAGCCAGTGGAGATGTAGAAGTATAAAAAACAGCTACTTTTGTATAATCAACGAGACTCATGTTTCCTATATGAGACAATATCACCTATTTAAATCTTAAGCTATTTTCTCACTCGCTTCATCTCTGCAGGTACTATGTTTAAGGGCAAACGTGTGAGGGAGGAAATAACGCCTATTCCCGTGGAATAATTTAGGGGAGTCACTTGAAAAGTAGCCTTACCTTCCTCTAAATTAAGAAATATTTACTGTCATTCTGCAGATATCAAAGGAGAAAAGACATGATCGCGCTCTTGGTTTCAAGAGAAATGTCTCTTTATGGTGTTATAAATCGTGTCTTGCAAATTAAACTTCTACAAGCAGAAGTTTCCCTTCATTCGGAGAAAAATAGAACATTGTTAATATCATGCTTTTGTTTCTCGATTTTCGGTTTCTGCATAAAGTTAAAAGAAGTTAGAAATAGCCACATGTGACTCAGTTAACAAAAAAATAGAAAACAGTAACTCAGTCAACTGAATGAGAAAAATCTAACTTGAAGTTGCTATAAAGAATAAAATATAAGTCCTTGTTTCTGCAGAAGCTTGCTATCCTTTTTCAGTCTATTTATATTGCCCAGTGGCCCTGAATATAATTTTTAGATAAGCGTACATTCTAAGTAGACCTTTTCTGAGTATTATATTCCACCAGATCGATGAAAATGATTTCACAAACTTAACGGTTTCATTACGCTGTAAATGTTTGATTAAAGGAGTGTGCATTAAAAAAAAAAACTCAACTCACACAGAAATGCACTACATTAACGTATTTTTAATTCAGGTCTCTGTGTCTGCAGACGCAAACATTAACGAAGTCCAGTCTTACTAAGTGCAGAGTAGCAAAGGATGGAGGTGGGTGGGTGTGGGTGTGACTGTTATGGGTTTTAAAGTAGAAATCTCTGCCCAAAGGAGGAAATTGTCTCTACCAGAATTTCTGGGAAATGATCAGAAATGTGTGAGTTGACCTTTGCCCGCAGGTAGCTAATGTAAAATGGGACACGCAAACAATGAACTCTTCTAGGAAGAACCAAATGCACAACGGAAGTCAAAACAAAACCATTCTAGAGCTAAATACGAGATTCACTCCAACAAGGTGAGGGGTGGGCGTGATGTTGGGGTGCAGGGCAGTGGGCGATACGAGGGGTGGCCTTGGAACCAAGCGTCAACAGAAGAAATGTTCAAATGGCAAGAAACCTGAAATAACACTAAATGTTAAGTCGATTTTTATGCTATGTGCTTTTATTCTAATTTGTGGATGAGCTGGCGTCATTAAGTGGATGATTCTGGTCACCTGGATTTGTTCGTGTTCAGCCCCTGCGCGGTCCCAGCACCCTAGGGGCCCTATCCATGGCCAGCAGCTCGTGCCTTATTCTGCTGGCGGCGTGCCCATGTCCTCCTCTCTTGTGAGCTCAGTTCCCCACTCCGGCCATGTCTCTCCGTCCCCACTGCGGGTCTTTCTGTGGGATCAGCAGGACACAGCTTTCAGGGAGGTGCCGAGAGCCCTGGGACGTTATGGGATCGGTGGTGACAGGTACCGTGATTGGCGTATCAAACCCAGAGCACTTGAGGGCACCCGATGGCAGGTGCTAGAGGCGGGTCGGCAGACACACACTGCAGACGCAATTTGGTAAAAGCAGATCTTGAACTCAGAACGTCCTTTTGAAAATCTCTTGCGAAACCTCAAGCACCAAATGCAGTTTCCCACATAGGATATACTAAATACTACATAGTAAGCAGAGCTGAGGGCACGGTGCCCGATGTGATAGTTCCCAAAGCCTTCCTTCTACCAGATATTTTCAACTCAGGGTTACCAAAAGAATAAAAAAGAAACAAAATCCTTTTTGTCTTTATCGCTTAAAAATTCCCTGATAGGCTTGGGCATTGTACAGATGGGAAAGAAAATGCTTTCAGGGTGAAAATTAAAAATTAATGACTTGTAGAATTGAAGCATAAAAGCCAAAAATAAAAAACTGATTTTGCATTTTTCCCTCGCTTAAATATGTTTAGAGTCCAAAGCTTTTTCTCTGTAAGTCGGTAGGGTTTTAAAATAAATCTTACCATATACATTTCGAAATGTATGTGAACATAGGATTTTCATCATATGAAGCTAGAGGATGGATGTGACATAATAGAACACAAAATGGATGTTCACCGCTGGGATGTGCTGAGGCAGCTAGAAGAGGCTGGGAAATCGCACTGGTTAATTATTTAGGGTAGGAAAAGAAATATCCGTTTCCCGTGCAGAGATGGCCTTGCATACTAGCAACAGATGCAGGTGAATAAATACGTTGCAGGGAAACTTGTTGACTGCTTGCTTGAGTTTACGAATGAAAGAGACATTGAATGCATTTTAATTGATGTCACAGTGCACACGCAGAGAAAGCGTATGATTTCTAGACTGCACGCATGGCTAGAGAGATGCAATTTCATAGATTATTTCACATAGAGTAAAATCCATAATCTGGAATGGGTATAACAATCACCATGGCGAGCAAACTGCTGATTTTAGATGAATATCAACTGTTCATTTAGCACTTAAAACTCAGGACCCCATGTTTACCTGGATGAATGAATGATTATTGATACCGACGTGTGATAAGGACAATATGAGTCAAACAAACATAGAATCCATGGCCCTGCCGTCCAACTCTTTCCCTGGAAGGTAAATGTCTGCCTGACTCCATGTTCATCCCCCTTCCTTTTGGAAGTTTCTCTCGTCTATCACTGTCCCCAGCCATCTTAAAAGCTTCAGGCGCTCTTGAAACCCGTAAGGTTTTAGTTTTCCCTACGGCTGCTGTCCAGCCTCTGGGCACACCCTTCCCCCACTTACCCCTCACTGCTTACTTTTCCCTAAACCTAAGCCTCATCTCCCTGACAACCCACCCACAAGTGGAAAGCTCTGTTGCAAAGTGGATAACCCTGTGCTGAGTCCTGGACCTACTGGTTCTCAACCTTGGCTGCATTCTAGAAAAACCCGGGCAGCTTCTCAACACTCCAGTGTCTCTCCAGACCAATTAAATCGGAATCCGGCAACGATGCTTATTAAATCCCCCTGTTGAGCTGACCGTGTAGCCCACAGCCCTGGTCTAAGGGACGGCCACTGGCTCATCACATCAGACGTTCTGGGGTATTTACACCTACCGCAAGGCGTTCCAGAACAATGCCTCACACAGCAATTCCCTAGAGTAAAACTCTTTTGAGACTAGTTCACAGGTTGTGGATTGCATTAAAAAAACAGGGTCCTGCAGCCCAACACATGTGTGTATCGATGAATATTGTGCCACCCTCTCAGAGATGGAAATGACTCTGTCAAATACGCTAGGAAATCCTCGACCTAAAGACAAAACAAACAGGGGAAATAAAACCCTTTTAAATAAGTGTTAAATCCAGGACTCCCACTTTTTTTTTTTTTACCACAGAACAGTTCCTTTTCAGAACACCAATATGAGCATCTGTGACACTGACCCTCGATGCCTCCTTTGGGAAAGGGCTGTTTTAATGCCACAGGGTTCCTCTTTAAAGACAGAATCTGGGCCCCAGTGTGGGAGCAATTCTGGCAGAGGATCCAGGATCCCTTGTCAGACATTCCTCATTTTCTTCCCAGAGTTCTCAGTCTCCTGGGTCAGCTGAGAACACGGGCACGGCATTGCTTCAGCCAGGAAAAGCCAATCCCCTCTTCTTTAGTTGATACTCATTTTACTTCATTTCCATGACAAAATGTAGGTATCGGACTTCAGACATTACCTAGAGCGAAACCCTCACCGCCCTGCTGCAGGCGCCGTCCAGCCGCCTAGCATGGCCCACTCCACTTCACCATCTGCAAAATGGGGATCGTGGAAATACAGCCCTTGCGGTGTTTCTGTGACGACTACATAAAATGCATTTCAAGGAACCCATGGAATGGCTGGTCCATAAAACATACTCAACAAGGAAACACGATTACGTTTTCAAGAGGCCAGCCTTTCTGGGGACACCAAGTGGAAAACGGACCCGAAGGGCTACGTAGGGAAGAAACACACGCAGACCTGCCCACCCAGGAGCTGCAAGCGGCGTGTGCACCACCTTTAGCACGTCTCGCACTGTAAGTGACAAACAGAGAAAAGAAAAAAGAGGCAAGATAGACCAGGGTAGTACTTTTTATTTTTATTAACCACGAATGAACTACATTGACACATCGTAATAAGCCAAAGTCCATAGATTATCTCAGTGATCATGCTTGGCGTTGCCGATGGACTTGGTCAAATTGGTAATGACATATGTCCATCATTTACTATCACACAGAGACCCTCTGTGCTCCGCCTCGTCATGCCCTCTCCCCATCCCAGGTAACCCCTGGTCTTTCGATTGTCTCCATAGTTTCACCTTTGCCAGGATGTCACAGATTTGGAACCACACAGAATGGAGACTTTTCAGACTGGCATCTCACTTGTAATAGGTCTTTACAGGTCCTCCGTGAATAGTGATTCTTCAAGTAATGGGTAATCAAGAGGAGGGTGTGATGAAAATAATTTAGGCTGAAATGGACTGGTGCAGGACTTCAAAATTAAATGCCATGTCTTACGGAGATTAGCTGGCAATTTTGAAGGAGGAAAATGAGTTGGTCACAGCAAGGATTGAGTTTATGGATGTTCCCATTTTTGTTTTAAGTGTTAACCTTGGAAAATATGCACCATAAATTACGCCCTGCAAAGTTTACATCAGCTCCTCATAATTTTCATGTATCATACCGGAGAGTTTCCGATGCGTCAGAAAGTATGGCGCGGCAGAGGAAACTCAGGCGTTAGCCCTGACTCCACGCCTGATGCAAAGCCACTTCTCCAAATACCGGATTAAGCTGCACTCATTAATTAAGATCCCCCTGATACAGTAACATCTCATTATTGCTGATCCGACTGGGAATTCATGAAGGTTTACACATCACCTAGAAAAATGTTATCTCTGCAAAGCAAAGCTCTCCGCATACTGTGCAAATTCTTAAAGGGGTAAACATGTAGATCCCTTCAAATTGAAATGCCATTTAGATGACTCATTCCACTGATGGGAAGTAGTGGGGTTTACAGATTTTCTGTTTCAACATACAATTAACACTTCTGACGTTTTCAAAACAGAATCTGTATTTTATTCACAGCATCTTAATCTTACATGAATTTCAAAGCAATCATTTGTACATATGATAACGGGTGCAATTTTTCAATATCCCTATATCTTAAGGGTAGACATGTTTCTTTTTTATTCATAAAATGGAAAAGGTCTAGTTTTAAGGGCTCGTGAATCTATATAAAATCAGAACCATTACCGGCCTGTCTGTTGCTATGACTACGTGCTCATGTGACGTGTCGATCTGATATAATTCAGGTAACTGCAGAGCCGTATCATTGCAAAGACATCAGAGAAAATTTAAGGAGTGCAGGGAACCAAGAAAAAATAATTCACAAAAGAGATTTTAAAAGAAAAAGGACCCCCTAGAAAACAATATAATGTCTCACTTAAGTTTGTAATGTATTTTCTGCTTTTATTAGTAAATATTCACATATCTTTTTATGTATGTTCTTACCCTCCTAGGAATCTATTTCTTCTGTTTACTACTTGAAGAAATTAACTTTAAGTGGACAGGAGAAAAGTAGATTTTCTTAGCCATGGAATATTGCATTAAAAAACTAAGATATGTGTAGAGATTAAAACCATTTATTGGTTTTGCTTTCAAATCATAAATTGCAAGACCTGTGTTTGTGTAAAGGTTTCTGGCACCAGACCTCTATTAAATTTTATGGGGTGACCTTTGATGAAATAAAACAATGATTAGGTATTACTCTTGTAAATAAAGCAGGTTCATTGGTATTCATGCCTGGCTAGGTGGCTGGGTGAGAGAGAGGTAGTAGATTGATAGATAAAGAAACCATGTTCAGATATTAACTGCATAATTAAGTACCTTCACTGGACATGATTTTCACCTGAATCTATTACAGCCAAACATGTGTTCACCTCCTGGGATCACAGGAATTGTGCTTCTTAACTGACATATTAAAGTGATTGATAAACAGTGATTCTTTCTAGGGATGTTAGATGGGTCTCTTGAAATAATTAACAGACTATATAGAATTACCAGTGAGATATTACAGACAAATGCAGACCAGGAGAGAAAAAGAAATATCTGATGGTAAAGATGGGGAACATTGAACACACAGAAGAGTGGTTAGAAATCCAGTGAATTTATCTGGATTAGAAGCCCCAGATGAGAGGGCACAAAACACAGCCAACCTGAAAGAAAGCTGGTGTTGGAAATACAAGCTTTCCCTGTGAGCTGTTAGTGATTTGGGTCGGTCTCTTTACATTGACTATATCCGCTAGGGTTTTCCAGAGAAATAAAAGCAACAGGATAGATAGATGATACATGATACGTAGATATAGATAGATGATAGATGATACATATAGATGGATGGATAAATACATACCTAGATGATAGACAGAGAGGTACCTATGTAGGTCTAGAGATTCATCAATCTACCTACCCATCTATCTCTATGTTGAGATTTACCTTTATTCTTTGCATCTTATTTAATCTTATGTTAATTTCAAAGCAATTGAAGAATACAGGAATGTTTCAAGAAATATTTGAATATACAGGAAATTGGCTTGTATGACTGGCAACTCTGCAATTAATAGGGTAGGCTAGCAGGCTGGAAACTAGGGTTTCTTTGTTATCGTTTTGAGGCTGAATTTCTTTCTCTACCGGGAATCTGTTTTTGGTCTTAAGCTCTTCAAGGGATTGGATGGTATGCACCCGTGTTACTGAGGGTAATCCTTAAATAAACTGATGGTTGATGTTAATTACATCTACAAAACACCTCCCTGGTAACATCTGCACAAGGCTTTGCCCAAACACTCCTGGCACCATAGCTTGGCCAAGTCGACATGTAAAAGTGAATCATCCCACTGACCCAGCTCCTCCACACTACCCAACTCCGCTACAGACGTGCCTCTCAAATCAGAGAACAGGGTACATCTGTGTTAGCCTCAGAATTCGTTCTTGAATTGGTTAATCACTGAAATCTTTAGAGCTGCATCCAATGGTAGGAAGGTTAACTGTGTTTACAATGAAATCTGTGAATGAGAGGAAAGTACAGAGGAAGTGGACATGGCTTAGCCCCGACCTCTGCCTTCATGGACTTCATGCGTACGAGATCGGTCTCTCCGATCAAATGTCTATGCACGCGTTCACCTTGTTCCTGACACTCTTGTGTGTGAGTCTCAGACGGGCGTGCTGGTACAGCACGGTGGCTTCTGCGGTCAAGCTGGTTCTGGTATCGGCCTTGCCACTTATTAGCTGGTGACCTGCAGAAAACCAGCACAGGAAACATGTTCCTCATCTCGTTGAAGCTGCCATGCAGCTAATCAGTGCCCAGTGGGCTGCTGCCACGGCGAAGGGGCACAGCTCGTGCAGATCAGACGGGAGAGGGTGTTTCCATCAGTGCCCCTAGGCTCGCGTCCTCTGCAGTCCTCCCTGACCCCGGTCGTGGCAGCTGCGCTGTGCCTATGCTTGCAGGAGGTGCGGTGCCTGCTAGCGGAGTAGAGTGTGTGTGTGACCCCTCAGCAAACATGCTCTGTTGCAGTGGCACGCTGGCTCACAGCAGCAGGCAAGGCTGGTGATCAAGTCCTGTGATGACACATGCCTGTGACGACACGACCTACTCCAGCTATTTCTTTCTGTGTCACAGCCACATGTCTTCAGAATCATATATGACTTGCTCTTTCCTGTTTCTAACTCCTCACCTCCTGCAGCCTAGCGTCTGCTCCAAGCACGTTTCTCAAATGAGTCACAAGTAATATGCTCTCCTCGGTAATTTCTCCTCCCTCCCAACTAGCTCAAGTCCATCTCCTGTGTCTTCTTCTGTCCTAACAGTCATTTAGCAGCATCCCAGACAAGTGTCAATGTGGTGCCCACGGGCACAGGATGCATTAGCATTATTCATCAGCTAAATAAGCGTATGGACCTTATTAATATTTTATGTGTCCTTAAAAATCTGTTTTTTCAAGTGCTTTGGGAGACCAAAGACTGATCATTTCTTGTCGTCCCCACTCTCACCCTGCAGGGCATTTTGCAGCTCAGGATGATGGCTGTGGAGGGGCTTCCTGGATTTCTATCTGTATTCGTCTCTTTCTCCTCACACGATTTATGCTTCTAATCTGGGAAGCGGCAGAAACTGGTACAGTCAGTTGCTGACTTCAAATGAATACCTCCACCCTCCCTGATGTTATAGGTCTCTTCATTTTGTCCTGAAAATTTGATTTGACCAGGATAAAGTTAGGTATGTAAATTTTCTACAAATACAGCAACATGGTTCTTTCTAGGTGTGGAACTGCGTGGCAGAGGAAAACAATACAGGACCGAGGCTTACTTCTCAATAGATGCCCTTTTGTACCTTTTAATTTTGTATCATATGCCTGTATTACTCACTGAAATATGTTAATTAAGTACATGAGCAAATGGTAAACTGCAGGGCACCCAAACCTATCGTTTCCGTTTAAGAAGAATAGCCAGGACAAGAGAGCAGCTCTTCCTTTGCATTTCCTTCTCCCAGGTTTCCTTTTCCAGTAGATACATACTGTGCCATCGAAGGAGCCACTCACGGTTTAGAGACCTGAGTTTCAGACATCCAGCCAGTGGTCACCTTCTCTTCCGGAGTCCACCTTCTCTTCCAGAGTCAACTCAGAGAGAAATGCTGCAGATTGATCTCATAATGATGTCCGACACGACATGCCTCCCGGTGTCCACGCATGCCATGCTGTCACTCCTCCCAGAAAGACATGGCATTAGACTACACGTACTGGATTTGGAGGTGACTGTGAGGTGCTGTGACCAATAGCATGTGGTGGACAGGATGCTTTAACCCTAAGAAAGCTTGCAGCTTCCACTGCAGCACCCTGAGAAGGGAACTTCGATCATCTTATACGGAGGAAGCCAAATGCAGTCTCTTAGTGAGTGACAGGCCATATGAAACAGACATGGAGGTGCCCTGGCGACACACAGCACAGACTCCCTGTAGATGAAGGAGGCTATACCTCTCTACTTCTCAGCCCCGCCAGCTCACACCCTAGGCCTTCTATCAGAGTAGAATGGATAGATTGGGATCTCTCTCTTGGGTGCTTTGCCCTGGCATTTGCATTTTTTAATTATATGAAATGCGTCTACAAAAACAATGATCTATGGGTTATATGTCAGTACTGCCTTTCACATTTCTCCCTACCTTAAGAATCTCTGCGTCATCCCCATGACTCGATATGGTTTTGGATTTCTACTTTGTCAGCTGTCTTCCTCAACGAGGGACCCCCTTAGGAATAAGTTGCTGGTGAGTGCACAGAACAGCCTGCTCGCTGCTCTCAACAGCTGCCGAAGTGTCTCCTTTCTTTCTCTCCTGCATGAAGATCATGAAGCCAGTGGCTCTCTGGGAAATGACCGCCAGTCCCCGGGACACAACATGCTTGATGGCTCCAAAGGTTCCAAAGGGTTGAATTTCTTAAATACAGAAAACAGCAGATACTTCAAAATCGCTCACTCCTGGTCTTACCCTCAACGTACATCGGCTGCTATGCGTCCCTCCCTGGTCCCATACTTTGTTGCACTGCACAAATCATGGAAGAGCAGGGTTGGGACTCAGCATCACTGAGTCAAAGAAAACTCAGGAAGCCTCCTTCTGCCTCTCTGAATTGACTTGGGGTCAAAAGCCTCAAGCGTCTCCTTTTCCTCTTCTTTGCATCCCATACAGAGGAGAGTGCACGTGTAGTGGACAGATCACTGCACATCTCCGCCTGTTGTCTCACTGGTCCGGCCCATCTCGCCCTGCTCTATCTGATCATCACAAGAACACTGGAATGCCTTGGAAACTCCTGAGTCCGTCAGTACCATAAATTAACATGTATTGAGTCCCTCGAATGAAATATCTTCGACTGAGACAGAAAACAGAGACATCATTTCCAGGAGAGTGCCGGCTAAATGCTTTACCCACGCAGTGCAGACCATGTTCGCCTTTACAGATGCTCCACCCTCCACCTGAAGTCAAGTCACGTGCCCAGAGCCCAGCACAGGGACAGCTCTGCGGGTGGCATGTCCTTCCCATGGTCACCCCGCTGTGCCTTCAGAACACACGGCGATTTAGCAGACACCAGCCATATTGTGGGTCATCCATTCCTGTTCCTTTGGACTCCCAGTGACGTTCTCAACCTTCTGCATCCTTTCAAACATCGACCCAGACTCCACGAGAAAATCTGCTGTTGATAAGAATATTTCAAGAAAATACCCTCAGGCTCTGAAGTAGGCATTTATAAAAAGTGTTTTAGGTGGAATCGGCATCATGGGAAGTATGCGGCCTTACAAGCTGCCTCCTCTGAAAAGAATTGCTCATTTGGATGGGGGAGTTTTGCTATCATTTTTTACAGACAATTAAAACCACCAGCACAGATCAGCCATAAACTAAACAAAACCAGAGCGAAAGGCAAAAGCCATACACGGGCCACTCATGATACTCAACGGCTGGCATTATCTGTCCGTCCAAGAAGGGTGTAGCATTATTTTAACATCACAATGTAACATTTTGGTCTCCTGGCTTAATTTCACTTTTCTTGACACTTTACGACTAATACCAATTCCGGGAGGCATCCTATTTTCCCCATGGCCTGAATTATTAATGCCTATGTCAAGCATCGGCCATTTCAGCAGCTTGACTATTCCTTCAGTCAATACAAACACATACTATCTGCCCCCAGATCAGTTTCCCAGAGGGCGCAGCATTTGAGAAGGAGCTGATGGGCTCCTATCTGTAGGGAGGCAGATGGTGCCCCGACTGAAGCGATCGCCTGGCAGATGAAGGGCAGCGTTTGCAGTCCTCCTGTTGCCACGGGGGCCACCGGCAAACCTTTCGTTATCTCAGCCTCCTGGGCCGTGCCAGCCAAGGGCTGGGCTGAGGGCTTCCAAGAGCCTTTCCATTTCAAGCTCCAGGGCCAGTGCGCCTCCTGTGGGAGAGGCAGGGATCTGCAGCGCACGCTCCTCTGCGGCTTTGCCTGACCCTGGGGAAGGCCCCACTCCCTCCACTCCGACGAGCTGCTGGGAGAAGGCCCACGGGATGCATGAGGCCAGAGTGACCATTCTTTTCTGATGTTCACTGGTAAACCCTCCCTGGGTCACTGTTAAAGGACATATACGATTGAATCAGTATTGAGAAAGTCCCTGCTCAATTCAGGTGTAAGAAAACCAATCAGAAGGGCAAACAGAACTGCCTGGGCATGTCCTCTGGGCTCTGGGATGGTAAAATCCCACTTAAGGTAAGTGTCACTACTCCCCTCCCAGCTGATGAGACAAACGAGGTTTTCAAAAGTTAAGGGGTTTGACTGGCAGCCCTTGTTCGTCCTTCATGTGTGCTTCACAGATTGCGTCTGTCCAGAGTCTGCCCCGAGGAGTGACTTGGAAAGGTTTCAGACACCCCAAAATCTCCATCAACTTCCTCAACATCTCCCCGACAAATACACAGTTGCAGCCATCCCAGACTAAGGGCTCATATACAAACACGGCTTCTGAACAGCTTCTCCCCGTCCTCACCATCATCATGGACATTCCTGAGCTCCTTCATAGACAAATCCTGAGGCTCCAGTACCCACATCAGATGACACAGAATTCTCCTTGAAGAGTAAAAAAGTGCAAATTCCTGAACCTGCTTCTCAGAAACGAAAGGTGTGGTGGGGTTCCAGAATCTGCTTGTAATCAGAAAACCAGGCCGTTCTTTGAACAGCATCCCTGCCTCATAGCATTCTAGGCGCTACCAGATGGAGGCGAGGTGGCTGGAAAGGAACAGGGTGTTGTGGCGGTGGAAATACAGAGTCTATAATAATAAATATATTAACGGTTTTCCTCCATGACTGAACACTACCGTAACTGGAGGGGTGGACAATATTGTGCTATCTCCTTACTCAACATGTGGTCACAGACCGATAGCTCCACCACCTCTGAGGAGGTCCTTAAAAACGGCAAACCTCAGGCTCATCTCCACACCCATGAGTTCTAATCTGTATGGTTATTGATTCGTGTGCCCATGAAGTTTGAGAAGGAGCTGGAACTCGAGGAAGAAGGCCTCACTGCAGTCCTTCCCCGGGAGTCCCATATCCTCATCCCAGGGGAGAGAGAAACAGATATTCACACAGCATCTGCCCTATGCCATTGGTTTGCTGGGCCCACTTTGTAAACCAAGCTAGTTATTTCTTTGAAGGTTCACCAAAGTATTTCAGGCCAAACAATTTGCTCAAATTAAGATTGAGCAGTTTCAAATGAATGGAGTTTATAAAGGACACACAGCCCAGACTTTAACCCCAAATGAATCTTGTTCTAATTCCCCTAACAATGGGCCAGACGGAAGACGAGAGCCGGTTTTTATACATGCAATATACGGTTTTCACAGCCCTGCAGCGGATTCACCAACCTGACCCTCTGTTGCAGGAAACAGTTAACTCAGCACACGGAGCCCTGGCTGACTCCTGCAAATTAAGCTCTGGAACATTCTGACTGATAAGAGGGCTTTTCAAGAGCCTTAACCTTGACCTTACAAGACTGTCTAGATAGTATACAAAACTGATTTATGGTGGACATGTGCTCCCCCTCCAGGGGTCTGAAGCTTTAGAAATCATGTTCAGTCACACACACCCACATCACAAAAAATGTACAGGAGCCTATAGGACTGACCCTTGATAAAAATGCCAGGTTCTAAGACTTGGCGTGAGCGTTCCTGGTAGACAACACTTTGCACATGTCATTACGATTCACAGCTGGAGGAATTAGGAGCATCCTGTGCTTCTCTGCTGGGAGAGGTCTCACGGCAGCTTGTGCCTGAGTTCCTCTGAATTTTGCCCCATGGCTTTTTCCCGGTGCGGATTCTGCTTTGTGTCTTTTCACTGTGATAAAACATAACCAGGAGTGTTACCACTTCTGGGTCCTGGGAGTCCTTATAGGTAATCCCTGAACCCAGGGGTGGTTTGTGGACACAAAAAGGACCCGCCACATCCTTCTCTCCCCATAAGAGGCTCCTCTCTCACATCAGGGTCTAGTGGGAAGGGTTTTTCCCATGTGTTCAGGTTGTACATCTCTCTTCCATATGGTGAGTCTTCCAGTGCAGAATCCCATCTGGTCTATGCTGTTTCTTCTCCAAAATCAAGATTCTCAGATCCTTCAGCACCACCATGCTTAACTATTCCATTATACCATGCAGTCCGCGTGTCTTGAATGCGTTCGTGCCTGGGTCCCTGTCCAGGGGACTGACTCCACCTCTACATGTGTGTTCCAACCTGTACAAAGTACAACCCGCTTATTGCCTTCTTCATTCCAGACACCTTTCTCTCGGAATCCCAGCTATCTCTGTGGTCACTTTAGGTCTTCACCTTGTCAAATAACAACATGCTTTATTTTTGTTTATTTTTTTCTCATCCTGTGCTACAGATCCACAATCTGTTTTCTTTTAAAGTTCTCTTTGGCCACCTGAGGGGAGGCTGCAACATTCACACCATCAACATTCCCCTCAGAGGAGCAGATTCATAGTTCCCGTCCGTCAATAGCTTTCGATCCCATTGAGTTGATGGGAGACAACACTGGAAATGTTCAAATAGAGCTTTTATCAGACAACTAAGGGTTTATGTGAAATACTCCACAGAGAGCTAGAAATAAAAAATATTTACAGAGTAACATACTTCCTGTTTCTGATCTTAACGCCAACCGACATGGAGCTAAAGTGTATTTAAGTTGGCAATATTTGTGAGCATCTAGCCCTGGGGGACCTATGCTTTGGCATAAAACAAAGGCATGAGCCTTCTTTTCAGACGCGAACCTGACTAGGCACTGCTTCTGTGTTTGTTCAAGCTTGCTCCCCTCTGCCCTTGGTCGCTCTACTCTCCACCCAGCGTCACTGCTTGGCCCCTACTCTTCTGTCCCTGTGATCCCTGCGACCAAAAGGCACTTCTCATTGGTGTTCAAAGTTTGCATCCCGAGTTCCAGGCCACCTTGTACTTGTTTTGAATATATGTATGACCCTTTCCTAGCAGGCCTTATAACCTGGCTGTGATTCCAGCTGGCATGAGGCCGTTCAAGCCCTGACTCAATCCACCATGACCTCTCTGACTCTCAGACCATATGAAAGCTCTGCATCACGCCTCATGTCCTTGCATTTGACAAACTGTAATAATGTCAGGACTAAAGATCCTGAAACCCAAGACTCCCCCGAATGCTGTGTTGCGCCATTTATGAACACCTTGTAGGCAAACTGCTTCGAGAGCTGTTAGTTTGCTTAATTTAGCTCATCTCCTCTTGCCTCTGACAATTTGCCAGAGAAGCAGATTTGAAGCTCTCTCCTAAAGCAGATGGACCCGGCACAAGTAAACATAAGCCAAAAGTGACCGAGTATGATTCTAATAAAAGCGTGGCCATCGTTTCTGCCTCAGTAGATTTGTGAGGTATGGGAAGAGAAAAGCATTCAACTGCTATGCAAAGGAAACAAGGGGTGGTTTGGGTAGAACACTGGTGAAAGAGAAGCGTCAGAGCGCGGAATGGGGCAAGATTAGGGAAATAAAAATGTTCCTAAGGAGCATTCATTGGATTCTTCTGAATATTCTTGGAGAGACACAGAACAGGATTCCTTTTCAGTGACTTCTTGAGCTTGGACTGCAGCTCCAGGCATAAGGCCCCGCTGTGCCACATAGCACGTGAGCCATGCGCTCACCAGACCTGCTGTATTCCGGCTGCTCGGGGGCAGCCGCTGTGGACATCGTGGTGGGCACGTGAGCACAGGATCGAACACTGGGAATCATGGGGTGTTGGTCACCTCGGCCAGGTGGTTCAGGTCTGTGGTCTCCCCATTCCCCAGCAAAAAAACTGAAGAGTGTGTAGCACAGATTTTAATTATTTCTGCCACCGTTGTACGTTCTGCGTGGTCATCATAGCAGATCGCGTGGTGCCTCTGGGTGAACGATACCAGGACTTTAGAGGAAGGTACACATAGTTTATTAGCCTCTCCAGGGAAGGATAAAAGGGTGCACGGAAACATCAGTACGGCACGTGCAATGTAATGGGAGTTAAGTTTCTGTTAGTTCATTCTAACAGATTCTGCAACACTTCTCGACCTGTTATCTTCCAAATTTGTGATGCTGTTTCAGGATCCATGTGTCACAGTACCGGACTCACAGCCAGGGGAAATCACGCTGCAGTCCTCTCTACCAGATAAGGTCCTCCTGGCTGAACAAAAGTGGGTCACAAAGCTGTACGCGCAGGTGCTCGGGACGCTTGTCAATCAAGGGTTTGGCAACCAGGAGAACATCAAAGGAAACGGGCTTAATTACCCATGGCGCCTGGCAAACCAGAAGTGACCAACAAAATGGTCAAGTACAGTGGAAGAAAGTGCTCGTTTATGGACACTGATTTAGGAAGAGGGCAGGACAGACAGACGTGGCATGCAAGGAGGGACAGTGTAGACTGCAGGCGTGTAGAATCACAGGGGGCTGGTTCAGAAAACCTGGCGTCAGGTGGAGCCCTGATAAGACCCTTCCCCTGGAAAGTACTGCTCCCAGCATGTGCCTCTTTGGTTAAGAATTAAGGGAGAACCCTAAGGAATATCATTCAGCCTTTCAAAGGAAGGAAATTCTGACACAGGCCACAACATGGATGATCCTGGAACACATGATGCTAAGGGACATAAGCCAGTCACCAGATGGCAAATCCTGACATTATCTGTGGGAGTTTGGTTTCCTTGCTTTTGTGACCATCCGCTCAGCAAACGGGAGGTAATATAAACCAAGATTTTATATTCGTACAGTAGGAATTAAGGAATTTTATGTTCCTACATAAAATTAAGTATACGTAATACTTAATTACTTAATAAACCAAGCAATTCAGATTGAAAGAAGAATGTGCAGGAGCCTAAGCTACTGCTTCCACACAGCAGAACCTTGCTTTAGTCTCTGCGTCACCCACCACACCACGCCATACGGTGATGGATATCACATCAAATCCAGAGGGACTCGGGGAGGGGAGTGAGTGGAGGTCAGATGATTCTGAGACAGGGACTGTGGGTGTAGTCAGAGCAGGGTGAGGGCATCCGGAAAAAGCAAAGAAAGATAATTACAGACAGAACAATGTAAGAATGTGCAAAGAAGTCCCTACTGAAACTCTGTGTAGTGAAGTGAAGGTCACGCTGATTCTCTAGGGTCACGATACCACACTAGGAATACAGACATCTTCAGTGAGGTCAGTTAAAAGTCAAAAGGCCAAGAGCAACTTGGCCTGGAATGTTTGCGTGTTTCACAAATAAAGAAGGGTATCTCAGCATAACCCGTGACTTCACTGTAAACAGCTCTAGCAAGCAGAGAACAACCCAGCCCACCTTGGGGGCCGGGCAGGTGGTACACGTCTCACCCCTAGCCCTTTACCCATATTCCTGAAAATCCTCAACCTCCTATAAATCCCCTAGACAACGCACCATCACCGGCTCTCTTGTCCCCTCCTGGCCTGAGCCAGGAGCCCTGTCCTCTCACCGTATCTCTCACTAAAAGTCTCTCCCTGGCTCTCCTACCTTGGGTGTTGGCTAAGTTCGTTCTTCGACTCCACAAACAAGAACCCCGGCATCATTTTCACAAGCACATCTGCTAATAAGAGTGGTTCTGTGTTACAGAATTGAGAATTTCCATGAAAATGAAACAAACACGAATCCTTCTTATTCCATGGTATTGTTCTCGACTCATCCACTTTTACGAATGCCGTTTTACATTATTCAAACTGAACTTTCGCACTGTCCTAAAAACTCCCCCTTAGAACGCATGGAAACGTGGCTGAGTGCTATAAACAGGAATTCAGAGCGCAGGTCTCTGGATGCTTGGCTGAAACCTAGGCAGAAACCCCAGGTTTGTGATGGGTACGATCAGGGATCTAGATGAGCAAAGTAGAATGAACAAGTTTTCCCTGAAAATGAGCTGTGAAAGGATATTTTGCACCTAACTGGAAAAGGATTGACTTGTCCAATGGGAAATAGTCCATTACCATTCTGTACCCACCAGGGTGCTCTCCAAAGACAGTTCCTAAGAAAATTACTTTATACCATTTTTCCTGCTCATTTCTGATCCATCTGCAGCCTCCCCCAGGAGGATCATATACAGTGAGGAACATTACATAGTGTCCAGTGAGAGTTATTATGCGTTTTACGTTTTTAAATTTTTCTAATGAAAACATGATGTGCTGAAATGACGCTGGGAAGTGATTTCAACATCTTGCATCCAGCGATTTGTCATATTACTATACGAACCTTGTATGTTAGGTGTTGAATCAAGCGAGTTGTCATTCTGTATCAGGGTGGGCAGAGCCGTTAGTGAATATTTAAGTTAGTCCCTAGATTTTCTCTTCCATTTCTGAAAAAAAAGCCCGTCGTTTCACTGATATTAAATCATATGAAACGCACAATCGTTTTATTAGCTTAGCTGTCACAGAGCAGTGGCTCACATTTTCAAACACACATTTACTATGTGGATTGTTTTCTGTGACACTACCGTTCATAGACCCTGGAGGAGAGCATCTAAGGAGATCCACAGATGTACATGGTATGAGCTCTCTTCCTAAAATGTGCTGCCCAGGTATTGGTAGAAGTAGGATGGGGGACACTGTAGGTATATGGTCAGGTGATTTCTTTGAGTTCAAAAACCCACTGGTGATAAATGCAGTTTGTAAAGTACCTGGGTTTCTCAACCACCCGTCTCCAATCTGCGGAAATGTTCCAAACAAATATGGCAGCAGTTCAGAGGATAACCTAGTCTTTATTCCAGCCTAAACTTCCGTCTTTCCAGTGTATGTAGGTGGACGTCATTCTACTATGAAATCCACAGTAAGACGTTCAGAAGAACCAAGAGCACCTTCCCTGTGTACCCCCAAAATAAGCCACATAAATGGCAAGCTGGACTGGGCTCCTGGACAGAAATGTACAGCCCAGGGAAGGAGCAGTGGAAACATTAAACAAGATTTGATGGCCCCTTTCTTCCTATCCCCATTAAATGGAATAATACGTTACCCCATAAACCTTAGGCACTCTTAGAATGGAATCAATATCCAGGAAGAAGAAAATGGGCATATTAGTTTCATTTGTAAATTAAATCTATTCCATTCCCTCTCGGATCCATCTGGAACCAGGCTACGTTGGTAAACAGGTTACATTTTATTGGGAAGTTTAAATGGGAAACAGGTTCAAGGCTATTGAGTCTACCTTTTTTTAATTGGAAAACCCACATTTTACTCTGTTTTACAGCAGAAATAGCGTCTGACATGGCAGTGGATGCCCCAGGGCAACACTAGTTGGCATGGCTATTTCTCATTTACGTTCTTCTCCACCAAGCGCACTCGGTTGTAGGCAACGTTAATCTCCTGTCTTAATATCACAGGGGAAGAAGGTTTTACCAGTTCACATTCTTAATACGTCCCAGATTCAAAAAAGTGGTCTGAATTATTGTCTGGGGAGTCTGGTCTCTCCTGCTGGGCCATTATAACATGCTGGCGATCCCTGGAGCTCAATGGCTGGTTAAAACCACCTGACACCACATCACCTACGAAGGAAACACAGGGCTCATTTTTCCCGATGAGGTAGGAAACACATAGCTTTGAATTGGGAGGATGCCTGGCTCAGGAAGCAAGAATTAAGGTCAGAAACACAGAAGCTCTGAGTTCAGGATCCCCAAAATGGAAGCTGGAAGACATGGATTAACGACTCCCCAGGTCAAATGCACTTTAGAAGTCCAGAAGCCTCCCCAGGTAGGTTCTCACCAGGGAAATGAGCCCTAGGACTGTGATACTGAGATTGAATCGCACGGGAGTCCCCTGGGGTCCGGATCCAGCAGGTCTGCGCTGGGGTGCACAGTCTGGAATTTCTAAGAGATCACAGGTGATTGTATATAGACAGCGGGTAGATCACATTTTCAGAAGCAGAGAGGAAGAGGCATGTATGGAAAAATGAGCTCGGATTTGGCTTCCAGTTAGAATCACCCCCTGCAGAGTTAACACAAACCATACCCAGGACGTATCCCTAGACAAATTAATTCAGAATGTCAGTGGGCATAGGTCAGGCACCAGTATATTCTCTTCAGTTTTATTCAGGTATAATGATCAGTAGAAAGTGCGTCTATTTAAGATGTACAGTGTGACGTTTTGATAGAGGTATCACTGTGAAACGTTTACTACAATCATGCTAATAAACATATCAGTTATGTTTCTGTTTTGGTGAGAACAATTAAGATGTGTTCTCTTTGTGCATATCGAGCATACGACCCAGTGTCGGTAACCGCGCTGAACATTAGATCTCCAGGAGGTATTTCTCCCACAGGCATCGCTATTTTTTGCAAGGTCACCGAGTGATTCTAATCTGCAGCCAAGGTTGAGAAACGTTGGGCTAAATCAGTTCCTCTCAGTCCTTAATGTGTGTGCATACCACCCAAAGATCTTGTTTAACTGCAGGCTGTGACTCAGTCTGTCTGGATAAGGCCCAGGATTTTGCATTTACAAGGCTCAGGAGAAGGTGTGGCTTCTGCACCACACTCTGAGTGGCAAGGTTGCAGGAAACTTAACTACCTGATCGCATGTAAGGCCTCATTAATTAGCGGTCACGGTTCTACTAACCCTATGCACAGAAAAGAGTTTTCTATACCATTTCTATACCATTTCAAAGATAAAGAAGTAGGAGGAAACTAACTATACAAATAGGAAAAAGATGAGTAAATAAGTGAGTCATTCATGGGATATGATTCAGAAAGCCTACTTTTAGCTGAACTAAACCCTTCTCTTAAAAGCCAGTCACTACCACTAAATATCCTCCCCACCCCTTCTGGAAAGATCTAAACACAATGTTAACATTTCTTTCCTCTCTTTTGAGAGGGAGGGAAGGAATTATAATTTTGTCTAGCTGTGTGAAATAAATTTTTTTTCCTTTTCAGGCTTTGAATGTGTATGCTATCAAAAGACTGCAAAGCATGCCGGGAAATAGGTAAATCTCCAGGAAGACCCAATTCTGGGAACATAGATTCCCAGAACTCCTGTGTGTGATTGTGTGATAGCAGTAAGGAACAGCAGGTCAAGCTGTGGTCTGGTAAACGTACTTGCGGTCACCTTGGCTTTCTGATAGCTTTGTGCAAAGCTCGATACCGCCGAGTCTGCGTGCATTCGTGCAGAATCAGAATAGCAGTTCCCTTATTCTTCCTGGTGTCCCCTTTTCTCCGGTGGAAAGGAATCATGCAATTAGCATAGCTGCATCTTAAAGTTCTCGAAGGCATCACTGTAGCAGACCCAAAGCAGTCGCTTTCTGTGCACCGTTGATGACGGTGGCAAGCCGATATTATGTGGCTCTTTTCCCTCACCGTGAATCACGGGACAGCCACACAGTCTTGGGGGCAAAGTGTCGGCTGCAATCTGCATTTTAGTGTGTGCGTGCATTGTGTCCACCGCTATGGCAACCCAGAGTCATGGTCCTCTCCCAGCCCCCCCCTAAGCGTGCGAGACTTCATATAAAAGTAGAAATGCTGGTAGGAGTGAGATGGACAGAGAGGAGGTGAGTTTCCTTTCACTCCAAATTGATGCAAGCTGGGAGAGAAGATGAGTGGGAATACTGATTTAATTTAATGAAACATTCACACTCCACAGCTATTTTAAGACGTGAGCAGGGGCAGATCGATGTAAAGCCTAACGCTTACAAAATGTAGGGGACTTAGGAAGCAAAGCGGTAATATTACAGAGCCCTGGAGGGGCCTTATGCAAGGAAGACCCTCCCTTTCACTAGCTTCAGAAGAGGGACGAAGAAAAAGGGGTGCGGACAGCACGGCTGTCGGATCATAGGTTCTGGATCCAGCAGACTTGTGTTTCCACCGTGGTGCTGTAACTTCTGAACTCAGGAACCTTGGGCCAATTAAGCTTCAAAGATCTTGGTGGGCTACTCACAGGGCTCCTGTGTCTTCATTGCTCCATAAATTAAATTTTGGGAAAATAACTCCCCGCACTAGTTATTGGTAAACCATTCCACGGCCCCCTTAGTCTGAGAATTAGTGATTCGAGGGCTGCAGTGAAGACTGTGTGCTCTGCAGGAGGAGCTGTACTGCGGGGCAGCAGGCTGCCTTTTGTATGGAAGCAAAACCCTTTGCAGACATGAGTGAGCTAATAAGTGCAGAAGGAATGATATGATAGGGTTAAAGCAACTAGCAATTAGGTAAGTTCCTAATGAAATATATATACCAAGCAAGGATCAGTGGATATAAAATCATGGCGTAAACTTTTAATGGAAATGAATAGTGTTGCATTTTAACCCAAGTTATTAAATAAATATCCATGATTCTATGGCAATATAAACAAAATGTTTGATAAATGAATAGGAGGGGATATTCAAATGTCTCACAGAGATGAATTCCAAATAATTTATGCTGTGCTCCACCCTCAAGGAGGTGGGGAACAGCCCTCACTCCTTGAGGGTGGCTTCCCTCAAAAGAATTCAGAACGGGGAGGACGTAAAAAGAAAAAAGTAAAGAGAGTGGTGAAGCATGACAGACAGCTCAGGCAATCAAGGTGAATACCACTGAGAAGTCAGGTGTGCACCCTGGACGTGACGAGAATGGGCCCTTACCCCTGTGATCCGCCCCCCTCAAACCCGTGACCTCCATCTAATCATGAGAAAAACATCAGACAGATTCAAATTGACATGCATTCCACAAATACCCGAGCTGCATGCCTCAAAGCTGTCAGAGCCATCCAAACTGAGAGATGTCTCAAAAACTGTCACAGAAGAGGCCACAGGAGACACAACCAAGCATAATAGGGCATTTGGATAGGATCCTAGCACAGAAAGAGGACATTAGGGAAAAGCTAAGGAGAGCTGAATAATGTACGGACTTCAATTATAGAAATGTATCGACGGTGGTTCATGAATTGTGAGAAATGTGCCATACTCACGCAGGATGTTAATAATGTGGCAGATGGGAGGTAGCATAGATGGGGACTCTCTGTGTTACCTTTGTGATTTTCCTGTAAATTTAAAAGTATTCTAAAGTTTAAAAGCTCAATTTTTTTAAGAACAAGGTTCCTGGGAATTGGGTCTTCAGCTGATGCCAACACGCCCCCCCCGGCAACGTTCTGGTTATGACGGGGAGAAGTGTGTCATGGGGACATCGAGGTCCCCCTCTTAATTTCGTGGTGAGTCTTAGCAGCTCCCTGGTGGACAGCCAAACGCCACGGGCCACCTGATGTAATTAAACCCATAACACTTAGGAAAATTTCATTAACAACATGTATATACATAATTTATACAGCCTTTAGAATGACCTTCCAGGTAACAGGAAGTATGGGAGACAGGGCGCAAGTTAGCACACAAGGAAACCATCAGACAAACCGCAAATGCTCTAGCTAACAACTAACTTTGTTGTTGCCAAGTCAGAATCATTTAAAAAACGGTGAGGTCGAGGGGACTGATGTACACCAAGACACAACCTTGACTAGACCCTGGTTTGAACCACCAGCCCATCAGTCTTCTCTTTGGAGGCAACTGGGAAAGTTTAAATATGGCCTGTGTACCAGAGGCTGTTCAGGAAACCGCTTCACCATTACGTATGGAAAACAGTATTGTGATTCGGGTCGAAGACATCCTTTTCTTAAAGACACTTTTGGAATAAAGTGTCATGAGGTCTGTGATTTACTTCAAAAAATTAAAAAATCAAACTCAGTATGTCAAAAGTGATCGGTTCAATGGAGCTGATGCACACATGGGTGTTATGGGTCACGTAGGAATCCTCCCCAACACCCAGTGACTTAAGGGAACCATTGTTTGCCCGGACCCGTCTGCGGGTCGTAGGCCTGGGGCTCAGCTGGTCCAGGCTGTACTTCCCTTGGCACGACTCCATGTATTGCAGGCAGCCTGTGGATGGGCCAGTAAGCCGGGCCCCTTGCTCATCATTCGTATGGCAGGAGCTGGGCAGGCCTCCCGCACCTACAAACGCACTGTGAGCCTCCCTGGCCAAGGCAGTTCATGACTAAGCTCAAGGCCAGCAGAGTGGGTAGATGCGCTTTGCCCTTAGTGGCAGCACTGTAGGGTACGGTGGGGAGTGGCATTGCAAGCAGCCATGCACGGGGGTGGGGGGCGTTATCTTTCCGTGAGCTTTGTCACATTCTGCTCTAATGTTTTCTGAATGTCAAGAAACGGCCACGAATCCAAACTGCTGTCTTCCCTAATAAGACCTCCAGAACTTCTGTTTGTATTTATGACCCTGTCTGATTCTTTTCTACCTCAGCTTTACTGGCAAGATGACACCTGTCCCAACTTCAGCCCAAGGGGCCTCCCCTGGAAATGTCCACACTCTGTCTCTTCATGCTTCCATGGGAAGTTCTCACAGCAGTCCTCTGCGAATATTTAACAGAGTCCTTCCCGGGTTGTGCGGTATTTGATTATTTTCTTTTCGCTTTCCCAACCAGACAGAGCTCCCTGAAACCCAAAAGTGGGTCTCTCAACACCTGTCTCTGTGCAGTGCTACACACAGAATCCGCTCCGCACACGTCTGCAGCATGTATACACTCATCCAGTCAATCACTTCTCTGCCTGACAGAGGAGTGCATTTCCTCTTTTTTCCCATCCCTCAATTTTCTAGAAACGCTGGTCAATAAATATTCATCGACGATGATGAAATAACTTTATATCCTGGACTGTCACTTATAAACTTCCTCTCCAGCCCTAAACCGAGTCTGAGATGCATCGTCCCTACTTACTGTTCTGTTATTGGCATGATCTGAGGGAAGGAAAGATCATGAAAAGCTCTTTTCTTTTCTTTTTTAGATGTCTGGATCAAAATTACTCTAATGGTGGGTGGCCTCGGCTTCAAGGTGACTTTCTCTGTACTGGGCATTTCTAGCACCACAAAAGGATATGACTTCAAAGGGTGTTTCATTTCTGAGCAGCCTTTTGACTTACACAAGTTCGGTCTTCAAAAGGGGGCTGTGGTTAAGGACCAGTGATGTGGGAAGATGCCCATACCCCTTAGCTGCTGTGCCAGACCCCAGGTTTCTTTGCATGCCTCGTGCTGTGGAAAGCTGGCCCTGGGAGGATGTTAATTTAGCGCTGAACATTGGCACTGACCTCTGTCCACCATATTTTGAAGACATCAAGACATGTTTAACTGAGGGCAATGTATGCAACACGAATAGGGTGGGATCAGAGTGGGTATATGTACCCCATTACACGCCCCTCTGGTTTTCCGAGGTGTTCACGTCTTCTCCCTACCACCCCTCCACCTGACTCTTTTCTGATCTTCTTTCGTGCTCACACCACTGCTGCTCCGCACCGATGCTCACTGTTTCACGCTGAGATAGGAGTTGTGAAAGGAACAGGGAAGCATGCGAACTCAACAGTTGCCATGAACGAATGTGAGAAAGAAATAGAGGCATTTGAAAACAAATTTTACCAGTCTGATTGTAATGAAATCCTCTCTCACTACATCTACTATATGCTTAAAACTGTAAACAATATATGTATATTTTATTATATGCATATGTATATATATATATGTATATATACATATATATATTTCAATGAAAAGAGCATTATAAATTTTAAAAAATATCATAGTGGTCTCCCACTTAGTTACATTATAAAACCAAATGTTAACTGCATTTATGTCTCTTTTTTGGCTTTCTCCTTATGGAATTGGACATCTGTGGTGTTCCCTTTCAGTTCTATGCCCCCAGGATTTTGAGGAATTAAAAAAAAGATTCTGAAATGGACTAAAAGAAATGGGATATTTCTGAGTTAGAAAACTGTCTATCCAAAGAACCAGCCACAGTCTTTATATGTCAACCCCAAACAAGAATATCTGGTAGTCAGAACATGAAGAACTTAGCAGTGACAAGGAATTCATAAACTTTGGTGCTGTGGAGAAAGAACAGACATCAAGATGTGCATGAATGATAATAATGTGGAGCGTTCATTAGACAAAATAGTTTCCAAACTTGGTGGTCATGGACGGTACCGTGCAAAAACCTATGTGGATAAGCAGAAAGGGGTGGAGATATCTTAAGATAAAGAACCCTTCAATTTAGATACCCATTCTTTTCCTTCATCTAGAGCACAAATATTATAACACGTGCATTTTTATGGGACTTGAGTGAAACGATGACAACGTACGGCTGTGTCCACCTCTGAGACCGTCCTATACGATACAGTGTAGAACGTGTTTGCACCACGGTTGGCAAACTGTGTCCCATGAGCCAAATTGGTCACACCAACCACCTGCTTCAACAAAATGTGGACATGTTTACAAGTAAGATTTTATTAGGACACAGACACATTGGTTGGTTTATATATTGTTCATAGTGCCTTCACGTCGCCACAGTAGAGTTGAGTACCTTCCCCCCATATGACCCCCAGGGGCAACATATTTTAAATTTTGAGAGAAACACAGGAATACGTGACTTCTGTCAGACATCAGCAAAGGGCCTGCTGGCACTTGTTCTGAGTTTCGACATTAGATCATGCTACCTTCCTTTCAGCGGCGTCACATCCTGGCAAAGCTGAGCGCTGGGCGTTCGCTGGGTGAAACATCCACGTGGACTGGGGAATGAGAGTGGGCAAGTGCCAGCCTTTGTCAGGTCACGTGTGGCCCACCACGTAGTCGTGGTCATTTGAGAATGAAATAAACATATACTTTATTTTTCAATTTCATGAATTTTTTTAATGTTGATGAAGTCTAAGTGTATACATCCTTTCTGAGTTGTTTGGACCAAAAGTATAAAGTCTTTCTTTTGCCCTAAAGGCATCGTGAAGGACTGGTGGGACTCTTGGGGCCCGTGATCTGGGGAAATTGGGCACTTCGGGCTCAGTCTGTATAGTCCCAAGGCAGTCGGTCTACCTCTCACGGCCTCGCTTGCCCCTCTGCACTCAATGTAAATGTCACTCGGTTTTCCATTGCGCAAGAAAACAATCTCTTTGACGATTCCATGTAAGGAAGTCTCCTTTCTGAAAACATTACCTTGACCTTGAGAAACCACTCCTATGAATGCAGTTCCTGCCACCACGGCCGTGAGCAAAGATGACCCTGCAGAGATGAACTCTCCCTCCCTCACTGGCTCCGTCTTCCGACAGTTGGCTCACCCAGCCTTTGCCGAGGGTCAGGCCGAAGACGAGTTGGACCTAATTTTATTTCTGCTGTAGAAGTTGCCTCTCTACGTTCGTTGCCTTCCAACTGTTCCCACTGGCCGCCAGCAGTTCTCGGTTCTATTTATCCCCTAGAACGAGGTGGAGGTTTGGAGCGTTTTTCTTTCGTCTCTGGAAGCCACAGTGGTTTGTCTGAAGCTTAGAGCTACTGGGTCAAGAAAAACAGTCTTCAGTGGATAAAATGCAGGGTTAGCCTCCTAAGTGAACGCGTTCAGGACAAGGTGCAGTTATCTTTCTTTCTCGCAGCTGACGGGTTTCTCACTGTCGTCCTCCCCTGCGGATTATTATTTAACCTCTTCATGTCTAATTTTCTACACTCTTATTACTTCACTCTTATTACTGGGCTGGTCTAGAGAGCCTTTACAGACAACACCTGGCAAATACCCATATACGAATGATTGTTACTTTCCTCTGGCAAAATAATAAAGGTTATTTTCATTCAGAATCTCATTTTATGGTTCAGTGACTCTGGCCTCTTTACAGTTCCCGACTTCTCCAGTTGAGAGATGAGAATAATGCTAATCATTTAACTGACAAAAAAAATCCTGCACTGATACGGATTTCTCTATTTTTATATTTCTACCCAGAGAGATGCTTCATCCCAATGGTGTTGGGAGTGCTAAAAATAGAACCTTAACCTGAGGCTATGCATGTTTTGGAAAATAAGGACACATACGAATTAGGTGGGAAAGCTATGGCTCCTTCTCCTGAAGTTAACAGCAGACCCTTCATGAAAGAAGG
>JAQQAC010016209.1:3881726-3911758 GCA_029783875.1 Phataginus tricuspis | reverse complement strand
CTTGCCTTTTCAGTAGAGGAATTTTCAAGCCTCTGCGTTGTGATAAAAATGCACAAGCAGCTCCTGCCATCTGTACTGTGGCTTTGACCCCAGGACAGGTCTCAAGGCAACAGCTCTGCAGTTTGCCGAGCGCCATCTCGAGGATGAACTGAGTTTCCGTGCATTCCGGATCTTGCGGTCCAAGTCTCAAAGCAAGACCTCTCTTCCTCGGGCTTGCGGCCACCCCGGATGCCCTTGTTCATGCTCTTCTGGCTTGTGTCCATTCTCTGAAGCCATCGTCCCCCGCCCCCACCCCCAGACCCCATCTCTTTTCCCCCAGGACATGGCCCCCTCTCAAAGGCTCTCAATCATACTCCCGTGAAACGGAAGTCGTTTCCCCGGATTGGGACCCGGCTGGTGGGGCCCGTTACCAGTTGAGAAGCTTCTTCTCTGGCTGGGTCAGTTACCTCCTGCCCTCCAGCACCCTGCCCCCCAATGCACCTGCCTGTTGGGTAGCCTTTTATACTCGGGATCGGGTGTCCTGGGTGTTCCTGATCAGCTCTGTCCATTTCATGTTGCGCTATGACCCTTGATCCAGTCATCAGATAAATTTCTGGACAAACCTGGAAGGGTGTAGTATTTTCTGGACCCTTCCGTAGTGAACTGGCCCGCCCAACTTTGACAAGGGGCATGTCCCAGCCTCCCAGCCAACATCTGGACACCACCCAGGCAGCTGGCCCTGTCTTCACTCTGACGACTGAGCCGTGAAGTCCAGTGGGGCCTTCATTCTCACCTCTGCCTTTTCATCCGATGGACTCTGGGTTACGGGGAAAGATGTTCTTGATCAATGTCAGTGGACAGTCGGCAAAGGGACACCTTCACTGTCTGCCTCACCGTTGAAAATAACTCCCCCACCTGCTAAACTCCTGGGAGGTGGATTTTTCTGAACTGTCTCACACTATGAACCTAATCGATAATCCGTATAATTTCATGAAATTTAATAGAGCAGCTGGCCCTTTCTCCCCTGCAAGAGCACCTGATCTGCAGCTTTGTTAAGGTCAGAGGTGAAAGCTGGGCTCATTCTCTCCCCACTCCACAAGCGTAAGTCTAAGTAAAATGTGGGGCAAGCTGGAGCTTTCCTGTGTGTTTTGCATTCACACAGACCCAGCCTGAGGCTTCTTTATAATAGCGGAAGGAACAGGTCTTAGTGAAAAAGATAAGCTTCCCTGTTCACTTGTTATTTTGCATTTGTGTTGTCATGAAACAGGGATGCTTGCATCTTATGAAGTTAAACAGATAAGTGTGTTGTAGTAATTGCCTCAAAATGAATGTAGATAAGTAAAAAAAAAAAGGAAAAACGTCCCAGCCTAAATGGGATGTTAAAAATGCCTCTTTGGTCTTGAATAAATCAGGTATTTATCTGCTCCCAACAACACACTTAACAGAAGTCACATGTAGTCTTTCTCCCTGCTCCAGGGGGCCAAGGACGGTGTCACATTTTACATACGGTATTTCTGTAAGGTAGCATGTACATCTCTGAATGCTTATGCTTTTATACATGAATTAAATATACAACTTACAATCAAATATTGTAAAGAACATATATGGTCATATCCAATTGGTGTTTGTCTAGATAAATGATTCTCAAAAGTGGAGGACAATCTCCCCCCGCCACCCGGGGACATTTGGCAATGTCTGGGGACATTCTGATTGTCAGAGCTGGGGGGGTGACAAGACTCCTGCCGTCTAATGTGAAGAGGCTGAGGACACAATGCCCGGGCCAGCCCTCTTCAGCCCCAGCAAAAAAAAAGTCACTAACTCCAAATATCCAGTGCAAAGTTTGAGAAATCCCGGGCTAAACACACGTAGGTTTTTTTGGGCGTTACGTGCACTATGAACCAGGAATCTTTATTACATTGCCTCATTTGAATATCACAACTTTTTTTTTTTTTTTAAGTTCAGCGACTTATTTACCCTACTTAGAAAGCAGGGACAGCCACAGTTCAAAGCAGCATCTATCCGGTGCCTCTGCGTCATGTGGAACCTCCGCACAGCTTTTCACTGATTTTACAGAAACAACCCAAAGGAAGATTGGGAAACAGGTCGGGAGTTGTTCTCAGATGGCCATGTTCCTATTGCAGACATTCACTGAGAAGGGTCATCACTGTCCGGGGTCACGCCTGATAAATACTGCAGTCAGCACGCAAGAGCATTCTCCCTACTCCAAATCTAGGTGACCGTGGTCAGCAGAATAATGGCCTCCCACTGACGTCCACACCCTCATCCCCAGAACTGTGAATATATTGTGTATGTGGAAGGGGGAAATTAAGTTTGCACATGGGCTCAAGGTTGGGAACCAGACGGCCTTGACACGGATGGGGAGAGGACCCTCAATTATCTGGGTGTCCAAACACGATTGCTTGACACTGAAACCCTTTCCCATGTTGGGACACACCCATCCTGCCTGTTGTCTCGGTAGCAGATTCCACTTCTTACTACAGAAAACAAAAGGCCATGTGTTTGTTTTGTCAGCCTTTGAAGACAGTTAGGACATGGGTCTGTGACCAGACATCACCCACATGGACATTGAGTTTGTCATTAGTGACCCAAAAGCCAGGAATGTTGGAGAATTCCTGCTAGCCACGGATGTGGTGGCTACAATGTCCAGTTTATAGGGTCCAGCAGACCATGGGTCTGTGCTTCCTGCGTGCTGTGAGGCCAGATGTCCCCTGGAGGACAACGACCCTCCAGCTGAGGAGCAGGGCTCTCCTGTCCGTCTTGTTGGTCTAAGACAGGTGCTTGCCCGTCCTTAAAACAGATTTTCACAGACCACCTCTTGTCCACCTCTTTCCTACCAGTTCCACGGTCGAATCATGAAGTTTCTTTTAACGAACCACTGATAGTTCATCAAACAACTAAGATAATTCTGTTAAAATGCAGTAAATCCTGCTGGATGGATATGCGGTTGAGTAACTAATTAGTCCCAGCCTACGGGGTTACCAAGCCATTCCATTCACTTTATTTTCTCCATCTCCCATGCGACAAAGAGCAAGTCACGAGATCCGTCAAGGATGCAAACCCACTGTTCTGGGCCAGTTCTGAAACGGAGACATACCCCGAGGAAGGAGGACCGAGGCTGGCGACGCTCATGTGTCGGACGTTTTGGGTCTGTTTTGTGAAAGGGGGCAATACGGAGTGGGCGCTCTCGACTCCCAAGGGGCTACTGGAAGGTAAGGCAAAGGCCGCGCTGAAGCATAGACATTTGGGTGTCCGGTGCCCAGGGGCTCCTCAACAATGGTGTCTGAGCCTGTTCCCCTCCTCTGCTGTCCACCCTTATTCCCAAGACCTGTCATTCATGCCCCGAGGTCACTTATCCTGGAAAAGCAGCCTGTTGTCGTCTCCACACTAAAGCTTACTGTGACCCAGACGAGGAGCAAGCAGGGAGCCATCCCTTACCCTCAGTCTAATTTGCCAAAACGAAAATCAGCCGGCACCATCCAGCGTCCCACTTGTAAAACCCCACGTTTTAGATGCAACTTTCCGCTGCGCTGTTTCAGAAAGCCTTCCGTGCGCATCAAGAGAAATGTATCTGAAACAGCAGCATGCCCGTGCAAAAGAAATAACAGTTAAGTCCATAATGTTTTCTTAGCATAGTATTTCAAAAGGCAATTCTAGGCAGACTTGTTTTTGCAACCTATTTCCCACCTTTTTCTTGAATCCAAAATTTATAGGATCATCTAAAGTTTTAGGATTTGAAAAATAGGTGCAGTAATCTTTTCATTTTTTATAGGCTTTCTTATTTTGAACTGCATCAAAAATAAATACGTTTTATGACCCTGAACTTCAAGGAGGTTTTAAAAGTCATTTAAGGATATACTTCAGTTATGTTTGGGATCAAACCTGGATGAACAGCTCTCACTGTGTCTGTCCCCTCAGGAGAGCTCGCTACTAAGTGAAGTAGGGCTGTGGCTACGGCATGTCAAGGACTGGGATCGGAAGTTAAAATGCCCAATCATCGCTCTAAAAGGCCAGCCTGGGAAATGTAGCATATCGATGGGTCTCAGGACAAGGTAAATATTGCTATATTCCAGTGAATAAGCAAGGAGAGTAGACATAAATTAATAATGCCCTGGTCATAAAGCCTGAAAAGGTGGCCTTTAAACGCTCATGCCGATAATTTCTGACATACACATTTTAATTCACTTTTACAGGTGGTGTGCCATGAATGTGTGCCCCCAAACCACACTGCCTTGCGATCTGGAAACTTCTCTCTGGCTGTCCTATGGGGAGTTAGACTGTTTTTCCCTCATTCTGCCTTTCAGCCTTGCCCGCATGACTCACCATCTAAGCCCAACCAAAGGCCGGCCCTTGTTAGGGGTCAGTCCCACTGCCAGCAGACGCTCCCAACTTCTCTTCCCTGCGCTAATCTTTTCCCTGCTATAGCTCCAAAGGAGATTCTTCTCATTATGCTCTTTAACACTTCCAACAGATTCTCTGCCTTTAAAATAACTAACATTTATTTACATGACAGTAACAAGCTTTGATCATCTGGACTCAGCCTATCTTCCTGATCTCTCTTTCCACCTAACTCAAAAACAACCCATTCTTCTATTATTGTGGTTGAAAATCATTCCCGTCGTTGACAGAAAAACTCAGTCTCCACGTTGCCTTTATAATACTTCATGTCTCTGGACTGTCTGCACATTGGGAGCAAAGAATGGGTCTAATACATTTATATGCACTTTCCTTCAGCACCTATATGGTTCCATGCATGCAAAAATTCATACAGCATATCTGTTAAACAGGCAATTGGCTATCTCTGGGGTTCCTGCAATGACTGTAGTACAATCTGATAAATGTTTTCTGGGGCATAAACTTTATCCAGTAACCTTTTTGTCTTTTGTTATTTTTAAGTAATATAGAATTATCCTCTCATCAAAATTCCAGCTAGGAAAATCCCTAAAGATGGTATTCTAAAGAAAACAGACAGGCTTAAATTTACAAATTTACTTGTAGAATGATTATCCCACACATTAGACAGCTCATGTTATTTCAACTAGGTAATTGGCACATTTTTAAGACACCTCCTATGTGCGGAGTGAAGCACCCCTAGGGGAGACGTCTGATAAAGCAGTGAACCAACAGGTAAGAAAGATGTGTTTCTATACTGTGAAAATTTTGAAAGAGGAAATGAACAGAGTGGAGTCAGAGAGTAATTAGAAGGCTGTGTTGGAAAAGGTAGGACTATGAGATATTCAGACACATCAATCCTGATAATGAGTGTATCTTTATACTGGAACGCAGGTAAACACTGTAGGCTTTTTATGTTAGATCAGAAAGGAATAAATGATAAACAACCAGAAAACTAGACAAAATATGCCAGCTGATGGCGTTCGATGTGGCACGATGTCAGAGCTCTTGCCTGCTGGTTCCAGTGTTCAATCATGGAGTCTGTCTTTATGAACGACTGACAGTTCAGCAAACAGCTGACACAATCCTGTTGGCCAATCTGACAGGTGCCCTTAGTCTGTGCCCGGAGGAACATTCCCGGCTGCAGAAGCAGAGGAGGGCCTCTCACCGAGTAGAGGAGACAGAGACAGAGCTCGGAGAGGCAGCCGCGCGGCGCGCCTTAGGTAAAGAGCGCGAGCACGCCCACTGGAGAGGTGGAAGTCCTCATGACAGGTGAAGTCTTGGAGGCCAAGTACAGGCATTGAAACTGGCGAGCATAAGAAGCAAGGAGATTTATTAAGAGACGAGAGGTAGCTGGCCAAAATTCTCAACCGCCCTGACACACTTTAGGTCCAAACATCTGAGCGGCTAATAGGAGGTCCCGGGTCTGTGACCTATCGGGTCAGGCAGAGGCAGAATATGGCCCGTTCCTTCAGCAGAAAGCAGAGCTCTGCCCCCTCTTGAGACTCAATACTACCGTCTCCCCAAGCCCACCAGGGGTCTCAGGTGACACGGGCCAAGCATTACTCACGCCCATTATCATAACCTGCCCTGGTGAAAGAGCTAGGGCCTTTTTTGTTTAAATCCAATATATTAATTATTCACAATGAAACATTATTTCATTAAAAACATTCCTTCCTATTGAATGAAAAATGTTAAAATATTGTACTAATGCCATAATATAAAGCACATCTAATGTTTTTTAATAGGGCCCCTTTGTTGAATCACCACGTATTTGGAGGAGTTTCTAATGACTCAGGAAATTTTCTCCTACGAAATCTCAGGGGCTCCTTTGCTTGTTTTTAAATGAAAAACATATTCCCAGTGACCTTAAATTGCTTGAAAGGCATACATAGAAAGGCAGACAGGAGGAGACCTCGGCCCCTCTCATGCCCCAGCAGGCAGAGAGCGCATCCCCCCACCAGCCTATGGTAGGGAGGCCCGCACAGCTGTCCCCTCACACAGAGCCGCACCACAAGAAGTGCTGGCCGTGGGCAGACACCCGAGGCGCCCACGGGTGCTCCTGAGCAGGGGCCATGGTGCTGCCTCCCGTAGGCAGGAGAAAGGAAGCGTGCCTTGTCTGGGGAGGCTGTGTAACCCACAGGAGTGAGGCGGAACCTCATACCCAGAACCAGGCTTCCCTGCTCAGGTTAAAATAATGGGACGAAGAGGAGAAACATTTCACAGGTTATACGATTTTTAAAGGCGTTATAATCAGAAAACAACATAGGCTGCCTGGGTGTAAAACAGAGTTCCTAAATAAATACACACAAACGAGCAGACTCAGAAAGGGAACTGGTGAGAACTAAAGACAACAGGAGAAAAGGGCATGAAACTCCACATTGGACAGGCAAGGGACAGGGAAGACAGTGCCTGAGCTGAGAGTTGACCGGGTCTCCTTCTAGACGCACGGAATGCGCGTAACTGTGGGTGGGGTATTACTATTTAAGTCAAATAGTGCTTGCACATCATTCTTCATCCTGCGGGCTTTACCGCGATGCTGGGGGACCTGCTACTAACTCCCTTCCTCCTACCTGTGGGACTTTGGGTAAGTTCCTTAACCTTTACGTGCACTTTCCCCTTTTGTAAAGCAAGCACAAAATATCACTGGCCTTGTAGTGTGAGGATAAGGACTTAAAATATAAGGCACAATATAATTCTCACTCTTCTAAAATAAGGAAGGGGAAGAGGGTTATCCACGTACAAAGGCCACGTGAGTAGGGAACTGTCATGAACTTGTTCTTTTTAACAACAGGACCCTATTGCATAGAAGTCTCCTAACCATTGCCCTGCTCACGAACATGTAGAATGTGTCCTCTATTCCTTCCTTGCAAAAGCTGCCTTGGACCTAATAGCTTTGTTCCTTTGTTCAAAGGGCTGACAACTATTGATTTGCATATCTGGTGTTATGTTCACTAACCTTGAGGAAAATGTGAAATATTTAAAGCCTTTTTTAAGACTTTCACGTGCACCACTAGGTTAGCTGTCTGATCCTATGTGAAGTAATGATGAGTCTAGTGGTATGGATAAATAATAACATCTATCAAGCTCTCTCGAGGCGTCACCTAATTCAGTGTGAAGTCCATTTCAGGCGGGACCAGCATGGAAATGAAATTCTTTGGAAAACATACCATCGCTGTGTTTAAAATGAGGAGGACATTCCTTCTGTCATAGTCATTTAAAAAGATTTGTATCTTGTAGAGTATTTCATTGTACCTATTTGCACATATTAACTTATTTTCTAGAGTAAACATCCTACGATGGTCTATATTACATTTCTTCTATAATTTTTGCAGCGCTGAGGACAGTGACTTGCATCAAGAAGAAGAGGCAAACAATCCTGATTGTGTTCATCCCTGGAGTGGGCTGGTAGGGCAAGACTGATCATAAGATGATACACTTTATGATACAGACATCCTCAGCTGGTGGTCAGGGAGATGTTTACAGCCTCTCGCTGTGTTCACTTGCCCTGCACAGCGGTTTTTAAGATGAAATCATTTGCAAGAATTTAAATACAAAAATAACCGTCAGAATGTTCTATGGTTTTTCTTGGAAAATCATCCAGAAATCTGGCAACACCTGCTCTCCTGCTTAGGGCACTAAACGCTGGAACAACAGCTTCCCTCCCAGAGGAGCATTTCCTTTCTGTGTCACCAAGACTTCCCTCTCCAGAACCATACCTCCAGGCATCTGAGCTCTGCCTGCTGGGCTAGGATGTCTGCCGTCCAACTGGGGGCTTTACGTTATCATTTCATCCACAACACCCAGTAAATACATGCCTTTTAAACAAACATTGTATGAATGCTCTTTTTAAAATGGTATAAATAAAAACATTTTATAAATGTTAAAACAAATTTTTTTATATAAATGAGAAGACTTAAGGTCTCTTCAGATGTCCTTAAAGCTTAAGGCGCTCGCTCAGGCACCCAGCGTGGCCCAGCTGGGATTTGGATTTCCGTCTATTGACTCACAGCTGACCCTTTACCCTCTGTGCTGCTGTGCGTCCCCCAGAGTTCTCACCAACCCCGAGCGGGTACAGCGACGTCTGCACCGCTGGCAGACCTTCCTGCCCCAGCTCTTGTTGTCTATAGCTGTTCCCTCCCTGCGCTTGGACGTCTTCCTCCCGGTGGGTGAGAGGGTGGCGTGTGCCTGCCGTCACTGCTGCATCTGTGTGCCCTCCTTCACGCACCTGCCTTGTCTGCATCCCTCCCTCCTCTCCATCCATCTCTGTGTCCTTTGTCATTTTCTTCGTCCGCTTTTCACTCTTTTGTCTTCCTAGTCCATCCTTAGCTTTCTAAAATGCAGGAACAAAATTTTGTAGAAAATTTGCCAGTTTTATTGAGAAATAATCGACACACACCACTCTAGAAGTTCGAGGTGCACAGCGTGATGGTTTGTATTGTAGGTGTTGTGAAACGATTACAGCAGTTTCGGTTAACATCTGTCATCTTTTGATGTTTTTAAAATATTTCTGTTCGTGTACCCCTTCCTGTTTTCGTGACAGTAAACACACTTTGCCTGCATAGAAAACGGTTCAGCTGAATAATTTCATGTTTGAAATATCTGTCGCCTTTGTATCCCCAAGGTCACCATTCTCTGCTAACTCTAGCTTCTGCCTGAGTGTATCTATTAGCAAAAACTTAACGGGATGAAAGTCAAGTCCCAAACACTCTCTTTGAGTACGCAGGCTAATTAACCATGCTTTGGGGAAAAAGTTCCCAATAGAAATCAGTAGTCTGAAAAAAAAAAACCATCTTCACCAATTACATGAGGTGGAGATACTAGTATGCACATTAGTGTAACATCCCTGCTTCATCGCACTTCTCTGTAGTTGTACCACCCCATCTGTCCCTGAGGGGTCCACAGCTCCAGCTTCAGTCTGAGACTTCCGGAGCGTCTGCAGCCTCCCCCGCCTTGGAGGGAGCCCCTCTCCCCAGCACCACAAGCTCGCCTTCTGTCTTTATTTCCTTCTTGTACTCAAAGCCGTGAATGTTCTGATAGCTTTTCATTATTTGTGGCGAATCTGATTACTACTTAATTACGGTATCTGCATGCACGTGTTACCTCTTGGAGACCTTTTTATATTTAAGGTTATTATGTCTGATGGTGAAAAAAAAATTCTTAACTAAACCTCTCCAAATAAAGGTTCAGGGACTATCAGAAACCCCAAAGCAGATGGGGAATGTGTGAGGCTAGGGGGACCCATCCAATTATTCTAGGTGTTTTCAGTGAAAGTTAACATTTTTTTTCTTGGTTTTTCCTGGGGGATTGGGTGGATAGGACAGCAGCACTGAAGGAGTTTTCCTCTTACTGCTCCCCAGCTGGACAGTTTCTTGTCTCCCTGGAAGAGAACAACCTCTTTCCAATGCAGCTGGTCAAGGATTGTGAGAAATCACACAAACCGAGAAGCTGTTCCCTCAGTTCGATGACTCCTCCACGACATGAATCTCACACCTTCCTGGCAAAAGCCTGCGAGAGGACCATCCATTTTCCCTTCCTTCTTTCCTTCCTTTTCCCAACATAAAACTTTCAGCAACGACTGTCAGCCTCACTACATGCCAAGCGCTGTGGACACAAGGGAATGACGTAAATAAGATGGCGAGGTCCTGAGTCACACACGACGTGCAGAGACAGAAAGGACAGGTGAGTAAGCACAAAGTACGCCACGTTAACAAATGATGAAGCAGGCTGAGAGGTAAAAGTAAGAGGACGGGATCAGGACACCCCCATCCTGCCCTCCCTCTCATGATTATTCTTAACCAAACCTTTCCCTCTCCTGCTGCCGTTCAAATGCGTCCAGAGGGAGTCTATGTCCTTGTCACGTCTGCACTTTTCTTCTCGGTAGCAGACTGACGATGCCTAAACGCACCCAGCACACCTCGTTTCTTCTTGCAGGCTCTCGGTATCTGGTAAACCTCCCCTCTCAGTGTCCATCCTGCCGCACTCTCTGCTGTGTTTGTTCTTCTGACTATAGGGTTTCAGTCGGAGCGCCTGGAATTATCTTTTCTTTGTGAAGCACAAGACCGCTTGCATGGCCCTAGAAAGGGACTCGTTTACTTTCCCTTGTCAAAGCTTTCATTCCATAAACCCGTGCCAGAAACCTGCGGTGGCCCTACCCTGGTGAAGCGCGCTGCAGAACACAACTGCATGCACCCCAAAGGAAACGGCAGACGGGTGTGCAAAAAAGTGACTGAAACACACTGTCATGCGTATCACCTCTGGTGTTCGTACCACAGCAAGGGGCGTGAAGAGTCCTACCCGCTAATCCAGAATCACAGACATGTCATATGCGGTACGTGAGGTCCTCACCTAGTCCCCTCCTTCAGAACCCATGGCAGATTTGGTTTGTTCCTTTGAAAGGTGGGTCACTGAAACGTGTGTTAGGATACTTGTGACTTCAAGAGGCAGACATCGACACCTGCTACCTCAAGACTTAAATGAGAATTGATTCGGGTTATTACATTTCTCATGAAATAACTCAAAAAGGACAAAAAAAACCCCCCAAAAAACCAACCAGGAAACCCAGAAACAACTTTGTCTCTCGAGCTGAAATCACACACCTCGTAGAAATCAGCCAGGAACCCAAGCGGATCAGCCTCCAGAAGTCGCAGCCTCTGAACCTGCATCCCAAATACCAGCCTCTTGATTCATCTGGAGAAGGTCCAACGTGGCTTTTCCATGTGCCCTTGAGTCAGTCCTACGACCGTGGACAGAACCACGCTCCCGCAGTCTGGGCATGGCCACTGGGGCCGACCGCTCCAAGGGGCCACTTCCAGGCAAGGGGATTCTAAGCCCAAGAGTGAGATGCTCACAGTCAGTTCACCCTGCTTTCCTGACGCAGTGGCATCTAGGCTGACATTCATGAAGAATAGGAAAGCAGAAATGAGGCAAGTAAAATGCTCTTATAACACAATGGCATCTAGGCTAACATTCATGAGGAATAGGAAAGCAGAAATGAGGCAAAAAATTTCCTCAGAAGCATGACGCAGTAATGTCATCAACCCAATGAAAGGTTATTATGGCGAGAAATGTGGTCAACTCTTCTTAATTTTCATACACGGATTTAAGTGCCCACAGAGGAAGGCTAGGTTAGAGATCAAAAAGAATGTCCTGACAGGAAAAGGTATTAAGCATTATTAGCCAAGGGTTCTTGGTCATAAACGGTAGTAAAAGAGACCTAATACTCTGTTTTAAAAATCACTTAAGTCACCATTTCTTTTGTATAAAATTGATTGTTATAAGAAGGCTTTGGGATGGAAAAAGAATCACCAAGAGAAACAGCTTTTACAATCATATCTGACAGCTTGGGAATTAGGTGATCTCACAGCATCCTAATGATGATAAATAATAGATACGATCAGTTTTAAGTCTGCTATTTTTTTTTTAAAAAAGATAGACTTGAAAGATAATGAAGTTCTCTAAAGTTTACCACTTTATGTTTGGGATTCTGTGTCATGGGACTGTCCCTAGACAAGAATGTTGTGTTAATGAACTGCCCTGGGTAGTTAAAATCACTAAAAGGACTCTCAAGTCAGACATGCCATACTGGAATACTGCATATCTATGAGAAGACCCTATTTGGAATATTGTTTTAGCCAGCTTCAAACACCAACAGCAAGAGAGGGTGTCACTGGAGTTGTTAGTGAAGTTTATTAGAAAGGTCCTTGTATTTTACTCCAACATCTATGGAAATAAAAGAACTCCTGCAAGTTTTAGAAAACTGGAAATGTGGAAACTTCTTGATGAAATATTGAAGGAAACGTCCAAATGAAGTATTGTACCAGTTACATGTTCATGACGACAGCATATGTAAGTGCTTGAGTTTAAACATCTACATTTTTCAGCCCTGGATAGCCATATGTCAATCATTCTCTCTCGTAAGCCCTTACAGTCATCATCGTGAATTCTACTTTCTTTCACGAAAGTTCAGTTTCGGGTCTTGAGGAGACATTGCATGGGGCACCCTGTGTGTTACTCCTTCCTGCATTAGTGAGTGAGAGCTGGGATGATGGAAACCCGGGAATAAGGTAGTCTTGGAGCTGTCAAAATAAACCCATCGCTTTCCAGATTCTGCTCTTTACGTGTAGCTCTCTCCACGACAGTGCCTCCTTAAATACTCCCTCCGCTCAAAGCAGAAAAGTATGTCTACAACTTGCAGTGTTTTCTTGTTGCTTCTATTGTGTTATTGTTAGAAAAAGGTATATCACTAGGACCAAATAAGAGAAGTGTATGTACAGTGGACTAATCAGGGGTTAGCAAAAAGCTACCAAGTAGAAGACACACACCCATTGTATTCTTTCATTCAAGATCTATTTACCCATTGACTAAATAACTCCAGTGTACTAGGGGCTTTGCAAGTTACAACTGCAAGAAAAGAGGTAATTGAAATATAATTGTCTTGCCTGAGGGTTTCAGCCCTGGGCAGGTTCACTATGGATTCAGTGAGATTGAAGAATGACAAAGGAATGTTCTTGGGGTAAAAGGGTTTATCCATGGCTTTACTCTCCTGGTGGTAGGTCGAGCCCTAGAATCATGTCTGCACTGAGCAGTCTGCAGGTCTGCAATCCACCTCCATCTCCGCCTCTACCCAGAGGGCTGGGTGGAGCTCTTTATATAGGGACTCAGTCAATAATAGCCCCTTGACTAGGGTGCAGAAGCAGTAGCCTACCGGTAGGCCAATTCCATCATCAAGTAGTGTAGGGGCAGGTGAGGATCCTGGCCATAGGAACTTCCATTTTCCCCACAATAATGTAAATTCTTTTTTTTTAATTAGGGAAAGGTCAGTATGATGTTAAAACCCAGACTTGAAGCATGGGGACTCACTTTGTGTGTGCCATCACTTTCCTGAGAGCGCTGATTGCTGCATGGAAGGTGTTCCCCAGTCTCCTTCTGGGGTCACGTCCTATTCGGAACAGTCTCCCGCTACCCTGTGCGTGGAATGGAGTGCGGGACGCAGATTTTCCTTCATCCTCTGCGTCCACATCTTTGTTTTTCTGCCATTCATGTTGCTCTTGATTTGTTTTATATTTTTAAATCTCACTTTCCCAGGAACCTTACCTTAAGTTCCAAGGGGAATCCTAAACTTCAGCTGCCTCCCCGTAAAGAGCTGAGGGTCAGAAGATGAGAAGCACCCTTCCCTCGACCCAGCAGGCCGACCCACAGACGCCCAGAGCTGTTGTGAACATAACTGTGCCAATAGCTAAATTCGAGGCCGATTCAAAGAGGATTTGGAGTGTTTTCTCGGTGTAATAAATAAGCCCAGTCAACTTTTAAGGCCCATGATCCACACTAGTATGTTTGAAATGCAGATAAAAAAAGTACTGATCTTCTCTTGGTTGGTCCACAGAATCAGAACACGATACGATCAATACTTCAACCAGAGTGTTCAGTCCACATGTTCAACAACAGATACCCAGAAATTGAAGCTAGATAACACAGCTGCTGCTCAACGGAGCAAAGCAGTAGAGAGTGTGTGTGTGTGTGTGTGTGTGTGCGTGCATGTGTGTGCACGTGTATGAGTTTGTGTGTGTGTGTGTATGTGAGAGAGAGAAAGAAAGCATAACGCAGAGGCTTGAATCAAAACTCATAAAACTCAGGGCCAGAATGGAATAATGCTCCTTCTTGTGCAGTGTCACCGGTTTAATCACAACAACCTGGGACTCAATCTGATGCGCTTGACAGCTGGGGGTTCATCAGAAAGTTCCCAGACGGTCGTGTTAACACTTGGTGGACGTGTCCACTGGTTCGATGGATCCGGGGGGTCCTCCTTCTCCATCTCAAGCGCTTTCTCACTTGTGACTCCCCCAGAGCAGTCCCTCTCTGCTGAGTAAGGCTTAGGATGGGCGTCGTTTAACTGGGAGGTGGTTTTTCCCCACAAGGACTTGAAGAGGGGAGACAGAGAAGACAGAAAAGCCATGGAAGGGTGTGTTCAACACTGTGTACCCCTGTGGAGAACATGCCTTAGAGTTACTGTGGGGAAAACTGGGAGTCCGTATGGCCAGGGTCCTCCCCTGGCCCTAAACTACTTGATGATAGGTTTGGCCTGCTGCTAGGCTAATGCTCCCACACCCGTCAGCAATGAGCTGTTATTGACTGAGTCACTATATAAAGAGCTCTGCCGGGTGCTCCGGGCAGAGGCAGAGGTGGAGGAGGATTGCGGACTGCAGACTGCTGGGTGCGGACGTGATTCTAGTGCTCAACTTGCTGCTGGGAGAATAAAGCCGGGTATAAACTCTTTTACCCCAAGAACGTTTTGCTGTCATTTGTCAGTCTCATTGAACCCATAGTGAACCTGCCCAGGGCTGAAACTTTCAGACAAGACAGTTACCCAACGGTGGGGCTAAGAAGCTGGGACATGTCATCCCAATGCCGACCTTGGTTGAGGGTCACTGGATGAGTCACTGCCCACCGTTTCTGCTCTGCTCTGAGCTGGGGTCAGAGGGTGCCCACTGGGCTGACTTGTGGGGATGATGTGAGTGTGGGTTGAGTACCAGAAGCCTCTGGACATCCCACACCAATGGCCCGACGGGCACTTGCAGCTGCACACCCGGATCAGTGGGGGTTCCTGTCTTGCGAATCTCCCAGCCCAGGAACCCATCCCTGACTTTGTCCAGAACTGTTATGGGAGCTCGCACAGTCTGATACCATCCTCCCAACCTGGAGGTTCTCAGAGGCAGGGCCCCCACTTGCTGCTGCAGGCCGTTAGGTACCACATTCTTCCTCCTAGAGGTGAGCGTTCAGCTTAGGCTGTCTTGAGTTTCTTCTGCTCCATCTTTCAGTGGGTAAATTCTACCCAGGCCCTCGGTGGCCTCTTTCCACTGCACATGTGGGTTGGTTGGCTGGGTGGGAGCAGGCCCCACATTGGCTACTGACTGGCCCGTGTGTGCCCATTGGGTTGGATTCATCTGCCTTACATTGTCATGTTCAGTTTATACTCAAGTCTGTGTGAGATCCATAATAGCTTTAAGGCTTAGAGGGAGTCTGAAGCTCATTTTTTGAGGGCTATGTAAATTCATGGCACATCTATATACATCCATGGGTGCCAATGGATGCCAATGGGAGGTCCACCTGGGAACAATATTAAAAATTCCAAGCCTTTTGTCAAGGTAAAAAAATAATTCTGTTATACCTCCCCTCTCCCCAAGTAACTCTTCCTAGACAATGGCAATACATCAGAATCGTTGAATATCTGCAGACCTAAGGTCCCCACCCAACAAACACTTTCCTCCAGAGCCACAACAAGAAGGAAAGTAACCTTTCAGCAACGCTGGAGGGATAGCTTTGGAACAGATCTACGCACGAACTGCAGTGCCCATCAAATGTTCCTCCCATGTACTCAAACCATCCCAACAAAATCCTACACAGCCCCAAAACCTGGGCTTTTAACATAAAGCGAGAAGAACGTTACCTCCTTCAGAGAACTTGGCGGCCTAGGAAAATAACGCCATTTTTTTCTGACTCAGGAACCATGCCGGTTATGGTCCCTCTGTGGCAGGCTCCTAACACTGGTGGACACCTCATCCCCTAGGATCAACTTCCCTGGGACCAGGTCTGAGGTATGTGATAAGTAGATTGCCATTTTAATATAGCCAAAAGTTCTTTCTGATTTCTGGGTTCTCACGGGAAATAATGGTCTCAGGCTATGTCTGTGGGATCTGTCAAAAGATAGATTTCTCAGGCACCCTTGGGAGAGAAGCCACGCTAAATATACATAAGAGAATTCTATTTGCAAATCTGCGTTTTCTTATCGCCTACATCATTGCATGTTACCTGTTTTGGGCACTTTAATAATGGAACTTTCCCAGGTTTCACAGAAGAATTTCAATTCGAGAAATGCAAATGGAACCTAGTAACACTCAACCGTAGTGATACCACATTTGGGAAGTTAATCAATATTTATGGAGCGGCGTTACTGTCAGTCACAGGTGACGAAATCATCATGCGAAGCTATCCTCCAAGAGTTAATTTTAAAGTTTAAATGCATGTGGTAGTCACAATGTTTTGGTATTTAATTGTCTGTTACCTGGGTCTAAATGCCAGAGTTACAGTCGCATTGAAAAACGCATACTGAAATAATCAGCTTTCATTTATTTCATCTTACAGTCACACTGTAAGTGGTAAATGAATTGAAAGAGTGTGCAGTTAACGTGTTTTGCAATTTGGGATGTACAGAAAAATATAACTTTCAAATGCGTTTTGGTAAAGCCGTGTTGAATGTAACAGTTGGGAGAGGTTCAAAAGCCTTGACATTTAAACCCAAGTGTTTACTGTGGCATGTGAACGTCTCAGATCTGGGCCGCTATTGATCTAAATGATTTTAGTATAATGGTGAAACGGGGCTTAGTAGCCTACCCAATGCTTCAAAAAAAAAATGCAATCCAAATAAATGATGAGAGTATATTCCATACTAATTATTTATGTGTGGGAGGACAGGAGAAATATTTGTTTCTGTGGGGCCATGTACAATGTCTGGCATACAGTGCATAATCAATGCCCGTTCGTTAAGTAGATAGAATGGGACTCGTGTGCAAACTTTAAATGGTGCATTGAATGATCGGAGGCAACTATTTGAAAAGTTATACCAGCCTTTCCAACCAGGATTCAGGGTGACTACAGCCATTACCTCATCTCTTCAATCATGAACCTGTCTGTACCACTCCCTCCTATCTGATGAGAACCGAGAAGATTCTGTTGAAGTTTGTCATTCAGGAAGCTTTTGGTGATATCTGGGAAGTGCGAGGGGAAGAAAGCAGATTTCTGGCGATGGCGGAGTAAATGTTAAGTGGGTTCCTTTATCATCTGGGTCTGTGGAATTCAGCTTTTATCCCAAGACTGTTGAAGAATTCCCAGAAAAATATGCAAGAGTGATGTATTTGTGACAAAGCTTATACCTGGGGGGGGAAAAAAAAGGCAGCATGGGCCCCTCATTAAGCGAACCTAAATGATCTCTTCGTTTCATCAGAAAAATCATTACCCTAATTAATCACCAAGCTGCCCTTTGGTGTTTCTGAATACGAGTTGAGCGACTCACACTCAGCCGTCGTGGGTTTGCCTGTGTTCTTTCATAAGAGGTGCCTCTCCCGCAAACCTGCCCCAGAGCACTTACTCAAGCATGCGCTCCGCCTCAAGCGAGCAAAAATATCCTATCAATCCAAATACACGAGACAACACTGAGATGTCCCTCTGATGTGTCCAGATGCCTGCAAAATTTTTTGCTGCAGGCTGCAGAGCTCTGAGCGCCCCTCTTCAAGTTCAGAAGGGGCAAGGCACCTGTGGCTCCCGGCCCACCACTAGCTTTAAGGCAGCCTGCCAGCTCAGAACGGGTTTTGCATTTCTCCATCATTGTAGAAAAAAATTTAAAGAAGAATGATTCATCACAGCACATAAAAATGATACGACATTCAAATTTCGGTGTCTCTACGTCACATTTTAGTGAACAGGGCTCGCCCATGGGTTTAAGCGTTGCCTGTGGTGAATTCTGCTCTAAGACAGCCGAGCCGAAGAGCTACAACACAGACCATAGGCGGCCTCAGAAGCTGACAATATTTCTCTCTAGTCCCTTACGGTAAACGTTTGTGGATGTCTGGTCTAGAACTTGTGAATGTTTAAAATTTAGGTTAAGTTAAAAAAACAAAAATAAAGGGGGGAGGAAGTGACCTCATGTTACTCTTTAATAGTTGATAATACAAATATTTGAGGTGGCTCAATAATAAATGATGTGGATAAAAGAAATCCCAAAGCATGAAGAACGAAGGAGGCAAAAATCAAGAACTTAAACTAAGGATAATACTTCTATTTTAAACACAAAGCTAAGGAATCTACAATCACACCCAACCCTTGACCGTGCACTCCTGCCAAGTGCTCAAAGAAAGGGGAAAAGAGGATGTGCCGTCAGTCTCTCTCTGTCCCTCTCAGATGTGTGAGTCATTTATGTGGATTTCGACCACCATTTCTTGTTAACCTGCAGGATTAGAGAAACGTGTGTGCCCCTGGCCAGCCTGAGGAAACAGGGCTTTGTTGAGTAGCATATTGTACATGTAGAAGCAGTCCCAGAGCTTGGGATCATGGCCAGAGAAGAGGGCTGCCACCAGTTAAAGTAAGTCCCCCTTCCTCATGGTTAAAGCTCTTAGGAGGTGAACCTAAGATATTTTCTGTCTTTTTTGTTTCTGCTGGGGAAGGTGTTTGGGGGAAATGATGCACCTGGGATGCTGTCCCCCATCCCTACTTTACTCTAGAAAACTCCTGTACCAGGATGCATGGGACTGGGTTGTCCATCCACAGCTTCTGTTATTCTTGGTGTAGGAACTCCAGGACGCAAATTTAGGAAACCAAAATATTTTATGAAGAAAGGCCTTGAAAAGGAGGCGTGAGGAGAGAAGTGTCCAAGCTCACTGACTGTGAGGTTTCATTTGCCACCATAGGCGGTAAAGCAAAATGCCCAGGACCCAATGCCACCACGTTCTTTGGGAGATTTCAAATCCAGGGCCTCGGCAAACCCGTGGGAGAGCTCTCTTTCCATGCATTTCTCCTCTTGGAAACATCGTTTTACTATTAAACAAGGGCCTTGGGTATTGTTGGGGTCTTGCTTCTTTTTGCACAAAATAAACGGACATGTCTCCGTCTCATGAACCTTCACCCTGGAATATACATTATTATGACATCTAAGGATGCAAAAAGGTGTGAGATGACTGGGTGTCTCCCTTCTGTCTAAATACTCAATTTCCGTTCTTCTTGACAAGATGACACAAATTGGAAAGAATAGGCACTCAATTCTTGGAAATAAACAATTTACTGTTATAATGAAGAGAGTTCCCATCGCTAATTAGCAGAGAGAAAGATACCGCCTAAACAGCTCCTCCTTCAAAGCTCTCATGTCATCTTGGAGAAGAGTTGGCCACTTTTGAGTTGAATTAAAGACACATATTAACATATCCAGTGACTATATTACTTGAATGGGTACCCAGATGAGAGACAGGCTGACTATTTCATTCCAGGGGTCTGCAGAATGTTATTCCTAAAAGCCCGTTTGGAGATCACATTCTCACCCTCCAGTTCCAAAGGTGCTTGTGCCATTCATCTTAAATAGAATCCATCACTATGGAACAGGGGGCATGCTGGGAAGTGATGCTTGCCCATCCGATCTCAATTTGTGTGTGTTCGTTTCTGAAAGCCACATGGAGATGATTTTATCTGTATTGTCGTGGTCACTGAAACCTATTGCAGCAGGACTATAAATGCTAGAGAATAAATCCAGACTAGCATTTCTCAAGTAAACTAGAAAGCATCTAGCCGGCTTAACCAGAGACTGCATCTGGTCCCCAGCCTTGAAAGTCAAGCTTGTGCAACTCACAGCTCCACAGAGGAAACCAGGGATTAGGTCCAGGGACACTGTTCTGGTTCATGCACTGCCCAGGATGACCCACTGGAGTAGCATCTTAGGCCACTCCCTAACTTTTGGGAACAGGGACCTCTCAGGAAAGCTACGTTATTTGTATGAGCGTTGTGTTGACATTGTATTTTGCAAATTTATATTAAAGAAAACCCTCTTTTTGAAATTTTGTGATTCCAGCCACTGATATTTATCAATGCCATTCAAGATATTAGATAAATTGTTGGGCACAGCGTGGTCTTAATCCTATTACAAACAACCATTACATTTCAGAATCGTGAACTGTAAAGTGGAAGCACTGTGTCTTGTAATTCAGTATCTGATTATCAATACTACGCCCTGATAAAGTGTGAAGTACATCATACTTTGTAAGGATTCATTGCTTAACTGTGTTTCTGTTTGATCATACCTTCTTACTAACAGGCTAGTTTTTGGTCTTCATCAGGACTGGAAAGAATTCACAATGTTATATATCCATCCTATTATTGGTAAGATGCTGCAAATGGGGCATTTTTTTAAGGAAACAGAGTCAAAATCTCCTTAAAGCAAATTCATTAAACACTTAAGTCCACACTTAGTCATGATGTAGGCCCTCAGTGAAATAAGGATACAAGTAAGTATGTTTACCTAATAAACTACTACAAACCTACAATTCATACTAAGTAGAAGACAGGGGCTATTTCTAGTCTATTCTGCACGGAAGGACGTATCCTATATGATAAAAAATAAAATGCATGCATAAACTAAAAGGATAAGCATCGAAAAGAAAAATACCATCTTTTATAGATGAAATCATTGCTACATGGAAAACCCCAACTAATCCACAGACCAGTTATCGAAGAAACATGAGAATTTAGCAACTGGGCCTATCACAAGATCCATATAAAAATGATATTGCACTTGAGCCTACCAGAAGCAAGTGTAAAAAATTTCATTATGGTTTAACATAAAATATATGATATTTAGTAATAAAGTTAAAATATTCTTGTAAGAAGTATATGGAGAAACACATTAAGGAAACATTAAGGGCATTCTATGCTCAATTAAAATTGTTGGTCCAAATATGGACAAATTCATCATTGGAAGAGAAGGAACGAACTGATCCAGGAACACGCCAACCCTTGTGTGGCGACCTGATAGGATGCAGAGGTCGTGTTGAGGTTCTTTCTCTAAGGATGGATTCATTGACTGATATGATGGAATAATTGGTGACCAACAGAAATAAAGAACCCCAACCTTGGCCTTAAACAAAATTCATTACTAACAGATCAACGGCATAGAAGTGAAAGAGAAATCTATAAGAAACTTTTATAAGAAAAAATTCCCCTGGGAAGGAAAACATTTTTTTTTAAAGGCAAGAAAAGCATGAACTTATATAAATAAAATGATTCATAAATTCAACCACATTAAAACTAGGACCTTCCATTGATCAAAGACACCATAAAAAAAGGTGGGTGGGCCCACAAACCTAAAGAGGATATTTCAGCTCAAGTAACTTATAATGGGTGACTATCTGAACTCTGTAAAGAGATCCTTTAAATCAGAAAGAAAGAAAATTGAGTATGGCATTTAAATATGGGCAACACATAGAACAGACACCAAGAGATAGTTTAGATTTTACTTGTGCAGCATGACAAAACTATTAAAGAAAAATTAAGCAAATGATAAACATGGAATTTAGAGTGAGTGTGACTTCCAGAGCGGGGAAGAGCAGGTGGGGGATGGCATATGTAACATTACCCAGGTGGATGCAGTAGCATTCAAGAGTAGTGACTGTTCTCCAGGGTGGGCAGGAGGTGCCCATGCACCCATCTGTGTTTCAACACACACATGCATGCTCACATATTCACGTGCACTGAACATCACACAGAAATAAAAATAGAAATTACTGGAAGGCCAAAAAGACGACATCTTACTAAATGTGCTATGGATGTCAAGACTTAGGCTACATGGTGATAAATGGGCTACAGACAGCGATCGTTCATGACAGCAAAACTAACTTTATGTTTAATGCCCTGATTGAGACAGTTTCCCACCAGCCCGGCTGCTAGAAATCAGCCTCTCTCAAGGTGGCCCCAAGCTGTTTCTGTGAGGCACCCAGGCTCTGGCTCCGGGGTGCCCAGGAACAGGTCCTTAAGTGTCCTAGTTACCGTGTCCTGTTGCTGCATTGAGGGGCACATGAATCGAATGCCTCAAGAATGCTCTAGGGAAGAAGAAAAACATTTCTCCGGATACACTTCAGTTTTTGTGTTCTGAAACGGAGTCCTGCGGAATTTGTAGAACTGCCTTCCTTGGAAATCTTTAAGAATGAATTGACAGTTATCTGTCTCCCTGAAGGAGCTGTGCAGGTATAACCTGGAAACACGAAGATGAAATAGTGTCTGAGGGCTCAGACCTGTCCTTCCTTCTTGTAACTGTGTTATGATCGTCATTTAATTGTGCACATTCATTTAACAGGTATTTTTAGAGTGCCCACTCTGGGCTGCCCCTTACGCATGACGTGGAGATAGGAAAGGTGAGCATTACTGTCTCTCTCAGTCCTCACAAAACTGACAGGAGAGAGATTTATGTATGCACAGTGTGTGATTTAAGGCAGAAGACATAAAGTACAGAAACAGAGGTACTGATAAAATGCTAGAGAAACTCAAGCGAGGAAGGACGTTTATGACAGACACACTGCAGCGGAATCCCAGGGGTAGAGGAGGCAGGGCCTCCCGGCGACACGCGGCTCACAACCCAGCAGTTGCCTGAATAAAAGCGCTGGGCGCGGGCACAGGAGATGCCGCAGCAGGGACTGACGATCCAGTGGGGAACAGACACGAGGAGAGAGCACTGGGCCACGAGTGCATCCATGGGAGCTGCTGTCTGCAGGAAACGTCTTATTTATTTTTTAAATCACTTTGACAACGCACAACTTTAAACATCTGCAAGCTTTTTATGTTAGGGTAGTTTTAGATTTCCCAGAAAAACGGCACATATTGTAAGAGAGTTCCCATGCCGCCCACACTCAATTTCCCCTATTATTAGCATCTTAAACCAGTCTAGTACATTCGTCACAATTGATAAACTGATGTAGATACATGATTAGTAACCAAAGTCCATACTTTGCTCCGATTTCCCTCGTTCCCCATCCAGACACCACACGGGATTAACCAGTCATGTCTCTTTGGCTGTGAAGAGTTTCTTCATCCCTGTTTTTCACGTCGTTGACAGTTTGGAGGAGTACCAGACAGGTAGGTATCTCAGAGAATGCCTTATGAAATGGGTTTGCCTGATGTTTCTCTCGCGATCAGGCAGGAGGCATAGGTTTTGGAGAGGAAGCCCACAGAGGTAAACGCCATTTTCAGCACAGCGCGTCAAAGGTGCACGCGTCACATGACTTATCACAATGGGCGATGACCTTGATGGCCTGGCTGAGGTCACGTCTCACATGTCTGTCCTCTGCAAAGTCATTCTTTTCTCCCCCTTTCCATACTGTCCGCCTGGGAAGGAAGCCACACCTAAGGAGTGAGAGTTATTTCTGGAGTGAGGGCATAGGATCTACATTAATCATTTGGAATTTTCCTGCACAGGAGATCTGCTTCTCTCCCCCATTTATTTATTTGTTCAATCATTTATTGTAATAATTTGTTAGTTTATATCAATTATATATATTATATACCAATGTGTATCAATAGTTTGTTGATTATGTCAATATGGACTGACCACATACGATTTTAATACTCAAAACTTTATAGTGAATGCGTCTTTACTCCCTTCCCATCAAAAAAACCTGTCACACGCCTTTTGGACCTAATCCTTCAAAAAAATCCCCCAATATTACCTAGGTAGATTGTTCTGTCTGTGATATTTACTGGGTTGTCTTTTGCTTTAATAAGCTCAGGTGGGCATATGATTGAAGCAATTTCATTCTACACATGGAAGCATGTTCCATTAAGAGCCCACACCTTACTCATTCTTCTGAAATTCCCAAGTTTCAGATCTACAAGTTTCCAATCTAGTGAAAACGTTGTCTGGGTGCTGCAGAGCAATTTCGTAAATTGAGTTGGTGAACTTGACCCTGAGTTCCTCCAAACAATTGGGTTTTGATGAATGAACAATCATATTAAGGCATTTGCATCAGTCCAGTGTTCATCTAAAATTATTAAAACTTAAGATTGCACATGACCTTTCTAAATCCCCCTCTAAATGGGAGGTGGATCAGATGGAATCTTTCCCCAGCACAGATCTGGGAAAAGAAAGGGCTTTTGTTTGTCACGGTGATGGGAGGAGGGCACAGGGGCCCTTAGCAATTAGACCATTAGGGAAATGAAAAACAGCTCCCAAATCAGCCTATGTCTAAGCTAAATACTTGCAGAAGTCTTGCCAAAAGATTACTTTTGTACACAAGGTATGCATTTTTAAACAACACCCTAGGAGAGAGATCTGTGTGCAAGCCGCACGGATGTGCAGGAGTGATTGTGCTTCCAAAGTTCTGTGACTGTGATGTCTTAAACTAGGCAGATCTCGCCTAAGACCAACAGGACCAAGACATTTCATGTTGGTAGAACTCTCCAGCAAAAATATGTTTTTAATAATGCAACACTAGACGTCTGTTCGGATACTTACTCAGCACTGCGGTGTTTCTCTCACAAAGACTGCATGGGGGCTGCCAGCTTTAGACATAGGTGCTCGGGTAAACACAGCTAAGGAAGCCTTTACAAGTCGCTTCTCAGCCCAGAATTCTTCCTGTTGGCCTCTGGAGGGTCACCATTCTTCTCCTGGAACTGCAGCATATGACTAAAGAGTTTGCGGGAAAGACCCAAATGCCAACTTCATTTTGTGGGTTTTACTGAAAAGCCATTTGTAGGCTCATATTTTGCATGATGTGCACCATCTCTGACACTGAGGTCAGGCACCTGCGTCCTATTTTGGTCTTCACCACCTGAAAATGTGCTCACTCTCTACTCAGATGTGCAAAGAAGGTGTGTCTTCTGTACTGTTTGGAAAGCAGGTCTGACCTTTCTCACCTCGTTGAGGATGGGAGACATCAGAGCTTCCCACCCATCCATGCAGATGACGACAGTTTCTTCTGTTTCGTCTCTTGCACGGCTTGGTCTCCTGGGTAGACTCTCAGTCTTTCGTATTTCCACTGCCCCAGGCTTCACTCCAACATGACATCCCTGTGTCCATCAGGCCGACAAACATGCCCTCGTGGTGTTGGGGAGGACGGAGACTTAGATCCGTGTGGGGGCCCCGAATCCTCACTCTTCTCGGCTCTCAAAGGACCTGTGCGGTCTGGGGCCTGGATCTGGTGCCGTCTGTGCATGTCTCTTGCGGGGTAGACCCCTGGAGCCCCTGGTCTCCAGGTCTGCACACGACAGCCTTCCCTACCTCTCCGCAGCCTCTGTCGACCCCAAGCCTTCTCAGCACCTCCACATCACCTCGCTGAAGGATACACAACGCTGTAGATCCCCGACATGTCACAGCAAAGCTCAGGCGAGCCACTAGCCTCACCCCCAACCTCTCAAGACACATCCCTCAGACACTCTCTCTCCATCCTTCCCGCATCACACAGGATCACGAGCCAGTCCAAGAACTGCCTTTCTCTGAGAGCCTTGTCCTGTCCCCAGCAGAGCCCAGGAGACAGGCTCTGCGTTCCAGGGCATTTTCATACCATCTCCATGCTTATACAGGTCCATCCTAAAACAGCTGTGGGGAAAGCCTAGCTTCTGACCGCTGCACTGTCTCCGTCTCCCCACTCTGGCTCATAGTCCACAGGGACAGAAGGAGCAGGTTCCTATTTCACCTCCTCTCTGGCCCTGACTTCCACAACATCACATCCTCCTGCCGGACGGCGCCAAGAAGCCACCTGAGCCTTACGGGTGGCTCTAGACTGAACGTTTGTGAGTCCCCAAAGTTCAGTGCCCCCACGTGATGGTATTTGAAGCTGGGGCCCTTTGCAGGTGATTCGGTGATGAGCATAGAGCACTTAGAGCGGGATTAGTGCCTTACAGGAAACCTCAGACAGCTCCGTGGCCCTTCCTGCCAGTGAGGACTGGGTGAGAAGATAGCTGTCTATGGGAAGTGGGTTCCCACCAGACACCGAGTTGGCCACTGTCTTGGCCGTGAGACACGCATGTCATTTCTGCAGCTGTCACTTCCAGCCTGCAGAGCCGCGAGACACGCATGTCATTTCTGTAGTTCATACCCCCCACCCACTGTCTCTCGTCGCTGAGACAGCAGGAGCTCTCACCACGGAGGCACCACTACTTTCCAGGCACTGCTACTGGCGTTTATCATTCAAGTTGTGTGGGGGCCAGAGATTATTGCAAACAAAAAGAATGTCCTTGTTACTCACACTTTCCTCAGCAAGAGTGCAGAGAGGCATCGCATGGAAGAACACTCCTGGAGGACCTGGCCAATTTCGTCTCGAGGCATTCTCTGCTCCTGCTTTAATATTAAATGCCTGAGCCCTGGCCTAGCCAAATGTCCCGACGGGGGCAGTAGGATTGTGCCCGTGCTGTCCCTCACACCAGCACAAGAAAGCCTTCCCAGGACAACACGCAAGAGGGCTTGTGTCAGAGGTCAGCTGCAGTGAAACCATTTGGTGCACGGCCCAGCTTGGGACCTGATTATTCCTCCAATTTCAGTCCCCTGAGGATTCTTCTGTTCTGATCAGCTGCAATACCTCAGTTCGGGCTGGGGGCCTGGATGTTTTCTCTGGAAGACCGACGAGGCACTAGCAGAATTAGAGAGCCCTTTCCAGGGCAGCCCAGTGCGACAGTGGGACACAAAGAGAAAGGGAGAGGTGCCCGCTGGCAGTAGGGATCTTCTGTGAGTCCGGGGAGCAGAAGGTGGTCCAGTTAGGTCTGTGACTCGCACCGCGAGGACTGACCGTGTGACAGCACTGGAACCCTTTACAGGCTCTGACTGGCCACGAGCATCGGCTCGGCCTCCGTCTGGATGGCCCCTCAGAGATGCACCATGCTGCTGAGTGGAGCCGTCTCTCTGTGACCACGGCTGCAGCCTGGGGGCAAAGGTGGGCAGGTGTCGCGGCATTCACACCGCATGCCAGGGCAGGGCCCGGCGGGAGGGCTCTGCCCCCGTGTGACCCTGTGACCGCCTCTGCCCGCTTCAGCCGCTCACGGCACACAGACACGCCGCCCCTCCCTCACAGCCTCGTCTGCGGGCTCAGAAACGAGTCCTCGCCACAAACCCCGGTTCAGACAACAGGCACGCTCTCTGGAAGGAGACCACTGCTCGTTCGGTGTAAGTACAGGAGACGGGTGGTTTCTGCGCCCTTCCATTCTCGCTACAGGTCCCTTTGCACGTAAACTGATGGCACAGAGCCACCCGTGGTTTGCAACCCAGTCTCGGTCTGATCCAGGGAGGGATATGTGTGGGTAAATTCATTTACTACCTGTATTCAAACAACTTCGGGATTGATTTCCAGCTCTGTCACTTATTGGTTAGGTGACACCGTACACCTTCTCTAAGCTCTCCGACTCTTTGTTGCCGTTGGCCTATAAAGGGAGTATTTCACTGGGTGTTGTGAAAATTCAAAGGTTGCACATGTAAAAACACCTGGCATGCATATGTATGTGTGGGTGTATACAAACACATGTGCATACGTATATGTATGTAAATGTGTATATATGCATGCACAATACATAACCATATATCCCTCCATAGATTTACATACACATACAATCATATATGTATGTGTGTATATACACATATATATTCAAGTAACATCAGTTCATTTAAATTTCTTTGGTCCGATTTTCAGTGAGCCAGGCTCTCTTCTGCCCTGTCAGTCACAGGAAGTCGGCTTCCATCGCTCATTATTCGTGGTGAAGATCTCTTGTGGGCTTTTTTGTTTGGAAAACATTTCTATCTTTCCTCCCTGGATACTGACCTGTAGCATAAGTTCCTGTCACGCCGGATCTCCCAGCTCCCCGGTTATTTCCATTCTCGCGGGGTGCATGTACTTGCCATCCGTGGCTCACAGATGTATATAACGCCTCGCCTTCTGAATGTACAGTCCCCCTGCACATTGTACAGCACGTCGACCTCTGAAGAAGTACAGCCTCCACTGCTAGGAGGAGCTTGAGTGGGGACACAGGCGTGCCCGTCTCTTTATTATCCATATCCTGTGCGTCAGTTCTTCCCCACCCCAAGCTCTAATGGTGCTTCCATGTCTATGTCCTGTATTTTGGGTCTTCTTTTTTCTGAGAACTACCGAGTATTCCCTCCACTGCCCTCCGTGTGCATGACCTGCCTGGTCTGCAGGAGGGATGCTGTCTCCCCCTCAGTTCACATGGCCCGCGCCCTCCTGGCTCTGAGGAAAGAACGAGGCCCTTTGGGCGACAAGCCCTGGGGAGGTGCCCGGTTGCAGGCACAGTCCCCTGACAAGGGCATCCCGGTGTTCTCCTCCAGCCGGAGAGGGAAACAGATGTGAACATGAGCGCATGTGAGCGTGTGTGTGTGCGTGTGTGCACAGGATTGGAGCCACGGCATGTCTGCGCTCCGCCTTTCGCTGCTTTGGGAACTCATCTCACGTTTAGGCTAAAAATCTACAGAGGAGGCACTATTGAGCTCCTCTGTGTCAGTTATTCTGCTTTCAAACCAGCCTGAGACCTTTCCTAAGGACCCACGTGGCCGGAGAGGCACGGCCCGGTTCATCTGACCTGTCTGTCTATCCGGGATGACGGACTGAAGGAACACGAGGGAAGTGACAACACGGTCCTAAGGAAGACCACGGCAAGCATTTCCCTGGAGCGCTGGCCCCCTTCAGCTCCATCAATGCCAAGGCGACAACGGGGCTTCATCGCTTAAAACTTTCCCGTCGTGTGGGCTTTATTCTGTGGCAGACTGAGTTAGGGGACGAAAATGTACATTTCAGAGAGTGGCACCGTGCTGACTCCCTGGCTTAGCCACATTTTCCTTTTCCTTAGACTTCAGTCTTTATGTCACTGCTGTTCTCAGAAAAGGTCAGTGTAAGAGTATGTTCCACATCTCAGTAGCCGAAAAACCTGGTGCGTGGGTTAAGTTCTGTTTCTTATTGTGTACGTTTTGTTCTTTTTGGCAGGAAAACCGCTATGATGTGGCTTCTGAACATTCTGACCTCGGAACAGGAGTAATGGGTTCAACAGTGAGCCTGCTGTCAAGGCACATGACCCCCACGCCCCGCCTACCCAAGGACAGCTCTGGGTGATTGGTACACGTCCTGAACTTTGAGAAGCCCTGACCTGACGCATGGAAAGGATGTCCCATGTTGCAGATTTGGTCCAATGGTTCTCAAATTTGGCTGCACATTCAAACTTGCATGTCGGTGATTTAATAAGATATTTAGATGCAGATGGTCTAGAGAGGTACTGGGATTTTTTAAGAGTCAGTCTCCTCCAAGATGCACCCCTATGTTTATTGCAGCACTATTTACAATAGCCAAGAAATGGAAGCAACCTAAGTGTCCATCAGCAGATGAATGGATAAAGAAGAGGTGGTACATATACATAATGGAATATTATTCAGCCATAAGAAGAAAACAGATCCTACCATTTACAACAGCATGGATGGAGCTAGAGGGTATTATGCTCAGTGAAATAAGCCAGGCAGAGAAAGACAAGTATCAAATGATTTCACTCATATGTGGAGTATAAGAACAAAGAAAAAAACTGAAGGAACAAAACAGCAGCAGACTCACAGAACCCAAGAATGGACTAACAGTTACCAAAGGGAAAGGGACTGGGAGGATGGGTGGGAAGGGAGGGATAAGAGGGTAAAAGGGGCATTACAATTAGCAGATGTATTGTTGGGGGGGCACGGGGAGGGCTGTACAACTCAGAGAATACAAGAAGTGATTCTATAGCATCTCACTACGCTGATGGACAGTGACTGTAATGGGGTTGGTGGGGGGGACCTGATGAAGGGGGCAGTTTAATCACCATGGTATTGCACATGTAATTATAGATTAATGATACCAAAGTAAATTATAAGAAAGAAAAAGTCAGTCTCCTCCAGGCTAATGGCCAGCCAAGATTTAGAACCACTGTGTTAAGTAGTATATAGAAGAAAAGAAATCCCTATCCTTTGCAAAATAGCAAATACACAAATTTACATCATATATGTACACATTATATATATACATATATATATATAATATACACACACATAGATATTTATACACAAGCATACTTTTTTGCAGGGAAATAAGCAACTGATCATGGATTAT
>JAQQAC010016209.1:3864298-3881716 GCA_029783875.1 Phataginus tricuspis | reverse complement strand
CAAACAAGCATACTTTTTTGCAGGGAAATAAGCAACTGATCATGGATGATCAGAACTAAAAATGCAACTAGTATGAAACTCCACAGACTGAAGTCTTTGCAAAGGGAACACAGACACTACTGGGACAAGGCGGAACGTTTAGATTCCAAGTCTGTTTACTCGTTAAGTGTGTAAGTGCTGTATAAGCCTCTCATACTCTGTATTAAGGGTCTGACACCCGCATACATCAGGAGCTGAGAAGGAGCTGAGACTTCTCCCTACTTGCAAGTCAACAAGCTAGGCCACCGATCTCATGGATGTTGGGAGAAGACATGAGACCCTGGGTCAGAGACGGACAGATGAATATTCCTGACCTGGCACGGAACGCAAGCCTCACCAGATTTTCACCAGTTCCCCTTGTGCCCACAGCCCAGGATGAAGCAGACGCGCTCCAACGGTGCATATGTGCACCGTGGATTGTCACAGCACAGAATCCTGGAGTCCCTAAGGAAAACAACCTGAGTCTTATAATGGGCAGCGGACACTCACGTCCTTTGTGCTGGAGGAACACGCTATTGTCTATCTTTCCAAAACTGCCCACTATACAAAGATGGTCTGGAACGAACTAGATAGAGCGTCACTGGCAAGGCCCACTAAAATGAGACCGACCTGATGGGAACTGCCACCCAGCAAATCGCACAAAAGATGCTCCATCATACACGTGATGGCATTTCCCCTGGGTGCTGCTAAGCCAAATTTCAGTCACCTGAACATTGCTTCCTGGCCCACTTCAATGAGAAACCCAGGCTGCCACCCAATACCAAGGCTACTTAACACTCTTATCTAACGGAATCACTTTTTACAGATGCTATGCTTACGTGCAAATTTTTAAAGAAAGAAGTATAATTTCTTACTAACTTTATTGATAATATATTGAGAATATTCAAACAGATTTCAACGAAGCTTGTGTACTTACTGCTAAATGCAGATTGTAAAATCCTAGTTGACCAGAGACCAAAATGTGCCAAGATACTGGACAGCAGGGTGGTGGCTTTATCTTCCCCAGAACATGTTTCTAGAGGAAAAAAAAAAAAAATAGCATCCAAAAATTATAGAGGGTTGGGATTGCTGGAGTCAGTAATTAATTTCAATAGGTTAGACCATCTAAATGCAATAACCGTAAAAAAAAAAATCATAGAGAAAAAATTTAGTCTAATGAAAAGTGGATTATACACATACACTTTTCAATTAAGCCTTCTTAGCAAATACTTTTGTCTGCATATATCTAATCAAGCCAGAATTTTAAGCATGAAAGTATCAATGGATACTTCCATTTATTTCCATCGTTTCCATTAAATCATATTTATAAATTGACGTTTATTACCTATGCACTGACATTTAACATACTAACAAATAGTAAATACTAAGGATTATCTATTATGATAAAATACTGAAATTGAAAACTTAGCAAAATATAAGGCATTGACCAATATAACTATCTTTCCGTACATGGATTTGCTGCTGACTTAAAATGGAAACCAGCAGCAACCACTGATGTCCATTAGCTGATAGTAATTTGCCAGGGGCTGCACTAACCTTTGTGTGTAAATGGACCCTTTAATTTTCACAAAACCTCCGTGCCTCCGTGCCTGTTTTAGTCATCCCCGTTTTATGGATAAGTAAGTAAAGGCTTAGAGAGTTTAAAGTTCAGTAAAGTCACAAGACAGGTACAGGGTCCTGAGGGCAGCCATAGCCGACTTAGTCACATCCACACTTCTGCTCATAAAAAACATAAATAAGCGAAAGCTCAGACATGGCCCCCAAACACTTCTACTTCCATCGACAAAGCAATTATTTCAGATTTCTTGTGCTTAGGGGTACTTGAAACCACCTCTTTCTATTTTTCTTTACAGTACTGAAAAGTAATTAAGAGAAGATACCTAATTCTAGTCTCCTGGATTTTCCAAAGTAACCAGAGGAAACAGAAACACAAGCACATGTTCGTCTGGTATCTCACTTTAGGAAAATGAAAATCTAAAAATGCACCATCTTGTGTTAGATCGACAAATGTTATTCTTTGAGATTCATTCTTGTCTCCACCCTTGTCAGGGCTGCACTCCTGCGTGAATGCAATTCGGCTTTTGTGTTTGTCATTGAATCAGCATAAACATTTCCAGGGCTGTACAAATTTAGGGACTACCATTTTAGTGGCTGTGTGATATTTCTATCGGTCTACACAACACTGGTGTTTTTACTCATTTACCTAACACTTCAGTTGTTTTTCATCCTCCTTTTCCTTCTTTTGGATTTTCCCAAATACATATCTTTAAAAACAGTATTTTAAAGATCTTTAAACATCTCCACCAAATGGCCCTTCGGAACAGTTCAGCGAATAGACAACGTGTGACAATGCCATGTTCCCTGCGAACTTAACGGCGTGGAGCACTCACGTCCTTTTACATCTTCACCCCCCAAATCTATTAAAGTAAAACAGATTCTCATTTTTTTTTTTTTTTTTTTTTTTTTTTGCTGCGTATAACTGGCTGCCAGAAAAACCCTCTCACACTAACGAGAATTGCTGGTTCACACTTCCCCGCAAGCTGGAGGGAAAGGACAACCTGCCAAGGAGGCCGGGAAAGAAAGATGGGAAGAAAGAGGACAGTCCCCGGGGCTCCAGCAGCAGGGCCCCTCCACCACCACGGCCATCTCATTCACTCAGCTTTTGCCCGGAAGCCTCTCTGGGTCACTTTCCCACCAGAACCGACACCATCTTGAGTCCTGCAGGCAACATAAACTCGGTAGATCTGAGAGCCTGCATTTCTAACAAGCTCCAAGGAACCCTGATGCTCTTAGGGTTTGTGGTCCAGACTCGGAGCCATTAAGGCAGAGACCGCTGATTCTCAATCTTGACTGCAAGTTTTTATCACCTCCACTGGTTTAACATGCTCATTTAAAAATCAGCAAACTGAGAATTCGCCATTCTTCACAGGGGTAGTTTTGTTCCCGGTAGAAGACTGCCAAGCTCTGGAGACATTTCTGGTTATCACAGGCAGGCGGGGCTGGTGGGGTACCTGCATCGGACAGGTACAGCCCGGGGACACTGCCCCACACCCCGCAGTGCACAGAAAGACCCACGAGAAGGTACTGTGCACCGCCAACTATCAGTGGTGCCAGCATGGAGAAACGTTTGGGGAGCTCTTACTCCAAATGACGCTTACATCTGCTGTTTACTAGTAAATTACACAAATAACAGTGCAATACTTCACTGAGGCAGAATTGATTAATGTACATGCAAACCCATTTAGTAAGAACTAAGTGCTGATAACTGGCTGTTTAGTTACAACATAAATAGGAAGTAGCCTATTGAACATTTAGTTCTACTGTCAGATACTAAGGGACAAGAGAGCAGAAGTCACCCCCCCAACCCAATTTGGGAAAGTTTGGAGTACTGTAGCTTGAGATTGTTCTCACCTGAACCATGAATTCTGCCAGGTAGATTTCTGAGAATGAATCGTGGCACTGTGGTACTTTAAACATCGGGCTCCTTAAGACACGCTTCTCTGCTTTGTAACATGTTGTTCTTTGCGTAGCATAGTGTAGCTAAGTACTTTCTAAGTGGTGTGTTTTATGACCTCCTTGAAAAGTAAACCATCCGACATCTGCAGGATGAAACTGAAGGGTGGCTCGTTCTGAATCATAAGAGATGAACCTAGCACTCTGCAGAAACCTGCAGCTGACGTTGCCTGGAGAAATACTAGGGAAGGGATTTTTATGAATTTTATTCCATACAGTAGCTTATCTTTTATTTTATATATTTCCTTTGTAGCTCTACAAAAATTTTCCACAGAAGGAAAAAATAAATAAACTCAGCTGGCATTTTTACAGAAGCCCAGAAACCAGATATATGTATAAAGTGAAGGGAAAACATATTTGTTACCCAGAACTAAAGCTAAAATCCAAAGTCTGGAAAATAGCGATTATCTGTAAATTTCATTAATGTTGTTCTTTAGAATTTTATAAAAGAGTCTTCCATGCTGATTCAAACTATTTACCCAGAGCTCTGTGTCAGTAAGAAAATATGACCATCAAGTTGTGATGTCTGCGTGCATATATTCGTGTGTGCACATATACACACACCTCTCTTGCAGGATGGACTCACACATGCAGAGGTCAGGGGTAGGATTTTTGACACAAATGTGCTCTTAAGTGTAGGTCAGTATGAGAGAGAATCATGAACAGTCTGTCTGCGTTGAGGACTATCATTCCCAGTAGTTGAATCGATCAACCACTAATCAGGACTGATGGCTCAATATTCAAAAGTGCTCCATGGCTCAGGACAGAGACTCAGACGCCAACCGAGCGTATATAAATACTTCTAGACTGTGTATAAAACAGATCCATACTTTGACGCCTCTCGTGTTATTATTTTGCATAACAAATTAATTATATGCTGTATTTTATGTTTCCTTGTAAAAAGAGTCAATGATGTCGGCTAACACGCCCCCCACCACCTGTGATGATTCATGAAACATAATATTAATTGAGCAAGTAGTGTGAAAGTCAGGGTACAGTTACTGCATATGTCATCTTCAGGTAGAATCTGTAGATGAAAAAAGTGGGAAATCAATTTCTCACAGAAGGATACACAGTCAAGACAGGAAGTGGGGTCTGAACCGAGAACCAGGGTCTCACAACATATCCAGCTGCCTCCTGTCGCTGGGGAGATCCCCTGACCTTTGAGACCACATTCTAATGCATAACATGACTGGAAACCTCTTCCAATCATTTCAGCTAATAGGTTGATTACGGAGATGGCTGAGACAACAGGGTGAGTTAAATCACAGTCAGCTCCCGAATGGGAAACAGCTTGTCCCCCCGTTCAGATGTTTGATTCTGCTCAGTGATTGGACGGCATGAGCCCTGGTGTGGGGCTTTGGAGTTTTCCTAAAGGTCCCCAGCTAACTGGGATGTCCTGACGGATCTGGGGATGGCCCACTGCCGTGACCTCATTTTAATAGCCTGTCCCTGCTGAGGAATGTCACCGGCCTGGAACAGATGTATAAAGATGTGTTGAGAGCTACGGACAATGAGTTTGCCCTTCTCACTATGCTACCATATGACTTCTCAGCCCAGTCACGTGCGAGGAAGCATTCTGAAACAGCCCGTAAACATCAAATCAGTGCAGTATGCACCACGAGGTCAGTGTATGCTTTTCTGATGTTAACGATGGAGAAGCTGCTCGTTGGTGCACTTTCTGGACCTCTGAGACTTAGACGTGATGTTTTTGGTCATAATTGCAAATAATTATTTAGTATTTAACTTAATAATACAAGTTTATATCACATTAATAAAGCGTGTATGTGTTTATTTGGGGGCATTCTGTCTTTAGGCCATGTTTAGCTTAAAATGATTCTTTTAAATAAAATTGTTTGCTTCCCAAATATGTTTGAAAGGGCTTCCAAGCCCTTTATTCATCAACAGCTAGCTGTGTAGGACAGAATAGGTGCCCTTTATTGAAACAGCTGATCTAAACCCTTTAACTGAACGCTCGGCTCGTAGAGTCCTCTGTCATCTCAGGCATTAGGGAAGACGTGCTCTGTCCTGAAGATGGTCAGCTTAAAGATGAGCACAGGGTGTCTGGCTAACAGGTGCAGGAGGAGACATTAGCATGTGGGCTCAATCCCTGGCAGGCAGCCACATGAATGCTCCCAAAAGGGAAAGGGCCCGATACTGGTTTTGAGGCACCAAAGAATCCACCTTGAAGGCATGGTCACCCAGGGGGCGTGGTCATCCCGGGGGCGTGGCCAGACCCCGCTGTGTACTCTGAAGTCTCAGGGATCCCCAAGACCGAGACCAGTGTAGGAGGCCTGATCTGCTGTCACAGAGAAAAGTGCGTGCAGCACAAAGAAAAGCGAGTATGTGATGGTCTGCGTTAGCTTCAGCCGGCCACCTGGAAGCCCCTGTACGTGGGAGGGGGGTGCAGGAAGATAAGCATATGCACGAGATCCCAGCCAGCATGCCAGCCCAATACTCTAAGTGTAGACACAAGCTTGCATGGACAGAAAACATTTTTTCATTGTTATTTCATATGAAGCTGCAAGGCTCAACCCTACATACAGCAGATTCCGACACACATCGGACATAGAACATGCATGAGTGAAAATGTCATAGTATTTACTGGAAGCGAATATGCACAACACGTAATGCAGCCGGCTTGCTTCACCACCTGGTCCATGGATGTGTGAGGTGAGGTGCCCCTGTTCTGTGTTCCTACAGAATCGGCTTCCGTTTGCCTTTGTCCCCATAAGTTTGATCACATGCTCCCAAAAAGCACTTGTGTGCAATGTGTGTTTCTTATGCACTCACCCAAACATACTAATTCGGCCATTTCATCCCATCATCACAGGAAGAAATACTCAAAGACCTCTCAGGATTCATAAGCATTTCTAGTACATGTTTTTAGGTAATTGCACACCTCAATTCCTCTTTTGTTAATAAGGTGAATAATAAGTCAAAACTTAAGTGTTCTCTAAAGGACTGATTCGTGTGCATATGCTCAAAGCAATAAAAAGAACTTGTGTAGTTGTGATTCAAAGAAGTATCTGGCTCTGTGACATTATTTTTATAAATATTTTTAAACATACATGGAAAAGTTGCTGCCCTGTAAGTAATTTTGGTCATGCTCAAGTCAGGATTTCACCTCCTACCTTCCTGGGGCCCTCAGTGGATATATTAATAATCACAGTTGCCAGGCAGCGGCTGCCTGTGGGGGGGAGTAACTGCCAGAAATTAACTAGGTGTTTGTTCAAAACACAAAATCATGAGATTTAAGTTGAATTGAGATCCCAGCGAGGATACAGATTCCTTACTGTGACAGCAATCATGCCGTCATCACCTGATAATGTCCCGCAGTAAAATGTTATTACAACTCAACCTCTCTTTCATGAGCAGCCTGTTGAATTATTTGGAAAACAGACAAAATAGCAATAAGTTATTTTGTCCTTCATATCCCCAGGCGTATAATAGAAATCTCAAAATAGTTTGAAATACCTCTGCATGCAAGATGATAACGGTTAACCACGGGGGGAAAAAAATCTATATTCTAGAAATTCACCTAAACTTTTATTAGCACTTGAGGAAGGGAAAGTGGAGAAAGAATGATTACAATTTCTCAAATACACACCTGTCCTTTTAATCTGCATATGCTCATGTTTTTTCTCACATCGGGCATGGAAATTATAAAGTTTAGACCAGCACCTGTAGTCCCTATGCCACAACTATTAATTAGCTAGAGATGGCATATATGATTTGGGGGGGGGGTTCCCTTTTTTTTTTCTGTATAAGGATCCTTTGTTCTCAAAGTCTAGAATGTTACAATCACATATAAAACAAACAAGAGGAACTGAGCAGCTTTACACCTTTTCACAGTAAACTGTCACCAAAGGCTCTTGCTACAGGGTCTGAGCAATTACCCTGATGGCTCAGTCCTCCGTCATCATTCAGTGACGCCCGGGACCCCAACTCACACTGGAAAGAGCAGGTGCTTCTCTGAGACACCTTATGCCTTGCTGCTGCAAGACAACATACTGTTTGATCTCTACTCGGGTGTCAGAATCCTTTCCTCCGGGTTTCTAGAGAAGCACACAGTCTGACTTGCCACGTGTGGGTTTCAGAGAAACAAAACAGAGCAAAGCAAATCCTAAGCTTACCTTTACCCTTCCGGTTCTTTATTCTGCCCCATCCCTAGAAACACGGCACATACTGAAGAAAACCCTACTGATCTAATCAATAAAAAAGGCTGAAATTCACTGGTTGCATTTTAATGAAGATAATGGTTTCAAAATCCATCAAATGCAAACCTGCTATGGAATGAGAATATTTCTAACATGCCTGAAGACCAACTGTCTCGTAAAACAAATAAACAAACAAACAAACAAAACACCCAAACAAAAGAAACCAGAAGCAGCATCTTTCTAGGGAACATACACATATTTTATGTGAACTGCTATGAATACATATGGCTGACAACTTAAGAAGGGTGTCTTGTGAATTTCTCACACCCACAAGTTACAACAGATAAGTTTCTATCTTCTCCTTTGATGCTATGGAACCAGGTAGAACATGGGATGAAAAGTTCAGATTTTCATCCATACATCCAGACAATGAAATGAATCTGTGAACATGTCCATTTCCTGGGAAACAATACCTTGGTTTAATTTAAATCTCTATAAATAACAGAACGCACTGCTGTTCCCCCAAATTATATGAAATATTAAGTCCTACAACTCCTTTGGAACCTTTTCACATGATTAGAGTTGACTATCCTGTCATTTTAGGGCTTTGAGCCTCTGAAATCCTAAATTTCTGAGATTCAAAGGAGAGGAGAAAGAAAAGAGATTTTAAAAAGTAAGATTATTTCACTAACCTTAAATACATGTTACAAATATTATACCAAAGGATCTTAAAATACTGGGGTAGTTAGAATTTAGTATCATGACTGTATATATATATATACACACACACACACGGTGTATATATGTAACTATATCATATATATCAACACAGGATATATATTACAACTATACATTATAATATACATGATATAGAATATGCATGACATAGATGTATATAATACACACATATATTAGTGGTTCCATTGTGTAGGGAACATCATTTTTACTAACTGAGTACTATCAAGGGACCATAAACTAAAGAGCTAGTCCAACTTCACCAATTTAATTAGTCCCCTTATAACTAGATCCCAAATGTATGAAAACCAAGTCTGCATCATTATAGCTCCCGACCAGACTTTGCAGCATCACCGCCTGCCGTGAAGGTCAGCGGGCACAACAAGCCCAGTCTGTCCTCCTCCTCGACACTGCGACCCTCCCTGAGATCCCCGTGGTGTGTTCTCCAAATCCCACTGAGTCCTGGGAGAGCTGGAGGAGGAATTTCAGACATAAACCCTCCTGCTACAGGCCAGGAGGCGAGGTGGGACAGATACGATAAACAGCCATTTGGTTATTCACGGAGAAGTTCTGGCAGCATGATTTCCCCTAGGACCGGCTGACAGCAAGAGGATTTTCCTTCCACTGGTCCACATTAAGGACAAAACCACAGCCTTACGCATTTATTGAGACAGGCAAATGAAAGCACCCTAAGAGAAGTTCTCACAATTTGTCTCATCACTCCAATCAAAAAAAAAATCCTCATGAACTACATTATTCAATGGGCAGGCTCTACTAAAAAGAGCTCCACCGTGACAATGTTTCTGAAACAGGGATCTTCAAGCACAAAATCATCATTATTCTGTGGCAGGGATCTTAAATTCTTGTGTCTGAAAGAATGTCTAAATACCACATGAGAAACTAGTGATGGAGAATCAGAAAATCCAGGCGAAATCAAGTCCAGGAGAAATCACTTTTCCAAATTTAAGTCATTCATACCTTATCTTCCATTTAATATTTTTTAGAGGCCAGTTAATCGTTTTCACGCCTCAATCCCCTTTTCGAAATACAATCCTATTTCCATTTAAAGATACCAATAAGGTGAAGTCAAATGTATTTAGAATTTCTACCTTATTATTTTTTTAATAGAAATAATCAAGAGTACCGTAAGTGAAGTCCTTTGTGGGTACACTTCTTTCTGATTTGTTACTACAATACCAAGGATCTGAAACAAGATTAAGAAACTTATTCTTTGCAGTAAAATATTGAAATGATCATGGGATCTATTTACTCTATGGTGATAGCTATGATCAATCTGCATAAAATGAATGCTTTTGTGTCTTTGTATTTGAGAAAGCCTATATGGTTCTAAATAGCTGTAAGTTTTATTCCTGGGGTTCTGAATGAAAAGAGAGAAAAAGGAAGATTATTTATTTTAGCATCTAATAGGTGGTGTCAGTCGATCTCCAGTGGATTTCCATGTTGCTGTGACAATCTCTGTTTCTCCCAGGAAACAAATTGGCAGAAAGGTGGCCTCAAAAAGAAATGAGCCGTGTCTGTAGCTTCCACACACGTACTGGATAAAGTACACAAATGTGAGCTCCGAAACAATTATCTAAACCTGTGCACCTTGTTTGTAGCAACTGTCCCTCTGTATCTTTAGGCTCTGCTTGCCTTAAATATGAGAATGTTCTGGAATATTACCATTACTAAGCACTCTAATGTCTCCGATTCCTTTATAAACCTTAATGGCTTTTCTTAACTATCTTTCCAAGCCCACATCCTGACTTGTCTCTGCGCTATACGGTAGGAGCCTTAAATCGCATGAGAAATACCCATGTTAATGATGTCCAAACAGTAAATCGATCTGTCAGGGCTCAGTGAAGCTGTGAAACGAGTCTGGTGATCTGGACCCGCTCCCTCCCTAGGATATTTTAATGCCGTGAAAGACTCTTAATTCCAACGTATAATAGGTATACTGTATCTGAAAAAACTTCCATCTTTATTCGGCATGCAAGTGGAATGCTAATTTCTGTGCAGTCAAGAGTCCAGTACATAGTGTTATATAAAACAAAGCGCTGTTCCGCTCCATTATAAATTCCCCAGCATCTGAATTACTCCTGCCGACTGTCAGATTGGGCATGCCTGCTTCCTCACACAATTAGCACGTCTCAAAACACACAGACTGGGGAGTCTGCAATGTCGCTGAAGACACTCATCTAAAGCAGAGGTGTCTGTGACCTGTCATGGTGACAAGCCTTTGCTGAGGAACACACTTAATACTAAGAAACGTTTATGAAGATAGGAAAGAAATGGTCAGATTTTCCTGGCTTTTCTTGAGAATGTGACAATGCTCTAGATATAGTTTCTTAACATGTACTGCGTCTACTATTCATTCATTGGTTTGTCAGAGAAAATAGTTATACACAAAGGAAAAACAAAAACGCGTGAGCTAAGTAACATCACCAACATATTATCTCAAAAGGTGAATTCCAACCTATCATAATTTAAAATTTTTGACCCACTTAAGAAAATTCTTTAAATGCATCACATTTAAATGTCTGAATTCATTACCTGTCTAGTTGTGATTGCCAAATTATAAACATATCAAAATAAATTACATACCTTATAAACTAAATTGGTGGAATACCTACATTAAAGAGATAGCTGATTTTCAGAACTAAATGCTTATTTAGAACCATCTGATTTGATTTGCCAAAATCCTGTAGGTCTTCCTAAACCCCCCAAACCATTCAATCATCCAGTACCCTAAGAATTGTTCTCTAACAAGTCATGCATTATTGAGAAAAAGTTATCTGAGACTCCATTTACCAAGGGAGCTCTTATAATGACTTAGGATTACCGTTACTACTATTATTGGCAAATAGGGGAGTTGAGCAGTCGTTGGACGCTCTGATTAAACACGAGCAAGCAGAGGTTATAGCCGCTTTGCTTGAACCTGTGCTCGGTGAGTACGCCAAACCATGGCACACAGATTCAACCTCATTCTCTCTAGACAACACTGTGACACTTTTCTTCCGGTACTGGTCCCCAAGAAGGTCAACTCCCCGACACTCGCTCTGGCTTATTTGTGCATTTCCCCCCGTGTAGATAGACCTATTTCCATGAAAGAGTCCTACACTACCTTACCCATAACCAGTGGAGTCTACAGACTGGCTCATCCTCACCCAGTGAAGTATATAAACTAGTTCACCCACACCTGTAGATGCTTACCCATAAACCCATGACCAAAATGTTTATCAGACAGTTACTGCTCTAGGCATCGAGTTATTTAAGGAAATTCTTCCTACGTGGCAAGTAATTTTATTAAAGGAAGAAAGGCTTCCACAAACTGTTAGATTAAAGTGAGCCACCCCCATCGTCCTAAGACTCTGTTCTTCTGAAAGTCACCTGGGTGTTTCTTGGTGCCCGGGGCTCATGCAAATAGAAGCACCGGGGCCTCTGGTGAGGGACGTGGTGGATATCTTTGCCTCGTCTCCATTTTCCCTCACACGCAGAGCAAGTTGGCAACATGCTCCGTTTGGCTTACAGAGCGCTCTGTCTGGACTAAATGTATTTGCTCAATATTAGTGGTCATTTCATGGCAGTTCCAGATGGGATTCTACCCTGCTTTCTCTACGTGGTTTTCAATGCCTTTTTCTATTTATTTAACCGTCAGGCAAAAAAATGAGTACATTGCTTTCATTGCTTCTGTTTTATTACTTAACAAATTTAACTGAGTTCCTCCTGTGTCAGGAACCAGCCTAGTATGGGCGATAATGAAGGGAGCGAGGCAAGACTTTGCTAATATCTGGGAAAACACTGAATTAATAATAAACTAAGAGGAATAACACCAAAGACAATGATAATAGTACTTCCCGAACATTTCTTAAGCGGTAGGTACTGTGAAAGGCATTAGAAATACAATTATGAAAAAGCTCCAATTATTTTTGGAAAACGGTGTGAATCCAAACTGCAGTCGTATTCCTCAACAATCAGTGTTCTTTCTGAAGTAGTAGTATTTTACTTAAAAGTCTCACATTGAGCACATTTGAATGTTTTTCTTACCTCTGGCTCCGGCTTTTGCCTGTGCAGACGGATCTAGATCTGCCCTCTGGAACCCAGCAGGGTGAGCTCACTCCCTGCACCTCGTGACTTTCAAATATTTCAACGGCAAGACCACGTCTTTCCTAGATTAACCCTCTCCACCTGCCCCGGCGTTTCCTAAATAGCAGTTCCAAGTCACCTCACCTGATGGGTGGGAGTTGCCTAGTTAGTCCTTACTTAGCCACAGTTACCTTTAAATTGTGGGGCAAAGAAAGGAGCTGGAGACTTGAGCCAAAAGGGTGTGAGTCTCATGAGTAACTTGGAGATTTCGTGCCCGTGAAGGAGAGAAGTGTGGCCACTCGTGACCGCTGATACCCTGACTCCCACGAGTAGACCTACTATGTCCTCACAGAGGCTTTGCCAGAGCCCAGGTGCAGACATCCTTCCCACTAACGCCTCTCCTTCAGGGTGAATCTAACAAAACACAGAGGAGCCAGCAATGGAGGCCATCTGTGGTCAACGACCTGGCCAAGTTGCTTTTTCAGTCATGTACCTGCACTTAGCAACCAGGATACTCTGGAAACAAGATGTTGAGTTCCATAGCTAAACTCTGCAAATGGGAGACAGGAGAAATCCCCTTAAGCCCATAACACCCATTCATTATTTTAATGGGTGTGTATACATTAGGATAGCGAATCCATCATCCAGCTGATTGTGGAGTCAGAAAAAAGGGGAATTTAAGTTTCCTGGCTGGATACCAATTAAGAAACACCCAAATCCTGACCTGCTGATAGCGAAGACATAGAATGACTCAAAAGTAAGTCTTTGATTAATATGTAGTGAGAAAGAGGTATTGACTAGAAAAAAAACAGTGATAATTATGAGTTCTTTGGATGCTACCTTGGAGAGCTGGTGATCTGGGACCTCCTCTATTTTTAATATCTATTTGTAAATGTGAGTTCTGGCAATGATTCAAAGAGGAATTGCTGTGTCACGTGGCACGCTTGCAGCCGTGCTCCTGCACGAAGACGCATGGATCTGCCAAGCACCGGTTCAACACTCTGTTACATTCTGCCGTATCTTTGGAAGTGAACTCTGCAGACCATGGAGGGGGAAATTCAGGTCTTTGGCTCACGCACCGCAAGATTCCCTTCAGCTGTCTCCTTGCCTCTGTGCGGCACCAGTGTTGGGACGATACACAGGCTTCTCTTTTCTTCATTGCACTTCATACTGCTGGGCCCCAGAAGTGGTTCACTGGCAGTTTCCTTTATCCACTGGAAGGTTTGCGGGGCCCTTAGTGTCGCGTGCTGGGCACTGCCAGGTTCAGAACCAGTTAAGTACATGTGCACACAGAAAGCCGACTAGTTGAGACGCTGGGTGGTTGACTATCAGGCCAGAGACACAGGAGTGTGTGGGGAATGACCCACGTTCTATGAGTCTAGGGCAGGATGTTACTTTTTAACGGGTCTCTGGGATTCATTTCAAGTCAGGACACCTGCTTCTATCCAGGACGTACTGAGTCGACCTTCAAACCTAAAAGGGCAATTGCCCATTTCACTTTTTCACAGCCTTCTAGCTAGGGTCCGTGTGCATGGCATCCAATCTCCTTTTTGAATCCATAATCTCTTAGGGCGCTGCACATAACTCTCTCTTGTGCTTAATCAGAATGGGTATCAGGAAATCGAGTACATTTGTACCACAAGGATTCATGGATTATGCTTATATGAAGCACCCTGAGATCATTTTCGAACACCCTAAGGAAGAGATAGGTCAGAGTGTCCGTAAACTCAAAACTGAAGGAAATTTCAATGTTGTGCATTTTTAAGAGACCAGAAAACACACTTTTCTTTTATTCAAGAGACTCTTACTTTTATTCCATCGCATATTTCCAACCTAGTAAATAGGGTCGTTCAATACCATCTTGTTTATGTCACACACCTGAGCACATTCTCCTCTCACCTCCTATCAGGACAAGGATTCAAAAACGTCGGCACCTATTGCAGGAATTCTGAGGGTGCAAATGACAACGGCGATGCTTTACTGAAATGTTTTGTTTATCTGAGAGTTGGTTCTGTAGCCTCCTCTGTCAGACACAATGGAATAACACCTTGTTTTCTTTCCAGGAAAAAAAAATGACTTGCTTTCTATGAAATAATTTCCAATTTCATTTGTGGTTCTCCCTTAAATGTCAAGAAGATGAAAGATTGGCAGACAGTACACCGAAACTTTTACACTCTAAAAGAGAGATTTCCCCCCCCCTTTTTCCACTTGCCTATATTGTCTCCATTTCCCCTAATATATAATTATTTTTCTCACTGGGATTGTCACTTCATATAATATAATGTTGGTGACTTCCTAGTTCCCAAACTCTTTATGTGCCTCCAAAAATCATTAATCTGGGAGCATGGGCAACTTTGCATGATCCGTGATAACTTGTGTGATCCATCATCGTAACAGGACACTGGGCCGGACGATCTCTTTTCCCCAGGTGTGTTCACATCTGCTTCCAATGAGACACCCAGTCCTTGTTCTTCTTCTGATCTCTTGAGCACGACAAGTCCCTTTGGATGAAGTAAAAAATAATAAACTGGCCCATTTTCCAAAAGAGGCTACCCTCTATGTCACAAGTTTTGTGATTCATTACTGCGTAGCTCATCAGAATTCTACACCAATTTCATTCTCAATAAACTGCTGCTCCCAAGTTCCCAGGCTGATATAAGCAGCAAGCAGTCTTAATAATAATAACTATAATTCATCGAATAGTTAAATACGTGCCAGGTGCTCCGCTAAGCATTTTGAATATACCATTTGATTTAATTCTCTAAGCAACCCTCTTATGGAAGTAACCTTAATAACCAGATTTTTATTTTTTCTGAGAACGCTGATGCTTAGAGAATTTAAGGACTGTATCCATATTCCCCCAAACCGACGAACTATCATGCTAGGATTTGAACACAGGGCTCCTTTGCTCCAAATGTAGCCATGCACAATGTGGTTTGACTCTATGGCCACTGCCCCTTCTACCACTTATCTTTCTGCCAAGAATGTAGGGTCCAAAAACACAGGTCATCTATAGGTTGTGATTATTCAGCCAATTTCCTGGTGTTACTAAGGGTATTTGAAGAATTTTCAAAGGTTTCCCTGCTTTATTAATTTCATCCCTATGGCACGAGGGTGACTGAACTCAAGCACACCTCAAAATCCAGAGTCTGTGAGCCCGCTTCCCATCCACGTGGCACAGCCGTGAATCTCACATGGTATGAAAAAAGACTGAACTTTGTCCCTCCGGTGCAACATAGTTCTTACAATTATTAACATGTTAACGTGAGAGGGTCAGAGGATGTCATGGGATTAGCACAACTGAAGCTTATTAATTCAGCTGAGAGATGGATGGATCCCATGTCAATAGGTAACACCCACATACTCTTCCCAGTTCTAGTGGGGTGACCTCAACATATTGCCGATATGTCAACAATCGTCACAAGCAACCGTCACACAAGGGCATGCTTAAGAAAAGATCGGTTACCTGGTATTATTGTAATGCTGCACACCAAACCTCCCTTGTCTCCATGGCTTCAAATAAAATGCCGTTATTTCACCCGTGTGGCGTGGGTGGGACACTGAGATTGTGTCCACGTGGGCACTGCTTTGGCTTCTCTGTTCCATTCACTCCAAAGGCCCACAGTTGTCTGGCTGTCAGCAGAGATAACGGCACCGTGGATCTCCTCTCTGCATGCAAGCTAGCTCAGGCATGCTGTCCTGGCTGGGGAAGCACTGGCACCTTTGCTTAGAGCAGATGTCTCCCAACACTGACCTCAACAAGAGGGCATGCTACTCAGGGTGCCCCTCACATCTGGTTCATCCTGGCAAAACTGGAATGTCCCAAGCACTGGGCTGTTGTGTTTTTATATTGGCAACAATCAATGGGTAATAACTGACGCACATTTTCTAAGCCAAGATGATATCTTCTTGCTTTAAGTCACAGAAATAAGGTCCCAAATGAGTTGAACAGTTACCATTTCATGGGATAAATCTTGATAACGTTTGGATGTTTGTACAAAGTTGGGCATGACTTTCCATCATGACAGCTTTGTAAATAAAGATCTTTTCAAGAATAGAACACCAGTTCCGTAACCCTCAGAAAAATTCTATTAATGGCATCCATGGAGAAACTGTGCAATGCTAAATCTAGTATGCAAGTTGCGATACCACCACAATAGGAATTATAGATATGTTGGCCGTGTTGTTTAAGTTTAAGTGACGTGTTGATCTTACATATTGATTATATTTTCTAAGTCGGTTCCTTTATCAAAATATGTCCCCAGAAATCCTCACCCCTGTCATCTTAGACTAACTCACTCTTTCAACGTCTTTTTCAGAATCAAGACAGATAAAAATGATTATTTTGTATCTTCTTTAACTACCTGCTATCTAAGCTATCCATGAGACAAATCCCTCTTGAAACTTTGCATCAGGAAAAAAATTTGTTTATCTAATATGTTTGCTTCCTTTATCAGATTAAAAAATAATAATTTTGAGCCTTATCTTTCCCCCAAGAGAACAGAGTAAATGTTAGCACATCAGTTCAGTTGCTACATCAGCTTAGGTTTCAATTTAGTGTAATAATCTTTTCCCAGCCTCTGCATAGAGTTTGCAATGAATCCCTTGGTTATATTTGGACAGGGGGAATAGTCTCTCAGTTTTGCTGCAGAGTCGTGCATTCAAAATTTCATGGCTTTGAATGGCCATGTTTGTTTTCTCACGACCCTGTGGGGTTGATCCCTTGGGTAGGACTCAGCAGAGATGGCTCATCTCGATTGCTTGTGGCCTTTCTGGCATCAGTCACATTTCTGGGGCCTCCGCAGAGATGGTCAAAGTGGCTGTGCCCCTGCTCCAGATGTCCTTACCTCCTCCAAGAGGCTCCCCGGGGCTGTGCCCCTGCTCC
>JAQQAC010016209.1:3767969-3864288 GCA_029783875.1 Phataginus tricuspis | reverse complement strand
CCTCCAAGAGGCTCCCCGGGGCTGTGCCCCTGCTCCAGATGTCCTTACCTCCTCCAAGAGGCTAGCTGGGGCTTGTTCACATTACAGCAGGGTTCCAAGAAAGCAGAAGTGGAACCTAAGTTGCTTCCAGAAGGCCAGGCACAGAACCCTAACAGTGTCACTTTGTTGCGTTCTATCAGGGAAAGGAAAGCAACAGCCTCTCCCAGTGGAAGGGGTGCAGAAAAAGACTCCACGTCTTGAAGTGCAAATACTGTAACCATCTTCAATTCACCACAGCAATGGAGGGAGTAAAGTCTAAGTGATTTGCCCCTATATGCGATCTTTTGTACAAACCAGGAGACATTTGTCTCAACGGAATGATAAGTTTCCACTCAAGGAAATGAAAATCCGGACTCCTTCGGTGGCAGTTCAAATATAAAAATAATTCATGCATATTTCAAATGGATACAAGATTCATCAATTAAGGAAACATCAGAGATTTCATAGTATAAATGAGTTATAGAGTCAGCAAAGCAGAATTTAATTGCAATATATTGACACAGCTTCTGACATCCTCTCAAAATACTTAAGAGTGAATTGAATTATAGCCTTCGTATGATTTAAAACAAGTTTTTATCTTGTTTTCTCTTATACTTTCCTTTTCCATTAATGCTACACAGGTTTTTAAATAAGTAATATGTGTGTGTGGGGTGTGTGCATGTCTGTTCCCAAGTTACATTTACAAGATGTAGCATAGCAGTACCAAAAAAAAATCATTAAAAATCAAACAGATAATTATCTCAAAGCCATCTTTTATTTATGTTTTTCCACCAGCTATCTGCTTAGGAAAAAAAAAACAGGTCTGGATATAAATAGACCAAAATTTTAAATGAACAAATTTAGTCATTGGAATTTAAGGGGCAAAGAAATATAAGTTTATAGACTTGTTTCTTATTAAATGTGCCTTTCCAGGATTGTTTTGAATTTGACTGAAGGACAAATAGTAATTTGCCTTTTTATGTAATTTCAGTGTTGCACAATCATCTCCCAGATAAATAAGAAAATCACCGAAAAGGCAACGTTGGAAAGCAGGTATCTCTCTCCATCTCTTCTTACCTGCGCCTCCATTCAACAAGTGGATGGATATAATTACAGGTGTACAGTGATGCCTGTTTCTGGCAGAGAAGTGCAAAGACATTAGAGCTATCTTGACAGAAAGGCCTTTCTGCAAAAAGGAGCAGAAGAAACGGCATTCTCAAACGGCTCCGATAGAAGATGGAGTTCAGCCATGAGTGTTCAGTTCAAGGACTTGGATGTTCAGTTAGACCTGCAAGGTGGGAAGAGATTGTTCTGCTAAGCTAATTATAGGGCCGCCGCCAGAAAGCAATCTCCGTGATCCCTGTATGATTTCCTGTGTCCCTTTGTGAGCCGGCACACCGAAGAATAGCTATTATGGAGTCCACCTCCCCTGTCCTTTCTCCACAGATGCCTTAGTTCACCATGAACTCCGGGCTTCCATTACTGTCATTAAATGACAGCTGAGTGTCAGAATGTGACCACGAGGAGGTGCAGAGCTTTCCTGAGGATGCACGCATGCTCTTCCTTCCACAGGGCTGAGAAAAACGTTCTGGGAAAACGTCCCATCGTGGTGGTATGGGACCCCATTTGATGAATATTTATGAGTTAGCCAGTGTGCTAGGGGGAAGGGGGTGGCCCAGGTGTGGAGCACAGCTTGTCCCAGCAGCGTAGGGCATTAGCTGTCCTAAGCGTCTAGCCTTGGTCACAGGTCCAAGTTAACGACATACAGGAAAAGGTGATAACTGCTTACGGAGGGCCTTACTGCTGGCAGTCACATTGCTATGATATGCTCCACTTGGTGATCACAGGATATGAACCACTACTGCATGCTCCGGTGCCACGGATCAGAGGTGGCACGTGGTTGGCTCTCAGGCCCTCGGATCTGGACTGACCCTCATTCGCGGCCAGGTGTTACCTCCCTCACGGAGCCCTGCCATGGGGAACATGCTGGTTCATGGACATGGGCGGTGCTGTTCGTCACAGTGACTGAGATTTCTCATCATGCGGCCGGGCTATACAGCCTTCCCTTCACATGCTAATGCAGAGTAGTGTTTTTCAAATGTGAATCACAGACCTTGGTGGATCCGAGGGCCTTGCAGTGAGTCATGTGAACAACGAGGGAGGGGCCCGCTAAGCCCTGCAGAACGTAGCCCGCACCACCCTCTCTGGATGGCGATTTTTCACACTTTGCAACCGGAGGCTACAGGTGTGGAGGAAAAGGACGGGGAGACAGAGCCTCTTCTACTCCCCACTTCTCAGCCCCCTGAGTTGTCCAGCCGCTTCCCTGACCTTGTCTGCTTGGCACACTGAGTCCTCAGCAAAGCAGCTGATGCTTTCAGCATGGAGGCTCCTAACCATGGAATTCATTTTACGTTTATAAAAACTGCCTTCTAGGAAGCTGTATTGGTCAGCTCACGGCAAAATACTGATAAGGACACCAGGCCTATGGGATCAGGGCCTACCCTAGGGACCTCATTTTACTTTAATTCCATCTTCAAAGATCCTATGTCCAAATATAGTCACGTGATGAGTAGACAAGAGGGATCAGGGCCTCAGCACCTGGATTTGGGGGGACGTTATCCAGCCCATCACAGAAGTTTTCTCCCACAACAGCATTTCAGCCTAATTCCACATCATTATCATGTTCAGCTGTTAGAAGTCTTATCTGCCAGCACCCACACTGCCACCACGACGCCCAAGGTTGGGTTTCAAGGCCCAGATGACTTCCTCTGAGGTCCAGACATGGAGAAAGGACAGGACCCCTCTGATGTGTCCCACCCCTCACTGGCTGCATACATGGTTCCAGTTCACGAGGACTCGGCCCTCTCTGCAGAGCAGATGGAACCATACTTCCCAGTCGGTCCCCAGCTGCTGGCTGCGTAGCACATAGTTTGAGGGACTTCTCCGGTTTTTTCTGCTCAATGCCATACCACAGCCGTAAAGACGGAGGGCTCCCCCCGCCCCAGCCCCTCTGCGGAATCCCTGAGCTGTGGATCGTACAGCACGTGCAGAATGCATCTCTCTCTGCACTGGAGAACTCACTGCACGGCACGCAGACATTCAGACGGTGGAACAAAAATCCCTTATTATTTTTCATAACAAGTTCAACATCTGAAAATAACTTACCCTGCATTTGTAAAGTGTTTCTTTTGGGAGAACAAGGTAGCAATTTGCATGTATTGTTAATTAAACCTCATAATCCAAATTTAAGTTTTTTGTTTAAATCACTTTGTATTTTTAAAGTCCTAATGCCTTTACAGCATTATCTGGTAGAGTTTCTTTTCCTCTGCCATTTGAAAAAAAACAACTTCGCGTGGGTCGTGTTTTCCCAAACGTGCGCTAGGGCTGAGGTCCCGTAGCCATGTTAGAGACCCCACCCTGTACTTCTGCCATTGATTCATTTTATTTTGGAACCTCTGAGGGTTATACCACTAGAAGTGAATCTGTATAATTGCATTGTTTTCCAGCTCACATTTTGTCTTGGTTTTTCCTCAAGGAGGCAGCAATGTATTATGGAAAGGACCCTGGTTCTGGAACTTGGAGCTGGGGGACCTTACCTGGCTGTTTAGCCTCCTGGCCCCTCAGTCGCCTGCACTATGGGGACAGTGATAACCAGCAGAAAGCAAGTACTGAGAATTTACCGCAGGAAGTCACCATATTATGATTTCTACCTGCGTTTCATCTCCACCGCATTTAACCCTCACACACCCTGTGTGAAGCAGATCGAATCATTACCACTGTCTTACAGATAAAGGAGCCGAGACTTCAGGCGGCCGAGTCCCACACCTGAGCTCTCCAGCTAGAAAGAAGCAGAGCTGAGGTCTCAGTGGAAACTTGCCTGGCTCCTGGATTCTGTGTGTGGGATCAGGAGATCCACACGCTATTTGAGGACGTTCTTGACGAAGGAGAGGCACTGCAGAGGGTGGATGGCACCGTTGCAAACACACGGGGAAGGGGCTGCCCATCCTGTTCCTGGAGCCCAGACACCATAGGGGTGAGGAAGGGCCTGAGACTATCAGCTGTGCATCGACAAAAGGGGATGGTATCTTGCAAACGTGTCCCTGGCGAGGCCGTGCTTTTCGTAGAAGTCTGTTAACGCTTGCTAAATGCTTACAAGAAAATTGCTTCCGTAACCGTCCTAGAATTTGGTCCAAGATTTGGTATTGCTGACACGCATGTACTATTTACTGAGAGGAATTCCATTAAAAAAGACAACAGGAGAAAAGCATTCTTCAAAATCTAGACTGTGGATATTGTATAGAAAATATCTTGGTCTCCTCAATAAATGGGTGGTGTGGAGAAAGGCAGAGGGTGGGGGAATAAGGTTAAAAAAACCCAAAATATAAATTTCAGAAGCGTGTCAGACTCTTTGCCCTCCATTTGGAAAATACAGATCCAATGAAGAAAGACTCCCTACCCTACATAAATCTTTTATTTCTCAGTAAAATCTTTCACCTTGGAGAAAATCAGAATTTCATCTCAAAAGCTGTCTGACACTTTTTAGCTCTCCGTCTTCCCTTACAGTAGGTACCTTGAGCTAAGGGATAAATAGATTGCCTGAAAGCTTAAACTTTTTAAAAAAAGACATAACCTCAGCCTAATCATAAAGAATCGGAGAAGCCCAAATTGAGGATATTCTGCAAAAGAGCTGACCTGCTCTCTTCCAAAGTGTCCATGTCGTGAGGCACCTAGAAAGACTCAGGAATTATTCCTGATTCAAAGAGACTGAAGGAACAGCATAGCTGAAGGGGGATATTGGACATTATTCTTATAGCTGGAAGCATGTGAATAAGTGTCTGGATAGATAATAGCATGAATCAGTGTTAAGTTCCTAATTATGAATATATGAATATAACCTCTGCAGGCAGTTATGTAAGAGAACACCTTATTTTAATGTCCTATTTCTCTGGCTTTTATCTGTGCAACTTCTAAATTTGTTGCAGGAAAACATGGTTGAATGTTTCCATGGGATTCGAGTGTTTATATTCTGTCTGAAAAGTATGCTCCTTCCAATCTTGCTGTCTTGCATGCTTACCCAAAGCTCTCCATTCTGAATTTGCATTTCTGTTCATTGATTTTCATTCAGGTAAATACTTTTTGGAACAAAGTACATGCCCACCTCCATCAGAGATGGCTGATTCATTTTAAAGACAACCTAGTAGTAATATCGGGGCCCCGTGGTATAACAGGATGAACTAGGAACTACCATTTCTCAAAAGTGGGCAAAGCCATCCTCTGGGACCAGGCAGCATAGAAAGATTTGCCAGAGTGAGCTCAAAAAGCAGTGTTTCTCGGAGTGCAGTTTTCAGACCAAGCACATTGGCACCCTGGGGGCTGATTACACAGGCAGATTCCTGGGACAGACTCCAGACCTGCTGAATAAGAGTCTCTCGGGGTTTGGCTTAGACATCCACATTTTAAATACATAAGCCAGGTGCTTATCATTCAATATCAAATCCATATTTATTAGTATCCTCTGTGTGCCAGATGCTATTTGAGGTCCTGAAGATCAAAGTGGGTAAAACAGTAAACAGGATGCAAAATAGCACAGCCACTTTGGAAGACCGTTTGGTAGTTTTTTACACAGCTAAACATACTCTTACCATGGCATCCAGCCACCTCACTCCTTGGTAGTTAGCCAAAGTAGTTGAAAACTTACGTATCTACACAGAAACCTCTATATAGATGTTCACAGAGCTTTAATCCATATGCCAGAACTTGGAAGTCACCAAGAAGCCCTTCAGTAGGTGGACAGATAAATCAACAGGGGTCCATCCAGACAAGGGGATATCATTCAGAGCTAAAAAGAAATAAACTAGCAAGCCATGAAAAGATATGGAGGAACCTTAAGTGCATATTGCTAAATGAAGGACGCCAGTATGAAAGGACTTCAAACAAGCTGATTCCAATCACATCACATTCTGGAAAAGGCAGAATTATGGAGACAATAAAAAGATCAGTGGTTGGGGAGAGAGGAAGGGATGAACAGATGAAGCATGCAGGCTTTTTAGGGCAGTAAAAAGAGTCTCTGTGATAATGTAACGGTGGACACACACCTTTGTACATTTGTACCCACTCACAGAATGCACGACACCAACAGTGAACCCTGGTGTCAATTATGCAACTTGGGTGGTATTTTTTTTTTTTAAAGAGCATATTCTTGGCAGCTCTTATGAAATTAAAAAAAACAAAACAAAACGACAAAAAGCAACTGTCTGTGGACTCGTGGGGCTTTGAGCAGCACTCAAGCTTGAGCATACATGTCCTCAGGAATGTGCGGGTACTCGACCGGGCAAAACTGGTCTGCACACCCCTGCCGAAGCATAGGAATTGAAAAGTCCTTTTAGCTTTCCTCATGAACTTTATGGTTTGGAATAAATTAAGACTTACAGGAAAGTTGCAGAGATACATAGAGAGCTCCCGTGGGCACCTCTTGTTTATTTCTGCGAAGGCTGGCACCTCCGGTAACCAGAGCTGAAGCGCTAACGCCGTCAGTCGGGGCTAACTGAGCTCCGTACGGTATTCGCATTTCACCAGGGCTGTCCCTCTGTCCCAGGACCCCACATTCCCTTCTGCTGTCAAGCTTCCTAAGTCTCATCTGGCCCATGACAGGCTCTCAAACTCTCCTTGTTTTCATGACCTTAGCAGGCTTCAGAAGTATACCAAGCACGTATTTTGTAGAATGTCTCTTCTTTTGAGTTTGATGTTTTTCTCATGATTGATTAGACAGGAGTAAAGGGTTTGGGGTTGAAGACCACAGAGGTGAAGAGCCTTTTGGCTCACATCATATCACGCGGTACAGGTCAGGAACCTGACTTTTCACTGGTAATGACCTTGATCTTGACTTTGAACTTGACCTTGGTGACCTAACTAAAGTAACACGGGGACTGTTTTTTCTGATGTCAGGGTGACCCAAAGGATGGTAGGAACTTTTACTGAGGGGATAATGCAGCTTGAATTGCCAATGGGATGTCCACAGTGTATCCGTGCGAATTCAGATCTGTTTTCTTAGAAGGAAAGATGTGAGACTGGCACCTGCTCACACCACCTCCCACGGAGCCCTGTACAAATAGCCTCAATAGGCTGGCCATCATTCCCATACCCCTCCTCACCTCCTTTTCTCTCCACCATCCTCCTGGCAGTGTTTGTTTTTGCCCCGAGGACTGTACCTTACTCATCAAAGGACTTCCAAATTGTAGAGGAAGAGTGTTCAATATCCACATTCATATATTTGAACACAAAAAAAGGAATCACACTTTTTGATAGCCAAGAGGTCCAATATGGCTTCTTGATCAGTCCACGAGGATTGGTTTTAAAGTTTTGTTATATAACGAACACTTTTTTCGTTCATTAGATCAGTGTCTGCTGGTCCAATATTTACACAGAAATGTATCTTATATTTATTTAATATGTGTATTATAAATAAATTCAATATAAAACTAAATCCTTTGCTGGCACTCAGCATGTGAAAAACTGTAGAGGCTGACTTTAATATAAGCAGGAAGCACATCGTTTTTCAAAATTGCTTTAAAATAGTAGGCCCTAGAAGAAAGGTTTTAAGAAGTGTTTAGTGCACGGTCCAGGCTGAACATTCAGGTTGCGAGGAGCTAGCTGATCTACGGAGGAGAGGGCACATGTGAACAGATGATAATGTCTGGGGATTAACAGGGGCATGCATTGGAAGAACAATGGCATGAATTGGGAGCAAAGCACAGCAGCCACCTGCTATAAAAAACAGCTTACTTTCCTGCGGGGAATGAGAATTGTTTCTATCATCACTTCGCAGACGTATTAAGGGAAGCAAAACGGAACCTCCATTCCAAATCTCTGGAGAATTTACAAGCAAGGTGTTGGGCAGAGGGAACACTGCTTTCCTTTACACAGAAACCTGCACTGCATTAGGGCATCCGGAGTCTCAGGGCTGCATAACATTACTTTTTACATTTCCACCACCAACGTACAGGTGTACAGCTCCACATGGAGCACTAGGAGCTGAAAATTGGTCTATGGAGATAAGACAGAACAGAGAGAACAGCAACTCAATCTTAATTAGGGTTGGAAACAGGATTGTAGAAAAATCCCCTAAGTGATTGCACGGAAAACATAACGCTAGAGGGAAAGATTCGGGTTAGGTTGTAGGGGAGGGACGGGGTCGGGAGCAGCGATCGGGAGGGTGGAGGGCAGTGCTCCTTTTTAAGACAACATATGAAACATAAGGGGAAAAAATGAAGCCATGGCAAAGCATGGGAATGAAAAGCATCTACACCGGAATTATAAGGAGACTCGATGGTGTGTTCACCAGGGAGAGGTAAGTCAGAAGCAGAGAAACGGCGAAGAGGACTGAGACGGAGAACTGCGCTGCAAGCTCAAGGGAGTGAAGGGCACGCATGATTTGTTATAAATCTAAATTGTCAGTTGACAAGAGGAGAAATGGCGAATAAAGTATGGGGGTTGGAGAGAGGGATCAAAGGAGAAGAAATTGATGGAAAGGATGGCAGGCGATTCAAAGGCATAATAAACAACTAAGTGCACCACAAGAGGTCAGCAGAAGGTGGTGTCCCTCTCACGGGGAGTAAGGGATTCCCAAGAAAGAATGCTGGATGAGGTAGGGAAGGAGTATAACAGCAGCAGGACAGTATCTTTGATATGTGCAAACATTGATTTAAAGTAGAATGTTAGCTTGGGCTTGTCCTGGTTCTTCTGTGTATCTATAAAGAACATACATAGATGCATAAAGAACACATTCTTTATCGCCATAATCTTTGTCCTGGAGTCAAGAAAGTGCCTTGATCAATACATAGTTTGATTTATCATGAATCTCCAGAACTTACAGAATTTTCTGAGGTAGCTTTCAGGACAAAAAAAAAAAAAAAAACAGTGGCTATGAAATGTTCTAAGGTCCAGGCTCTTTAAGAACAGGATATTGCCTTTCTTGAAGAGTATCTTAAATATTGAAATCGAATGTCATAACCACTCATTCTCATATTCCTGCCGACTGCTACGGTGTGCTCTGGGGTTCCCTGCTAAAAGGAGAAGTCTGATTATTTTCCTCCCTTGTGCCACCGTGCCTTGATATTTTATCCTGCCTTCTTTTATTTACAAGAAAGCTTCTTGGGTCTTTTTTCTTCAATGTTGATATTAAAGAAGTAAATCACCGGGATGCACAGACGTCTTTCATTTTGCCCAGCTCACTCAAACACCTGAACGTCCCTTTCTTAGGGGACTTTGGGTCTGTTATTCCTTAACATCCCTTTGTCCCCTTGCAAAACGTTGAGATTCCAGATGCCTTTCCCCTCACCTTTTCCCCTACACATTTCACCTCTTAATTTTTAAAGAACCTGAACGACAGGGTAATTTCTGGATTCCATCCTCTGATTCGCCTTTTTAAGTATCCAACATACACACCAGTCCCTGCTCTGACTGTGATGTAAAATAGTCAGGCACCATTTCCATTTAACCTCTTGCGTTTTTGATCGACGGCCGCTTCCTTCCCAGGATTGCTCGGTTTCCTGACCCCTCACCTGCGAAGGACGATGCCCTTGAGGATGGTTCTGGGGGAGATTTCGAAGTCTGCACCCTTTCGTTTGCATATCAGCACGGAAGGTGGTTTACATTTTCTCTTGTTTCTGTTTGGGGAGTTAACGGGCATTGACACACCTTATTCACTCGCAGGGTAAGTAGTTTTGAACCAAGTGGGAAGACAACAGGCAAGTTATGTTTTCTACAGCTTTCTCTATGGCCAAGGTTATGGACCCTGGGGAGTGAGGGGGGACTTGGACTTGAGGGCTACAGGACACTTAGGTAGGCTGTCCAGGGAAAGGCTTATTTCTTTGGGGAGGCTGTTTCTCATTGGATGGACCTGAGAACATGCCACAGCTTTCCAAGGACCCAGCGTGGCAGCGCCCCATTTAAAGGGCTTTGCAAGGGGTGGTCTAGGGTAAAATGATCCTTCGCAAGCAAACGGCAGTGTAAAGGGATTCCCTTCTTCCTTATCCTACTCTGTGCACCTGAGAAAGACTGGCTGCCACGTTCCAGAAATGCATCATTGTTTCATGATCACATGCTGTGGCCATTTTGACTGAATTTGGAAGAGAAGAAGTTAAATTTAGGTGCTCAAGGTATCTTGAGCTGAAAAAATCTCTCTCCTGGACTCCTTGTTCAATCTGGGCTCCTCAAGTCCACTTCCTTTATCCGATCTGCATGTGTTTTAGCTCCCGTCCTTCTTAGTAGGCTTCCGCAAACCTCTCAAATGTCATTCATGTCCTTTTAAATAAGGAGGCATAAACTGGACAGAGGTCTCTGCATATGAAAGCATATTACTGAGGGATAGCACTGCACCTCCACCCAACACCAGGGCATCTCTTTCCCACGACTCGTGTGATGTGCCGTACAGCAGATACTCAAGGCACTGATGCCAACTGTGTGACTTTGGTGTTCAAGAAGGATCCCTCTAGGATCTCCAGACCCGGTCGGCTTTTCCACCCAGGCACCAGGCCACCACCCTGTGCTTGTCATGAGCTGGAAGAGGATGAGGTTCTGACAATGCCATGTCCGAATACCAATGCACCTTCAAAATAAAACATCTATGCATCCTCCTTTCCTCAGGCTCTGTTTTCCAGTGAAGCCAGGATAAGACACATCATTTCCCAGAGAACTTGCATTTTTAAAATAATTAAAACCTTCAGGAAAAGGAATAAAGAATTCATTGAGAAGTCTCACTGAGAATTATTTTCATTTCAGCATAGAATTCCCAAGAGCTCGAACCCTACTGCAGTGACTAGTACGATATCCATTTAGTCACTTATTGGCAATGCACGCCTGAGCTACATAGGATGGTCAACAATGGGAAGGGTTAACATCACAGCCAGGGTAACATAGTCATTACTAAGTACGTAGGCATGTGTCCTAGCGACCACACCACTGTTCAATCGAGAGCCAAAGGGAAATATCTGACAGCTGTGTGTATCAGTCAGGGATCCCTGGTAGTACACAATAGATCTATTCCAAACTAACTTGAGAGAAAAAGCAAAATGATTAGAAACAAATGAGCATAGTTCAGGGAACTCAAGGAACCACGAAAATGCGGGCAGAAATGAAAAGGCAGAGGGCAGCTCCAGGGAACCTCTTAGCAGGAGATAATTTCCCTCATCCATTCATACGCTGCTAGGATGAATGAGAATCCGCTCATCCTTTACAGGATTAGGTGTCCTCAGAGGCATCCAGCTGGACTAGGCTCGGTCCTTGCTCATTCCTTGACAAGGGGAAGAAAGGCGTTTGTACGCAAGCCCCGGAGAAACTGCACATGATCTAGGAGATGCGATTCTCCAAAATAAAATTGCCATGCTGATTGCCAAAAAAAGACAAATAGATACTTGGCAAAGAAAAAAATAAAAAAGGAAAGAAAATTGTATCTCCTTATCTACACCAATTGTCTCATCACCACAGTTCTCTTTGTGGACAAAGACCGCACCTCCAACGTGGGAGGGACTGACCCCCTCTGCCATCTGCCCGCCCCCTGCATCTGTATTTTATCCTCCATTAGGACTGGCGTTAGACATCATGCCTGTGGGGCTGCAGGCCGTGAGAACAGGGAGGACTCAGCTGGTTCACAGGCAGCTCCCCCCCCACCCCCCGTGCGAGAGAGATGCCCAAAGGCATGTCCCCCGCCATTAATTTTCCAGTTTTCCATTATTGCTCTCTGCGTCCACAATGCTGAAATTGTGCCGTATTTTAGTCACAGATCTTTCAAGAAGTCTTCGCTGCCCTTCTTACGGTCACAGCCTGCTAGAGGCTCTTTTAAAGAGCTTGTGTCTTTCAGAGTATGAAAACAATACAAGAGTGGTTGTTAAAATAACTCATAAAGAAATCTACCACTTGGAGGGAAACGTGAGCTGTCATTTCTTCAGTTTTGTTTCTACAGGAACAGGCATCTTTCTTCCTCCTATAATAAATCTGCATGTCCTACTTCCCACAGATGAGGGCGCAGTATAACCATCCCATTGTGAATAAACCTCATACCAGATCTGGCCCAACATGTGACCTGGGCATCGTTAAACTCTGGTGTCTGGCCTCTCAGTCTGCCTCTGATTCTTTGACAAATGTTACATGTTCCACCTCCCTTCAACCAGGAATTCAGCTAGCCATGTGGCAAGAAAAATGACAGATATCCCCTTTGCCACCCCGTGTTAGCTAGCACATAGGGCTGGAACAACAGTCCCCTACAATTTTCAGCAAAACAGCAGAAAATAGATATTTTTGGCTTCATGGCACATAATAACCCTGTTGCAAGTACTGAGCTCTGCTGTGGTGTGAGGAAGCTGCCATAGATGACGCATAACAACTTGTGTCAGTCTGTATTTACTTACACTTTCTGTTTACAGAAACGGGAAATGGGCCAGATTTGGCCAGAGGCTGGTCTGCTGGCCTGCGGTTTAGAACTCCGCCTTCACCACCAACATCCTGAACTCTGGCCATGTATCACACAACAGCAGCAACAAAAATAATTCCTCTCCCTTTTATTTTATTACCTACCTATTTCATGTTCTACACACCTGTGCAAATGTACTAATCTCCATAACAACCCCTGAGATAATTATCTCAATTTTCTACAAGAAGTGAGCTCAGTTAACTGATTAATATCTGCAAATCTTCCCAGGGAAGCTTCGAGCTTTAGTAGTTCGGGGAGTTTTTTTGGGGGTGCGAGTCGGGATGGTTGGGCTATGCTGCAAGCATAAGCAACCCCACCATCTCAGTAGATCCACTAACCAAAACCTATTTTTTCCTTATGGAAAGTCGAGGCTGCTCTGCACGTCAGTTGAGCTCTCTGCAGCTGTCCGCCCTAGGCTGCTGGGGTTATATGTCACCTGTGCACCCACACACTTTAACACGCATGGAAACCGTCTGGGAGCTTGTGATCGTAAAGCTTCTGCTACTGCCAGAGTTTTGAGGGCAGGATCTCTGGTCTGAACCGCTAACTCTCCCACACATGTGGATACAGTGGGTCTGGTGACCACATTTATGCAGCGAGTGGCGCTGCAGCAAGAAAATGATTCTACGTGGAGAGAGACATCTGTTGAAACATCACGTTGGCCAAATGAGTCATGAGGCTCTGCGCACCTTGGAGAAGACAGGACAAGGCGTCACTCCTTTGACAGGGAGTAGCGTTAGCATGCATACCGCTAGTCAGCGTGTCTACACAGGCCAGGCTGTGTGACCAGTCTTTACCCCTTTCCCCGTATGACTTTGTTTACCCTCTTGCTTGTGGAGATCACGTCTGAGCTCTAGCCTCCTGGCGTGGCTCTCCCTGAGAGTCCTGTGCCCTGAGAGCGCCTCCTTACCCCTACCCGCTTGCCAGGCAAAGTGAGGTTCCTGGTCCACCTGCTTCAGCAACGCTGGAAACTTGTCAAAAACAGAGTCTCAGGGTCCACCCCAGGCCCAAGGAACCATAACCACGCTTTAAGGAGACCCCGACGTGACTTGCATGCACACTAAAGAATGAAAACCATGTTCCAATCCACCCCGTAGAAAAGTGAGCTATCTTCTGAGAAGTGAAATTAAATAACGTAGAAGCATGAATCGCGAGAAGTCATCTAAGGCCCGTGACTGTCCCTGAGTTGTCTGTCGGTTCCAGCAAGGAGGAACTCTGGGGCCTGTATAGGTAAGGAAGGAAATGTCTTCAGCCTTCCCCAAATGAGGAGAAAGCCAGAGCCCTGGGGCTGCTACCCTCTCAGGGACAAGGTGACAACAGAATATCTCAAATGAGGGACAATAGAACACTTCCTTTATTGACGTTGACTTTGTGCAGCGGTGGGGAAGGGGGCGCCCCTAAAAATTTATATGGGTCTCCGGCATGAATTCATACCTACTGTGTCGTTAAAAAACTTCCACTTGGGAGATTCGGTTTAAGGTGGCTTTAGGTTGTTCATACCTCCGGGACCCTGACAAGTGTAAACACAAATCTTCTGTAAAGAAGCTGACGGCAAACTCAGGCCGCAAACATTTTTCTACAAAGAAATTCCACTGACCACGAGGCCACAGAATGTGGGAAGAAGCCAGAAAAATGAGCGAGAGTCAGCAGAACGGACGGGCAGTGAGGTCAGATACTTTACACGTTGGTATGAGCCAATGCCCATCAAATAAATACTTTAATACCATTAAAAAGAAATGATTAAAACCGTGAGTGAGGAGAAATGTATTATCAAAACAGAGAGCAAAGTTTAAAGGAGCTGAGAGGACATATATATATTTGACAAAATGTCAGCCAATGTCGTACAATATAATGTACTGTTTACTACGTGCAAGACACGCTTTAAGAATTTTCACACACTAACTCACATCACCCTTTAAACAGTCTTACAAGGTAAGTATGAACTGGCCTAAAGTCACCCGGCTACTATGTCTTAGGAATAGGCTATGGAAGCCACCAGCAATCTGTCACCATAACCTGGCCTCCTCATCAGTGCAGATAGGATCTCTGAATGGCTGTGTCTAGCCCAGAGACAGAAGCAGAAAGAAAACTAGAAAACTAGAATACAGGTCTGAAGACCTATGAAAAGAAATGCAGGAGGACAAATGGTGAAAGGGATGTGTAAAGCTCTGTGAGAAGGTTAGGACAGGTGCAACTGGAACTCCTGAAGGCAATGAGAGAGAGAATGGGACCAGGTCATGTCAGGAGAGACATGTTCTTAAGACGATTAAATTCACGATATATCAGATTCAGTGAACAGAGCACCTCTCAAGCAGGAAAAAGTAAAAGAGATCCACATTGAGGGACAGTAATAAAAATACTGGATACCAAGAACACCAATGTCAAAGAGCTTAAAACATGTCCACATACTACCACGTAACTAATACACCCTCTACAGCACCCCCTCACGTATTATTACCCAGCAAGGTATGACTATAGCCCAAGCACAACAGGACAGTGAAATCCGTTCTTCACATTGCCAAGACAAAATGACTACAACCATACTTGCAACTCCCAAAAGAACAATCTTTTCAAGAAGGAGGTAAAAATAGACACATTTTTAGATCACAAAAACAGTGACGATGTACCATCAAGAGAGGCCCACGAAAGAAATCTCTGAAGGAAACATCTAGGGGAGAAGGAAAATGATCGAGAGGGAAGACGTATATTTTGAGAAGGCTGGATGAGGAAGAAAAAAAAAAGAAAAGATTTTCATAGAACTTGATGGAGTCTTTTAACATGTATACGGATGTGTCAAAGGCCAGGAATCATCAAAATACTCCTGGGAAAGGGGTGGTTATGGACTCCCGATTCCAAATCCGCAGTAGTTAAGGATGTGTGCTCTTGGCAAAGGGAACAGAGCGGAGGAGCAGAGCCCTGTGCAGACTTAGCAGGTGATCGAGCTCACAGCTGGAGGAAGGGGGACACTTCAAGAACACAGGTAAACAGTGAAAACACTTGCCAGGAAGGATAAGGTGGGAATGAGTGATCTGAAAACATAAAAAGCGATGTTCAACCCTACTCATCATCGGAGGAATGTAAATTAAAAGCTCAACGTAAAATGCTCATCATTCTACATCTACCTGATGAGAAAATAGTAGATGTCATAATACCCACTGCTCTCGAGCATCTGTTGGAATCACAGCTCTCAAATACGTTCGGTGGGAATGTACATCAACCGGGCCTTCAGAAACAAATTTGGGGGTCGTCTAAACTTGGAAGTCGCTTATACTCCATGATTCTCCTAAGCACCGACGTATAAAGTCTCAGAGGAAATCTTAAACATGTGCATGAGACACATATAAATAAATTGTAGATATATTCATAGCATGATATAATACATACAGATTCCATATACATGGACCAGCTCATGGTAATGTTTTTGAAAAATAACAAATGCAATTTTTCTTCTTCGTATGAAAATGCATTGATTACCAGACAGATTTTATGGGACTCAGATCCTAAGATACTGAAATGTACACATGTAAGTTCAGACCATTAATCTTTTATTTCAAAGCATACCCGTTAAATGCTGTACTAAGTTCTAAGCATATAATGAACAATAAAAGAGAGGCTTTGCTATCCAGAAACTGATAATTTCATTTGTAAATAATGGAATCTCAATAGACTGAAATAAGTGTTTTTGCCAAGGGGTGTGCAATGTGCTATGAAAGTGCCTACAAGAATCAGAAAGGCCCCAACGCTCCTGGACGGCAGCTATAAATCACACCTTCTGCAGAACTGTTTCCTAGACACTTTTCTCTTTCCATCTGTCAGCAACGACCCTGTGATGTAGGACTGTCCTGACGAGGCTGATGAGGAAAACAGCCTCAAGGATATGCGGGATCAGAACCCAGATCTGGGACAGCCTACAACCACTTTGGACGACATCAACTTGGCTTCCCACAAACTTGGAAGGGGCACGTGGTCACGAGCCAGCAATGCCATTCTGAAGCCCTGTCTAGTCCAAACCACGACTGCAATAGACATTCAACTCCAGGTCCGGCCAGCTCCCAAATGCCTGCTCTTTATGACCTCCCGCTTTCCCATCTATCTTAATCACAGACCAAAGGCCCACGGAATGCCTTTAAAAAACTCCTCTAAACAGCCCTGCCTTCAGACGTGGAAGCTGAACTCCTTATGCTTTTACTGGGCACTCTATTTCAGCTCCAGGATATTGCTTTTTTATCTCCTGATGGGCTCCTGTTCCACAGCTGGAGAATACAATTACTTGGTCTGCACCCGACCCTTTCCATAAATACTGCAATTTCTGCAAAATGGGAGGTCACTTGGTTGTTCAGAATTGAATTAAGAGATCTGTAAGTGTTACTTCCTGTGTCCAACATCTAACTTGCAAAGTCCATGGCATGAATTACTTGGTTAGCCAAGCTTGCAATTATTAGCCTTTCAAGACTGTATTAACTTTGCCTGGAATTGTCACATGAGAATATGCATTTAACTGAAAAGACTTGGCGGGTATTAAATGGTTGATATGGCATGCCGCCCTGCTCCCGGTCGCAATCCTTGTGTGGAGAGCATCTGAAAAGCTCAGTGCCTGATGACAGGTTACTTCTCCTCTTGGCAGGATGTGCGAGATTATAGCCTCGTGGTTCACGATCACAGCCCTTTTGCAGAATGTTTAGCTCCTCTTTGGACTTCCCATAACTTCAGGACTTTGGGTCCGCCTGCACATGGTATCTGACTATGGGATGATAGGCTGGCATGGTGATTCACCAGTGGTGCAGCTTTACCAGGGTGTCGATATCGGAAAACCAGCCTGTCTTTCGCTGTTCGGAAACACTGCCTTGCTCACGTGGTTATTTTATTTCAGTTCTGGAGAACCGTTAGCACCATCTAGCATTCATGCCCAGGTGTGAGACATTGAGTTACATTTAAAGTTCTGAGGATCTCCTAGGGACCAAAAGTTGCAATGACAGCAGGTTTGGCCTCTATCCTCATAGGTCGTTGGACATGAACCCTGCATCCTGATGGACAGTTTCACACCACACAGTCCCTCTTCTCCATCGTCGCTTCAAAGAACGTTCTGCTTCCAGAATGCATCTTCCCAATTAATGTGTCATCAGGGATGTTTTAGTTTGGTGGCAAAATTCGTTCTAAATTGGGATGATGACATTTTAATCTGTATGTTATACTTCACTGGTGTCGATTGGTAGCATAGACATGGCCAAATCTGAGGGCAGAGATCCACCTTTAACTCCCAGGGTGAGCATTTGTAAGCAAGCTAAACTTGTACAAGTTATTTATTTTCCATGGAACATAGATTCCTTGTCAAAGATATTTACTCACAGCAATCCTCTAGGGTTCAGTGAAGAGATTCTTTGTATTGGACACCAACTCATAGGGTGTGCGTGACGACTCAATGATGGTATATACCCCGTAAGCCCCAAACAGGGTCACACAGTGTGTCACAGAATATGACAGAAGGCAAGATGTCTGAGAGTAGGATTGTTAGAGAGAAATGGAAACACATGCTCACCCATATGCGTGGCGAAAACACTTTGTCAACTGCAAAGTGTGTTTTAAGTTAAGAATCATTATTATTCAGGCAGATAGCCAGGCGCATGGCTTACTTTGCAAAGTCCTCCATGATTGGCTCTGGGCTGGTGGAAATGTGCGCTATGAGAGGATACGTTAGCACAACCACCGTTCAGTATGGTCATTTCCCCTATATTTGGGGTATTTACAGTCTCTTGTTTATGTTTCCCTGCGGGTCCAGGAAGGCATTGTGAATGTTTCCCAAATACCTGTTTTAATGATCAGGGACATGACCTGAACAAATGGAAGCAATTGGCTCTATGACAGAACCCTGATTCTTTTCTTTCTTTTGGACGCATAAATGGATGAACCGCGGCTCCGTCCCCACAACCTAAGAGGCAGTCATAAAGAAACGCAACGATGAGACTCTTCATTGATTGGCGGTACCCCTGGAAAGAAGTGCCTCAGCGTGGATCCTCTTTTCCCCCATAAAATTCCATCTCCAGCTATAAAATATGCCAAAGGACAGGATACCAGGTTCTCAATTAAGGTCTAACAAAATCCAAACGGGAAGTGTTCCCTAGGAAAGTACACGGTAACAGGCAGACCCAATTCTTAAGATAATTTCCATAAGAAAGAGGATTCACTGAAAAGGAATCCATTTAATCCTTCAATTACCAACTAGGGATATGAAGAGGTTCATGGAGGACTCAGTAATTATGGTTTAAAAAAATTGTGACCAGGAGAAAAGATGACATCGAGTGTTGGTTAATGAAATTCTCATGTCAGACAATTCTAAGCTCCTCCTTCATTTTAGGTATCAGTTTACCTAGGAAAGGAGGGAAAAGGGCATATACCCTGACGAATTTGAATTAACCTGAAAAACGGTTCTCATTAGCAGAAAAGTTTTGATTGGAAAGTTTAAGCCCTTGTCTTGCCTTTAGCAGGAGGGGCTCCAAAGTTCAGAACACTTCTAGAACATTTAACAAGTTATTTTTAATACTTGAGAAGGTAAGTTTCAGTTTCCCTATAATATTTGTGAGCGAAAAATGAATGTGCTTGAACACCAATATCTTAGACCAGGATTTTATGTGATCATAATTTCATGTTGTTTTCTAAAATATTTCTTTGGTAGTTTATATTTTCTTTATGCTTAAAATGAGAGCAAATGGTATTTTTCATTGTTTACGTATTCAGCCTGCTCTTTGACATGACGATCCCTTACATCATGCCGCAGTCAAACTCTTCTATACGTGAAACAGACATATATTAGTGTAAAGAAACCCTAACAGGCAGCTGGTCCACATGACACTTTGAAGCTGTGCCAGGAGACCGTCAGTTTGTGACCTTGGATAGCTAAGCTGCAGGGTAGAACAACTCAGACAGAAACGGATGGTCACTTGATGTGCTGGGTCGCTGTGTGCCTCTCCCAGACCTTCCTGCCTTCCCTATCAGCCACACCTGTGTGCCCACTCGGGAGGCATGCGAGAGCCCACCAGCCACAGTCCCACTGCCAGCACCCCCCAGCTCCCCCATGTAGAAGCATTGGGCCCCAGCAGCTAGCTGCAGAACAGACCAGGAGGACCAGAGCAGGATGCACAGATGCCCACTCTCTATGGGCACCATGCACCCATGGGTCACAGAGACAGAAGGAATGCAGCAAAGGAAGTCTGCTTCCATCCTGTTCCAAAATTTAAAATGTGTCGTGGTGTTCACACGGACGCGCCCTGGGTGCTCCAGCGAGAGCCGCCGCTGCTCAGCCTCCCACGCCGTCCCTCGGGCACAGAGAGAAGACGTGCCGAGAAAACACACATCACCGGCTTCCTGTTTGGGGCTGCCTCTCCCCGGCCGCAGCCCTCTCAACGGCCGGGATTATCACCTCGGCCAGTGCTCTGCTAACGCTCGTTTCTGGAGAACCTGGGCTTCATAGCACGTGTGCAGCAGGGACAGAAAGATGAGAGGGTCCACTTTCAGGACTAGCCTGCAGCATTTGGCCTCAGAATCTGGCCCTGGAGCTTCCTTAGACATGGTCTGTACCTTCAAATACCAAAGTTTCCTTGACCCTCACAATAGCCACAGGTGCGATGTTTTGTTTTCTTCTTCTTCTTTTTTTTGCATGCTACGTTTCCAAGGTTTTTATTTTGCACTTCTCAAAAGTAGGACATGGACTTTCTTTCCCAACAGGGCCAACTTAGCAGGAAGGAAAGTCTCTCTGGACACTCCTCGTCACGGCTTTTGATTGTTTCGTTCGCTCGACTGACGATTGGTGAGGAAAAACCGCATCACATCCACAAAAGAATGTCCTGCGCGGTTCTTTAAGAAATGAAATGGAGCTGCGGCAAAAATAGGCCAGCTGAGATTTTTAGGGGGGGCTCAGGAATTGTTTTAAAACATATGACGCATGAAGCCTCTGCCCTTTATTTAGCATTTGTATCATTACCTTGTATATTTAAAGAAATGGTGTCGCCTGAACATATCCAATAAAAGACTACATGATATTAAAGCTATTTGTAAGTCTTGAGTTGACTAAAAAATAGTCAAAAGTAAAAACTTTCATTGGCATTTTTTTTTTGACTTCTAAAAAAATTGCAACAAGTTTGCAGTCAGAAAGTTTAAAGACAGGCGGGTCCTACAGGTCTCACAAACTTTAAGACAGAAAAGCACGCCAGTTCTGCAGAAAGACCCAGAGCAAACATGCCAGAACCGCTCTGTAGCCTTGAATTAGGCTCTGTGGCAGGCTATTTGACTCTTAACAGTAATTAAATAATGAAAGCGTTTTCCGAAGGCATAAGCAATGCCTTTGAACCTGAGAAATACCTAAAAACCTTAAAAAAAAAATCCTTTCAAGGATCTGGTTTTAAGCGTTGAAGGGAAGAACTATCTCAGAGGGAGGAGAGCTCGCCTTGTGATCTGTAGTTAAATAATGTTGAATGACAGGTTGTCCACCAGCACGCTCACCTCCCGACCACTGGAGGGCATTCCCGCCAGAGGTAACAGGTTGGTTTCTCTAGCCACTGGATTCCACCTTCCTGTACAGCTGGCAGGTAAGAAATGATGGGAAGTTGCTCTCCTAGGGTAATTCTGACATTAGTTCCCACCATTCTCCCAGGAAGACTAAGCTCCCATTATCCAGAGAAGTAGCTGGCTGAGTAACACCCCCTTCAATGCCGAGAAGTCCTGTATGGCTCTAAGCACACCTGGATTGAGCGTCTGAAATGTGGGCTGTCTAAGCCATATGCTTTATATATAAAATGCACACCAGATTTTGAAGACCTAATATAAAGAAATGTATGCAACATATCTCATTAATAAGTTTATACTCATGGCATATTAAAATAAAATGATATCTTAGATATATTAGGTCAGGTAAAACATATTATTAAAATGAATCTGTCCCCTGCCTTTTTCTTCCACATTTAAAAGATTTAGCTGTTAGTAAGTTTAAAATGACGCATTTGGCTCTCAGGATTGTTCTATGGACTCTACTGCTTCGAGCTGCCTTCCTTTCCCTGTCTCAAGCTCTCATTCACCCACTTTTCTGTTCTAAACCAGCCACTTATATCTGAACCCTGATCTCCATGTCTACCTGCAGACACATGAACAATGAACAATAATATCCCTCTCACAACTGGGATTTGTGTTTTCACTTTCTAGTCATGCATAGTAGGTACACAAAATGTACTCTTTTCAAAACTGTTTAGATATTTGCATATATATATATCATAAAAAACGTCAAAGGTAAAACTAACATTTGGTGTATTTTTTGTACTTACAATAAAATTGCAAAAAAGTCTTGCATTGTTATAAGCCTTTAAGACAGTCCTTGGTATAAATTTTCAGGTAGAAAACTAGTAATCTGGTTCACCAGAAAGAATTAAAGATCTTAAAAATGCTCTGCAGACTGCAGTTAGATGCCCAGAAGACCTGTTTGAGTTGCATGGTAATTAAACAATAAAAGCGTTTTTCAAAGACATGTGTGTGTGGGTGTGACTCAAAAGTTACTTCAAAAATTAGTCTTATTAGTATTTTGCACTGTTTGCGATGTATGTTTCAGGAAATGGTGTCACATATGCAATCAGATCACCCTCACTCCACACATCAAGGGGCCCCTCAAGGTCTTTGAGACTTTGAGACACAGCACCTATGTCCTTATTTTTTAAGTTCTTAGCTCCAGCAAGCACTGGACTCAAATCCTATGAACACTGGTACCAGTGATTAACTTCCCAGCCTTTATGAGTTCTTGGAAGTTTGTCAGCATCACCTTAATGCTAATATTCTGTTGAAATTCACCCAGCTATATAGACAACATTCCTCCCTGAACACATTTTAGTAAAATTTGGGGAATTTTTTTTTGTTGTTATGAAAAAAATGCTCAATAAGCTCAAAAAAGCTCTTTATACAATCTGGATATGAACGCTTTATCAAATGTATGATTGATAAATATTTCTCCCCAGCCTGTAGGTTGCCTTTCCACTCTGTTGTTTCCTTTGATATGCAGAAGATTTTAAGTTTGATGGAGTCCTATTTGTGGATTTTTACCTTTAAGTGTTTGCCGTTACTATGAACTGTGGTTTTGATGTCATGGCTGAAACATCATTACCAAACTGGCATGAAGCCTTTTCCCTATGTTTTCATTCAGGAGTTTTATAACGTCAAGTCCTAGGTATAGGTTTTTACCCCAGTTTGAGTTCATTTCTACATGTCGTATAAGGTAAGGGTCTGACTTCTTTGTTTTGCATGTGGATATTCAGTTTTCCCAACACGATTTGTTAAAATGTCCTTTCTCTATTCTTGGCATCCTTGTCGAAGATAGAAGAGATTATTTCTGTGCTATCAGTTCTGTTCCATTGGTCTCTGTCTTCATGTCAATTCGATACTGTTTTGATCACTGTGACTTTGTACTATGTTCTAAAATATGGAAATGTAAGGCATCAAATTTATTCTCCTTTTTTAAGATTGTTTTGGCTACTTGAGGGCCCTTGTGATTCCCTATGAGTTTTAGTTTTATTCCCTTATTTCTCCAAACAATGCCATTGGAATTTTGATAGGGATTGCATGAAATCTGTAGATCGGTTTGTGTATTAGGAACATTTTAACAATATTAAGTCTTCCAAACCATGAAGATGGGATGGCTTCCCCTTTCTGTCTTCTTTAACTTCTTTCAGCAATCATTTTTAGTTTTCAGTGTACAAGTCTTTCGCCTCTTTGGCTAAGTTTATTCCTAAGTATTCTTATTCTTTTTGATTCTATTTTAAATGGGATTGTTTCCTTAATTTCCTTTTCAGATAGCTCACTGTTACTGTACAGAAAGCAAATGATTTGTGTGTTGAATTTGTATCCTGCACCGTTGCTGAATTTGTTTATCACCTCTAACAGTTCTTTGTGGAGAATCTTTAGGGTTTTCTACATACCAGATCAACATTTCCATTTTTTACCCCTCATCTTTCTATTATTGTGATTGTCCTTGCGGTCCCTGAAAGAGACGCTATTTCTGCGATGCAGAGCCCTACAAAGACATCTGCATAATTGATTCATTATTTTTAAAAGCCACAGCAACAGGCTGGATGTGATTAGCATAAGCCCGAGCTGTTGGATGGCTTATGCAGGGACATTTCAACAACGCAACACAGCAAGGACAGCCACTCCTGTCTGTGTGCCTGGCTGACTCCCCACCTATTGGTAATGATGGGCTCTTACGATCAGAAACATAAAATGTATTCAGAAAGCACTATGGGGGGAAGAGAAGGCAAACACTCTAGAATTTTTGGCAGTCTCCTCTGTTATGCAAGTCACTTGTTAAAATGAGCCAATTTTCTCCCAGGGCAGGCTACTTAGAGCTTGGTATTTTCTATCACGGTCCTGGATTTTTAATGCACAATTGTGCATATAAATCTCCTCAAAACAGCTCCTCCCCTCATCCCAGTTTAAACTGAAGTGGGAAGCCTATCGCTAAAATTTCAAGGTGCTAAATATTACAAGTTCCACTAGCTGATACAGTAAGCTAGGAGATTTAAAACAAAGATATTATTCCCAAGAAATATTACTCTGAATAATTTAAAGAGTACCATCATGAACTCTCAGGAAATGAAATTCACGATTGCTCATCACATGGCACTGAAATTAAAAGCAGCCGACCCTGGATGGGCAGGGAAAAGTTATTATCCCCTAAATCATTCATATGGGTCATCCTTCCCCTTTGTGGTATTACTTGGAGAGTACAGGTGTTAAAAAGATTAGCAGGAGTTCAGCTGAGCAGGAGAGGAAAAAGAACTAAAGGACCGTAGCTTGAGCCGTAAGTGACTTCTCTGGTTAGTAAAAGGCAAGACCCATTTTGATGTTCCCTTGAAGGAATTCCAGCTGAAGGAATGCCTGCAGAAGTGCTGGGCTATGCCATGAACAACCTCCCTGCACTCTTACCCTTCACCCACTTGAAGCTCCTGCCACGACTTGGAAAGTGCCCCCAGAAGATGGTGTTTCTGTAAGACACAAGGACTCGGGGTCCCAAATGCCTGCTTGGGGACAAGCGACCTGCCGATCAGGCACCCTGCTTGCTGTGCTCTTTCCCAGAAATGGCACGCTCGCCCAGACATGCTCTGGCAGCCAGAGTCCCCTAACTAACGCTGTATCTGAGTGACCTGCAATGAGACAGTCCGTGGATCTGAGATTCCATTCCCTCCTCAGAAAATAATCGCATTACTCTGTCTGAAAGAAAGAAATGAGGCAATGAAAATGGAAGTTTTATAGAACTGGCATTTTCATAATCACGATCTCACATGAATGGAACGTTAGATAAATCTCACCAAAGTATGCACCTGGCATTGAGATACTATATTTCATTGACTCTCAGGACACATATGAAGTTAGCATGTGTCACAATCAACGGACTGGCACAGTCATAGAGATGTCAAAAAAATGTTTTTCTTTGTTGTGTGTACAATAAGGGTTCAACTTGCCATCTATGGCATCTAAGATTTCATGAAGTGGCAAGCTCTATGCTGGATTCCAAGGTGCTAATTGTCATTCGGTTTCTGCTCCTCAAGGATTAAGTTACCCCTGTCTGAGACTTCCAAGTTACATTTATATTGCTCCCAGACAGGCAGGATGTCACACAGTCAAAGCCAAGGGTGGTGAAGCCCGGCTAGGAAGTTAATGTGGTCCTTCTGCAAGTGCTGCATCTCAGGGTGGTGGATTACCTGGGCATTGCACAACCACAGGACCTTCCCAATTCTCCAAGCTAAGTGCACTCGCTACCTGAGGCTCAAAACTTTACAATAGTGGCTTATGGAAAAGGTTGCATTTTGTTCTAGTGGTAACTCTAGGACCAACGGAAATACTAACAGAAAGTACAATCAATTCCTGAAGTTCTAATGAGACCCTGATTAGACAAGGACTAATTTCTATAATTCTTGGTGAATGTATTTTCTATGTCCCATTAATCCAGGGCATAATATTAACACACAAGACTTAAATGCACAACACTTAATACATAATACTAAATACGCACCACTTCAACTGACGGTTGATACCTGCCTTAAAAATAACTTCTAGAAATTAAAGTGAGTGAAAATACAAATGTGGCCAAGGTACCTACTCCTAGCACAGATCATCAGGATAATATTTTAATAGATAATACATGAAACCCTCTACTTCTTCTGCTCTTTTAGAGAACTCTAAACAGAGAGCAGCACCTGGAAATGGGGCAGAAAGCAAGGTCGTTATTCAGGCCTGTTGCACTTGTAGGTACCTCAATCTAACACCAATGCGGACGTAAAACCGACATCAAGAGACTATGGCCGGGCCACACCTGACCCACTGCCTATCTGCATATGACCCGTGGGCTAAGAATCCTTTTTGTGCATTTTTAAATGTTTTTTAAAAGTGAAAATGCATCCTATTTTGTAGAAAGTGAAAATTCTGTGACTCCCAGATTTTAGTGGCTGGAAATGACAGGCGACTGAAACACAGTCCTGGGTGGTGGTTGTGCCTTGTCTCTGGCTACACCGGGGCCGTAAAGGGACAGTCAGGACACAGAGTGTCTGGACCACAGGGCCTGAAATGTTTACTATCTGTGGCTTTGTAGAAGCAGGGTGCTGATCCCTGACCTAGCCCTTGCGACTCGGAGCTGCTGAAGCCACGTCACCATCATCCGGGAGCTTGAGTGAAATTCAGATGCTCAGGCCCTGCCCCAGTACTACTAATTTGGAATCTGCATTTTAAGGGTAATTCAATAAACATTAAAATTTGACATGTCCTACTCTAGACAAAATAGATACCCATTTCATGAATCCAGAATCATACATCCATTTGAGGAAATGGAAAGATTGATTCATAACTCACATGAGTCGTAGGTATGTCAGTTAAAAATAAATACAAAATGATGGGACATCAGCTTGCACGGGACAAACAGCCAAGGGAATTTTAGATTTAACCCTAAAGGACTACAGAGTGTGAAGAGAGAAGAAAGGTAAGTTTAGATTACTTTTCTACAATGGATACAGTAGTTTCTTGTTTGGGGGGATATGTGTTGTCTTTTTCTTTTTTTTTTTTTTTCTTTTTTTAATGATTGACCTGAACTGTTTCTTGTGGCACAGAGCTGAAAATTTACCAAGAAAGCCATACAAACCCCTTCACAGGTGCAACAGCAAGACTGATCACAGGGGAATATTATGTTCTTAGGTCAGGGTGCGTCCCAGAACAAAAAGCCAGAGCATTTCTGCGGGCCATGTATCCAGATAACCAATTCGTCAATATCCGGTCATCCATATAACCAATTCGTCAATATCTGGTCATCCGAATAAGCAGTCTACTGTGCTTTGCGCTTTGAGACTGGTAGCTGCGTATTCCGTTATCTTGGGGCCACGATTTCTTACAGATGAGCCAAGCATTCATGGTCACAGCAGTTTAAACTTTGACATTCTGTTTTTCTTACCCGAAGCCTTCTTTAGGAAGGCCTCCTCTGATCATTAATCACAGAGGAAGAGCTGGCAGCGTGAGCACTGGGGCTTTTCCCGGGGCAATTACTAACTCATTCCCCACATGAAGTCCGGGATTTAGCCCAAGTGACCAGGGATGACCTCCACCAAGGATCATCTACCAGGTTCATTTCTCACCAATGCGTAGCATTCCTGTTGGTCCACCTCTAAACTGGGTGAGCAACTCCAGAAGGCCTGAGCTTCAACACATATTTTGGGGGAAAACGTCTGTACAAGACAATAATAACATCTGGTGGAATGTCCCCCCAAGCAGCCATCCTTATCAATCAACTTCATTTACTTAGCAGTCCTGCAATTGATTTGCATAGAAATCAGTTGTCATGGGCTATTTACAAACGTAATCAATCATCTGCATGTTTTCCTAACTCTTGAGAGTGTGGTGATCTAGGCCCATGGGGGTTTTCTGATTCAATTTTAACTCCTGGTGATGGGGTCCACACAACCATGGCCTCACTTACGACATGTCCTGATGAGTTTGACCTTTCATAATTCCTGTCCTTCGTGTAGCTACAATGCCCACTGTTATGCCTCTGACTGGGTGCCCAGCCCTGCGACATTCTCCTGGAGGTGACACAGGGACGAGAATACTAATACTGTCCAGATCCACAGCTGTTTCCCACACGAAATACAACCCCACCGTGTTAAACACACTATCGTGGTGCCTGCTGTTTTGCGTTATCTAATGGACAACTATATATGAATGAAGGTGTTCTGATTTTTATTTTAAGCCTTTTCAATTACTAATACAATGCCTATAACAAATACAAGTTTTATAATAGTACTAATATTCTGCATCGGGCCCTCCTCGCTGTTAAAAAAAAATGCAACCGTAAAGAGGACAGCCCAGGGTTTTCAATCAGATGCAAAAGAAATTAGAAGTAATTCCTATTCGCCTAATGAACTGTGACATGTTGAAATTAGTTACAAAGACTGTCGGTCTGGATTTATTTATTAGCCCCAGCTATAGAAATCACGGCTGGCTAATGTAAAGGGGAACAAAACAAAAGAGGAAGAATTCAACCAGTGGGATGGGATAACCAGTAGGTCAGAAAGAACTGGGACCAACCACCAGCAAGGGTGAGAGCATCTCCAGGACGCAGCCAGCGGACTGACTGTTTTGTTTAGGGGGAGGTCCTGCTGCCCTTTTCCTGTGCTGTTTAACATCCAAAGTGCCTAATGTGCGAATCCGACTGCCCTCCCTTAGAGCACGTGCTCACCCCTTCGGGATGCATCCTCCCCAAATAAGAAGTCAGGATGCTGTCATAGGGAGTGAGATGAGTGGAAGTGTTATGGGAGGCAGGTAGCCAGACATGAGCAGGGGACGGGGAGGGGGGCTGCATCTGTCTAGATGCTTGCTTACAGCCTACGAATTCCATGCAAGTTGTTCTCATGGGTGTGGAATGAGATACAGATCACAGACTGGCCAAAACTGGCTGGTTCCAACATGGAGGAGGAATTGACGGGTGATTTCACCTTCAAACACGTTACACACACTCACTAACAGTAGAAATCCCACCTCCCCACGCTGTGACAGGGTCCAGGAGAACCAAATGTAGCCTAAAAACCTCCCCCACGAACGTGAGGGCAGAGCAAACCCCAAATCCAGGAAGGCTCTATCTGTTCCGTTTGCAACGTGACCCCACTTACTGAATCTCCACATCCCCTCATATAAAAAAGGCTCCCTACCGTCCCACACGCAACCCTCTCCAGGTCTGCCTGTGTGCCCCAATTCTCAGACATGTACTCTTTCCTTTCTTTAAACTCTAAATCTCCAAATAAACTCTTAATGCTCAACAACCATTCTTGAGCTCTTTCATAGGAGATGGAAGGATGATATGCAATCAAAAATAAAAATCTCCCCTAAAATCCCTTGCCTCTTACTATCCAGAAAAACCCTTGTCTTCAAACACACCTTTTCAGAATGATCCTTCCCCTACCATGTTGCAATGATTGCATGTACGGTAAAAACTTGCCGACGTCCTCCGTAAAGGAGGTGACCGAGAGCCCTATCACTCGGCCATGATTCCTGGATATCCTGGGGATGTTTGTTTCCTTCCTCTCTGGCTCTTTCTGGATCCCTCATTGATACTCAACATAGTAGTAACTGATACATTTAACCACAGTAGCCAACATGCCCTACTACGGAAAGTGGAAAGACAAGGAAATAACGCATTTAATTAAACAATGTGACCCTATAAGACAGAGCAAGACATAAGATACGAGGGAGCCTACAGACACCGTATGGCACTTCTCATCCCTTCTCCCTGACCTTCATGGGTGTGGAGCAAGGGTTCTGAGAAGCCCCAGGTGTCTCTCTCCCCTTAGAGAAGAATCACATTTTCCCATGAGTGTCATCAGGTAGTTCAATATCTGACTCAGACAAGCTCAGTGTCAACTGGAAACAAACAGACATTTCCTGAATGGGTCATGAGCAGAGAGAGTCTCATAAATGCAAGTATACAAAAACTTATGATTATTGAGCTGTTACTGCAGGGAGACCATTTAGTTAGAAATATTGTGAACATTTGCTGTTCTCAGCTACAGTTTTGCAATTCCCTTCACTCTGATTTTAATACATATTTCATTTCATCTGGGTTGTGTGTACTGTGTGAGAAACTTCACTTACCCTCTGTACACAGATGTGTCAAGTTCTTCCCCCAAGACCCTTTCTCACCTTCCAAAGGAGCATTCTGCTCATGTTAGGGCTGATGCATTTCACATGGCTTGTTCATGGGGAGCTGTGGTTCTGCTTCGGGGCTTCCAAGAAAGCCACCTGTGGGAGGCAAACAACCTGGTGTTCCGTGATACATACATTGATGGGATTAAAGACGAAACCAGTGGTGATAAATGTAACAAAGGAATGTGAACACAAAAAAGGAAAACGACCCACAGGTTGACTGTTGGGATTTCTTTTGCTTATGCTCTATGTCCTTACAAGGAAGCACGGACAGATGAGTTAAATGGATGAAATATTTGTAATAAAAGAAACCATAAGCTTATGGATTTATATGTGATTATCACAAAGAGTAATATAGAAAGCGTATAATAGGACAAAACCAATCACCTACATTTTACTACAAAGATGTGCTGATCGGGGAACAAAGGACAGTATTTTGTGCTTTGTAAGGTTCCTAAGCCAGTGGCTATGACTGATTCATGGGTTCAGGATTCGAGTTAGCTGACGTAACCCACCAAAACTGCTACTTTAAGGTACCTAGAATTCTTCATTTTTGATTTATTACAACATTCTTTATTTTATAGCAATGTTTACAGTTTTACTGATTTACTAGTAAGCAGGCCCATCCATTTGCAGACAGCATTCTGCTTATAAATAAACCATAAAACATCATAAAATTAATATAAAGAGTGACAGCAAGAGAAATTGGGACACAGAGTCGAGGTAATGAACTACAGCACGTTTCCCTTTCGACGTGTGTTTTAATGACCCAGACTGCCTTTTATTGCAGAGAACTCATGTGACCATTTGTTGCAAATGAAATAATTCTCCAGGTGCTGTTTTCCCACCACATACAAGACAAAGCTGGGCATGACTTTATCATTAACAGCATCTTGTGCCGAAAGGTGATATGTCCTTGTTTGAAATACTGGCTCAAGGTATGATTTACGATTCTTTGCACGTTACACAATAGCTTATTGCATCTGCATCATGAAATGCCTTCATATTCCATGCCCAGTTTTTATGACACTCTCCTAGCAGACAAGAACTGTACCACTTTAACTTCCTTATTGAGGTGAGTAATAGATGCATGGAGATGAAAGAAAAATTCTTTCATCAGGTTTCCGATTTATTATTCCTCCATCCCCGTTCCCAAGGACTTTGCATTATCCTACTCATGTGACTTTGAGTACATCTACGTAGCATTCGTTTGTGACCCTATTGCAAGAGCTCTGCTTTCAAAAATCGGTCCTGTCTACAGAGAGATGTTTCTAGATGACCGTCATTCAGGATTTGTCATTGTTGGCCCTGTGAACATGTGGGGCTGAACCATTCTCTGTTGAAGGGAAGTATCCTGGGCATTCTAGGGTAGTGCACATCATCCCTGGCCTCCGCCCACTAGATGCCAGTTATCATCTGTCCCACCCACTCCTGGCAGCCCAGACTGTCTGCAGACACTGCCAGAACCCCCTGGGCAGACTGTTCGCAGTTGACAGCCATTGCGTAATTGAAGCTAAGCACACATCTAGAAACTCCCTTGGTCTGGTACAGCTTGGCAAAGATGGAGAGAGAGAGAGAGAAAGAGACAGAGATACAGAGGGAGGGAATGTTCCCTGCACCCTGTCCATCTCCGACATCTAACACGCTCACTGCTGCATTTCACCGCTCTTCTTGTTATTAATAGCTTTCTCTGTTGCTCTGCCCCTACGTGCTAAGCATTTTATGTGCATTTTTGTGTCCCTCCTATCTCTATAGGAAGGGCATTTCCCCCTACTTTGCCATGGAGGAAAGAAAGGTTCAGAGCATCTGGGCCAGCATTTCTCAAAATATGCGGTGCATATGCAGCCCCTGGGGCTCTAGATAGAATCCAGATTCTGTTTCAGCAGGTCTGGGGCGGAAGCCTGAGACTCTGCATTTCTAACAAGAGCCCATGTGACACTGATGCTATCAATTCTTGGACCACAAGTTGAAGGACAGGAGACGAGCTTTATGTAAACTCCCGTGGCTACAAACCGGCAGGGTCAGGGGTTGGAACCCGAGTCGGTCCCTCATGCAGGCTGTGTTCTTGTCTCATTCTGCCTCATGTGAACATCTGCGCCAGGCCATTGGCTTTAATCTTCTCTGAATGGCATGTTCACACTAACCCATCCGGTAAAATGCAGAATGCGTGCAATCGGTTTAAGGGAATTAACCCTAACTGGAAAATCACTCGACCCCTCTCTCCTTTTTCGTACGTTCATCTTACACCTGCCAGATGCATCATCTTCAGCTGCCAGACACGGGATGAAACCTTGAATTCAAAGATGAATGGAACATAAACCTTCTCTCTTCAAGTTCACCTTTCACAGGGGGTAGCAAGGCATGAACAGGTAATGATGAAACCATATCTCAGATTTATCCTCACAGCCTGCACAGGGAAATGACAGGCACACAGAGTGATTCTAAATTATTGGGGATTTCATTCCACCCAACTTTTCTCTCCTGTACCTTTAGCATCATTCTTTCTCCTGAGAAACACCTATTCTGTATCATGAATTAGCTCATATGCCATTCTTCACTGAAGGGATGATGTCAGTACAATGTGGAAGTTGCACTGGTTCATATAAATTTTATCCCAGAGATTAATGTTTCGGACCGCCCGGGCACAGCAAGGGGACACAGCGCACGAATGCAGAAGAAAGTGTCACCACACGGGAAAAAAATCTCCCTTGTCCACAACTTCCGTTCAGTGCCTGTTCTCTTTCCCCGTAGCCAGTCCTTCTATCTACACGCCCGTCACCTGGCTGAGAAGCCCATGTCCCCGACGTGGTGTGTTTCTGCCTTTGTTTTCCAAAACCTTCTATACCTCCCCTCCCATCAAGCTATCATCATTTATGTTCGATAACATTCTATGCTCACCCTGCCATCCTTTTAAACTTAGCACTTTAAATGTCTTTTTCATTTGCTAGTGATTTTGATATCATTGTATTTACCACTCGGGCTAAAAAGTTCAAAAGGCTTTGAGAAAAATGTTCCCCACATGTTTTCCCACAAGCTTTCCTAGGTGAGGGCAGTTTTGCTGATTGCTACGTTTATTTTTCAGGCGTGGATACATCATGTAGTGGCAACCCTCCTGGAGGGAAAGGAAAAAACAGAACACAAAGAACAAACCCAAATCCTGTTCTCGCCCTCAAGAGGGTCCACATGCTCACAAAGCTCTTATCTTCCTATAATAAAACTAACAAAATCTTCATTTCTTTGCATTTCCCACCGGAACTACAGATCTCTGGCTATCTCTCACTTCACAGACAAATTTTCATGAAATATTCATCTGTAAGTGCCTTCTCCTCCTGACAAGTCCCCACACAGTCCTCATCTAACTTCCATCTGGCTTTCATCGCACCCCCCGCACCAAAACAGCTTTTGCCCCGCTTACCAATCGCCTTTCTGAAACTCCATGAAACAGACAAAAACGGACATGGTCCACCTGCCCCTCACCTGGGGCACGGATGCACAGACACGGTGCTCTGTACCAACACATGCCACTCCGCAACCCAAGGACGGAGCTGCCCTCAGGAGCAGTCAGGAGCAGTCTCCTGTGCGTGGTGCCGAGTCAAAGAAGCCGAATTCAAAGACCAAAGGCTGCATAATTCCAGTTACATGACATTCTTGCAGAAGCAAAACTCTATGGATGGTGGGCCGATCCATGGCGGTTAGTGCTGGGCTGGGATGCTTAAAGGGGGGCATTTTTGGGGGTGGGTGGGAGTAGCAGTGGTTATGCAATTGTTCTCTGTCTTTAGGGGTATTGCACAACTATCTCCATTTGCCATCTCACAAAACGGAACACTTAGAAGGGTTAATTTGATTGCATGCAAAGCATATATATATATATCTCCCTTGACAGGCCAACAGCAGGATCGAGGCTGCTTTTTGTGCCCAGGGTTAGCCTCCCACGTCTCCTCCTTGCCACACACACTGCCACGGCTCTGGTTCGGACCCGCATGGGTCTCCCCGTTCCTGTGCTGGCTTCCAGCTCCCCTCCCTGCCTCTCCATCGGCCTCTTCCCAGTGAGCCAGTATCCGAGGAATAACAAGCTGCAGTCCCTTCCGTGTGTCTGCATCCAACACGTGATTTCAAGGGCCCCCCGACCCCACTCAGTAGAGGCTAAGCTGGAGCATGTCCTTCAACCAGAAGAGCCTTTGGAAAACAAGTCTTAAAATACGTGGAGTTTCAGAAAGAAGCACTCATTGTCTACCAAGTGCCGGAGGCTCGGACCCTCTACAGTACCGGTGCTTTTGAAATAACGGGCGCTAAACAGAGAGCGTGTCGTCTGCGAGGGGTCTGCTTGTCTCTCTCTCTCCAATTTTCCCTGAAGCAAGGCTGTAGTTTTGCTCTTTTTCAACTTGAAAATCAATGATGCATTTAAGTCACTCTTCTTTGTTGACTCAAAAAAAAAATCACAGTTTATAGCAAGGAAGAAAGACGAGTGAAATGTTCAAGTAGTAGATCCAGTCCACACGATCGCAAACACACATTTTTTTTCAGCTTTCCTGACGTGTAATTGACTAATAAGAAACTGTAAGCTGTTTAAAGTGTTCAACATGATTTGATACATGTATACCTTGTGAGAGCATATTCCCCCACGTCCCTCATCAAACAACATATTCACCTCATCTTTGTGTGTGTGTGTGTGGTGAGAACATTTAAGTTCCTTGTCTTGGCAAATTTTAGTTATGCAGTATGGTGGTCACCGTTTATACATTAGATCCTCAGACGTGTTCATCTTATGAGGAACATTTACACTCTTTTACCAATCTTTCCCTATCTCCCATGCCCTGAGCCCCTGGCAACCACCATTCGAATCTCTGTTTCTGTGAGTTTAATGTTTTTTTAAGAGTTCATGTATTACTAACACCATGAAGTATTTGTCTTTCTCTGGCTTATTTCACTCAGTCTAATGCTCTCAGGGTCCATCCATGTTATTGCAAATGGCAGGCTATCCCTTTTGAAAGCTGGAGGATATTCCATCGTATGTATGTACTGACCACATTCCCTGGACCCACCCATCCGTCGACGGACACTCAGGTGGCTTCCGTCTCCTGGCTACAGGGACTGCAAGTATCTCTTTGAGATGATGGTTTTGTTTTCTTTGGGTATATGCCGAGAAGTGGGATTGCCGGACCATAGGGTGGCTTTATTCCAAATGCATGATAGGTGAAGCACACGGAAGGAAGAGGGATTAAGATAGAGACTGTTAAAGAAAAAAAAAATAGTAACTTATGAAATCTGTGAAACTGGTAAGGCAGACTTGCTTTAGGACTGTGCTGATGGGTATAAGGACATGAGGGAGAGGACGGGCCTCTAGTCCAAATACAACGATATAGCCAAGAAGCAGAGCTTGTGTGTGAGTGAGCAGGGATGGCTGCAGTGGATGGAAAAGTACTGAGACAGAGGGCAATTCTTTGCTAAACCGATCTACCACGTTTCTTGCTAAAGACAGGCACGGTGATCAGGTAGCATGTGCGTGATGGTGGGGACTGTGGATGGCGATGCGACCCAGACGGCAGGGGATTCTGGCTAATATCAATCCACAGGGTTTCTGCTAAACTTGAGCTCTCTGAGGACATGCCCAAGAATGGACCCTACCTGGGCTCAGAGGGGGTGCTACTACATTTGCTCAAGAAGAGAATCTTTGTTAAGATTTCCTACATGGCCAAGCAAATGTCAGAAATTCGCATTATATACTAATAACATGCTGAAGCAAACACTTCCACAGCGCTCATTAGACTCCAGCGGATTATTTGATTCAGGAATCACAGGGATTCCTGAAACTCTCGTTCCAACCATAAAATAGGTCCTTGAAGTGTCCCCGCCTTACAGCCGATAAAGCTGAATAACGCAGAGGGTAAGTGGCTTGCCCAAGATCAGACATTTCAGAAATGCAGAACAATATTAGTAACCAGGCAGTCGGATGCCACAGTTTACACTCTTAAACAGTCTTAAGTCTCTTAAGACATTGGTCGGCATGAAGAAAAAAATGGAGATTTTCTTTTTAATTCCAAGGAATCTTAAAATGGCAAAAAAGAAAAAGAGAGAGGGGAATAATGGTTTCTGAAAAATCACACTGGAGAGGAAAAAAATGATTAAGAACAAAAATAACTGTGTACAAAGTCATCTTTAAAAACGACATTAACATTGATAAAAAGATGTCTCTGTGGGACCTCTTGAATCATGCAGACAGGACAGGGATGGCCACATGAGTGCCCCCACCTTTTGCCCATCAATCTCTCCCTGAAAGGCCTTCTGAGTGAGAATGCAGTGCGTTCCTGCATAATGACTTCAAAACTTTGAAGTAATATTTCAAGGAAACGCACTCCATTTTTAAACCAGGCACACATAAAATATAGCCAGCTCTACTTCCAAAAGTATTTCACTTTGACAGAAGTAAGCAAAGTAGGTCCTCTATCAGGCTGTCAAAAACGCACAAACTGTATCCTAATAATCTTTTTTTTCCTTTTTACAAGACAAAATATGTGGTGCCATATACCTCAGAATGGTAAGTAAGGGCCATCTTTTTTTTTTCTTTTCCCTGACAGAAAAAGAAAAAGAAAAGAATGACATTTCTTACCCAAAGTACTTTTTCATTATCTTTAGACATTTAACAAACGCATGTCAGACCACAGAGGTGAGAAGATAATTCTCTTCCTTTGGCTTCCAGTTAATCTAATAGCGAGTATGGAAAGGCTTTGCGTAGTTGAATCCAGTTTCTGGAGATGAGAATATAGAGTAAAAATCCTACAGGATCTTCAGGATGGACATTTCTCCAAACCATTAAAAATATTTCTCTTACTGGGTATGTCAAAAGTGTATCAAATCAGAAATAATATTAAGGGAGTACGAATGTGAACAAGTGAACAATTTCACAGTGATTAATTTTTCAAAAAAGAGAGTAATAAGCCATTTACACATGTTTAATTTCACATTCTGCTGCAATATTTGTATCCCTATAGCAACAGACAGGCATAAAAGAGAGTCGCGCTTTGCTAGTAAAAGATGTTTCCCGGAAGAGAAACAAAAAATCTGTGTGTGGGTAAATGCTCTACTGGAAGTGTGGGTCGGTACTGGGCTATCTGCCCTTTTTTCCTGCATTTTTTAATGTTTTCTCTAGAGCTTAAACATCAAGGCATTGGCTGAGTTTTTGGCATTTTCTCCTCCAGTGATACGGTCTCAGAGAAAGAAACGTTTCGGCCAAATGAATGAGTGAGCAGTTAGTTGGAAGCCACCATGGGCTGAAGGAGAGAAAGAACTTATCGGCAGTTTAGGACACGCCTTGTGGTGATCTTCAGAGTCTGAAATAAGCCACAGGGACACGTTTTGTTTGGCACAGAGTATGAGCTGCGAAGAACAAAACGACCTGGGAAACTGATATAGAGAAGACTGCTTTTATGTCGTCTTGGGAATTTACAGCCCGGCTGTCTCCTCCTGCGCCTGAGTTCACCACCAGGCTAGGCAGTGCCTTTGTGCTAAGTAGAGAACGTGTGTCCTCTGGTCCAAAGACTCCTGAGTGGAAAGAAAATGTTGACTCTTTCACCACAGGTGCATATCCTACCCTGGGCGTGTACAGCGGCTAGAGTAGAGAGCCTACCAATTCCCTTGCACGAAGCGCCCTTGCTCAGTGGATAAACCTCAGTAACATGCTGTGTCTGTCTTCTGGTTCGTGAAAATGGGACCATTTAACCTTCACCTACGTTGCAGTGAGACCGTGTATGGTAGTTCTGAATTGTCTTCATGTAGCTCAGCTGGTTGTATGCTTTCCAGAATGCTTCCCTGTATGACTCTGGGTTAAGGTTGGCCCCACAGGAAGTCCTGCAAGTTGTCATGATCTGCTTGACCCCCTTGTCAATGCTACTGTTTTTGTTGGACTACAATTCTCAGCATCCTACCAGAACACCTCCTCTAGGGACCCCCCAGCCCAGGCTAGGTGCACATACAGATGCAAACAAAGGGCATTGGCTTCTTCTGAAGGTCACTGAATTAATTGATTTACACATGGCTACAGGGATATAGGTTCCAGTTTGTCCTGATAGATTTCAAATGGTCCCCATGGGTGCCCAGGTTATCCTTCAGGGCTCCAGTTTGTCCTCGCTTTCCCCTGCTTTCTGTCCAGCTGTCTTCTCCGGTGTCTTCCATGCTGACTTCAGACTTACCACCAGGCGCACAGGCAACAGTCTTGCACAGACATATTTACCAGCTCCTTTTTGCGCTCCCTGACGAATGACTTCTCTCTGATTCTCCTCTGTCCCTTTATAGAGTTCTACCATGCCAGTGCCTCTCCCACTTACATAAGGTCTCATTAAAAACCTCTTATTCCTATAAGTTTCCATCAGTTCTCTCTTAAATACCACTTGTAATATATTTTTGTTATTTTTATTCCTATTACTTGCAGTCTGTTTTAGTCATTTTCTTTCTATTTAGTCCATAACCACAAATTAAAAATAAAACATCACTTTCATGTCTCCTGTTTTCTGCTTTCCAATCACAAAACAATATACATGCTTTCAAATGTATCACTATTAAAACATTTTAAAACGTATTTCCTGTAATCTGAGAATATTCCTTTGACTATAAGGTAGGATGGAATCTCTCACTCATGATTAGCATTATTCTACACTAATATGCTTGAAACAGCAATGTTGTAATCCATCCTTCAAGTGAACTCCAACCTACACCATACAACCTGGGGGAAAAAATAAATCCCTATCCCTTATTGCTCATGGTACTTTGCCTTCCCTAATTGAATCCTTACTAACACGTCAAGTCTCCTCCTCCTAAAGAGAGGGACTTTAAAAACCCGGGCCAGGTGTGTGTAGCAGCTTGACACAACTTTAAAAGACTATGTAGGTCAATACATCAAGACCCATCTTCAGAAATCAGCCTGGCTGCCAACTAGAACCCTTTACCCTAGCTCTGCATTCCACTTGTGGTTCTGTTCCCTCTTAGCCTGCTGTTAGTAGACCTCCCTGCCTACTATTTTCCAGGGTTTAACGTCTGACTTCTCCAGTACCGTAACTTGCACTACTATCAATACCTTCCCCAGTAATAAGGGAAATTAGTAACTAAAACAATAACTACAACAGAACTAACAGCAAAACATGGGATTTATTTAGCATCTACAATATGATGGGCACTAGAATGTAATGCAATTAATGCCTCTTTCAACCTCATGAAGTGCTTTTATACCCAGTTAATATTCCACAGAGCCAAACAATGCAGTCTGACTTACCTGTTTCTCAATTCCTTACTCTATTCATTCAAAAAACTGAAACTCCAGTGAAATGAATTTCCAAGCCCTGGTAATCAAGTCCCTACTCCACTTTGATTATGTCCCCCCCAAATTCTGTAAGACTGTAACTACAGGGGGAAAATCACAGGGCAAAATACCTTTGAAACAGAAATCAAAGGGAGAAATAAAGTGGTAGAAACCCATTTGTTTCTTAGAAGCAATCATCCCACATCTCTCCTGCGAGCAGGCTGCAGCAGAAGAGACCCCCACCCAACTTCTCAGGTCCAGATAAGCCCTCCTATCCCTTGTAATTACCTGTTGATATGGAGATGGACTACTTCTCTCCACCCCTTGGAAACACCTATTGATATGGAGATGCACTAAGGCCGGGCAGGAGATTCTGGAAATTTCAATTTTACCCACAAAGACTCTTTGAAGCTTACACCAACATACCTGGACCTATGCATTCTGCAACTGAGAGGCTCCTTTGGAACCATGAGCTATCCATGTGGCCTGGCCTCAATCTGTTGCTTTATTCTAGAATTTCCAAAGTCCAAGGACCCACTTGCCTGAATGCCCTAGTTGTTGAATTCTTTGCTTCAAAGCTTGGCAGAGTGAAGCCAGTGGGAAAATTCAAAGTGCCAGGAAAACTAGCAGTGGGGCAGGGCTGCATACTGTAGTCAAATGTCAATTTGGAAAAGTAAACCAAAAGAGAGAAAAAGCTGTAGAAAAATTCAAGGTACTTGTAAGATGAAATAAAGTAACATTGGACTGCATGCTGTCACCCCAACTAGATGCTATTCTCCGCTCTATACGAGCTACACTCAACCACAGAGCACCTCCCAAGTGCCAAATAGCTGACAGTAGCTGCAGAAGAAGGTGAATCCTTCTGTTTGCTCAGAGTTCAACATGACAAAACAGGTTTTCTTACAATCAAGCTTCATGATATGCATTTCTATTGTTTGTTTGTGTTCTAACTATTTCTGTTCCGTTCTAATCTCCACCTCCCCAGTCCTAAATTTGTAAAATTAGAAATTGTTAGACTTTGGGTTCTGCACTGTGCTATGCTGTGAAGGTCCTGGTATGCCCCAAAATGCCTTTTTTCTGATGTTTTTTGAAGGGCGCCACCCCAAAAAGTACCTTTTTGGCATAGGGATTATTTTGAGTTGGAGGCAATTGAGATTCAGCAGACACTAGAAAAGCTCTTTACCTCCAACTGCCTCAAAAGAGAGTATATAAATTTCCCCTTTTGTAAAGAAAATTTACATTTACAAAGGAAATTTCCATTCGTAAAGATGTTTCCAGAGCTGGAAGGGAGCTAGTCCCACAGGCAATCCTTATCAGCTGGAAGACTCTGATCTGTGTAATAAGACGACCCTTTTTTACCACATCTTTCCTACCCCACCTTCCCACAGTCTGTCACCCTGGACAGAACCCAAACCCCTTTGTTATGTTTCACGTAAGGCTTTGTGTGACCTGAGTCACAATCGTCTGCGTGGCTCTTTCTGCCACATTTTTCTTTGTGAAGTCCGATGAATTAAAAATGGTCTTTAAAAAAAATTTTTTTTGGTGTTCTAATCTGTCTTTTATCAGTGTGATTCAAGGCCCTGGCTGGTGAATTTAGCAGGATAGAAGGAAAAATATTTTTTCCTCCCCTACATGTTCAAGAGGATGCTTCAAGAAGAGAAAAATTAAGGTGTGTGTGTCTGCACGTGTGTATGTGTATAGGTGTGTGTGTGCATGTGCCTCTGCGCAGGTATATGTGCAACTGTGTGCACACGGGAGTGTGCACGTGCACGCGGGTGTGTGCCCGTGCGCGCCCCTGTGCACGTGGGTGTGTGCACGTGCGCGCCCCTGTGCACGTACATGTGCATGGGTGTGTGCGTGTGCATGTACATCCATGCTGTCTGTGAAATCCTTTATGGCTCAGGAGCTCCTTTTCCGTGGTGAATCCTGTCTGTGATGATAAATATCTTCACCACCTGCTCTGTGGGCCTGTTTTAGTGGAGCTGGCGGAGCCCGCGCTCCTGTGTTCACTGCATGGTGCCCACATTCTTTCTCAACAACTCAGTGGGGGAGAGATTATGGGACAAAACCCGTCCCACGAGCAAACACAGAATCTGTTCATAGACGACGAGGACTTCGGTAGCATGAGATCATCAGAGTCCTTGGTGAACCGCTTCTACAAAGGAATGCCTTCCTCCTGAATGACCACCGCATGGCTCTTCGATGTGCACGCGGAAACCCTGCGGGCTTCCATTTCTGAAAACAGGTACCTATTTTCACAGGGCACACTTAGGGACTGGAAATCCAAATCCAAAATAGACCCAACTCCCTGCCCATGGGAACCACATAAGCATAAGTTACACTGAAGCAGAAAGCCGACACGGCACGAGTAATGGATACAAGATATATAACAGTTCTTTAAGAGAATAACCAGGACAGACACATTGGCAAGCTACCAGCAGGAGGTGTCGGTGGGCAGCTTTAAGAGGTGTTGTTTACAACTTAAAATACTGAGTCTTCGTCCTGATCAAAGAGGTTCAGATTTCCTCCTCACCCGTCCTTTTGCATTCAGAGTCTTCCTAGGTTTGGGTGGGCAGAGTGCTTACTTAATTGGCTCCAGGACAGCCGGCCTGCTGCAAATCAGTCCCACCCCAGTGCCACTGCGGCCATGCCAGTGGATTCCCCGATGTGGCGACGTTTGCTCCTCGGGTGCCTAGGACGGTACTCGCGGAATATTTGCTGGACTCAACCCAAGACGTTCAGAATTGCCTCGAAGGCCTCTTCTCAAACACTGCCCTGGAATACGTAATGCTTTATCATTAAGAGCTCACTGCTGATCAGATTTCCCAAGTATTTCTCTCCCCTTGAAAGGGAAAAAAAAACCCCAGAAGATCCCTGGGTAGTTTATACCGTGTGTGTGTGTGTGTGTGTGTGTGTGTGTGTGTGAAAGAGAGAGAGACTAAGAGAGAGACACACACACACAGAGAAGGAGGAGGGCAAGGGGGACGAGGAGAACTTAAAGAAAGCTGACTACAGCAAGAAAACGGCACCCCCAGCAAACACACAGGCACCTGCTGTAATTTTTCCTGCTGGTCAAACAGGTCAAAGTGGTTGTTCTGGGACATGAAGACGGGGCAGGACTATCGCCTTCTCCTCCCTCTCAAGGCAGCCAGTCTGACGCTGCCCATGGTGAAATGGCCACACCCTGCGATGACCTAGCGATATCATGGGGTATGCTGGCTTTGTGTGTCCAGTGCCTCCCAACAACCTCCCCTAAAGCACCTCTTTTGGACTCAGATTGCCGGGGCAATCCACACATCACAGCACCTTTTACTCTACATGTTCTCCATAGGAAGGAGATCACGCCCAGCCATCCCCCCCTCACCCCCCCCCACACACAATACAGATGGTCTGCATTCTGCACAGCAAACATTTGTGGACAGTTTACACTGGAAAAAGGCCTCCACACTCTAGAAGTGTTTGCTATTATTGCTGGCTTCCTTTCATCAGTCGTTTCTCGCGGAAGATAAATGAGGACTGCTCACACGACTCTAAGCAGGGGCTCTCAACTGGGGATGATTGTGTACGCCCTTCCTGGGGACATGCCAGAATGTCTGGAGGTCTATTTGACGGCCACAACGTGAGGGGGCGCTACTGGCATCTAACGAGGTGCCAGGGCCTCTGCCAAACATCCTATAATGTACAGAATAGCTCCCACAAAAAAAGACCGTGCTCCAAATGTCAGCAATGTCCAGGCTGAGAGAAACCCTGCCCCAAACCTATGTATGGGGCATTGTCTTGCAAATGAGTTTCAGCTCCAGGCAAGTTCGCTATAGATTCACTGTGACCAAAGAAATTTACAGCAGAGGGTTCTTGGGGGGAAAAGGTTATACCCAACTTTATTTCCAGGTGGCAGGTCAGTCACTAAAATCCCGTTCACTCAGAGCGAGTCTGTGTTATCACTGCTGCTTCGGATGCAGCAAGCCGGTCTCTGCCTCTGGGCCTCTCTGTCTGCACAGCCGTCCTCTGGACCTCTCTGCACAGTCGTCCCGCACAGCCGTCCTCTGGGCCTCTGTCCTCGGCGATGCCACCACTCCAACCTCCGCTCTGCTCTCCTCTGGCCTTGCAGCCCTGCCACCCTGTCTCCAGCCGAGCACTGGGCGGAACTCTTTATATTAACACAATAATGGCTTATTGCCTAAAGGTGTGGAAGTGGTGGCATAGCAACAGGCCAGTTACATTTAAGTTCAGTGAGGATCCTGGCCATAGAACCCCACTTTATCCACAGGCATTCACCCCTATGTATGGGGCATTCACCGATACCAACATGGCAGAAGGAGTAGAACCAATCACTGTGTCCCTAAAACCTCCGTTTCTACTTTACTAGCACGCATTCGATACGTAACAGTAATGAAGTCTATTCTGCTATTTCCTATCGCCAACTACTCCCAATTCTCTACTGATAAACCGCCGGCCTTGAGACGGTGATCCCGACTCAAGCACCACATGCTGAGAAACCCGTACAGAAATGCCAGGCGTGACATCTTAGGGTGGCTGATGGAAATGTAGCTATAACCTCCTGATGGGGTAAATTGGCCTGCCTACCTACCAGGCGCCTTAAGAAATATTCATATCTTTGGACAATACATTACATTCACTTCAACATCTACTTTAGTTACATTTAATTTTCTGTAAACTGAGATGCCTGAGCAAAGTGATTTCTAAACTGCCTTCCGGTGTGAATATTCTATAATTAATATCTATGAATGTTAGTTTATGTAGCTGGAGAGGAAATGAAACAGAAGAGCTTAAAGGAGTGACTGCAAACACACTCTTCCTGCTCTTCTCCCAACAGAAAGACAGTATGCTGCCTGTTTGGAGTTTATGATGGTTTGTTTGTTTGATTGATTAGTTAGCTTTACTTCAAAAGGTCAGGAGCCTGTTTCTTTAGGACTCCACCATGATGGACGTGGAGCCCCACGGACATTTATCTCCCCCCTCCGCATCGACAGGTTCTGTTTTCCAAACGCCTGGCATTATCTCCCCACCTCTGTCTCGGATAAGACTGCTTTATTTAGCTGATTCATTTGGCTACTGTCTCAGCCACTATGTCCACACCGAATTTCTTTCCTCAATGGGAAAACATAAACATGTATAGAGAAGTAGGGGCTGGGAAGAGAGAAGGTTAAAGGACTGAGCTTTCGCTGTAGGGACTAGATTCTGTAAGAAACGGCAGTTTAAAATTCAGAAAGGGAGCTGAGTAAGCCTTGATCTGAGCTGAGCCTCAGAGGAGAAACCCAGTTCTATGAGCACAGTCCAAGTGGTCCAGTCTGGAAAGCAGCTGGGTGGGAATAGTTAGCTCTTTGTTTAAGAGCAGCCTGATGGAAAAGCCAGCAGCTCAGCCTTTGTATTTAAGCATTTGAAACAAGGTAAGGAAAGACAGACCGTTGCCAAGTTCTTAACTACTTGACCCCGTCACTTACTCACTCAGGTACATTCATTTATTTTCTTTCTACAAACAATTACTGGTCACTACTTAGAGCAGCGCTTCTTAAACTTTAATGAGCATACGAATCAGCCAAGGATCCTGTCAGAAGGCAGGTCTGAATCAGGAGGTCTTGGCTCAGGCGAGATTCTGCCCTTCTCATGGCCTCCCAGGTGACCCTGATGCTCCGTGCTCCTCTTGAAAGGCGTATGTAGACTCTTGTGTGCTATAGAAGGGGAAAAACTTTTCCTCTACCTTTTAGATTCTGTAACTGAGACATGCAAATTAAACTAACAAATGATTGACCAGAAGAAAGGGTATACCAATTCTCTTGATGTTAATCATCATATGAGCATGGGGGGCATCACGGAAAAGAAATGGAGACCCCCAAAGAGGCAGTTAGACCCAGGAGCTTATGTATCATTTTAATGAATGGCAATAAATGGTTGAGAAGTGACTAGGCAGTGGAAGGAAGGAGAGTCTGAGTTTCTAGGGGTGGCATAGTGTGGGAAAGTAAGGCTAGAAGGGAAATCAATGGTAGGCAAGGCTTGTTTGGTAAGGTGCGTTGTGCAGACTTGAACTGGTGCCTGGGCAGTCACCTCTGGTGATCAACCACGCTCCATTTGGGAGAGAGAGACAGTGTTACAAATGTAAATGGGTTACCTTTACACAGCATAACGGTGCCCTGTTTTTAGGAAGAAAGCAGGGAGGGCAAAGAGTTCCTCCTTGTCGGCTGTTTCTTAACGGCCTTCAACTCCAAATAAGCCTCATGCCAAAGCGGCATAGTTCGATCCTCTTTACTTGCAATGTCAGAAGCTGAATAGTATTAACTCTGTTTTCTTACCATTCTCTGGTAAGAAACACACTCTTCCTTCAGCCCAAATTATCTCTGGCACTTTGTGTGACTATCGACCTCCTCCATCTCTTAAAAGTTTCAGGCACCCCCAAGCCACTTAGGTGCCCCCCACTTATCACATGGCAACCATCCCGAACATTTCTAACCATTGCCATTCAAACAGTAGCTGTATGCATGATTGCTTGATGAGAGTCTGTCTGTCCCTCCAGACTGTAATGCCTAGAGGAGTTTGAAACTGTATCACTAGCAAGCTGGTGACAGGACGAATGTTTACTCCTTGCATAATATAATGATAGATTACATCTGTCCAATGCTTACAGTGTCCATGCCTTCTTCTAGGCACTTTATCTGTGTTCATTTATTTAATCCTCACAACAACTGACAGAGTGAAGTGGGGTCTGTCACCATCCGCATTTAGTACTGAGAAAATTTTATTACTCAATTAGGCAGGATTCATGCCTAAGTAGACTGATACCACCCCAGAAGGACTCAACTGGGGTGAAGGAGGAAAATTTGCTAAAATAGTGAATTGTTCACAATTATTCTAAGTCTCCCATTTCATAAATGTCATCCATATTCTGCAGCCTAACTCCCTTTCTAATCATTTAAAATCTTTTTCTGGAGAAAAATAAACACCTCAGATGATCTCCCTTGTTCATTCTAGCTGGTCTCCTGATTGCTGCTTGGGGTGGGGGGCTGGGAGCCCACCCGATCATGGAGTAGAAAAACACTAAAACTTTTTTAAAGGGGTATGTGGACTCTTGTGTCCTGTAGAAGAGGAAACACTTTTCCTCTATCCTTTTAGATTCAGTGCCTGAGACATGCAAATTAAATAAAAGACACTAATGCTTTGGGTTTTGAAATTAAAGATTGAGTTCCTTGTTTCCCACATTTTGTGAGAAAGGCACTCCCTTCCCCCTACTTTTCAAAGCCCCAAGCTTTTTGGCTATAATTCTCAGACCCCTTCACTTCATTTGCCAGATACAGAAACAATCGTGAAGATAGCAAATGGCATGTTTCTGACTGGACAATTACGCTGATGTCATTGTGCAGACTTTAGGTGAGCATATGAGTGCAAAGCCTATTTACTAAACACATTGTCATAAGTACCTGCTGTGTGTTTTATAGGCATAGACATATACAGATGCTATATTGCCATGCATACATGTATATACATACATAAAATGCCTAATGTAAATAAATATATAAACTCACACATTAACTGTCTCTGGACTCAAACTCTCAGGAAATGGCCTTGACCTGGTGGTATTTAATTTTGTTTTGTTCTAACACCCAAATTAGCATTTAGGCCATGCTGGATGGAGCGATGCAGTGAAGCCACTCACACTCAAAGACAATCTTTGTGTTCATTGATCAGGGATCTTTTCAATCTTTTGAATACATACTGCACCACAGTGATACACTGTTCTAATCCACTCCTGGAACCATGCAACTCTCTTTCTCCGTTCTGTTGTTTATTCCCCTTTCAGGCCGAAATGCCCGCAGAAATCAACAGTCAGTGTCTTTGTGTTCTGGACAAACACGTTTCAATGTCAATCACAACGCACAGACAGAGGATGAGCCGGAAGATGGCAAAACATGACTGAAGAGATAAGAGCAAAAAACACACTTGAATAACCTCTTAAAACATAATACAAGCTGAAACACTCTTAGGTAGATACCTGCCATTTCTTTAGTCCACTCAATCATTTCTAAATTCTACCAGCCATTTTTTCTCCTTTGGCATAATGCAAACAATACAACGATCCACACATTTTTTTGAGCTTGACATTAGATAAACCATTATGGGTTTGATTATGATAGAGAAAGTAATTTAATGTCCTGAATGTCAAATAATTTTTTTTTTAATGATCACATCATTTGTGGACAAGCTGATGGACACACCTGTGAAAATTAAAAATGATGACTTAGGGGTAAGTTTCTGTAACATGAAACAATGCTTGTGATGAAATATTCAGCATGAAGACAACACACTGTGTGTAAACCATTTTATTAAAATTATCATGAACAGACAAATGGATAAATATGCACTCAGCTATGTAAATATACTAAGTGGAAAAAAAGGAAAAAGCTATAAGAAGATACACCAAAATCATAACTATTTAGTGATGAATGGAGGTACTGTTCTAAAGAATCATTTTACAAAAGAATTCATAGAGCCTGTAAGAGTCAATATATCTTGATCATCTGAGTTATAAAATTCATGACTTCTCCCTAAATATGAAATTGGAGTGGCCATATATGATTTGTGCAGGTGGGCTGCCCACCCAAGAATATCTCCTTAGATTGGTTCAAATCAATAATATGAAGAGGAATTTCATGTCAAATACTTAATAGGGTTTTTTTTTTTTACTTCTAGCTCACATATTGTTTAATATTCAAGGCTCTTTTTAAATTGCTGTGATGAGGAATAAATAAAATTTGGTAGTTAAGCCACATGGGAATAACTAGAATGATACTTGCAAAATATTACAAGTATTAACAAGTGAACTGACTTGTAAACAATATTATATATTGTTTCATTTATATACATACACAGACCCGTACGTATACACCCAACATATACATGTACATGTGCATATATGTAACGATAAACATTACCAACTTAGTTGGAAAAACAATTCCGAAGGAGAGGCTAGTTGGAAAGAGCAAACCATGACCTATGACCCCTTCCCCCACCCTGTTCCCTGGAAGACACGGAGTGTTGGTTGAAGCCCTGCTCACCCTCCTTGCCTCACCTGCCTTCCTACATAGACAGTCCTCTCCTTACCTGTTTGGTTTTGTAAAAAATACTTAAACATTTCAGGTTCTCAGTCTGTAAAATGGGGGTAAGAATCTCAAGGCCGGCTCTGTTATTTTGGGGGAGTATAGATCTCAGCATGAGGCTCATACCCCCTAAGTATTTAGCACCCATTCTCTAGAATTGTTGGGAATCACCCCGAGGATCCATTCTCCCACAGTGAGTGTGAGCTTCCTGACCCCTCGCAAGATCTAAGGCAGACATTGCCGATGTCCAGAGGTGGTCTGTGAATGGACACTTCTGTTCTTTCGGAGGCTAGAATGGGGGTTGAATTAGCCAACGAAGGCCTAGGGCCACCACCACTCAGTGCCTGGTCCGTGCGGCCCTGGACTTGGCTATCCCACCCACGTCTGTGCTGTCTGCATAGCTGCCTCCACCCCACCGAGGGAAAGCACGAGGCTTCCTGGCCAGCAAAGCGGAGAGAGACCATTCACCATCTGGACCTTTCCAGAAAAGTCTGCTGCACCTCGGGCCTGCATCCTGACAAGGCCTATAGATAACGCTTTTCTGCTTTGTTCCGAGTTCTACTCGCATACGATGATATAGGACATTGGCTTATGTCTGACATCAATCCCAGTGTCTCTATCCATTTGAAGTTCTCTGTGATGAGGTAATTGCTTCACCATAAATGATGATTTATGAATCATGGGCTCGAATAACCACAAAGAAATGTAATTATGAAAGACACAAGTGAGGAAACCACACTAATGGAATTCGGGCTTCACAATAAAATCCCCAGAGGAGTCAATAATGCCATGCATAAAGGGGAAAAAAAAGCCCCAAATGGTGACACGCTCACTTTCCCTAGGATCACCTCCGATTCCCCGGGCTACATAATTATGTCCCCATGATTTCATTTCGTTTCACTATAGCGCTTCCGTTTCCCAATCGCCCTGGCGTAGAATTGCCGGTCACCCTTGCTTCTGGTAGAAAAACTTCCCCGTCTGCAGGATTGCCTCTGCCCGTGGGCACAGCCCTGGTATTAGGAATCCCTCCCATGTGAGGAGTAAAGTGTGTGGATGGGGACTGACAAAGAGTGGTTTAGGGTGCAAGCTGGAGCTGAAGGACGTCTTTGATCCGCTTCCCCTACAAGACAGCCGTGTGCATTAGAAACTCAGACAGCAGGAGTCATAGCATTTCTCTTCTCCAAGTGGGGAGCAGTACCCTTGATTTTCTCATGGTGGGGCTGACAGCTGGTAGCCCACAAGGCCTGGTGTGATGGCAAAGGTTCCCCACGCGGCCTCAAACCTGGGAAGTTGTGCTGCTGTCCTTCTCTGTCACAGCTCCTTTCCTAAGGGGGGAAACCTAAATGTCACGCTCATGACTCCAGGCATAGCCGCACCAAACACCATGTGCCAGTGGTGGGGTGCCCTTGATGGACCCTTCGTGGAAATGGACGAGAAGGCTGGAAATGGGGGGGGGGTTAATAAAGCTGAATTCTCAAAGCGGGCCGTGGTAAGGAAGGACAGCATGATACTCCTGAGCCTGGACTGCAAAGCTCGCGGCCCGAGTCCCACAAGGTTCCGCTGCTCAAGGCTGCTTTTCCGAAGACTCTCCCTCGACGCCAAGCGGCTTATTTGCTGTTTTATTTCAGCTTCGGTGACTTATGGGCCTGAGGAGCACGTCTTTGCAAAATGTAATAACTCCTGCCATGAAAACAGACTGCTTTTAATGACAATAACTTGATATTGCAGGTGGTCCCATCCATTACTAAGAAATTGCTATCAGGTGATAAAAGGTCTGTGAGCCTAGAACGTGATACGACGGCAGCTAAGGAGGAAGAAAAGACACTCTGGGGGCACCATAATAATAAAAACATCCAACCTAGCGGTAAATTGGCAGAAGAAAATATCCTTTAGGGGATAAAGTGCCTTCCTGTGGGGGATAAAACTGCTCCAGGCTGTCACGAAGGACATACCATCTGATGCCAGGCCAACTGTGCCTTCCAACGGTTGGAAAATAGGCTTAAAGTCTTTCTTTCCTATTTTCTTCTACAGGACAATGAAAAAGTGTATCATCATTAAAATCAAACGTACAGGGTTATAGGGGAACGCTGTACTTTCCGCCCAATTTTTCTAAAAAATAGCGTCTATGTACTCAAAAGTAAAAAAAAAAAATGAGACCCTCACAATCAAAAGCAGTCAGAAAGTTGTGGAAGCAACGACAAAAAAAAGCCCCAGGCTAGTTCTTGGCCGCCAACTTCGCTGGTTCTCGGCTTAACATCAAGCCTCCTCCTCACAGGGTGTGCTGGAAATCTGCACAGATTACACTAAAAAAAAAATGAAGTCCGTGGAGCATGCTTTTGTCTTTGTTCTGGGTATGCCACGGGCAAAGGCAGGCAAGCAGGCGAGGAGGGACAGAGGATGCAGGGATGGAGCACAGGTGAGGCGACAGGGTGCAGGGTGAAACAGTTACCTCTTCCCCGAGACGTCCATCTCTCCTGTGCAGAGGTTCTGTTTATTTCCTAAAAGTACAGCCAATGGACTAGAATATTCCTTAGATCCAGCCGGTACTGGAGAAATAGAAGGGCAAGGAATTGAAGAAATGAATCCCATGGGGGTTCGAGGAGTTTCTCAGGTCCCAGTCCGTATTAATGCCCTACCCACAGAGTCCGGCCATCGCCCGCACCCTCAGGGTGCACATGGCGCTCGGACTTCTGGCAGCACTTGGGGGACAGAATGGGGTTCTTCACCGTGGGATTTGATGGAAGGCGGGTGTAGCCGTGGGCTTCTTTCAGTTCCCTGCTTGTTCGGGCACTTTGGTTTCCTGGTGTAGGTTGAAGAACTGGGTGATGCTCTGGACTTCCCAGACCCACCTAGCTCCCCATAGGTTCCCCCACCATCCCAATCTAGAAGTGTAGCTGATTATAAAACATCTCTACATATCTGTTCAGGGATCGACCGCCTCAAAGCACACAGGGCACAGGGGCTTGTCAGGAGCAGGATTTCTGTTTTCACGTTCCAAGTGGGTCTCTTGCCCAGGGTGTATCTGTCTGCCACGAATGCCCCTCATCAAATCATTTCTGACGATTCTGCTCACTGAATTAAATGATCATATGATCATTGTAGTAAAAGAACTGCTTTGTTCCAATATTCCAAAATAAAAGAGAACCCCTTCCCCAATTTCCCTGTCTATCTGTGTGAACCTCACCTTTTCGTTTGAAAATACACCAGATACAAGGCTGACGGCCTCAAGCCGAGTATGAATCATGCACTGGGCTGGCCATTTAAGCCCGCGTTAGGTCCAGACACTGAGATGAGACAGTGAAGGCTTTCATTTCCACGTTAGTGAGACTTTTTTCTATACATTGTACTTATTATCTTGCTAGTGAGTGACCATATTTGATCTTCACTGAATTCAAGGCAGCATTTCCTTTCATAAAATACCCCGGCGGTTAGCGCTTTGCCATTTACAACTTCACGGGTGCTGTGTTCTAGGCATTCTTTTATTGAATGACACATGCATTTATCTAAGTACCCAACCAGACATTACACAAATAAACATCTAATCATTATTAGAATGCCAGTGAGGACAATGAACAGCGGAGTTCTATGATTTTAGGTTGAAGCCTGGCTTTGCCACTCGATAGCTTTCTAAGCTTGAGAAATGCACTTCACCTCACTGGGCCACACATTTTCTCCTCCGTATTTCATAGGAACACATCAAGGGCTTGACTGCACTAGTGCCTGTCATATAGCGAGTGCTGGATCCTGTGCTATGTGTGCCTGCAGGGTGTGAAGACAATGATATCATCCAATCAATTTTAACATTTAAGCAGCTTTAAAATTAAGCCAGAAGCACCAACAAAGCCGGAGCTCTCTCGGCCCTGCAAGAATGGCTTTCTTTCTACTTATAGGAACTCTTGTGTGTCTAGGACTCATGTGCCTTTTGAGGAGAGGGAAATGCATTCGTGAAGGGGGGTGATTGAGTGACAGAGTTTTAGCCCCACTTGTGTAAAACAGGAGAATGGAATCTACAACATGAAAACATTTTTTGTGGCCACACAGGGGAAATGGAATGTTACAATAAGCCCGTTTAAAATTGCATTCAGCATGTTCAAGAAAATGCCAAGAAGATGCTTCTTTGGAGACTTTAAATAAAGTTGCTTAAAAGCTTTCAGAACACGAAACGTTGACATCTGGTTAGGATACAGAAAATGAAACGAACCAGTGCTCCTATTGTAATAACTAGGGAATAATAACACACTAAATACATCCTAATAATTCCCAGTCACGTCATCAGACAGCTGCGAGCACCCAAAATCTGACTTCCAGAATGGGTCCAGATTTTCCTCAGTAGACAATGCCTACAAACCCTTGTTCTCCGGAGGGACCTGCTGGGACCAGCCGTGGATCACCGCAGGTGCATGGTCTCTGCAGGCAGGGAAGACAGCTGAGCCTAGAACATCGCAATGGGCTGGCGGAGTGGACAGGATGTCTCCGTCTCCCGGCTCCTCTGCAGGGCTGTGCTCCAGTCAGAAAGCAGGGAGGGACCGCCACAGACTTTCCAAGCTTAGCCCCCAAAGTCCTGCTACAGGCAAGGCTTCAGAAAACACTTAGCAGGCCATGTCTTCCCGCCAGGTATTTACAGTACGGAGCAAGTCAAATGAATGAAACCTGCCGCCATCCCCCATGCCAGCTCAGCCCATCACTGGATAGAAGCGAGTGTCTCCTGACTCCATCGACCCTCTCTCAGGAAATGTTTTAAACCATAGACATGAGTAACCATTTTGAAGACACATTTTCAGACCCCTTGAACTGGGTACACAAAACATATCACCCACTGCATGTCATACCTCAGGCATTGTAGGGCACAGCCTTTGTATGCAGTGGCATGACTACTGCTTTTCTGTTTTATCCAACCCCCTCCAAGCTTACTCTTACCCTAGAAACCAAGCCTTATTTAAAACAGTTGGTTAATTAAAATGGACCACAGCTCTGTCCTGGAGTGGAGAGGGGAAAAAGGATAATATTTTACCTAAAGATCTATTTGGTGACTTCACCAATTTCCTCATTACAATATTCAGAATATATGATGATACACAGAGATTTATTGAATAAATGTTTGGGAATAAAAGAAGGAAGGAAGGAAGGGAAAAAGTGAGGGAGAGAGAGACAGATGACACATTTCCTGTTACTATATGGTACTTTAAAAGGTAATATGTTTGTCCTACAGCACCGGAGAATATATTTGTAAATGACATATCCAACAAGGGGTTAACATCCAAAATATAAAAAGAACTCAGATGCCTCAACACCCAAAAAGCAAATAACCTGATTAAAAAATGGGTGGAGGATATGAAGAGACAATTCTCCAAAGAAGAAATTCAGATGGCCAACAGGCACATGAAAAGATGCTCCACATCACTAATCATCAGGGAAATGCAAATTAAAGCCACAATAAGATATCACCTCACACCAGTAAGGATGGCCACCATCCAAAAGACTAGGAACAACAAATGCTGGTGACAATGTGGAGAAAGGGGAACCCTCCTACACTGCTGGTGGGAATGTAAGCTAGTTCAACCATAGTGGAAAGCAGTATGGACGTTCCTCAAAAAACAAAAATAGAAATACTATTTGACCCAGGAATCCCACTCCTTGGAATTTACCCAAAGAATACAACTTCTCAGATTCAAAAAGACATATGCACCCCTATGTTTATCACAGCACTTTTTGCAATAGCCAAGATATGGAAGCAACCTAAGTGTCCATCAGTAGATGAATGGATAAAGAAGATGTGGTACATATACACAATGGAATACTATTCAGCGATAAGAAAGAAACAAGTCCTACCATTTGCAACAACATGGATGGAGCTGGAGGATATTATGCTCAGTGAAATAAGCCAGGCAGAGAAAGACAAGTACCAAATGATTTCCCTCATTTGTGGAGTATAACAATGAAGCAAAACTGAAGGAACAAAATAGCAACAGACTCAGAGACTCCAAGGACTAGTGGTTACTAAAGGGGAGGGGTGTGGGAGGGCCGGTAGGGAGGGTGGGAGAAGGGGATTGAGGGGTATTATGTTTAGTACACATGGTGTGGGGGTCACAGGGAAGACAGTGTAGCACAGAGAAGGCAAATAGTGAATCTGTGGCATCTTACTGCACCCAAGGACAGTGACTGCATTGGGGTATGGGTGGGGACTTGATAATATGGGTGAATGTAGTAACCACATTGTTTTTTCATGTGAAACCTTCATAAGAGGGTATATCAATAATACCTTAATAAAAAAGTTTTTAAAAAAGGTAATATGCTTGTATAGCACCATCGAAGGAATTCACAAGCAGTACTCTAATAAATGTATTTAAGTGATAATCATGGAACAGAAACGGTTATGTGTTTGCAAGGATGTTTTGCTAAACAATGTTTTAAAATTAATTCTGACTCATCAATTTATTACCCTGAAATGCCTTTGAATGTGACTGAAAACACTCTTGTTAACTTAAAAAAAATCTAATTCTCTTCCCTTGGCAAGATTCAAAAAAGGAAAATGAACAACTCTGTCATACTTTTCATGATGCGCATGAACAGAGCTTCCGCCTGACTCGTGATCTTTTGTATTTCCGAGTCAACAGTACTTTCACCTTTTAATTACACTGGGTGCTTCAAAAACTCTTAAGCTCTTTGGGAATGATCCTTTTAATCCCATTCCTCCTTCTCTCCTTCTGAGGGGAAATGATGAATAGTGCTACACGGTTCTGCCAGCATGATTTCTTACATCTTCTAATAACTCTATGAGCCAGAATGTGCTTCCTTTTATACCCTGTCAAATGCTGAAAGCTTAACCAACGTCTGGCTTTTTGCAAGGATTTTCTGCCTTCTTTGCTATGCAAATCTTTGCTGTATATGGGACCTGAAGGCTGGAGATTTTCCCAGGTTGTTGAAGGCTACTTATCTCAGCTGACTTCAGAATGAGAAGTGTTCCACTCATCAGTGGTAATTTTCCAGAAGACTTGGTAGAAAAGACAGAAGATTGTATAGAGTGAGATAGATATAATAAGTTATAATATGGGTTACCTACGGATATATATTAGTTATTACATATACTCAAATATATAATATATACAGTATATGTAATCTATTATATATAGTTATATATATTATGTACTGATATAATTGGCTATTATATATACTTCTATATATATATATATACACACACACACACAGACACTGTATGTTTTTTGTGTGTATATATACATATATATAAATAAAATTTAATTACAAAGCAACCTTTGAGTGAAACAAGTTTTGAAATTTACATTCAAGAATGAAATATTTCTTAAAGGTTGGGTGAGACGTGATAGTCTAAGAGTTGTTTTTAAAGTTAAGGCCCTTGTTAACAGAAAACACTAAGGCACCATATACAACGGTTAAAGTGTAGTGTCTCATTGAAACGTAGTTCTGCAATTATCCTTAAGTTTTTTTAGTAAGCATGTCTACCTCGGAAGTGTTTTAAACCAGATTACTATAAACATTATTCACTTCTTCATAGACACACCTTTGCAAATGTGTATGCCTATATTTAACATCTTTGTATAACTATATCTGAGAGTTCTGGGAGGCAGTATGCACAGCCATATACATATCATTAAAAATATCTCTAGGCGTAAGAAATTATTTGAAGGAGGGTGATATCTTAACTCTAAGTAGACACTACCATGGAAAGAATTTTAGAAAGGGGAGTGAATTTGGCCAGATTTCTCATCCTGATATCCCAAATGTATGTACAAAATCATGTGTCTCACATAATTTCATGAGACACTTCCTGCAGATAGACTTTTGCATGTGGCTGATTACATTAACAAATGTGTTTTATTGGATTTTTGTTCCTAATTAGACTCCAAATAAAATAAAAACAATACTTTATTTTTGTTCCTTGGCCACAACTACAAAATAAAAGTGGCATATAATCTTAGGAAATGAAACAAAGAAGTTGAGACAGGTGTCGGCAGCTAACGTCAACACCTCTTTAATGAAGAGAGTTTCACATTTGGAGAATGGATTACGAAGTAAATCTAATATTGGATTCCAGGCCGGCAAAGGTGAAATTAAATGCAGGGACGCCTCTGTTGTTTGCTGACTTGGCAAATGACTTTATAAAAATGTTTTTACATGAAAACAGAAAATATTCCTTATCGGGAAAAACATGAGGTTCTTAATTGTCTTTTTATTTTCAAGATACCAAAGAAGTTTCTGTTTGATTCTCTAATCAAAGCAAAAGAATTATTATGACAGACAACAGAGGCATAACCAATGAAAAGGCAATGACAGCTTATCTAAATCAATTCTCCCGCGGAACCCAAATCCTTGCTTAGACATGATCTTTGAGGCCACTGTTTCGGCATATTTTGAGAAAAAAAACAGTAAGTTGGGTCTGGATATTGGAAGATAACTGAGGGAAATTTTGAGTTAACCAGAAATAACGGTAGTGTCATGTTTTCAAATGAAAGGAAGCTACCCTCAAAATACAGAAACTGCATGCAGCTGAAGCTCTGGTCCATCTGAGCTCTAAGAAGGCCGACTTTCACGTCTCTGCCTCATTCCTGTATCCCTCACACCCAGAACCCTATAGGACCCACAGAACATAAAGGAACACCTTCGAAATGACTCGCCTGTATTACCATAGCTGTGTTACCATAGATACTATGGTGCAGCCTCAGAAGGCCTAATGGCCAAATCAGATCAACCAAACGCTGCAGAGGGACACTCTGTCTCTCTCTCTCTCTCTCTCTGTGAACTCCCAAATCTTTTGAGATGATAGTTTTGGACCATGCCATTTTCTGAGTGAATAGCCTGTGGTCTTCCCTTCTGAACAACTGCTATTTTATTTAGGAAAAAGCATGGGTGTGGTGGGAAGCAGTTAATAACTGAGAGCAGCAAACATCTTTTACCCGAAGTGAAAGAGAAAAGAAAAACGGCTTAAATCCGGAGGAAAAGATAACTTCTTGGGCCATTTGTGAAGATGAACGTCATTGCCAGGAATTCCCTGCATGGGGCGGCCTGTTGCCATGGACACGGTTTCCCAGGGGCCCGGGACACAGTCTCACTGATACAATTTAGGTGACACGATCCCTTTGGCTGACATCTGACCCCTGCCCCTGGAGGCTTCCTCGCTGCAGGGAGAGACCACTGTCCACAGCGGCTCATCTCCTCCAAGCCGGGACGACGGCTGGCCTCCAGCACGGCCATCTCATGTCCCACGGCAGGCGCTTAGCGCTCTTGCACCGCAGCCTGAGTCCATGGAACTGCGGCTAGTCAGGCCCATGTTCCTCCGGGATCTCATACACGAAGCTCCAAACGTCTAGGTGTGCATATGGTAAAGCTGCTGCTGCCTGGATGGGCCGGAAGACTGTTCATTAATAAGATATTAACTTGTTAATTAACTGTTTTGACAAGACTCTTAAAAACCTGTAGGGGAGCTCTCACGGGGAGCAGTACCGGAGAGCCTTACTCCGCAGAAACGGCCTCTCCGTCAGAGGGGATGCCACGCCTACCCCACGCACACCAGCTGTAGGCACACGGGTGGAGGTGGGTGTTAACACGCGACTAGCAGCCGAGGCGCAGAAGAGGAGGCCAGATAAGGGGATGCACGGGCATGCTGGCATTCACCCCTGCCTCGGGATTTGAGTTTCTGAAGGATATCTGGAGTTGACTTGTAGAGTTTGATGCGATGGCACCAGGCACAGTGGACAAAGAAATGGCCTTCTGTAAATACAGTGGGGTTGCCAAATCTCAGTGGAGGGCCGAGAGAGGGCCACTAAGGGCAGGGAAGTCGGGATGCTGTCAAACCAGAGGCCTCCTGCCCTACACTGTTCCCTGGGAGGATTTCGAGGGCTTCCTAGCCAAGGAACGCACAGGTGACAGGACTGAGCATGTTTTAGAAGCTACTCAGGGGCTGTAATTTGCAGGGCAGGGTAGAGAGCACGTGGTGCAGCCCCACAGCTAGATTCTGGACTGGCATGGGGACGGTGTCGGCACTTAGCCATCAGAGGCAAGGTGGACCTGTTTCTGTACCTGGCATCAACCCAGAGCCAGTGTGCCTGTTGTTCAGAGAATCTGTGGCCTACGGATCACAGCGATGCAAATGATGTCTCTTTGTTCCTTTAACAAGAAGAAACTAGAACTGTCAAGCGGAAAGCTGCCACGTAGAGAAAGAACACAGCTGCTTACTCTGGTTCCAGAGCTCCGGTGACCCACAGACCTCCGAAGGAAGGACTTGAGCCCCGATTCTTCTTCTTTTTTTTATTAACATATCATTGATATACAATCTTATGATGGTTTCACATGAACAACACTGTGGTTTCAACATTCACCATAGTGGCGAGTCCTCGCCCCCCACTGCAGTCACCGTCCATCAGCGCAGTAAGATACGATAGAGTCACCACTTCAGACCCGATGCTTCTTACAGTGGTCCAGTGGCCGCACAGACTTCCCAGATGTCTGCCAGCTCCCGAGCGCGTCTGTGGGATGGATCTACTTACGTAGCAGGCAGCGTCCTCCCTCAGTCCCCTGACCCATGAGTAAGGGTCCTGCTGATGGGAAAAGCCCACAGGAAATCCTGTACACACTGCCCAAGGTGGCCCGTCAGTAGCAATGATACAGTCAGGCCAGAAGCAGTGCACGGTTGGGTCCAGCCTTGAAGCCCTGAAGGGTGCTGGAGCTGTGGGGTCGCTGCAGCCTCGCGCAGCTCGCCCGTCTACGTTCTACAAAACCCGAACATCGCAGGAAATTACTGGGACCACCCCCGATGTAAGCCTACGATACCCCCCTCCCCAGCCACTACTCTAGAAATGCTGTACTTCATGGAGCAGGTCAAAATGGTCTCTTGCTGTCTCGCTTTCTGAGAATTATTTCATCCATCATCAGGCAGATCAAAAGCATGTCCCCTTCAAGCACGGCGTCTTCAGCTCTTTCTGTCAGCCTCACCTCATCACCTGGCGTCCTGCACAGGGTCACAACCGTCCGGGCACGGCGTCCCATTATGAGCAGGAGATGGCATGACCTTAGGAAACACAGGCCTGCCGGGAGGAGGCAGAGGAACTCAACAGGCATTTACGGCCCGCCACGTGGGTGACGTGTGAGGGGTCCAGGGGTCTGGCGCGCGCCAGGACATCCCTTCTAAGCTGAAGGACGATTTGTTGTGCTGTGAACTTCCTACCACTAACACAGACACATAGAGCTTGTGGCATGAGAGAGAAACAGAAGAGTCGGAATGGAATTGAAAGTTTTGGTTTAATTAATTGGATAATGACTCTCTTTACTGAGGGAAAAAAAACCACTGAGGGCAGAGCAGGTTGGGGGGAACAGCCACAATTGTTCACTCCGGACACAGGAAATTTAACACTCCTGGGGACAAAGCACTTGGATATGTGGGACGACATTCAGGAGAGAAGCCCCTGCTGATGATAGGATTTGGGCGTCGTCGGGATTTAGCCGGGGGTTAAACCAATAAGGTCACCTGGCTGAGTGGGCACAGGGTAAGGGTCCAAGGGCTGAGCATCCCCAAATGTAGGGGCCCTGACAGAGCTCCCAGCAGAGGGCCCACCGCCCCTCGGCCCACATCCACACAGAGGGGCTGCGCCTGAAACGGGCTCTACATTGGTGAAGTCACAGCCTTAGGACTTCCTGACCCAACTTCCCAGACTGCAGTAAAAGCCAACCTTTCGGCACAGGCCTGCGACGGTTCGACAAGCTTTTCGCAGAACCCTGTAGCTAGGTTTCAATTCACCAAGGGAACAGGGATTTTCTTAAAACCTTCCACAACTGCACAGTATAGGAAAATGCAAACATCCCACCTGCCAGTCTAATCCACGTGGATATTAACATACTAACACCTCATTCTCTGAGGAGAGTCTAATATGACTTGTTTTTGATTCAATGACTCACAATTTCAGAGAGCTTTTGAGCTCCTTGATGCTGGGATATATATATATTAAATTACACATGCTTATTTTTTCTTATCATAAAATGATTCTTCATGGTAGGTGATACAGAAAATATGCAAATCTATAATAAAATACTAACACTCTCCCGTAAACCCACTTCCTAGATTTAACCCTTGACAACTTTAACTCTAAGCAAATGTATGTTGTTACTGTGTTCCAAAGCAAGACGCTCATAACACCTCCTGGAGTGACATAAGTCCCCTCTTTGCAGATGAAGCCAGAATCAGGGAGGCAGTTTCACGCTCAACAACTAAGTGTAGCGATCACAAGGTAGGAAATAAACTCTGAGTAAATGGTTCAAACCATCAAGTCTATAGGTGTCTTCCATGAATGAATTTTAAATGCAAACATGAATCGATATGCATATTACACAGGCAAACATACAGAATTCCAAAATGTCCCGTACTCATGAACGTGATGTGGGTCTAACTCAGCTCAATCAGCACTGACTTGGCATTTCTCATTACAGACCATTTACTGGGGTCAAGGGTGTGAGGGTCAGTAACATGTCCTTACGTTTAGGGGGTTTAAAGGGGAGCAGCAGAGGAAACATGAAAGCTCTAATTCCATGCACGCATCTGTATGATCCATGAGCAAAACACAGGAGGAGGGAAGCATGAAATGCCGTGCGGGGGCTGTGAGGGAAGGTTTCAAGAAGGAGAGGATACTGAGTAGGATTTTGAAGGGAGTCACCACCTGGCATTGACGCAAAGGGGTGGGTAAAACCCGAGTAGAGCGACAATGTGGACAGAGAGCCATCCACAGATAAGGGTTATCGGTGTTGCTCTTCTAACCAGTGGAGAGTTTCCATTGTTCCATTTTATTCATCAGTTCCAGGCACTCAGGATCAAGGGAGATAGAAATCTCTGGAAGAATAAACACATTGAGCTTGAGATCTTTATGAGCCTTGTCTGGAACGTAACCCACCTTCCTTCTGTGATTTTCCAAGGGTGTGAATTACCTCTCTCGGTTTATGCTCACTGCACTCCAAGCAGAGCACACCTCGCCTTTTCTTTTTTATTAAAAAAATAAACAAAGCCAGGAATGAGCCATCACCTCTGCCAACTTTTTAATTATATTTTGATGGCTTTTCAGGAATAACACCTTTCTGCAATCATACATCATAAGCAAACAAAATTACACCCACAACTGAGGGTCTACCGAATCACAGACACTTTTATGGAAACAGCACAGAATTCATTTCAGAAATACTGATTTTGAAAATATTTCTCCTCTTCTCACTATAAAATGTGTCTCCTATACATCAAAAAGCGAGCCTTTTTATTACGGCTCCTTTCTGAGATTGCTAACCCGGTCCTGTGTTTGTCAGGCCTGTGGGAGTCTGGGGCAGCATCTTCCTGCCCTTTTTACGGCTGAGCCTCTCAGCATGTCTCTGCAGCCTGTCCAGCACTCCCGGACGTTATAGGCTCATGGTACATCTCTCCTTATGCACAAGGATTTCCAAGGTTGATGAGCACCAAAACCTACGGAGAGGTACATCAAATCCCCAAGTGCTATTTGCAGTTGGAAGGCTCTTCTCAAATTGTGTTAAGATAAAAACATCAGTGCTTCTGAAGCCTCCTCCCTGCACTCTGGGTCTCAGGTTTCAGCGTCTGCCCTTGATGCATGCTTCACATACCTGAGATCTTCTACTTGTCACAACTTAACCACTACTTCCAACAATTCCTCCAATTTTGCCTCAAATTCCAGCCCCATACATTCAACAACAGTGGAAACCTAAAGGTTACTGGGTCATAGCATTAACAACATAAGGACCCTAATAAGCCTTTTAGTCATTAAAGCCTGGTTACAGTTTTGCAATTATTTTGAAGTTTGAACTCATCATTAATTTATCCAACAACGCTGGTTGAATACCAGCACACTTGAGACCCTATGCTGGGTGCTGGGAATCCACCCATCCACATTTCTCTCCTTTTCAGCAAGGGTTTATTTAACCCCTCGTAGCTCTAGGAACCAGTTTTAGGATCCAGCTGTGAATAAAACAGATTTTATAAAAATGGCCCCAACAGATTTTATAGAGCATAAACAATGAACGGGGAGAGATGGTGTCCCTGCTTTTTTGCATCAAGTAGATCAGGATGGCGGTGGTAACAGTATTAAAAAAGATGATTAATTAGAACCATAATGGTCATGAAATTAAACTAATCACTGCGAGCTTTTGATCTGAGCATCCCATGGTACTGCAGCTTTTCATGTGTGTCATTTTTTATTGTCATGAGCACAACCTGAGTATGGTTATTTTTCCACAGAGATGACAGAACAGCTTTGCGAGTAGGTGCCATGATGTCACCACATCAATAAGAGAGAACAAAACGTGAAGGCGCTGGTTTCTTTGGACAACACGTACCGAACTCAAAAACATTACACTACGTCAAAGCCACAAGACTAAAATTCCAACACAGTCTCTGATTGCATTTACATTAAAAGCCTGGACTTGGTGTGTCTATAGACACAGAAAGCAGCTTAGCGATTGCTGGGGGCTCTGCGTGGGGACTGGCCACACACAGATGCATGTCGTCTTTTGTGGGGAGATGGCAGCATTCTCCAGCTGGACTACTGTGAAGGTTGCACAACTCCATAAATCACGAAAAATCCTAAACAGGTGAGTTCTATGGTATATAAATTGCACAGCAATAAAGCTGTTTAAAAAAGAAGAAGAAGAAAATAAATGGCCCTGGAACAGGAACAGGGAAGCCTCCTCTTTAAGGACCATTAATCCACTTCCCTCCATGGTTTCCTGTTTATCACCTGCCCTCTTGAGAACACCCACAGGTCTGCATTTCTCCTGCACTGCCACCACACTCAAGCACGACTGGCACCAGAGGCAGGGTTTCCCACGCTGAGCCATGTAGGACACCAGCTGGATGTCCCACAATTCTACTCAATTCTGGAGATGGTGTCAGACCCCACAGCGGAAGGGCTCAGCCCTGCAAGACTGCCCCCAAGCCCCCATTTCAATGCAAATCCCTAGCCCAGGCTGTCACCCCAGCATCTGACCCAAAAGCTAAAGATCAAGAAGGTTCCCCCAACCCTCTTCTCTGGTTTGGTTCATCTGCCTGACCTGCTCACAGAAGTTGGGAAAACAGCCTACCGTTTGCTGATTTACCACGAAAGGAGATGCTAAAGGACCCAGATGACCATCAGATGGAAGAGATGTGCAGGGCGAGGTGTGGGCAAGGGAACGCAGAGCTTCTGTGCCCGCAGGGTGTCCTAGCACCTGTAGGCGTTAGCCAGCTGGGAAGCTCCCCACCCCATACTTTAGGAAGTTTAAGGAGGCTTCATCACATAGGCATGATCCATCACTAACTCCACGGCAGCCCTCCACCCTTCCTGGAGAAGAGGAGGCTGAAGTTCCAAGCTGCTGATCATGGCTTGGCATTCCTGCTGACCAGCCCCGTCCAGGAGCCCACCTCCTTAGAAACAAAGACCTCCCAGCACCCAGGAAATTTCAAGAGGTTCAGAGCTCTGTGTCAGGAGCTGGGACACAGACACCTGTCTACATATTTATATTATCTTTTTCCCTATTATCTCGCACTCCTCCCATTCCAGGAAAATGCAGATGCTCTGCCTGGCTTCCAGACCCAACCTTCTCCACTGAAATTAAGCTGCCCTTCCGAATACAGGTATCAGTCACCCGTGAAAGCTTCCACGGCCATCTGAGCTCCACATACCCATGGTTTCATTCAAGCGTAAGGCATAAAGTCCTGTTCTTTGCAGTGTCTCTTCCAGAACAAGTCAGCGAGCCCACATGCTGGCAAATGGAGAGAGTAACATCACCAAGCCCCTCTGTGTGCCAAACATGGCCACTTGGCACAAGGCTTTTATTATTCCTCATAAAACCTGGAGAATGCTCCTCATTGCCTCACTATTCAGATGCAGAAACTGTCACTGAGAGATGTGAAATTTTCTGGTTGACAGTCATGCAGACGGTTACTGGTGGGTTCCCAACCTGAACTCAGCTTTCTTCAGTGCCAGAAACTCTCGTGTTAGTTGTGGTTCCTAATACCCCATGGCACCAATCATCTGAGTTATCATTCACTTTCATCACTGGACTTCTTAAAAATGCTAGAACTCGGGGGAAGCTTGCATAGTGACGTCAAAGAGCCCTCAGGGGTTGGGCAAAGTTAAGAATGTTTGCATGGCCTACCATCACTTGGTCTCCAGTCAGATTGTAACTAAGCCATGCAGCATCCCTGGAGAACTGTAATGCTAAATTGCCTATAAATAAAATATGTCTTCAATTTCATTTTTATCACACCAATGAATTGGTGCCAAACGCACTTCAGTTATTGCATATTGTTTTTGTTTTTTTTCAAAATTCCACTTAAATCTTTTTCTAAAAATAACTCTTTATTGCTCAAGGGCACGTAGGATGAACTAGAAGAATCAACAGCCTGCTGGTATCAATAGAGCACATAAAGAACCCAGATAAAGAGGCCGGGACATGTAGGCAGAAAACCATGCAGCACATTTTCGTTAAAACAGTTAAACCATGCTGGAGAGCGTTTTATATAAATTTGCCAGAGGAGAGTGACAATGGGGCCATATTTATCAAAAGAACTTGTAAGACTGTATTTGAATTCAAGCACAAAAACAGTCAGTGGGGCAGTAAATTAGTTTGAATGGAAAGAGTCGTACAAACTGTGTTATTGACATCCAACAGTCATGCTCACCTGGGGCGGTGGTGTGTGCACACCCAACCCCTTTGTGGGGGACAATCGGCAATAAACAGAAACCTTATGTCTTTACCACTAACAGCCAGTGTGGTTAGAGGCCAGGAGACTTGTAACCATATCATAGCACAGAAGGCAGCCCCACAACAAGAAAGCCTGGTTGCACTGAAGCCACGGAGAACTTCTCTTATCTCTAAAAATCAACCTTAGGGGTTTCACTAAACCCGTAATGAGCTGGATTGTACATACTTTTTCTTAGTATCATTTTACACAATTTACTAGACTTGTGCGAGCAGACTCCCAAATCAGCAAACAGAAGCATCATTTCAGCGTCTCTTTAAGGAAAGACTGATCCGTGTGGAGTAACGGGGCTGCAAAAGTACAATGCTATTGCACGGCCGGCAGACGTACAGGACTTAGTTTGCAGGCAGCCTCCGACCTTCGAACATTATCCATCACGGCATGTACTGCAAAACGATACTCTCGGAGCCATTCAGCCCGGCATTCAGGAAAACGTCCCCAAGCAGAAATAAACAGATTTTTAAAATTGCTGTTACAAAGGAGGAACCTACTAAAGGCGTTTCTTTTCCGAGTTCCCTTTTGCTAAAGGTTGAGATGAAAGTCTCTTTAGGGACTCCTGTTTAGAAACCGCTCAGCCAGGACCACTGAAGTGTTCAGGTTCAGTTTCCGGGGTCTGATCACTGAATGAAATGGATGGATTGTGCTTCAAGCTGACGGACGTAGAAGTAAAGGTACCCCCAAGCTCTTCCATCCATTAATTTCCTGCAGTCCCAGCATCATCAATTATGTATTGATTCATTGGAGAAATTTCAGGTTCCTGTAGCTTCATTCTGGCCTCAAACACTTATGAGGGCCATTTATGCTCTAAGAGACAAAAAGCCCTTTCCCCTTTCATAAACTTCTTTTTATTTATCTCTTAATCCTTACACAAAAGGACACTCATCAAACTATCAGTCAATATTCTGAAGCCTCACTTCAGAATTTTGGATGAAAAGCACCCGTTGTGGGGAACCACATTCCTCCCAGCACTGCTTGGGTGCTCTTGGGTCCTGCCTCTGGCCAAGGAGTTCATTTCGGTTACTTTATCCATTATGCATCAGTGATGCTGAAGGTACAACCAGATAATTCAAACAAAACAAAAACAAAAACATAAATACCCGCCTACTTGGTAAGGCGAGTCACACCTGAAGATTGGCATAACTCCTCATATCACAGTTTGGGAATCTCACATCTCAAACCATCCGGGGTCTGAAGACGAGTATGCCCGCACGTTGGTGTCTCTACTGGAAAGTGCAACGGGAGTGTTTCAATTTCTGCCATGGACTTTATAAGACATGGTACAGTGTCAGACCATGAGGACCAGTCTGGCAGATTAGAATTTCCCCGGGGATGGTTAAGAAAAACATTCACATACCTAACAAGAGGAATTAAAACAAAGGGTGGAGGGGACAGAAGCTTTCTCCTCCCTTCCAGCTGCTCTACCAGGTTCAGGGACAGTTGGAAACCACCTCTTCATCCGTGAACGTTGTGGTCCGACTGCCCCTGGCCGTGATGATCTGTGCCACATGCAGCCGCAAGAAGAGGCGGCCAATCCTGCCATCCAGTGCCCACTTCCTGTGGATGTTTGCATGATATTTAAGTATTAATTACGTAATGTCTGTCAAGTGTTTCAAGCTCCTAGGGAAAAGGAACTCTATTAACAGCCTTATCTTTAGTGTTTTCTCTGTTAAATTTCCATTACAAAACACATTAGGGAACGAGTAGTGGCCATCTGTCACGCAGCTTAAATGCTTACATTCTGCAGGATCTTGTTTATTGCTGAATGGAGGTGCTCCGTAAGCCATATATAAAAATCATTTTCAAAAACGAGTTGAACAGCTGTTGTGTCCTATGCTAATTTTAACACTTTGCTATTCTTTCTAACAACCTGAAAAACAAATCCGTTTCCATGTAATTGGTTTTAATCGTGATCACATAAGCATGCATTGTGTTAAGCCACACGTGGTTTCATTGATAACGAGTAGAAGGCACAATCTGTATTTGACATTTTGATGGTTTCCAGTGAAGCCAGTTCTTGACTAAGACACTCCAGGGCGTGCAGAATGACCGGAAAGAGAGCTGAGCATCGTATGTTTGATCATCCCCCAACTGAGAGGTAGAAACAGCACTCCGTCTTTCTCTCATTCGTTCCCTCTTGAGTAGAAAGGAATCTTTTCAGTGTGTGTTGGCCATTTGTCCTTGATTCCCCCTGAATGTCTTGTTCAATGCTTGCCCATTTTTGGAATGAGGTGTGATCTTTTTCATTTGCATGAGAATTTAGAAAGAAAAGCAATCTTAGCCAGACATATTTTTCCAAGTACTCTTTTTTTCTTCTAAATTTTCAGTTATCTTTTAGATTGCTTATGGATTTCAGTGATAGGGTCATAAATTCACAATACTTTTTTTTTTTTTTTACTTTTAGGCTTAATGTGATGATTAAAAAAAAAAAGAAAGTTTCCACATTTGCATTTTTTAAATAGCTAGATGCTTAAATCACATGTGGTGTATTTTGTTGCAGAGGGAAGAATCCAGCATTGCCGTTTTTCCAAATAGCTTTTCAGTTGCCCCTACCACCATTTAAAAAAATGATGCAACTCTCTGAAATATCGTATTATCAAAGACTGAATTCCTAGGTCTGACTGGGCATTTTTCTAATATCCTACCTACCGGATTGTCTATCTCTCAATTACTAGCCCAACACCAAATTCCTGATTTGGTACCTGATTGTAGGCCCTTGCATCCTGCCTTTTCCTAGGCTAATACCAAATCCTTTAAATATGGTCCTCATAATGTATTTTGTACCTAATAAGACCTCCTCAGATGTTGCATTTTCTTCCTTGACTGGGGTGAGGAATATGCCAGTGACTGCAATTGTTTAAATGTGTCTTTATGCGGAGAAGTTCAGTACCAATGCATCCCCCTGACTATTCATGACTATGTTTATAAAGTGAAGCCATTCATGTCACTGAAAAAGTTTTTCAGCATCATAATCATACAGCTCTTAAAGGTGGATGGCCTACAGTGTATCATATGTATTACAAAACCTCTTTATGGGTAGGTTCTTAAAAAGTGCAATGGGTAATCTCCTATCAGGATCTTTAGCCTTTCTGTTTAAACGTGAAGAGCTAAATTTCACCAAAACTGTCCTCTGAGAAATATACAGCTAGCATTTTATCCTGACTCCAAACAGAGATGGGTGACAAATTGTGTGACAGTTAGGATTTCCTCTGGCTGAGACTTACAGAAAACTCTTGCTAAGGCAACATACTCAGTTAAGGGGTAGATTGATCTCTCTGGAAACACTGTACGGTTTCTTGGGTCAACACGAGAAACAGACATGTGACCCAGGCTCCTTCTATTTTGGTTCCACGGGTCTTCCACTGCCCCGTCATCAAAAATCTGTTGAACCTCTGATATTGTGCCAAACGTCCAAGCAGAATGATCAGGGAAAGGAAAAAAAGTTTCAGCAATAGATGAAACATGTATTTTCTTGGCCACGCTTACATGACATGGACAGTGCAGCCGCAGAGAATTTTGGACCCCTAAAAGACTGCATGGAGCAGAGAACTCCCTCCCGCCTACCGCTGCTCTCTCAGCACACCCACCTCAGGCTGCTAACCAAAGGCCACTTCCACTGGAATAGAGCCCTAACTCATGTTTCCTTGATCAGTTACAAGAGTGTGGAAGACTGAAACTCATTCAGCCATTCCAACTACCAGGACAGCCCATCCGGAAGAACTCAGTAAACATTTACTACCTGGGAGGGCTTTCCTGATGGAGAACGGCTCCTCCATTCCACTGAGTGCAGGAAGGCACAGGTGGAGCTCCAGATCTATTCCTCGGGAAGGCAGAGTCTCCACGTCTCTTCCCTGATAAACTCATGTAACGGCATTTTGTTTGCAGGGGTCACCCCTCCCGCCCACCTTGGGAGCCTGCATACATATTGGAACTTGGTAAAATACTGGTGAAATATTAAATTGAGAAAGTTCCCACAAAGTTTATGGGAAAACTAAGGGTTTGGGTGGTCTTGTTGGACGATGTTCTGGTCAAATGTTTAGGAGCAGAGGTGGTATGTGCCCCATCCGAGCCTGGCTCATAGAAGTCTTCCATGAAAGCCCTCCATGTTCTCTTTCTGCTGCCCGGGATAGAGATGTCCCTGCTGCCCCTAGGGAAGCGTTGGACAGCATGAACAACAACAAAAAGAAATGTCTAAAGAACCCCTAAGCACGGCAGTAAGAATACTGCATACTGTTCAGGTCTCTGCACTTCAATAAAGTCCTAACAGACCAGGAAGAGGTCTGGAGAAGGGAAGGTAGCCAGAGTGAGAGCAGAAAGCCTTAAAGGACTACTAGGATAGTACGATTCCATCTGAAAAGACGGAATCTGACAGGAATAGGACTGAAGACTACAAAGTCCCGAGAAGCTGAATTGGGATGCGCATGGACTTCTTCACCAAATCCCAGTTTGCCACAAAGATATACTCTTTCATTAGATCCACAAAGAGGAAATTTTAGGGAAAATGGAGAAAGGATAAGTTAACAACACAGAACAAGTGGCAATGGCCCAATGTGCAGAAATCATAACCTACAAACCAGAGGCCGACCACAGATATAAAGAAACATCCAGAAAGAACTAGAAAGATTCACACAGGACTGCTCTATTAAGGGAGCTAAAACAATGCTTAAAAAATTAAAGAGGGTAGAAGGGATTGAGCAATACTGAGTGGCTGGCAGTTAGGTTTGTTTCTAGAGGTTGATGCTCACTGACAATGGCATTGCACACCCACCGTCCGCAGCTCTGCTGCTTTGCGGTTTGCTCTGCATTGCCTCCTCTGGCTAGCTGCAAGATGTTACTGCTGTTAGATTTATTGTGTATCAGCCAAAGTGCTGTTTTTATGGAATCGACCGCAGAGAGGAGATCATCACAGATTCTGAACGACATGGAGAGGCCCTGGTAAACTACTAAATTTGGATAGGATTGAGCCATACACGGACGTTCTGCAATGGCCTCACTTTTCAAGTCTGCTCTGGGCATAAAATTGGCCCAGTAGTGTAAGACATAGTGGGGTCATTTCAGGGGAGATAAGGAGACATAGGTCTACCAGAGCAGGCATATAAATCACAAGAGAGCCATTGACAAAACGCCTGGATGCTTGCAGACTAAATATAATTACTTTGAAAAATAAAGTTACATAAAATTCCTGCTTTCTAGATGACCATAGTCTAAAGCAAGGGTTATTGCGAGACCAACCCTTTTAGCTTTTCTAGGAGCTCCTGGAATTGGAAAAGGGCTCTTAGTATTTGGAAACAATCCCGTTTCCAAGCAGCAATGATTATACTCAGCTGATTAAAAATTAATGCATCATGCTTGAATGTGTTATGCAACACAATTTCTCAAAAGAGTGGTGAACTCCTAGAAATTCAGTTCTGAAACACTCCTTTCCACATTCTGGGAGGAGGAGTAGAAATGTCCTCTGGCGCAACTGGAACTTTTAAAGTTGTGGCTTGAATTAAACGTGCGAGTCTGTTCCATGCCTGAATCTCTCTGTTTAATCAATGAACACAGATGTTTATTAAATATTTCCTGTCATGGTTTGGGAATGAGGACGAACCTCACTGCAGAATTTAAAAAGGTATGGAAGTGTTGCCCTGCTGTGCATCTCATGCCTCTGAAGTTAGTTACTGATGCCTTTGTGTCCATATTCCAAATCCATGCAGAGACCCGTAACTACTACCTTCTCACACCAACGGACACTTTCTGAATACAAGGATGCCATTAAGTACTCCTCACGATGCACTGTGTTAAAATTTTGGCAAATCTCTGCCGGCTTCACCTGTCCCTTTTAAGAAACATGGATTAACCTGTTTTAGATTTATTTATTTTTTTATTTTTTACTCTGGAGGTATAAACACACACCTTTCAAGGAAAATGTTTTGTAATCATCCACAGGGGAACCCTTTAAAGTCACTGGCATTTGGTCAACCTTAAACCTACAACCCTAACTTCCCTCCCTGATCCCAGCCCTTCCTCCATGGTCCCTCCCTTCGACTCCCAGCCCCACCAAAACCCATCCTCAAATCTCCCCTGACTCAGGAGTGCCCTGAGCAGAGGGAGGAATGAATCCAAAAGCCCTCAGCTGGCTGGCTGGAGATTTCTGGGACTGGCTTGGCCCCTCAGGCTGACGCACCCTAAAGTGACCAGGTTTGTACCCCTGCCAGGACCAGTTATTAAACGCAGGCTGTCTGAGAAGTCGGGGCACAGCCTTGGGCAATTCCAGGAGATAGACCCAACGGAGACCTGCCAAGATCACCTTCAGGGGATAGGGAAATAGGTGCCTTGATCCTGAAGAAGGAGGCTCTGGGCAGGATGACACAGCTTCCATCGCCCTAACCTTCTCTAAGGAACTGTTTGTCACAGAAATGGGTACAGAGTACATTGTACGAAGCATAAAGTTCCACTAAAGAAAGGAGACCCACAGTCATCTCTGAGGACAAGTCATTGAATCTCCTCATCAGCGTTAGGTCATGAAATGTGGATTTTAATTCCTTTAAAACCTCCTGTGATTGGATAGAAATAAAACAGTGCCCTGATATTTTTAGAGGAGGGGTCCATAGACTGTGACCCAGGGGCCAAATCTGGTCATTACCTGTTTTAGTAAATAACACACTGTTGCAGCACCATCATGCCCCTTCACCTCCTGTCGTCTCGCTGCCTTCATGCCCCACGGTGACAAAGAATAGCTTCAACAGAGACCGTACGGTCCACACAGCCTAAGTTATTCACTATCTCGCACTTGCAGAGAACAATCTGCCAACGCTACTTTGGAGCATTACAGTTCTCAAGGATCGAAATGAAAATAGGTCTGCATCTATATCGTATTATGAATGGAAAATGTCTTGTAGAGAGGTTGCTTTTTATTTAGGGCATTCTGTAAATGTCTGTGGATGGACCACCCAAGATTTATTTTTATTGGGATTTCTCCATTGCCGTCTCAAAATGAGGGGGAAAGACCTTTCCTCCGGAGAGTTTAGAGCAGGATCTGAATGGCACTAGCTGGTCCACTTCTGTACATCTCAGACACAAAGGATGTCTCAGGGCCCAGGAACAACTGTAACACAACCTGCGCTTTGATCTTTCTCGAGAAAGCAGTGATTTACCAGAAAGTATTGGGCCATCAGTGTGACAGACTGTAAGACATTTATGAGCAGATGTGTTGAAAGTAATACGGACCCCTCCTCGCCCCCAGAAATCATATCACTTTGCCCAACTCTGAATGTATTTAGAATGATTGTATATTAACAACAACAGCAAAAAATAGATTTCTGTTATGTAAGTGAAAAGTCTGAAGTTCCAATTAAAAGCACCGGAAGAGTCCGGTTCTCTGATGGCTGGTGATCCATGTGGCATATGTGCATGACGAATGAATGAATGAATGAGTGAGTGAATGAATGAACAAGAGAACCAATAAATGAATGAATGGAGGTGTCTTTCTAATCCGATCATTCACTGCCTTTCTTAACATATCTTATATTTGGACTAAATTGAACTACTCTCTCCATCTGCTACATTTTAGTTTATAGTCATTTCTGCATTTCTCTTACTTAGGCTCCTTGATTGCAAATCTAAAAGGAACCACTTCTCTTGCCAAACGTCACATCCTTCACCACGTTTAGTTTAGAACCTCGCCTGTATTGTATTACCAATGCCTGGCAGTTAAAGGAACTGATTATTATTTAAAAGTCAGTGGAATGCAACACTGACTTTCAGGGAATCTTCAGCCGGTGCATTTGCTCTCCGTTTTTATCACTGTGTCAGCTTTTGGGGGGAAGAAAATCAGAACTCACTTGGACAAAGTTAAGAAAAAAATAGAGCGATTTATGGGATCGAGAGGGGGTGGCCCCTAGAAGAGCAGGAAAAGCAGAACCTGAGCTTCAGGAAAGCTAACGTTGAAAGCTGAACCTCTTTTCAAAAACTCATTCCTATACAGGGCTTCCAGTTGGCCCAGCACACTCACCCCTTGGTAAATGGACAAAGACCACAGGGACAGAGGAGATGTAATTCCCACAGTCCCCACAGAATTGCCAGAAGGGGCCAGACCCTAAGCAAGCCGCACAGGGAGCTTATACGGCACAACATTCTTGTTCCATGATAGACCGGAGTTATTGGCCCCTGAGCCCAGACTTCGTGAGCGCTGGAAAACTAATGAGGAACAAATAGTAGAGAAATAACTTTATCCAATAGCCTAAAACTAGATTTTGTCTAAGTTATGTAGTCTCCGGAGAGAAAGCACAATTTGAAACGCAGCACCCCCACCACAGGACACTCAGTATTCGGTGGCTCATCATGGCCTCTTGGACATCAGCCCCGCCCCGGGCCTGCACCTCTAGGGCACGGGGAAAGAGGCGGGTAAGCGACCAAGCCAGCATTTGACTCTTGACGGGCAGTATGTGAGTCTGGAGCTGAGGGGGCCCCACCAAGTTCACAGGCTGTTGACATGGCAACATGAAATTCAGAGGTCTCCCATGGAGGGACATGTGATGGGCGACTGTGACATCTGGGATCTTAGACTGACAGCTCATTATCCCTGTTACCCAGAGAGGAGGGGAATAAACTCATCGGCCAGAATCCTCTTACAAGCAAGTGCAAAGGACCCAACTGCAGCATTTTCCAGAGTTTTCCAGAGGACATACCAGACACATTATAGACAAACCTCGCTTTAAGGGAGAGCGGCAAAAATAGCCATTTGTATTCCAGTCGTGTACCGAAAGGCACTTGGGCTAAATGACACTTCTGCATTTTTCGTTTAGATCTTTTGAATTATAATCTCTATCTTTATTGCATATATTTCATCTGGACCACTTTCAAATGGATCTTCTGGCATGCTTATATACTATGACAGAGCGAGACTCAGTTTAAAAATCATTAGCTTAGTTTAATCATCTCTGCTACTTACATTCAGTGTGGTGGGTGGCTGATCTTGTTTCCTTATTGTAAGAATTTTACTCATGGTACAATTAGTTTTAGTCTTCATTTTAAACTGTGGATCACAAAAAAAAGTTCAGAGCAGATTTGACAATGTAACCTTGCCTGAGCTGAACCACAAAAATTTACTGTTTACTTGAGATGAGAAAACAGCAGAACTGGACTTATCAGGTATCTTCTGAAAACAGTCTGTGACCATTGGGTCACCAGTAGTTACAACCACCACCCATTAGGACTGAGGCTGAACCATGTCATACAGTCAAGTCAGTGATGTGATGTCTTGTCATTATTCAACTTGGACGAATGGCTACATTTTGAAATGTTTTCTGGTTTCTTAAAAATAGTTTCTCACAGGCAACAAAAGTAAAATTACATAAACTGGACTACATCAAAATTAAAAGCTTCCATGCACCGAAGAACACAATCTACAGACAGAGAAGGAAACCTATGGGGTGGGAGAAGCTATTTGCAAACCATACATCTGATAAGAGGTGAATAGCCAGAATATACCTAGAACTCCTACAATTCAGGAACAACAAAAACCCTCAAATAACCCAATTAAAAAATGAGCAAAGGACTGGAATATAAATTCCTCCAAAGACAATATATACAAATGGCCAACAAGCATATGAAAAGATGCTCAATATCACTAATCATCAGGGAAATTCAAATCAAAGCCACAATAACAGCACCTCACATCTGTTCGGATGGCTCCTATAAAAGAAAGAAAAAAAAAAAGAACAGAAAATAACAAGTGCTAGTGATGGTGCAGAGAAACTGGAAATGGTTTGCACATGGGAATGTAGAATGACACAGCCGCTGTGGAAAACATTATGGGGGTTCCACGAAGAGCAAAATAACAAAAAAAAGAAATTTAGCATTACCTTATGATCCAGCAATTCCACTTCTGGGTATGTACCCAAAATCACTGGAAGCAGGGAGTTGAAGAGGTATTTGTACGTATATGTTCACAGGGGCGGTATTCTCAATAGTCAAGGGGTAGAAAGTACTCAAGTATCTACTGACACATGAGTGGGTAGATAAAATGCAGTGTAGTGTTTAGGAACTTCTGACACGGGCTGTGACATGGATGACCCTTGAGGGCACTATGCAAAGTGCCATAAGCCAGTCATTAAAAAAAAATACCTGTATGATTCCACAAATTTAGAGTTGTCAAAAATCACAGGAGCTGGGAGGGGCAGGGGGTGGGGAACTATTTAATGGATACTGAATTTCAGTTTTACAAAATGAAAAAGGTCTGGAGATCGGTCACACAACCATGTGCCTGTGTCACACTACTGCAACTACAGATTTAAAAATGGTTAAGATGGCACATTTTATGTTACATGTATTTTTCCACAGTGAACCTTTTTTCGATTTAAAAATATTTTCTCAGCATCAATTAAAAATCTCTAAGCCATAGGGAGAACGTCTTGTGTGTCTACCTAAAAATGTAAATTGGACTATTTCCATCAGAGAAAATAACTGGACAGTTGAAGTAGCTGCCCAGGAGTCCATGTAACGTGTCCAAAGCAACTTTTCTCTGTCCAGCTCTTGAATGCCACGCATAGATTTCACTGCATGAATTTCCCATGTGCTGACTGCAAACTCTGGTTATTAACCGACAAGATGTCCATCAAAAGCAGCATGGAAGTTTTGTGTTTCCTAAGCTGTTTTAACTGATGACAGACATAGATGGGGAGGGGTGCTCAAGAATGGGGTAGCTATGTGAGACTTGAATGCACATTTCAGTTTCAAAGAGACTCCCTAAAAGAACAGATTATTTGGAGGTGTCAGCAAATACTGATCAAGCCCTTTTAGGTATTCTGGGGAGCTAAAAAGGAAAGATGTCCTGTTCATTGTCCCCATGCAGCTCTAAGATGGACCCCAGGAAACAAAATAATGAGAAATTCTAGGTGGTTCTGCCATAATGTGCAAATGTCACAGCGCAAAATAAAAGCACAATCTTGGGTGACCCTGAAAACCTTTTCTAAGATGTGGGCTCAGAAAGAGCTTGCTGGAGTGGTCCCGGGCCCCCACACGAGGGGTGGACCCAGTATATTGTGGCTGGTACAGTGGCCCCAAGTCCGTGTGAGAGAGAAAAATTTGGGGACTGCCACCCCCTGGTTATTATAACAGCTGGGGAGACAGGGATGACAAAGGTCAGCCAACAGGAAAGAAGCCTTTTAATTCCCTACTTGCCGCCTTGTGACATCTTCCCCTTCGGTAGCACAAAGCGGGGAGGCAGCTGATATATGATGAAGGCTTTTGCTAGGTATCAGCGACAGCCTACGATACAGACGGCGGACTTGGAACTGGGACACGAATGCCCCAGCTCAGAAGCCCTCTTGATCTCCCTGAGATACCTTCCTCGGTGGGTTTTATAGCTCAGCCCCTCCCAGGGGTTTAGTAATTGCTTACTGACGGAATACAGAAATGTCTAGCTTTGGTTTATCACTGAAATCCAAAGGATAAACATCCACAATGAGAAATAGCCAAGTAGGCTCCTGCTCGACGGTCCTGGGTCGTGGGGGCACCCTCCTGACCAACTGATTCGGGTGACCCCATGTTAAAGTCAACAACACAAAAGGCAGACTTTTGAGAGCAGCCCAGACTGAGAGTAAAGTAGAGCAAACAGACCATGAATGAGGAACAACAGTCTCAGCTAAAGGGATTTTTTTCACCAGTTAGCAGAGGGATCTCCATCCCTTGCCATGTGCTGACCCATCATCCCTGGACGTTGAAGAACAGCCCCTGCTCAGGTCCACTAAGACCTCCCAGACCTCAGCATCAAGAGGTCTCAATGGCTCTCCTCTCCTGATGGCGTTCTCCACCTGTTCACGTGCCGGTCATTCACTGAGTTCTTCAACAAAGTCTTGGTATCCTCAGGTGCCGGGACTGTCCTACCTGCCTGGCCTCTAGATCAAAGCTGACCAAATAGCTCATTCCCTCTTTTTATAGCATTTTTTTAAAGCTTATGTAAAATATCAGAAACAGAGTATTGTCGCTAAGTGACTAATATTTACCTATCAGCATTTGATCCCTCTTACATTGACAAGTGTTGGCAGCTATGGACACAAGCGATCACTTGCATTCACAGTCAGGCGTGCAAGGTGGTGATGAGTAGACACACCACTGACCAGCCATCGACCAGGCTGGGTGGGCCCTGCACTGTTCAAAGAGAAATAGCTCGACTCCTGTTCAGGAACCGCCTTCCGGAAATGCTTGCTTTTAACATGGCATGGATTCTTGGGATGGTTCAGATTTGCGCCAACTTGGCTAGACAATGGTGCCTACTTATTGGGTCAAACATTAGCTTACGTGCTGCCAAGAAGGTACTTTGCAGATGTCTTAGTATCTCCCATCAGCTGACTTTAAATAAATGACATTATCCTCCTGAACAGGGGTGGACCATATCCAATCAGCTGAAGGCAGCAACAGAGCAAAGACCGAAGAAGGAATTTTGCCTGAGTTTCCAGCCTGCCATCCTCCCATATGGAAACTGGGCTTGCCAGATTCCACAATTGCATGAACCAATTCCTTAAAATGAACCTGTCACACTTATATATATTTGCATATATATACATATTTAAATACACATATGTGTGTGTGTGTGTATATCTCCTATTGTTTTGGAGAACTCTAATTGATCTAGTTCTTCCCCTCAGCGGGACAGCAAGGTTTGAGAAGCCAAAACCTCAGGGACAGAGAGAACAGCAGCATTGCTTTATGTCACACTCTATCCAGGGGACACATAATGCAGTTTTTCTCTCTGAAAACGACCTTCACTTTATGAGGACTGTGCCAAAGACATGCTTCTCAAGGTTGCATAAATGCAGTGAATTCCCTGGCACCGGAATCTTCCCAATTTCCCTCCTCTCACCCCTGCCAATGAATATGAAATGGTGAGGGCACATCTGCCCAGTTATCCATGACATATCCTGCTGCACAATTCATCCTGGGTGTTAGTTTTACTGGGGCCACTCCTGGTCATACCCAAGCTGGAAGAAAAGCAAACATACGTCTGAGGACTCCAAGTCTGACTTCACGAATCTTTTCCCAAGTCAGAGTCATAAATAAACATTAGCAATCGCCTAGATGTGGTCATCCAGCAGGGCCATGCTCTAGAATCATAGCTTTATTGTAGAGCATTGCAGGCTCTGGATGCAGAATGCCTCTGGGAAGCGCAATGAAACCTAAGTAACTGTAACTTGGGACAAATGAATTTTCTTCATTTACCCTTACTTCCAAGGTAGATTAAACAGCTTTTCTTAAAACAATACTACTCCTCTTCTTATTTAGGAACATTGGCTTTGAGTCCCCAGGTGGAAGACAATGAAAAACCATCCCTGTCAAAGGAGTGTCACACTCGACTTGGATGTTTTCAAGCAGGATCTCTAGTTTGGGGCACAGACTTTGGGTTTTTGTCTATTCAAGTGGGTTTCCCTTAACAAAGGTGCAGAGTATCAAATGTGTTCCCAGAGAGCACTTTTTACATCCCATATATCTGCATTTTCTCTCATTTCCATGGGGACTGTCATGTCCAGAGCCTCCAGATTCTTGACCCGAATTCTCTACCACCCTTGCAAGTTCTGCAGGTATTCCTTAGCACAGATAGGATTAGCCTGGACAGCAGAAAGAACGAGGGTGAGGCAGACACCTCTCTGCATAGCTTGTGGGTAAGCATGATTCGGGTCCCTCACAGCTTTTCCTTGCCAAGAACCATGGCCCAAGAAAGATGAAATGTTTTGTCCAAACACCCCCACTGCTCACAACTGTGGGAAGTCTTGTGAAGGGATATTCTTTAGCTCATTTTAAACTTCTCTGCATGGCGAGATTTCCAGTCCAGTAGGACAGAGCTCTGTAAGCAAAGGAAAGCCCTCTGGAATATCACAGGATTTATTTATGTCAACAGAGGGGTAATGTTAGCTTTTATGGAAATCTGCAACTAAGCTTGAAGACAGTCATTTCCCTGCATGTTTCTACGCTTAGAGAAAATTATCCTTTAAAGGTAGTTTCAAATCACAGAGAATCCAGTAAATACACCTTTCGTCATGTTCTATTGGAAATAACCTTAATAAACATACGGTTTTATTCTGCAAAACCTTTATGTATGAAGAGGCAGAAGACAGGGTGCAGAGTAGTATAATTTATAATTACCTGAGTTCTTCCTCATTTTCTTCCTCCCTCCCTCCTCCTTCCCGCCGTTTCTGCTTAGCTTCAGGTTGACATAAGAGAACGGGATGCTAAAGATACAGCTGATACCCACTTCGGCCTCTATTCCTTTCTTCTGCTTACTGCCCCTGTTTTCTTCCTAGAGATGACCAACTTGGTAAGGTTGGTGGGTAGATCCCCATCCCTTTTTTCTAGTTCCAGTAATAGGACAGTGCATTATTGTTTTACTTTACATCTTCATTAGTACTAACCAGGCTCATTGTTTCCCACAGACCTGTCCAAACCCTCTCCCTGCTTTTACTTTGGGTGGTTTGTCTTTTATACTGACTTGCAGCAAATCTTCACGTATCCTGGATACAAGTCTTTAGTTGCTCGTGCATGTGGTACATAAATATCCCCAGCCTGCGGTTTCTTACTCCATGGCTGATGACGGCCTTTTAATACAGCTAGTTTTCATTTGCGTCCAACCCCCTTTACTTTAAGACAGAAATCTCTGCATTCCTGCCCCAGGCACTAAATTTGCCTTCTATGTAGTGGAGAGGGAGGAGGGGGTGGGATTCAATAATGTAATTTACACCCTGAATTAGTTCTCCTGTTTTCACCCTATGCCTCACTTAGAACCATCCCTGATTCACAAGCTTGTCCGGGATGAATATGAACTCTTCCCCCTGGCGGCCCTCAACAGGCATTTAACACAAAGGGTCTGACTATTTTTTACAGAGGCTACCATTCTTCAGTTTTCTGTGTTCAGTGTTTCAGATCAGTCCACAGTTCTCTCCACCATTTTCATTGTCTTATAATGACTGAGTGGAGGGAGAAGATATCAATGTGTCTGACCCATTCACCCCTTTTAATTTGAAGGCTACACACTTACTCCCAACTCAAGAGACTGCCACTCTGGAATGTCTGTCTTTGCGCCAACTGGGTGGGGAGCCATCCAAGGTCCCCAGCTGATTACCAGATCTACTCTTAGATACTCTGGTTGGCTGAAAAGTAAAAATCTACATAAAATATTGAATGACACAAAAAACACTGCTTGGTGATATGGAAGGTAAACAGATTACACGCTGTCTTCTATGTCTGCAAGCATATTTATTTACATGTTGCTCTATTCTTAAGTAATTACATGTATGTATGACTATATAACCCTGCCATTTATTTATATATTTTTCTGACTATAGTTGATGTACAATATTATATTAGTTTCAGGTGAACTGCATAGGGACTTGACATTTATACCCATTACAAAATGCTCACCATAAGTTACTTATCATCTAATCATTGCCTTTAATATATACTAGTATTTGTATAATCTTTATTAACATAAGTATTGTTGGGCCAATAGAAAATTAGCTTACTCTCTGTTTCAGTGAGTCTCGAAGCACACCCTTTAATGGGCTACATCATAATTACCTCAGGTGTTATTTTATAAAATCAGATTCTTTGACCATACTCAAGGCTTGCTGTGTAAGAACCTCTGATACTGAGGCTAAGAGATCAACATTTTATGTACCTCGACAGTTGATTTATATATACCTCAAAATTGTGTACGTGATATTTCCAGCATGTTAGTCCAGCCCTGCAATAGGCGAGATTAGAGAAAACATTGATGACCAGACGTTGAGAACAGAAGCAGAGGCATCAAAATGCTTGAATCGAGGTATATTCCTGTCCCACACTACTCTGCTCTTAAGTATTATGTGCACTCCCATCCCTGACTGCTCCCCTGGGCTCTGGATGCACATGTCTCATTTAATATGAGAACTCACAAATGTTCCACCAGCACTGCAGAGTCAGAGTGTTTGAAATAAAGAGTGAATTTCCAATGAAGGCAGGTACACAAACAATAAATCAGAAGCTCTGCAGGACTGGCGTCTCACACAGGGTGAAATCTGAACCATTTACCGAAGAATTGGGTAAGCGTGATTATGAAGTGGCAAAGTGTGTTCCTTAAGGGGAGATGATAGGAGACAGGGAATGACAATCAGGGTGGGGGGCACACTCCAAGCCAAGAACAGTAAGATGACTAGCCAAGCAAACATGTTTGGAGTGAAAGGGTTTACGTCGCTTTGGGTAAAATTGCAAGTGTATCCGGTAGATCTTCATTCTGAGAAGTAATACGAGCTACTCTTAGATACTCTGGTTTCTGAACTGGCAGATATCTGCTGCTTGATCCAGGTTATTCTGGCTGAATGGAGTCCTGTCTTGATTATGGCAACAACCAGGTGCAAAATGATAAATGCTTGGACTTTGTCTTCACGCTGAAAGATGCAGAAATAGAGAATAGAGGCAGACATCTGAAACATCTGGGAGGTTGGCAACCGTATCCAGAAAACTGTTACAATGTGTATGCTAACTGACTCATCTTCTCAGTTAGGTCCTATTACGAAAATGACACAAGTATAAAAGAATTAGCCTATGTTTCCAAGTCCTTTAGTGCCTCATTTAAGCCTGACGTATCTGTTACTTTTGCCACTCCTCTCTGCTGCATGCATCTTAACTACGCAGAAAACCCATGTGCCTGCCATTCTGGGTCACCCATGAAGTATATAATCTAAGCTCTCATTCTTATGTTTCTTTCAGGGCCATTTAATTCATTACAGGCTGTGCTGCTAGCCAGAGAGAAATGGAAATTAAGGCAGCCAAAATTGAATCTAGTGAATTTAGTTACTTGGTAATGATGTTTCTGCAACTGCTGAGATGGAAAGGGTTTGAGACTATTGAATACAATTACATTGAAGGTTATCTGGAGATTTCATTTACCCTTACTCCTCTTGTTAGCAATTAGCATAAATAACAGAGTCGTGTTTACAGTGGAAACAAACTGCATTATCCTGTGTACCACATTCACTGTGCCATGACCTGGTGGTGCGGTCCTGGGCAGGTGAAACTCAGTGAGAATTTACCTTGCGGTATTGGGAGCTAATCGCTCACATTTTTCTTCTAATATTTTTTTTCTTTCTTTAGCTGGAGTGTCTTAACTTGCCTATGGGTCAGGAGAGATAGAAAGATGACTCGTAACCCAGTTAATTAGAAAAACAACAGTGAAATTTCTTTTCAGACTCATCACATTCTGAGTGGGGACTATTTGCAGAGACCTAAGCAAGAGGAAGCAGCAAGAGCCCACGAAGGACCACATTTCTTCTCAATCTATAATCTACTCCTCCGGCCTTCAGGGATGAGAGAAAGCATATTCTGCTAATTTCCCTCACTGTCTAGGGACTGCAAGCCACCGATGACATGGACCAGATGTTTTCCCTACCTAGCAAAAGAAAATATATTTCAAGTTGTTATCGGTCATTTATTAAATAATAAATGCATTAATTTGTAAAAGCGCATGGAAGTAGGACAGAAATGCTTCAGCCAAGACCCTGGCATTCACGTTGGCATTATGAAATTAAATCAGTTCCATACATGGTACCTGTCTCAAGAACATGACCAATAAAAGAGCAAATCCCTACTCCAAAAAGTATTCTTTATTATTTTCACATAACAATGTTGGACACATCGACTTACAGCAATTTCCTAACATCTATCTATCTTAAGCCAGGTCCCCAGAAATGTCCCCTAAGAAGGAAAATACACATAAAAGTGATTGATTAAGAAAGTAGCAAGGAGAGAGAAATTCTCAACCAATAAAGAACAGCTGCAAAAATCTATAGCTAACATTATACTTAATTGTTAAATACTACAGTTTTTCCCAGGGTTTGGGAACTCAAGGCTATCTACTCTTAACTGCTTCTAATCAACATTGTAGTAAAGGTCCTCCGGTAACGAAAAGTAATAAAGGGCATTTTTAAGATAATTTTTCAAATAAGAATTTTTAAGATTGAATTTGAATCTAAGAAAGAAAGAAGTCAAAGTATCTTTATTTGAAGATGGCATGATTTTTTCTTGAAAAACACTGTATCTATCAAACACTACAACTCTTAATTTAGCAAGATCTTAGGATACACAGTCAATATACAAAAGCCCTTTATATTTCCATATGTTAGCAATAAGCAATGGGAATATGGCATTAAGAAAATAACCATCACCATTTCCATTAAAATAATCAACAAAAAGTACTTAGACATAAATTTAACAAAAGTTGCCCAGGATCTCTACACTGAAAACTATAAAACTGTACTGTGAGAAATTAACAGACACATTCATTAATAGAGATATTTACTACTTTCTCAGACTAGAAGCTTTGATATTTTTGAGATGGCAATTCTTCCCAAGATGACCCAATGTTATCCAAATATAAACCACACGGAGCTTTCCTGGGGGAATTATCAAGCTGGTTCTAAAATGTATATGAAAATGCAAAGGACTTAGATCCTCCACAGTGTCTTGAAAATGAGAGCAAATCTTCTAGCAGTTGAGAATTGTGGGTAATGTGCTTCCAATGGTCTGACTGCGGTGTTCAGCAGACAGTCCTTCGAAAGAAGCACGTGAAATTGGGGACAGGCACTCAGAAGTGATGGAGCACCTGCAGGCAAGAGTGGTCGATCGCTCAGCTGGTGAAGAGCAGTTACAGGTTTCAACTAGGGGTCTTTCAGACATGTAATATGGAACACGTGAGGTAAGAGCTGCCTGTTGGGCATCTAAGTGGACAGGTGCAGATAAAAGCTGGATATGTGTGAGTCTGCATTTATGCATGGGGTGGGTAGAACTTGGGAGTCAAGATCACTAAGTTAACCTTTAAACTTAAGATTAGGTAAGAACACCAGGAAGTAAACAGACTCCAAGGAGAAGTAATGAATGTACACCGGGGCACACTGCATCCTTTAGAATTGGGAGACAGGAAGAAACAGATAAGGACACTGATAACAATTGGTGTAGCAGGAAGAGGAAAATCAGCAAAGAATGCTTTCCTTGAAATCTAAATAAAGGAGAATTTTATCTATTAAGAGGAAGTATTCAATGGTATCCACGAGTATTAACAGACCAGATCAAATGAGGTTTAAGGATTGTCCATTAGATTTAGTAATAGGAAGACTTTTGGTGATCTGGGCAAGGGAAGGTGTATTGGATGGTGGTGGACAAAGTTTTAGCAGAACGGATTCAAGGGAAAACCGGCATTCAGTGATTCTGTAATGCCTTCTTATGTGACAGGTAGAAGCTGTACTAGTGGGGGTGAGGATTGCATAATATGGGGAACTGTTGATCCACTACGTTGTAAACTTGAAACTAAAATAAGACTATACATCAATAAAAAAGAGTGAACTGGCATGTAAGAAGTAAACTATACAAATGCTTTAGATTTATTGCTTTAGAATGTTAATGCTTTCGATTTTAGTTATGGAGGCCATGTTTCTATTACAGATAAAGAAGTATTAATAGGCATATTAAGCCAGCTGGCACATATTTTTAATCTTAAAAAACATAAATTGTAAGGGCAAAGTATTCTTCCTCAGGATACATTTTCCCCAGACCTTCAGGTAACAAAGAAGACACACTCAGAGGCAACTTATTTATCTGCCAGCATTGAGTACCAAGTTCTTGGAGAGCAGGACCGAGAAGAGGAAATACACGCTAGAGCTTCCCATAGGGTATTTAAAGAGAGGGGGCTTGGCAGCCTAGCAGAGGACTTGAGTCACAAACAGGGCGTTCTACCTGGATTTGCCAATTCACGCAAAGGGAGAGCTACCCAGGTGGAAATGGAGCCCACAGGAAGGCTGACAGGTGAGCGGAGGGGCTAGCAGACACTCAGCAGGAACAGTTACGTTGCTGACAGCTCCCGAGACAGTGTGAATCTTGAGAACACCACATTTGTGTGCCTGGGTTCCACTCCATCAGGGCTTGTCCATTTTTGCCCTGCTTATGGATACATTTTTGTTTGTTTAATTTAGGGTCCATGTCACAGGAGGCAGAAGTGAATTGGGAAAAGGAAAATAGGACATGGATGCATCGTACACTGAGGGGACACATTTATCATATTTCACTGGGCTTGAATCAGGAGCATGTACCGTTTTTGTTTCAGGGAGTGGTTCGGAATATAAATAGATAGCTATTGTCTAAAAGGGCCTGGGCGCTTTCTCTGTTGTCGGTGGTCCTGAACACCCTCATGCTAGTGGTACTCTGTCACGGAGGAGGATGGGTTTGTACCTGTCAGTTCTGATTTATAAGGTACAAGGTAGGTCTGAAACATTCTTGTCAGTCACAAACCGAGCCTACGAGGATGTGGGGCAGATCACATGTAGCTCTGCTGGAAGGGAATATCTGGATTTGCGTGTCCCTTGCAAAAAAGGCTCTTGGCTTAAAGAGTGAAAGCAACTGTTAATAGGGAAGGGAATCGAAGCATCATAGATGAACCTTTGATGGGTTGCTAACGGTGCTTCTCTTCTGACACTGAAATCATGGAAGGGACCTGAAGTTTTTGTGTCAGTTGATAAAAGACTAAAATATCTAATTGGTTTTAAAAAAGGAATCGATAATGGTGAACCGTGGTGTCAAGAATTAGAAAAAGATTAATTGCTGGTGGTCCTTGCTTAGGGTGAATTAACAACCCCAGTGAGCAAAATTCTGGCAATTAATAAAACAACCAGCCATAAGATTTACATTAGCGTTCAAAGGTCAATCCATTACAATGAAGGAGTGTATTCATTTGGAAAAGGAAACTGCAGGGAAATCCTATAACTGCCCCGTGATCCTGCATGATTGTATTAGCCTTTCCACAGGGAAAAGCCTGTAGAAAGAAGGACATGATGTTCCGGCAGTAATGGATATGAACTGCTCTTCACAAACACTGAGTGGTAATTGCATTATCATTCGACTCTTGAACTGCGTTGCAGGAAATATAATGAAGGTTTGAGGAAGCAGACATGTCCATCCACTTTCAAACAAACAAAAACAACGACTTACCCTCATCGTTAAAAAGGGCAGTGAGGTACCTGGGAGCTTTGTTTCTTTCTTATAAAACGTACATGTCTTAATTCTACTTCATCTTGATGAAACGTGTGAGGCTATACATATAAATGTGTGAAATCATGTATCTGTAGGAAAACATGCAAAATGATCATTCTAAAACAGACGACAGGTTGATATGCACACTGCAGCTTACATTGAAAAGACCACAGCTTGATAGATTTTTTTTCTATACAAATATGTCCCTGTAAACCAAAGATTGATATAAAAAACTTCCATCACCTAAAGGCTCATTTATTCTCCTTTTCAATCAACATTCCTCCAAAGTTACCCACCGTTTTGATTCCTATCATTTTTCACATTTGCAAAATTCGTATCAATGGAATCACACGAGATGCACTCTTTTGCGTCCAGGTCCTGTTGTTCAATATTATATGTGTGATGAAGGTCCATATTCATGCAGGAAGATTTTGTTTGCTTTGTATTATAATATAATAGTTCATTTTAACAATATAGGACAGTTTCATTACCTTAATATGCATATTTGGGTTCCACCCAGTTTTGGCACAGAGTGAACAAAGTTCTTACAAACATTCTTATGTGTGTCTTTTGGTCGGAATATGTACTCATTTCTCATGGCTACATGCTTTAGAAGTAGAACTCCTGTCTTACGGAGTAGGCATAATTTCAATTTAAATTGACACTATCCAATGATTTTTATAACAACTCACATGCCCACGAAATACGTATAAAAGTTACTTCTTGCCATGGCAATCAGACAAAGCAAAGACATACAGGCATCCAGATTGGTAAAGAATAAGTCAAATTGTCACTATTTGCAGATGACATGATACTGTACATAAAAAACCCTAAAGACTCCACTTCAAAACTACTGGAACTAATATCTGAATTCAGCAAAGTTGCACAATACAAAATTAACACACAGAAATCTGTTGCTTTCCTATACACTAAAGATGAACTAACAGAAAAAGAAATCAGAAAAACAATTCCATTCACAATTGCATCAAAAAGAATAAAATACCTAGGAATAAACCTAACGAAGGAAGTGAAAGACCTATACCCTGAAAACTACAAGACACTCTTAAGAGAAATTAAATAAGACACTATCAAATGGAAATTCATCCCATGCTCTTGGCTAGGAAGAATAAATATTGTCAAAATGGCTATACTACCTAAAACAGTCTACAGATTCAATGCAATCCCTATCAAACTACCAACAGCTTTCTTCAATGAACTGGAACAAATAATTCTAAAATTCATATGGAACCAGAAAAGACCCCGAATAGCCAAAGCAATCCTGAGAGGGAGGAATCAAACAGGGGGAATTACGCTCCCTGACTTCAAGCTCTACTACAAAGCCACAGTAATCAAGACAATTTGGTACTGGCACAAAAACAGACCCACAGACCAGTGGAACAGAATAGAAAATCCAAACATTAACCCAAATATCTACAGTCAATTAATATTTGATAAAGGAGCCCTGGATATACAATGGGGAGATGACAGCCTCTTCAGCAACTGGTGTTGGAAAAACTGGACAGCTACATGTAAGAGAATGAAACTGGACTACTGTCTAACCCCATACACAAAGGTAACCTCAAGGTGGATCAAAGACCTGAATGTAAATCATGAAACCATAAAACTCTTAGAAAAAAACATAGGCAAAAATCTCTTGGACATAAACATGAGCGACTTCTTCATGAACATATCCCCCCGGGCAAGGGAAACAAAAGCAAAAATGAACAAATGGGACTATATCGAGTTGAAAAGCTTCTGTACAGCAAAGGACACCATCAGTAGAACAAAAAGACATCCTACAATATGGGAAAATATATTCATAAATGATGTATCTGTTAAGGGGTTGACATCCAAAATATACAAAGAACTCACACACCTTAACAAACAAAAAGCAAATAATCCAATTAAGAAATGGGCAGAGGACATGAATAGACACTTCTCTAAAAAAGAAATTCAGATGGCCAAAAGGCACATGAAAAGATGCTCCACATCGCTGGTCATCAGAGAAATGCAGATTAAAACCACAATGAGATATCACCTCACACCAGTGAGGATGGCCAACATCCAAAACACAAACAACAACAAATGTTGGCGAGGATGTGGAGAAAAGGGAACCCTCCTACACTGCTGGTGGGAATGCAAATTAGTTCAACCATTGTGGAAAGCAGTATGGAGGTTCCTCAAAAAAATCAAAATAGAAATACCATTTGACCCAGGAATCCCACTCCTAGGAATTTACCCTAAGAATGCAGCAGCCCAGTTTCAAAAAGACAGATGCACCCCTATGTTTATTGCAGCACTAGTTACAATAGCCAAGAAATGGAAGCAACCTAAGTGTCCATCAGTAGATGAATGGATTAAGAAGATGTGGTACATATACACAATGGAATATTATTCAACCATAAGAAGAAAACAAATCCTACCATTTGCAACAACATGGATGGAGCTGGAGGGTATTATGCTCAGTGAAATAAGCCAAGCCGAAAAAGACAAGTATCAAATGATCTCACTCATATGTGGAGTATAAGAACAAAGAAAAAAACTGAAGGAATAAAACAGCAGCAGACTCACAGAACCCAAGAACGGACTAATAGTTACCACAGGGAATGGGACTGGGGAAGAAGGGTGGGAAGGGAGGGATAAGAGGGTAAACGGGGCATTACGATTAGCAGACATAAGGTGGGGGGGCACAGGGAGGGCTGTACAACTCAGAGAAGACAAGTAGTGATTCTCATCTCACTACACTGATGGACAGTGACTGTAATAGGGTTGGTGGGGGGGACCTGATGAAGGGGGTAGTTTAATCACCACAATATTGCACATGTAATTGTAGGTTAATGATACCAAAATAAATTGTAAAAAAAAAAAGTTACTTCTATTCTCGACAACACTTGGCATTATCTTTCTATTTAACTTTATCCATTCTGGCAGGTTGAAATATCGTATTCTTGATGTATGTTTGTTAAATTAAAGTATGTTACAACATCGAGTTATTTCCATATTTTTCAAATTGGAAACAATCTTGTAAAATACGAATTAAGTACGCTGTGCTTGATGCTATGGATTACAGAGATGATCTCTTATTTTAGTGAACATTTAAAATGACAGAATGTAGAGCTAGCAGGATTTACATTGTTTTCATTGGATTTAGTAAGACTAAGACCTGGTTACATTTTCTCTCTAAAGCCTCACACCAGTGTTGAGCCTTTAGAAGCCTGCCTTATTTTTAATCTCATTCTATTCTCAGACATTTGGCAACTCAAAAAATATTTATTGGCATGGTTAAATTTTTAATGTACACGTACGCTTTACCAAGATTCTGTATTTGTTTGCTTTCTCTTTCTGCTTCTCATGATCTCTCTGAATGGTCTCCCCTGTTCTCCTGGGGCAAAAAGTCAGCAGGACACACAACTCCCAAAGCAAGACTCAGTCTCAGAAAGGAGTGCAAAAGTGAACCTTAGTGTTTTAAGTGCCTTTGGCATGGTTACAGACCCTGAACCAAACAAGAGAACATTTAACTGATATAAATTTCACTTATGTATTGTGGATAAAGTGGGGTTCCTACGGCCAGGATCCTCACTGAACTTAAAAGTAACTGGCCTGTTGCTATGCCACCACTTCCACACCTTTAGGCAATAAGCCATTATTGTGTTAATGTAAGGAGTTCCGCCCAGTGCTCTGCTGGAGACAGGGTGGTGGGGCTGCAAGGCTGTAGGACAGCAGAGCGGAGGCTGGAGTGGTGGCAGCGCCGAGGGCAGAGGCCCAGAGGACGACTGTGCAGAGAGGCCCAGAGGATGGCTGTGCAGGATGGCTGTGCAGAGAGGCCCGGAGGACAGCTGTGCAGACAGAGGGGCCCAGAGGTAGAGACCATTTTGCTGCATCCGAAGCAGCAGTAATAACACAGACTCACTCTGAGTGAACGAGATTTTAGAGACTGACCTGCCATCTGGAAATAAAGTTGGGTGTAACCTTTTCACCCCAAGAACCCTCTGCTGTAAGTTTCTTTGGTCACAGTGAATCTAAAGCAAACTTGCCTGGAGCTGAAACTCATTTGCAAGACATGTATCCAAATGTGAGAGGATCTAAGTGCTCACAGACTTCCAGGTAATATAATCTCCCTGACTAGCACTTTAAAAATGAAAGAATAGGAAGTCAAAGAGTTTCTCTTTAAATCTCTGATATACACATTACTGATTATTTTATAAAGATAAGAAAAGGCTTAATGTAATATTCAAATATAATATTCCTTCATTTCTTAATTCATTCCACAAATATTTATCGAAGTCCTCCTAATATAGGCAGGGGTTACAAAGTCTTCAGTTAATGTTTACCTAGTGAGAAGACAGACATTAAGTAACCAAATAAACGTTTAACAACTTCAGTTAATTATGCCATCAGGTTACTTGGTGAAGAGATCTAAGATCATTAAACTGTAACCTAGATCACTCATTGATTTTAAGATTGTAAACTAAACATTTCAATGGATCATTAAACAATTAACCCCAAATCAGGAACTGCACACATCAACATTTGGAATAATGTGCCCATTCCTTCCCTATCAACCAACACGAGCTAAGTTTATAGAGGAAAAATTAGCGGGCAGCTTAACATCCCGGATGGCTGATTGGTTCACCCCAACGCTATTCTTACAAGCACCGCTTTCTTGAGGAGACAGTTTGAGAAATGATTTCCCAGCACCATCTGCCGAAAGCACCTGAGGACATCCGCACTGAGCTATTTCATAAAGAAAACGCACCATGTCAATGGCAGGGAGCTGAGAGGCACATCGATGAATTGTTCTGCAACGCGCCAGGCCAAGCAGGTACAGGATTACCACCATCAGCTCTGCTGGGGCTCATTTACCTAAAAGGTTTCTTTCTTAGTTGGTTTAATTCTTGTTAACTCAGCAGCTTCTCGGAGCAGTTCTGCTGGGTGCACATTTTTCTTACAACGTCAGTACCACTCATGGTGTATTTCTTTGGAATAGATGGTCGGTGGAAGTAATTCAGACAACACAGCGCCCAGCTAGCCATTGACAGGAAGCCCTCATGTATAGAGCCTTCCTACAGCAAGTACCGTCCTATGGAAGACGACTTAGACACCCCCTACTGAAGGGGTCTGGGTGAGAAATTTCCCTGAGCATGTTCTGTGGACACTGAAATCAACTCCTGAGACTTTCATTAGATATTTTGCTTAATGTAGCCTGAATTTACTGTATCTCTAAGCTATTGTCCCTAGAATAGCACATGTGAGAAATAATGAAGTGAGAAGAGTTCCCGTGAGTCACAGTTTGTTATGATTTTAACTGAAATGTAACACTTTTCTTAGCGGGGACACTGGAGGAGGAAGAAAATACTGCAGAGGTCATGTGTCGCGGATGATATTTAACATGCATGAAGTCTACCTATCAAACAAACACGAAATGAAATCAGTAAAGGTAATTCCTCTGCAAGTTACCTCCAAGTGAGGAACTGCTCTTTATGAAAACACAAGAGTTTTGGCGCTCTCGATTCCCGGGATGACGGAGGAATCATCCCTGACACCTACTCCTCTGACGGTATTGCCTCAGGTAACCAGCCCTCCTAAGGCGGCAATCTATGAAACGTAGATAAAATTCAATTCTTGGAAAGTTAAAAGAAAAAGGCATTGCCAAACCCCCTTGGATGCGTGACTTCTGTGAAGGAACATTCATCTCATTTCCAGGTCTGTGGAGGCATTTTGAGAGCAACCAGATTAGAGGTCACCGAACGGTCGTCCTCATCTGGGTCCCTGCCTATTTCTGTAAAGTTTGACGCTGGATTAGAGTCTCTGTTATTCACTAGCACATGGTCCCTATTGCCTCTGGCTGATTTTGAGCGTCACGGCAGCAGAGGGGAGAGGCTGTAATGGAAATGGTGTGGCCCCAAAAACATTCACCATCTGGCCTTTTAAGAAAAAGTTTGCCTACATCAGAACTACACTGATGTCTTGTCTGGTAGGGAGGAGCCTAAGATCCACACCAATTCAGGCACACACGTTACACCTGGCAGAAAAGACCACGAAAAAGAAAAAAACAAGACACAACAGCATCATTATAACATGTCTGGTAATGAGATTTGGCCAGAACGGCAGGCAATGTTTCATAGAATAATCGGCTTACGAATGTTCCTTCCAACATTCTTTCTATTAATGTGACACCATATTAACTGGATAACTGAAGATATGGATAAAATGTTAGTAGGGATGTTAATTAATCACTCTCTGTAATATTTGGTCAGGGAGGGGCAATCAGCAAATTGCTGCCTGATTTTGTGCAATCTGTACGCTAAGAAGGGTTCTTACATTTTTAAATAGTTTTCCAAAAATATCAAAAGACTATTTTATAATGTGTGAAAGTACATGAAATTCAAATTTTAGAGTCCATAAATACAGTTTTATTGTAGCACAGCCATGTTCACTGCATGAATTCTCCGACTTTTGCTGTAAAATGGCAGAGTGGAGTGCTTGCTACAGAGACTCGCTCACGGAGCCTGAAAGGTTTAGTCTCGGGCCCTTTGCAGAAAAAGCCCAATGATCCCTAATATAGAAGCTCTTATGTCTCTCCTGGGGTCTGTCAAGCTGTGCCTTCCATGGCAAACGGGCTCTGAGAGCGTCGAAGAAAATTAACCTGAAGGCTGCTTCTCTCTCACTAAGAAAGGGTAACATCAGCGCTCAGCAGCTTCTCCAAAGACCATGTATTTCTGCTCCTGACTCCTGTATATTTCCAGTTCACACTCTCTCCTCAAGCCACCAAAACACTTACTTTTTTTCATGCAGTCCAAGGCTATTGCACAAGAACCCTTTCTGATAATACCCTGCCCCGTGCACATCGTAGGTGCTCACGTGTGTTGATTTAAATAAAAAAGCAGCACATGAAGATAATCAGTGAAATTATCTTCAAGCAGCATGTCTGAAGTCTACCATGCCATTCTCACGTGAAGCCCGGAGGAGGAACTTATCCTGATTAGAATGCTGCAGCGCTGACCTGTGACCTGGAGGTGGTGGGAATGACTCCAACCCCTTTTTCTGATGTCTGCATACACCGAGAGAGTAGCTCCGGAGACACATAACAGGGTTCTCCCAGTCCAAATGCAAAAGCCCATCCCTGCCGTAGAGCCACGAAGAGCCGATGGGTCAGTCTGAACACCATCAGGCAGGAAAATTCCAGGGAAGGTCAGACTTTTTGTACGATTCAGTCCTTCAAATGATGAGACGAGCCCACTGACATGAGGAGGGACAACCTGCTTTAGTGGCTCCATCAACTTAAATGTTCATCTCACCAGTACACCTCCCAGAAATACCCAGGACAAGGTCCGACCAACGATCGAGACACCTCATGGCCCGCTCAAGCAGACACGTAATATTAGCCATTCCAGAAGCAGCGACCTGCCAAAGATTCATGCTTTGAGTAGCCAAGGCTACTAAAGGTTTGCAACAGATTATTTCTAAACTTAGAAATGCAACAGTTCTAATCAGCAGCAGTCATAGGCTTGACTGGAGGCTTTCGCAGTTTTCTAGCGTAATACATACGAAGCCGTTCACAATGGAAACCCCGCTGGACTGTGTCTGAAATAAACACCACGGCCAAGAAATCATTATTTCTGTTATTGGTTAAGCCCACAAAACAAATAAGCCTTTCCCACTTTTTGAATGTATTTCATCTCCTGCCTAAGGGGAAGAAAAGTTTCAATTTGCATTCTGTTTAGGCAATGAATCTGCTAAAAGCAGGTGCAAAGGTGAAATTCTTTGAGAAAGCTCTTGCAGGATGTCAAGAAGTCTGTGTGGAATGATCACTTCCAATACTAATTTTACCATTTTAATAAATGTATTCTTTGGTAGCCTTCCTATTTTTACCTATGGTATCAATTTCTTATTATTTTTTCCTAATGTCCCAACGCTCCTCATGATTTCTGCTTCCTGAGACTTCCCACCTGCACCCAAGTCAGAGAATTAAAGTGAAAAAGCATGGAGTCCAGCGTTTTTAGAGAACCTGGCTTGAGCTTGCTTTTCTGATACTACTGAACACCCACGATGCTTGCTAGGTCAAAAGGAGCATAGGTTTAGGGATTAGGCAGACAAGACTTGAATTCTGACAGATGGTTCACCAAGCAAAGTTAGGATATTTTTGATCCCAGGAGTATAAGAGAAGGGAAGCTTTTTTTAGAAAATGAAGGAAAGGGAGGAAAGTGAAGGGAAAGAGGGCACAGAGCAGTTTGGGAGGCTGAGAAGTCCACAGGGACATTCATTCCATGGAGTCCTTCGCACAGGACCCGGCACAGTTCTTGTTACGCCAGTTCCCTCATGATCGCCATTCTCCCCACTGTTGCAGATGGAAAATCCTGAATCTGAAAAAAAGGAGCGACTTGCACAGGGTCACAGAGCTGCTGAACGCCAGGTCTTCTGACACTGCCATCTCATGTCCTCTCATCCTATCAGCTATTAACAAAATTATTATAAACTATCTAGTAGAGTAATTTCTATCGTAATTATACTTCGGACTGGGTCTTTCCAATACATTCAAAATGCCATTCCTTCTCTCCAGTGGATTACAAGTTGGGAGACCGGGGAAACCTGTAGGGAGCAGATCAAAATATCGTATAATTAACGCACTAAGGTATATATTTTTTTGAGGCTGCCAGCTATTTTTACTTTGGCATCACACACCCAAAAATAATCAGCGCGAGTCAGAAGGTAGCTACGCCAGGGTTGGGCCGATGTCTTAAAACCAGAATTGCTTTTCCTCCCTAAACTGCTGATAACTGAAGAGAGATGGTCCTTCAAACTGGAGCACAATGTTAATGAAAGAAAAATATGAGAAGACGACGAGTATTGTCGGTATTTTCTCAACGACTTTGCTTCAACGTTATCTTTGCTGAACCATCGGCCGTGCTCATTAGCAGTGCTGGGAGCGGGCTGTGCCGCCGTGAATCCCCTGCTTTGCTGATTCACTGGTGATCATTAGTGAAGGCACTACACGCATGTGATAACACAGTTTTGAAGTAGGACAGCATGCAAATGCAAACTTCCACGGAGAGCATTTCATTGTAGGTCTCTTTTCTCCACACAGTAGGGGAGTCATTTAGAATAGCACCTCAACTAACTGATTTTTTTTAAACCATCACAAAGACCTAAGAGACAGGTGGCTGTGCAAGACGGATATCTTGAAGCCTCTAATAATGCTTGAGAAATTCACTTTTAGGATTGGAAGAGAATGAAAAGCACACACTATTGTTCAAAATCGAACTCCAGAAACGACCCCCAGTGCCAAAATTAATTCTGCCTTTTCTCCAGCCCTCTCCACCTCCCCTGCCCCTTTGCAACAATGACGACTCCAAACATCCTTGAGGCTTCAACAAGATGATGAATCGCCAAGAATGTGGTGACTGAATGTGTTCCCTGTGTTCCATGCCATAAAACAGGAAAGTGTCTTATCACAATCTGCTACAATCTCGGATTATTTGCAACAAGAAGAGTAGAAAGAATTTCGATGCCTTTAAATGGAATGTTCAAATAACCAGGCCGCTCCATTCTCTGAGTGTAAGCAGGTGGTTCGTTTTTAATGTGTAAGTAAGGAAGAAGGTGGGCTCATTTTATATGTAGACAGGTAGATAGATCCTCGTAGCGATGCATGTGTACATCAGCACAGGCAGAAATGCAGATGTGAGCATGTCATTTTCCTGCAATAGGCTCTTCCCACATGGGGGACCCAGACATGCAGCCTTTCAGTGGGTGGCGAAATTTATCACCAGCATTGTGCAAATGCCTGTAAGAGCTGCCTACCTGTCTGGCTTCAGGCTCCCTCATTTATACACCTGTCTTCTCCAGAAGAGCAAGAAGGATATTGCCAGATAACATGTGGACGAGGCAGCTAGTTATACCCACAGGTTTTTATAAAACCAGTGAGGCTGGGACTGGCTCTTAGCAAACCCATGGAGCTTCTAGACATTACTAGTTCATGGACTATGGCCTCCGAAGACATGTTAGAGGATCTCTTTGAGAACATTAAGGATTTGCTTTAACCTTTAAAATTTGAAGACCATTTGCTTGTGTAGAAAAGGCAGAGGAAAATCAGTGTTTGAAGGAGTCCTCAGCTCTCCTGGAGATCTGTTAACATACCACCTGCTCTCACTAATGGGCTTGGGTTTTCTTACCCAAAAGCTACCTCTAAAAGTGTTTTAGATTTCCTCTGCATTTTCCATAAGCCTGGGATCCAGTGTTCATGACATTCTTTTATTATAATCTTATCATTGCACATTTTCAAATGTTCTTTTAATTTTCAGTGTCATTAGGGAGCATCTTGCTGTACCACATGCTCTCTCCAACACCCAGACCTCTATTACTCCTGTCAGCATAAAACACACCATAAAACTCCCATAAGAAAGAAAGAAAGAAAGAAAGAAAGAAAGAAAGAAAGAAAGAAAGAAAGAAAG
>JAQQAC010016209.1:3755143-3767777 GCA_029783875.1 Phataginus tricuspis | reverse complement strand
AGAAAGAAAGAAAGAAAGAAAGAAAGAAAGAAAGAAAGAAAGAAAGAGAAAGAAAGAAAGAAAGAAAGAAAGAAAGAGAAAGAAAGAAAGAAAGAAAGAAAGAAAGAAAGAAAGGAAGAAAGAAAGAAAGAAAGAAAGAAAGAAAGAAAGAGTTATTGGTCTAAACTGCTGCTCCCATTACAGCAAAATCTGTACTTATTTTTTTAAAGTAAGCTTTAACTTCTTACTGCAGACCACCTTAAATATGTTCAAAGTAAAAAGGAAGGTGCAATGAAATCCTGAGGCTCTATCAGTCCACTTCAACCATCACTAATATTCTGCCATTCTGTGCCCTCTATACCTCTATGCATTCCTGACTCCCATGTAGTTATTATGTTGACAATCCTTTTGAAACAGAATAAGCATACGTTGAAACATACAGAAAATAACTGCACGGTGCTGAAAACCGGATGCATCTCTGTAATCCAGAAGGTAAACACCATAAACTATGTTTCCATTCCTTCAAAAAGTTCTGTGGTTCCTCCAGCAAGAGGCAAGCGGTGATCTGATATTTTGTTTCCCCTGCTGTAGCATCTCATATAACTGGAAGCATGCAGCCTGGATTCTTTAGTATCAGGGTCTGGTTCATTTCATACATCCTAATGCCTGGGAGCTCCATCCATGCTGTGGTGGGTACCAGGAGTGTGTCCCTCTCGACTGTGGTATTGCAGTGTATGGCTGTACAATAAACAGTATGCACGGCTGGAGTAGTATCATTTTTCTCCATCTATTTTCCTGTGGCACATATGGGTTATTTCCAGTGGGGGTGGTTGTAAATAAAGCCACTATTCTCATCTTGTACAGTTACTTTTCCCAAAAACCTTACTCTGATGTTGTTGGACAGAAGAGACCCAGTTTCTCCCATAAAATTTCTGTTGTCAGCGTTTTTAAAAAAAAATTCTAACCGTTTCAATTGGCGATGTAAAGGGCGTCCCACTGTGCTTTTGATTTGCGTTTGTCCGATGACTCGTGGTGGGAGACACATCTTCATGGGCTCATCAGATGTCTGTGTGTCACATTTAAAAAGTTTTCACTTTGAACTACTGTTAGACTTAATGAAAAGTGGCAAAAATAATCCGGTTTCCTTATCACCCTCCCCCCACACTCTGTAAAGCTAACATTTCATATAACCATAGCATGACAGTCAACCAAACTGGACCTCATCGCTTAAGTGTATTTTTGCTAAGTAAACATTATAGTTCAAAACAAAAGTGATGTAGAAAGACACATATCGAGTCGTCGGTCTCCTGCTAACTGAACTCTCTCTTCCTCCATTTCTGGCCAACCATTCCATATCCGTCTAATATTTCTGTGTTCACCTATGGATATATATCATTACTCCCCTTTCTTAAACAAAAACGTAACATACTATAAAGAGCCTCCTGTTCCTCACCTTTTTTTTTAACTTAGCATCTCTCTGGAGGTTTTTACACATCCAGGCATAAAGCGCTTTCTCATTCTTTCTGCAAGTGCGCGGAATTTCACAGTCAGGATGCACGTGAGTTTATATAGGTGACTCCATGTATTTTTAAAGGTCCCTCCCCCTCCTCTTTGTCAGAGTGTTCTTGCATGATGGGGTGGTCTGACGTGCATCTCGCTGTGCCGTTTCTGAGCACATCATCACTAAGTGTGTCCTCGGGTGGAGGTCCCTTGGTTGCCCTAGCTGAGGGTTGATTATGGTGCATTTGGAATAAGTGTCCTCGAGGCAAAAGGCCAGCTCCCGCACAGCACCGCAGCGACCTAGGGAATAGCAAGCCCGCAGACAACGGGCGGGTGGCCCTGCTGAACTCCGCAGGACACAGAGTCTCCCATCCACAGGGATAACATCCATGCTCATGGATCACCCCTGCTCATCTAGCAGATGTACTAACACAGACGACTCCAATATCCAAAGGTTCACGACCCAACAGGATGGAACCCTCTATTTCCAGGAACTGTTCCCTATGTGGCTGGCTTCAAGGATGGAGGTCTCCTGCACCTACATGCTGGCCAAGGCTGGGTTTCACCAAGTAACTCAGACAACATGCAGAGGAATAGGATTCGCGGGCTCCAATCCATCCAGAATCCCAGCCATCTGCGCCCTTGAAGACATCCGGGATGCCGAGTCCTAGAAAGCTCTTCCCGTCTGCTTCTCTTCTCAGGATCCCCTTCCCCAGGGCCCATCAAAAGGCTCTGGGAATGCGGCTCAGTTCCTATCCTCATGCTGCTAAAGCACGTCTTCCACGGAATCCCTCATCCTGTCCTAGTTTCCATCATCTCACCTTCACGTTAGGCTAAAATATTCCTGGAGTTCTTAGGAGACTCGGCCTAACCGAGTCACTTTTCCTGATGAAGTCCCGACAGGGACTCCCCACGGTCTTAAAGATAAAATTCCAACTTTTCTTTGCAAAAAGGTAGATGGCATTCCTCTAGGTTTGCCTATTTCAAATATATAAGACAATATATCATTTCAGAATGCCCCTCTCTGTTATAAAAGCATAAAGTCATGAGTAAGGATGGCGACCTATTCAGGATACATGGGATGGGAGATGACGCACATATGACCAGGGACGGGTATGTGGAAGTTTCTCACTGAATGCACAGCATTAAAAAATGCACAGCACCTTCCCATCCTCTCGGTCTCCAGACATAAAACCCCTCCACGGCCAGCCCTGCTCCTGCTTACCCGACGCTCATGCGTGGAGCAGACTTGGCTGGACGTGCCGGGGATGAACGCTAATGTTCACATGATCATAAAATGTTAGGGATAGCATTTTTGGATCGACCATGCTACAAAATAAGATTGGTACTTTGGCACAAACGTTTTGGTTAGCGGGAGCGAGGCAGAAGGCAAGTTTCGAGTTCAAATCCCATCAGGAGCTGGAGAATTGGAACTATTTTTAATTTAAGCTTGGTGCCATGAGTTTAAGCAAGGAATAATACACAATTCACAAGTCGGTGGGAAATAAGACTCAAAATACCGTGTTTCACAGAGCAGTCGGGGGAGAAGTTGCATTCCGACTGTTTTTCCATTTATTTAATCGTCGGACTGCAGGCTTCCGTACTCTCCCCTCGAAGTATGTAAGGCAGAACAAAGGAAAACGTTTTTCAGTCTAGATCTAATTAAACCTACATTTTACTTTTTTCCAATGTGCAAATAACTGGAACAATTTGATTTCCATGTGTTTGGGGAGGTTGACATAAGAATTGTTTACTAAGAGAACACCATGTCTATGATAAATAGTTTCCATGGGCACATGCCATTTGCGTACTGACCGACCTGAAATACTATACATTGTCTAGGGTCACCTTTTGGTTGTTTTATTCTAAACACACAGAGGAAAGGTAGGAAGGAGGGAGGGAGGGAGGAGAGGAGGTAAGAAAGGAAGGCAGCAAGTGTGCATAAGAGGGAGAGCGAGGAGAAACAGTGGATGCCTGGTAAGAATTTCTACTCTGCACGGTCTTTAAAAAGTCAAAACTGTGTGGAGCAAAAACGTCATACTCAGAGGAGGTCATTAAGATGTAGGGAAGAGCTACTCACCAAGGGGTGGGAAATTGACTGAGGGGTAGGGGATTCACACGCTTGTACAAGCACTCCGAGGGCAGGAGTGGCCCAGGGGGTGGGGCGCATTCCCATCCTGGGTTGGAGGGAGCGGCTCCCAGAACCCAAGAGGCAGCCCTCTCTGCCAGCTGGTGAGGTTCCACAGGGAGACAGCAGGCAGGGTTCCCAGCCTGACTTCACGCCCAACTCTCCTTTGGATAAAGACCTGCCAATCGTCCAGTATTTCCCCAATAGTCACTGACAGGAAGCATACAACAAAGGGGTCTGTTCGTGCCGTCCACTATAGCTCAGCCACCCACAGCCCAGAGCAGGGAGGATGGCTGGAAGGGAATAGGAGGTGGAAATTGTTCAGGGCAATATTCAAGCACCCCTGGAGACTGGTAAGGCTTAGCCATTGTCACAATGCCGAAACACCGCTGTGCTACTTGTAACCACACATGTCCCTGAGGACACATCTTGAAGGGACAGGCAGCCCTCTAAGATGCGTTTCATTCATTTGCTTGCTTACTATTTTTTCCTCTGTATCAGACCCTAACCGCACTGTGTGTGCTCCTCTCTACATGCCTAGAACTAGTTAGGACATTACTTGTACATCACTGAAGGTCAAAGAATAGGTTGCAAGTAACGTGGCCTGCATTCAGAAATATCCCTGTGAGACAGAGACACAGGACCACCCTGCATAACAGACAGCATCTGGGCCTGATGGCATCTGCAGAGCATTCAGGTTTGCAACCCCAGAACCTCATCTGTAAACCGAGGATGTTCCGGAATGTACAGCTACAACGGAAAATCGTGTCCTTCCCTCGTAGGAGGAAGAGCAGCACATGTCCATGGTTAAAATGTGCCAATGCTAAGTTTTTCTCCCCAAACCTTTTCTCAAGGTGCAGATATCTGGTTTTCTCAGGTCACTGCGTGTCTGCTCGTAGAAGACGAACCACTCATGCAGTAGCAAATAAATAGCCTCAGGAAAAATTCAGAGTCAGCCTATTATAGAGAAGTGTGCCTGGCCGAGGTGGGACGCTGCATAGAGAACACGGTCATGTTTTCTGATGACAGAATTTATCTTAAATATTTTTTCGTGGGATTAAAATATCAACACCCCGTACTGTCCTGCGAGGGACACTGTGAATTTCAGCCTCTCAATCAGCTGAGAAAAGTTTGGTACCATAATCAGGGGCCATGTCAGGGTGTCTGAATGTTATTATTTTCCATTTGCCTTTGATCCTCACGGAAACTTTTGCCTGGCATATAAATCAAGAGTAAGACACCCACACATGCCTTGTGGAGGAGAAATGCCTCAGGAAGACTGTCACAAAACATAACAAATAAGTCGATGCTATTACATTAGAATGTGACAGATATAAGGCAGTAAAATAAAGCCAGGTGAAGGGGCAGGTGTATTACTTAAGATGATTCTACTTAAGATTTAGCAAATTTTCCTAATGTATTTGTGTTTTTTTTTATTACCCTTCCATTATGTTCCTCCAGTCTCAACTAGAAAAAAAAATCCTTTAGATCAAAGCACTGCATGAATTAAAAACAAATGGCACCTTTTCACAGTAGCACATCCTCTCTGCACTTGTCTGGGTGTCAGGGGGTGGGGGTACCAAAGAGATAGAGTGAGATTTTGTAGCATTACAGTAATTTCCTGCATGTTCGAACTAGCCCATATTTTTAAAAAATATAAAATTAAACATTATATGCAGAAAGCTGGAAGCAGATTGAATTTCTGGATCCTTAGCTTGGAAGCCAGTTGGGACACAGAAATACTCTTAGGATGAAAATCCCTATCAGCTGTTGAAAATCCTTATTCAACTGAGAGAACTGAATCATATCAGGGCGGACAAAACCAAATGACCAGAAGACATTCCTAAGAAGTACCTGGTTAGTAAGAATTCTATTCATAGGCAAAACTGATTTGTTGTTTAGAACTGCCAGGACTTGCAGTCCCTCCTCTGAGAGAACTGGCAGGTAACTTATCCTCCCTCCTAGCTAACAGGTGAAAGATAAATTAGGACACCCGTGTTCATTGAAATGAAAAGTCATTTTTTGTTCAGACTCCATCCCACAAGGAACTCTGAAAACAGGGGAGGTGACATCAGCTGGGCCAGGGGGCGCTGAACCCTGTGCAGTATACACAACTAGTCTTGGGGGAAGGCTGCCCCAGGAGGCATGCAGATTCCCGGAACATTCCTGCCCTTCATGCAGGCAGACAGCCTCCGGAAGCCCCAGACTCAGGCATGAACATGGAGGCAGAGAGAGTGCACAGGTCACGGACAACATGCCCTCATCTGAATGAAGACCTACAGAAGCTCTTCTGGGGAGAACACATGAAGTGGGGCAAGAAGAACTATTGAAAGAAAATGGTGATATAACCAAGTCTGCTATTGTCTCCTCCTTCATCAGAAAGACGAGGGCTTCACCAAACAGCAGCTCGTGTCCTCTGACCATTCGGTCTTTATTTCCAGGAATCGGAAAAGCAGATTTTCCACATCTGAGATAACTGTCACTTGATGGAGCTCTATATCCGTGCCTTCCTCTGCTCAGTGTCCTCTTGAACCAGACTCAGGAAGCCAAATCTAAAGCCAGAATTCTCATATCAGAGACAATGATGCGAAAGAGAGCTTATTTAGGTCGCGGCTAGACAAGGTTGATCAAGAGATCAACCCAGCTTAGGGAATGCAAAATCGTGCAAATGGTCCAGAAAGAGAGATTATCTGGAGTACAGAGGGAAAGGAACCCTGTTAGGTATCTTTATAAAATTACACACAATTGAATTTAATTTAGCATGACTGCGTTTTAATTTAAGAACATAACCAAACTTGGGATATCCACTTGAATGCAGGCAGTTCAAAACCACGCCTGTACATCAGGCAAATGCTGACCCCTTTTCATTCTAATAGGTACATAGTAACAGTATATTTACACTTGAAAGCAAACAGGAAAACATTCTATTCCCCAAACTGCTTCTGTTAGGGAGCCTATCTCCAGCCACATCTGAGAAAAATGACCACTCATGACATCTCAGACTATTTAAATTCACTAGTGTTTTGGTGCTTATGACGAAGCTCAGGGCATAACACCAGGGAGCAGAAAATAAAGATTTTTCTCAAGAAATAATCCAACAAAAATTTTGTACAAATTTAGATCCAAAAAAGCCAAGCAAATTTTCAGCGGCAAAAGGCATTAAAGGGGAAAACGAGAGAGGAAAAGAGTTATCTCAGTAGTAAGTAATCACATGCTCAAATTTCCTAGTTAACAGTCATATTCTTGTTCTTATATAGTTAACTACCTGAAGCGCTGTTGAATAATCCGCTAAATGTCCATGAAGAAATAGATAAAGACATGGGGCCAAGAAAAAGTGTGAATCTCATTGACAGAATAAGCAGCAGTCTATGATGACTTAAACAGATGCCCTTATTTTAGCTCAGGAGTGAATTTCTAACTTGCAAATCATTTTTGAATTTTAATGCTCTCTACCCTTCACAGCGGGTTTGGGGGCAAATGACTTGGTTCTGACTGACTTGAATTCATGTTCTCTTTGAATTCCAGAAACAGGATGAGGGACTTATTACAACACAGCCTTCATCTGGACATTTCCAAGGATGCGCGGCTCTCTACTTGTTAAAAGAATGATTTTTGCACAGTGCTTCAAGGATGGGGGGAAGAGGAAGAATGTGGAGAAGCCAGGAGGTGGGGAGGAAAGAGGAGCAGGTGGGCTCAGAGGCCCACAGCTCCTCATGAGCCGGAGAAGCGTGGCTGAATCACTTTTACGTATCAGCTTCATACTAAAGAGATTTCAGCGCAGTATAAATACTGGAAGAAGAGTTCAGAAGTAGTTCACCCTCTTAATCACCCCCTGACCGAAAGGTCTAATTATGGGATTTCAGAATGGACAAGGAAAATGAAGTTGCTTTCCATTTTTATGTTGTTCCCAGATCTTACTCAAGAATCCAGGATCATTTTATGAATGTTGCAACGCAGGTTATTAGGATGACGGGAGGTCAAGTAGAGGTGGTATGTAGGGGTAGCCACATGCCTCCCCAAGAGGTTGTGAAGACAGAATGAAATACTATTTTTAGAAAGGCTTTACACACTATAAAGTATTATACAGCGAACGGTGTACTTTACATGAAATCCCAAAGAGTGGGCAATAAAATGATTCATTTCCCCTGGAAGCTAATGATGCTGTGTCTCCAATATCTCCTATATTTTCATATTTTTGCATAAAGAATAAATAAAGTTTACTCAAAGCATGTGGTGTTAGCGTATCACAATTTTTCTCAGAATCACTTGTCACACGAAACGGCAGTACTTCCCGACGGCCCTGCATAGTGTTTCTGTGTAACTGGGAGCTGGCGTGACTCTCGAGTGCCTTTCAGTGTCTTCCCCCACCTCTCTTCTCTGTGCTCCTCTTCCGGGGCTCCTGTCTTGGCCCGCTACCTCGTCAACTACTCCCTTCCAGCTGTTATCAAAGAAAACAGAGCATTTACCTGTGCACAGACATTCCCTGTTGCTGGAATGCCTTCCCCCTGCTCTGCCCAAAGAAGATCCCCCCTCAAACTTCAAGTCCAAGCGCGACTGTCCAGAAGGGACCCGCCTCATCTTGCCATCCCCCAACTGCGGTCCAGCCCCTACACTGAGGGGCTCTGTTCCATCAAGGTTGGTAGAATTCAAGAGTTGGATACAAATCACAGTAAAAAAAAAAATTCTATCATGGTATATATAATGAAAAGAGAATGGATTATTCAATGTAATACTCCAACCTGGCCCATCTTGAGGCTGACTCCTTGTGAAGAGGGAAGTTTTTCTCTTAGGTACTTATGCGGAAAATGTTAATGATTCCTGAATCGGACTCCATCTGCATCTGTAGGACTGCACTTCAGAAGTTTACGCTGCAGGGATGATCCAGGCGGCTATGGAGAGGTTTCCTCGTCATCGGGGCAGGTGCTTGGGAAAAGCAGCCCCTGCAGAGAGAGAACACTGGGCTGTCCTGGGGGCAGAGGGGTGAGCGGTGACGCTTTAAGAATTCACCAAACAGGAGCATTGCTCAAGCCAATATCTTACCAACACAAACACACACACATTCCCGATGGAGAGAAGGTAGGGGTGCTGTGAAGCGCTACAAAGCTAAAGAAGCTTCAATCGTACAGATCTCGACGCAAATCTGACTTGCAGCTCTTCAGCAACTTGTTCCACATGGGCCTTTTGGCTTCTACTGAGTGATTTTTATTTCCTAAAAGGAGATATTTTGCTCCGCATCTTAGGAAAGCAAAGCTGGGTGCTTGGTTGATGATTCCATAGAAGGTCAACTAGAGGGATGTGAATCAAATATATTGAGGAGACTCCGCCGGTGAGAGAGGCAAATGGTGGGAGCAGGAAATAGTAAAACAGACACAACCAGAGATAAGTGTTCCTTCAAATATGCAAGTTTTAGAAAATACGTTCTGAGAAACCTGGGCATTAATTTGTCGATAAAAAAATATAAAATGGCCATCCACTTCAGCAAACTGCTCATTACGAACCCATCTGGGGTGGAATAAAGCTCTGTGTCTCATACACACTCCCGCCCACACATAGCCGTGTTCAGGCTCTGCATTCTGCAGGTAGCCAATCCTGAGCAGGAAAGGGGGCTACCAAGTGCATCCGTCTGTGCTGCTGGCGATCGTGAGCTTTTAAGCAGCCCGTGCTGCATTTCAGGGCTACCAGTGTCACACCTGCAAGGCATTCCCTAGCAAGACACCTTTTCATTCTTATAATGGCCATTTGCTTTGCCCTAACACCAGGTTTAACAACAAGAGGCAAGATCTAGGTTTCAACTTCTTTCTGGAGCGTTCTACAGACCCTGGCTGTTGTTATGGCTCGTGTTGTTTTAACTTTGGTTGGTCAAGATGACCGGTTGCAGTCACACAATGGGCTTTAGAGAATTGTAAGGAGAGAAGGACTCACTGGGAGAGAGAGAGAGCTCACAGTCTCTGCAAGGGATTAACACAGACCCAAAGACATTTCCAAGAGAAATTCCTAGAAGCATCATGAAGAATTGGGCTGATAAAGGAGCTGCTCCATTGTTTCATCAGTAAATGGCTACCAAAAGCCAAGCTCAAAATCATGCCGCCTCTGTTGTCAGTAGAAAACCACACCTGGCCCATAGCCCACAGGAGAGACCAGAAATCTGTTTGCTTGTTAGCGCCTAGGGTGCAGAGTCAGAATTCCTGAGAGGGTGTATTAAAAACCAAGAAACAATGCTTCAAGGATGTTTAAGTAACCGTGGATGGCACGTATGTATTAATATTACAAAGTAACAATCCATCACTCACGGTCATTAACTTTAAGGTTGTAGATTTAAAGATGAGGAATGGGTGTACTTTTCCTCCTGGAAGTTTCAGAGACAAATGATTGGCTGGGATCATGAATGATGATTCTTATTTGTATCTTTCTTGAATAAATTATGCATCCTGGGGAAGTTGGTAGACTTGGTGTTAGTATTTTGCCCTTGAGAGAAAACTCTTAGATTGATAGCTAAAATCTTAATTGCAACTCAGGCAATTAAGCTATCCTCTGAAACTCAAAAGACTTTACAAGACAGAGAGGAATTAAGATGTTTGCATTACACAAATACATAAATTTAATGGGGGCAACCACAGCTTTCCTATTACAGAGAGACAAAGAGATGAGAAGAAAACGCAGCTTCCTTCTTTAGGAAAAATAGGGAGGCACGTTCTTAAAGGAAAACAGTTCATTTCAGTTGTATAAGGTACTTTTTTTTGAAAACCATGGAAGTGATTCCTTGTCTTCATATATATAAAGCACGCATTTTCTAGAAATCAGTGAAGGATAAGCTGTGCTTAAAACACAAGACACCCTGAAATCCTCCCCATTTGCTCTAAAGAATGGTGAATAATACATTTATTCCACATCAGGGCTTCTTGGCCTTGGTAATGCTGACCACAGGCCCTTTGTGTCCATTTATGTCACATGCCAAAAGCTACAGGTACCTGAGTCTACGATCCCTCAGTGTTCTGGTGCAATATTGTTCTCTCTCTCTCCTTTCTTTCCAATGAGAGAATCTCTAGGCTGGGACAGGGGAGGCTGTCCTGTGCACAGTGGGATATTTAACAGCTCCCTTGGCCTCCATCTATGAGATGGTCACCCTGCTCCTCCCTGTAAATGCTAACAACCAAAAATATCTCCGGGTATTGCCGAATGTCCCCTTGGTCCCCTGCCAAAATCTCCCTCCTGCATTTGAGTATCTATTTTCTAGATGTAAAGTCAAAAAGAAAATTCTTCATCTTGCTATTTTTTTTTATTATATCTGAAAACAGGGGAGGATGAATAGCTTTCTCTTTCTTTCCTTGCTTGCTTGCTTCAAAATCATTACAAAATATCACGCTATCCATGCGGGACCTTCCCTTCAAACTGATGAAGACAGATTCAGATTAATCAGTCGCCTTCTCTGGCTGAAGGAAGATGAGGACGTTTATATTTTCACCGCCCTGTTCACCTTGCCGTGACTTCTTTCCCATTGAAAGGGCGGGCAAGCAGCCATAAAATCTTACCATCTGCTTGCGTCTCATGCACACAATTTCCTTCTGTGAAAATTTTCTCCTGCAATCAACAAATGTCTAATTTCATTTTTATGATTTTTTTGTTGTTTATGTTTATTTTTCAGAAAGATGGGATTCACCAAAACATCAGAAGCTACCTCCACAGTGGAAGATTAGGTATTATTTTTTTCCCCAAAATGGCAGCGCCAGATTTCTTATCAGGCAGCCACATTGTCTCTACCTTTTTGACGCACACAGTCCTTTGTAAGAACGTCAGGCCTCATTATGCATTAGGACGGGTAAATCACTAACGCATTTTAATTTTAAATAAACAGTTGTGTCAACGCGAGACATCTTTGGTCTAGTAGGGGTGAGTTTTCCTTCCAAATCCTCGTTGGCATCAAATCTATTGAAAGAAACAGATTTGGGCTGCATGAGCGAAAAAGCCACTGAAAACAATACCCTGTTTCTGTGGCATTTGGAGGGTAAGGGAGACTGGGCAGAATGTAGCTGGCAACCTTTTTTTTTTTTTCCTTTTTTGGGACCTTTGGTCACAGCTCTCCTGAAAGAATTATTTCACACAATATTTGACACCCTGGGGATTCCATCAGCAAGTAATTAATTTTCTTGCCCATGTTAGGAGAACATTTGCAAGCTGTTGGGAAGAAGTCTCTGTCCTTTGAAATAATTTTTTTAAAGACTAGCTTCCAGTTGTCACTCAACACGATGCATACCGTGGGAGAGGTCTATTTTATTGGAAGTACTGGCAGTTGGCTGGAAGGTGATCAATTACATGCACTGCTAAAAAGAAACAAATAAGGCATTTCTGGGAGGTGGCAGTGGTGTTCTTGGTTATTTCTCAGCCTTGCTGGGGTCTGTTCAAAGCCAGCAGTGCCAGGAGTTGCCCTGGTCATCTGTGAGGCAGTGATGCATCCGATCAGCGATCCCATGGACACACAGAGTTTGCCTATCCTACCAGCCAAGGACCCATGCTTTTTCCACATTCCCCTTAGCGCATCTTCTCCTTAGGGAGGTGCTGAGACGTCAGTGGAATAAGGTGCTTGTCAGAGCCAGCAGCAACGCCACAGTGTACTTCTAAATTTCACAACTTTCACACTTTGAAGGATTTCCTTCATATTTCTCCCTCTTTGATAAACAGTCTGGCAGCTAACAAAATAATAAATGCGATTGGGAAAAGTCCCAAACTCTACCAAATTATAAATTTGTTATGGCCTCTCATGGCAGGAATTATATGGCTTACATACTGAATCAAGTATGACTGTGTTAAACTAGATTTTCTCAGGTTTATTCTGGAACACCTTCTGAATTTCCTCATCCACACTGAGATACTGTCTCTCAACGCCCACTTCCTGTGGGCCCACGCCATGGGAAAGCTGCTAAGGCTTAGATTAAAAATTGCAGAGCAATGGAACGAAACACCCATAGTCCCTTCGTCTGGCTCCAAATTATTTTAATAGGACTCATGGTTAATTTGTTTATATTTTCTTGT
>JAQQAC010016209.1:3560504-3745143 GCA_029783875.1 Phataginus tricuspis | reverse complement strand
ATCTTCCTGTTCTCCTTGGTCCCATTAATCATAACAAATCTTGCAAGGGCAGATTGAATGCTACAGGAGCATGATTTCAAATCTGCTGGTAAACATGCCAGCAAGAAGAAATACTTTCTTGTCAAAATGGGTCGCTCAGGGGCAGCCCATATCATGTGGATCCTCTAAGGAGACAGCGAAAACCCAGTCAAAAGAATCCTGGGGCTTGCACCAAAATTACCTACATCAAAATATGAACAATTATTTTTACAAGGACCTGCCTTATCGATGAAAACATGACTCATGGAAGCAGGCTTTACGGCAGAGGTCTCCCGAGGATGTGTTCGATACACCCAGATGGGAGAATTCTCGTCTGAACATAATATGGCTTAAGAAGCCTGAGGCATTTTAAGGTTTCATAATCAAGAAAATTAGGGCAATCAAAATTTAACAGAACTCTCAGCTTACACCCAGGTTTTCATCAATGTTGTTAATGTTGTAATTTTGCCACTTGTCTACCCTGGAGGAGACTGAGACTTAGTCCCAAACAGTATGTACCAAGTCCTTGATTTCATGTTTTGTTTTTATATACACACACAGATCCCCCCTCAGTAGGACACTAGCTCTAGTGTTTTTAAAAGCCGCCCCTGTTACCCAGTTCTATTACCTCCTCTAAATCTTACATACCATCTTTAGGGCATAATTACCATATATTTTCCCATGTGAGGGCCTTTGACTCTCCCACTGGTTTCAAGAACTTTGAGGATCAGGAAGTTTATAAAATGCTTTCTTAGCCAATTTATCCCGGTTTTAAAATAAGTTGTGAACAAAGTATTTACAGTCATATTAGAATATGATCTTTAAGCATTTCCATTTATTTTAGAATTGAGAAACCCAGAATGCAAAATTTAGAACCATGAATTCCAATACTTCTGTTCTCATCCCTGTTCATACATACATCATTCTCTTAAGAATTGTACTGAATTTGAGGCATTTTTAAAAATCCACTCTGTGTGAGAATGTCACAGATTTTTAACAGAAGGTAAGCAATTTTTGTTTTCTCCCCCTTGGCAGTTGAAAGGAATATAAAACAGATTGACTTTCTGGGCATGATTCTTGGGAGGAGGAAAATATAGAGTCACATATTGTAGATGAAAAGGAGAAAGCACACACAAAATCTCATGCATCACGTAACATTCAAATGCTATCCTATTGAGAGTTCATCACCGGAAAACATGGCGTAAGCGAAAGTTGTACATTTGCGTTTGATCCACGGCTTTCCCTATCCTGCCTTATAAACACTTTGGGAACTGCACTGCATTATGCCTGCTTTAATAATGTCTTTTCGCCTATTTTACTTGGTTAACTATGGTGAAAATTCTGACCTCCTTTGGGAAATGAGCCCTAACATACGTCTGGGACACAGAGCCCCCTTTGACAGAGCCTGTGATCCCCAGTGGCGAGGAAATGCCCATCCCTGTGGCCGGTGTTTTGGTCCTGGAGAAGTGACGCGGTTCAAAGTTCTTGGCAGAGGCTTCCTGGTCACTCTCTGCCCCCCTAATGCCTTTTGGTCCCATTCTAGTGCGTGAGTGTCCCACTTCGTTTGCCCTCTCTCCCACCGCCACCTCCTTAACTTCCCTTGATGACCAAGTCTGCTCATATACATCACATACCCAGACCCATGAGCCCTTCTGCTCCAGATGCTGTCTGTGACCTTTTCCTCCTCTGCACACATTTGAAAGTTCCTGTGGGCCAGAGGTGTGGTGGCTGGTGGTCCTATCTTTCAGTCTTGCAGCCCCCAAGGACTATGAGGGTCACAGCTAACCATCCACAAGGCTGATCAGCAGCGCCATTCCTGTGTTTATGACTCCAGGCCACAGCATCCCTGCTCTGGGGGCATCTGACCTGCACACCTCTAGGGGGACTCATTCGTCACTGGGAATGGCCCTTGGTCTGCTCAAGATGTTGGTAATTCTGGTTGACCCTGAGGGGCATGCACAGCCATGTGACAGCCCGCTTGCCAGCTCGACCTTCAGGTCCCCCGTGTGCACTCTGAGAATCACTCCCTGGCTTCCGGTCCAAAGCCCTGAGGCTGCCTAGTTCACCTGGTCTTGCTTTGCCAAAAATGTGTTTCAAGGCTGGTTTATCTGGGCGTCCTCAGCTCTTTCACATGCTGAACACTGTCCCACCCAGCAAGCACCCTGCTGCCTGGACTAAGCTTCTAGGACCCTACAGTCACAGGTGGGAAACAAGGCGAGTTTGCAGAAAACCAGAAGCTCCCTCTCTTTGTGTTTTCCGATTTCTTTTGGTCTCAGTTGATGAAGGCTGGGTGACTGGTGGTGCCGATTAAAGACAAGCTCCAGTCCCCTAAGTTCCTACAATGACAAACACAAAACGCATTCCTGTGGAGCACATGAGCGATTCACATTCCCCTGCCCTTCTGTGAGTTTTTGTATTTTCTTAGTTTCTGGTCCTATCTTCTTCACCTTTTACTTTTTTATGTTCCTCAGTTGGATGACTATTGCATTATGTTCTCGTGTTTTTCTTTTTTTACCCCCTCCACCCCTTGAGATACACATGACGGTCTATAAATTCCCCTCTAATTTCACTTCAGTGGCATTATCACTAATTGTGGTAAATGACACATTTGTCCTGTCTTACTTTCTCATTTTCATTACAGTCTCCTTCTTTACCCATTAATATTGAGAGCTTATATTTTTAGGTGTAAGAAATAAGGTATTCCAGTTATATTTTTGCTTGATTTCAAATTTTACTTCATTGTGTCCAGGGACCACGATCTGCATGCTTCCTGCGACTTGAGCTCGTCGAGACTTGCGTAGCCTGCAGACCCTTCTGTGCACATCTCACCCTTGAATACTCTATGTCATCTGCAGTCGTCGGGTCAAAGGTTTGTTGCATATCTAGGCTACCAACACCTTGATGGGGATGTTTAAATCATATGCGTGCTTTTGCTTCTTTTCCCCCCTTTTCATGGTATCTTCTTTCAAAGCTCAGTGACTCCTCATTCTCTCAGTTACTGACAGAGATTAATGTGGATCTGTCCACATGCCCTTGCGGTTTGGCTTTTCTGCGTTTTACCAATATTGCTCATTGCCAACAAGTTTGTGCTCCTAACATATTTTTTTCTGGAAGATAAAGTGTCGTCTTTTGGGTGTTGTGCAGCGCGTCCTTTGTCTCTGTGAGTCTTGGGAAACAAGCCCACATAAGCTGATTGTAAACATGAGCCCAGTGTGCAATACACTGGGCACCCCTCCCACCTCTTCGGCTTGTGAGAAACACTGAAGTTCAGCAAGACCTGTGCTCTGGATGCTGTCCTACATTTCTGATAGGGATGCAAACCAAGAAACTCAGATTTTCATGAACATGCATGAATGTAAGATATGCTTATGGTGGAGGAAAGCAGTGAGCCTGATTCCAGGGAGACCTGTCAGGACAGCGCTGGCCCAGGGCTCAGGACAGGGTAACCGAGGGGAGTCCTTGCGGCTCTCGGGCAGTAGCCCAGGGTTCAGGATGGGTGTCAGGATGAGGGGACAGGGAGGGCGGGCGAGCCCGAGTCCCTGGGAACGGGGCGAGGAGGTCTGCCAGGCTGCAGCCCAGGTGGAACAGGTCCTCCAATGCCTGTCATTCCAGGCAAAGGTGGTTCAGGGAAATGAGTCAATGATCGAGTCACTGCAGGGAAGTGAGTGGATGACCCAGTCAGTCCAGGGAAAATAAATCAGTGACCAAGTCAGTCCAGGATAAAGAGCAGAGGAGCAGGTCAGTCCACGGGAAAGTACTGAGGGACTCAGTCTATGCAGAACAGGGGACCACGCCCACCCAGGGAAGACAGCAATGACAAAATGATGTGGAAATCCCCTCAATAAAGATAATGGGGAATGAGTATCGCTCGGAGGAAAATCACAGCGAGGACAAGCGCTGTGATCCCCTATGGGCAGGGAAGTCAGCTGACGAGGGACTTGCTCCAGGCAAAACAGTCGATAACTGAGACTGGACATCAGTCAATAACCGAGTCCATCCAGAGACAGTGTGTCTGGGAACATTTTTCTAGGAAACAGAGCACATGTCTGAGTCAGTCCGTGAAAATGCCCAGTGGTCAGGCGACTCCGCCCTCCTGTGCCCATCCCTGGGGGTCAGGCAGCTCCATCCCCACACATGAACCGCCGAGTCCTCCTCTGCAATCCAGCTGCGTATTTCCCCCCGACAAGCCCCCTTCTATCCACGCCTGCACGTCTGCCTGCTGCACTTAGGGGACCATTCAGACTCTTCTGAAGGATGGAAAGTTGCAATGGTGTTTCCTGCTGCCTGTGTGTCTTCTTTGCCACAACCCACAGATGCTGTTAGGAGCATCCCTCACCTGCGCTCCTCTGTTTTGTACCCGTTCCTGTGAAGATTCACATCCTGGGGCCCAAGCCCATCCAGGAGCAAGAGACATGAGGGCGTCTCTCTCCTCAAGTGTTTGCATCCATGGAAGTAATCTTTCTCCTTTGCATCCTGCAACGTGTATGGCTGTGATTTTATGTGAATGACTGGTATTTGGAACTTAAAATGTAACTTAGAGCTTATTGACTAGAAACCTTAGGCATTGAAAGTCAGTGACGGAGCCTTGGTGGGTGTTTATGTCCAATGTAGGAACAAAGATTCCTTCAATTAATGTTGGAAGACCCAATACAAGATGGCTGAAAAACAGGAAAAATGTATTTGCTTGCAAAACAAAATGCCCAGCAATAAAGTGACTCCAGGATACACATATTTATCTGCTCAATGTTCTCCTAAAAGTGTATGTTTTTCATCAATTATTAAACCCATCTGCAATTCACTTGTAAATACAGTTGAATGTAGGAATGTAGTTTAAAAAACATTATTCCATATCAATAGCCAATGATGACAGGATCATTTTATCAAATAAATTTATCTTATCATTTTGTTCCTACTGACTTAAACTGTTTCTTTGATTACATGTGTATTTAATATGTATCGCTAAATAAATATGTATGCATATATATATATGTATATATACATACTTAATGCCAACAATGTCTTCTGTTTAATGTATTTTATCTGTTTCTTCACCAATATTATCTATTTCTGTTAATAGGAATTTTATGGAAATTTTAAATTTCTGGTAAATTATATCACTGTGCACATATACACACAGACATCATTGTACAAACAGTATTCTTTTTCACAATATCCTTCACTATTACTGGAACATTAAAAGCATTCAATCCTTTCTACCCCACCTCCTACCCCCACCCCCACCCACTGCTCATTGAGATTTTGTTTGTATGCATCCAACTTGCAAATTAGTATCTTTATAAAATCAAAAATTCAAATCTAGGACCGTGGACTACCTTACAATATGAGAGCTTTTCTATTTTGTACCAAGTAAGATTTCACAGATTTCTGCACATAAATCATCAGTCTTTCTTACTAAATTTATTTCTGTGAATGCTTTTCAGCTTCATTATGAGTTAGTCATTTTTTCATTGTTTTTTATGATATTTCTCTGCAGAGAAAAAAGTCCATTGGGTACTTTAGTTAATTTGTACCAATATTCATTTGCCCTGATAAGATTCGCTTCACTTAATTCTACATCGTTTTTACTAGTCTCCAAAGAGAAATAACTCCAAAGAGAAAGTCTTCAAATAGAAATAATTATGTCTCATATTCTAATATTAAAATAAATTTTATCATCTTCTTTTATGTTTTACTTCTAAAGGAAACAAAAAGTTTAATAATGGTGATGTCCCAGTTCTGTACGTAACAGGAACAGGAATTTCCCAGAGGGTCACTATTACTTTGATGATTTTAATTTTGGGTCAATAACATTTATCATCTTTAAGTAGTTTCTTCCTACATGTTTCACTTAGATTTTTTTACTTGATAATGGCTATTTTATTTATCAAATACCTATGTGACATCTACTGGCGTAGTTAATATGGATTTTTCTCTCTCGATTTTTATTTGCCACTTAATTATACTGATAAAATTTTACTTGATTATAATACAATTAAACTTTAGAGCTAGACCTGTGTAATGTCTGCCACCATTTTATTTAGAATTTTTCATCTGTATCCACAAAGGAAATTATCCTATTCTGTTGATTTAAGTGTTACTGTGCAGTTTTGAATTAATGTTATAATCATGTATAAAATGAATTTGGACAATTTGCATGTTTTCTTTTGAAAGGTGGAATGCTATTGAAGGTACCCCAAAATGTGCCACTTTGGTAGAAGGAATTACTTTGAGTTTCAGGCAATTGATGAACAGATATAAGGAAATCTCCGTGGGCTCCCCTATTTGCCTAAAATCTGGACATTCCTCTGCAAAGATGTCCCTCTCCCGTCTCTACCAGGAAGCGCAAGACGGTTCACCACCAGAGACAACATTAGTCCCCATCAGCCTGGAGATGGTCCCAAAGAATCTACATAACCAATTCCACTGACTAGCTTTTATTTTCCCCTGCGAAGCCAGAACCTGCTTCCCTATGTCCACAGATTCACTATATTTTGTGGAAGAGGCCACATAGGCAGGAATTTAAGTCATCTAGGAGAGCTGCTCGTTTTTCTGTGGGTATCTCCCACTCGTAGAGGAGGCGAACGTGTTGACAGACTTCTGTTTGTCTCGTTAGGCTTTTACTAAACAGGTATCAGCCAAGACCTCAGAAGGGTAGAGAGAGAATTATTTTTTGATCCCTACCCTATTGTTTAGAATATTTTAAACCAGAGCTGATTATCAGTCCAGAAAATAAGTCGATTATAAAACCTCACACACTTAGAAGGAACAACTCCAGATACCCACCTGCCCCAATCCACACCACTGCCCTCCACCACTTTAATTTACTAGTATAAATGACACTGGAATTATTAATTAAATAAGAGTAGATATAAATCGGCCATGAAACCATCTACAGCAAATTTTAACAACTGATTTCTTTTTTTAAGTCTATGAATGTTTTCTCCATTGTGTAGGTCCACTGAGGAAGGTTACATTTCCCCAGGCAAACATATCATGTACTATCAGCTAAGTGGTACTTAATATTCTTTTGTAATTCTTCCATTAAACTTTAAAAAAATTTCTTGACTTAAGGCACATCTCTGCATTGGCAATGATATTCAAACTATTTTGGGGAGTCTGTGTACTTTAGACAGTTCATAATTTTTTATTATTTTTGTTCTATTTTGTTTTGTTCTGCGTTTCTCAATGAGAAAGCCTACATTTCCCAAACAAATCACTTATTATTATACCATTATCATTACTTCGATATATACCAAATTCAAGAGTTGGAGAGATGTTTGTCACAATTAGTGAAAGGTGCTCCACTTGCCGCTAACAAACGCTTTCTGTGCCCAGAAGGATGAGATACATCAAAACAGATGAGTAAAACCCAGCACGTGACGAATGAAGAACAGCGCCGTGTGTCATGTGCAGACCCGATGCCTAGGTACGATGATAGGGCACCGTGAAATCCTTAATGTCAGAATCACCTTGGAGTCAGCCCCACTGGCAGAGGCTATCCTCTGATCCTTTGCAATAAGGACCCTCAGAGAAGCCCTTGCTCTGATTCTGACATTGACAGGTTAATTTGGCAACAATAGATGGAATTTCTGGACAATAGATGGATGAGGGAGTCTCACAGGAATTAACAATAACCCATGAAATTCCTCCAGGTGAAGACTGGATGCAAACTGGGTGTATCTTTTCAACGTTCCACACCCAGTGGGCTTCAGGGAAGGACTGTAAAATACCTCGAGGGACTTTGGGGATGTCCCCCAAGAGAACGTCACCCCCAAAATCCACTGCATTTAAAGACTTAGGCGTCATCCACGTATACCAACCTCCGCCAGGTTACCCCCTGAAATAGCATTTCTCGATTCGTTCATGCAAAGCAGGCAGCCAGGAATTTGCTTTGTTTTCTCTTAATGAGTGATTGGCCCAAACAGCAAGAAAAGTGTGGATTTGGGAAATGACGGAGCTCAAATTACCACTGTAGCTTTAAAGAATAATATTCCTTTATGATTTACCGCAGCCCCGGTAACCTCTGCTTCCATATCTGCCTCTACAGAGATCTCAAACATGACATTTTGGCTTAATGCTCATTACTGTCTCTCTTAAAAATTACACACCAATTTCCCTCCCCTTATCAGATCTAACTCCCCTAAACCACTGCTGAGATGATGTTACCTCTCCCCTAAAAGCTTGCTTTTCTTGTCAAATTTGCCTGGGTATTTATGATCCCCAGCCTTTACCTCTTTAATCTTGGTATTAACTATTTCCCGTCGAGCCCCTTTATCCTTTTTTTTCCATGGAGCGATGTTACTCTACAGTCAAGTCAACTTTGTCTAGGATATTGCATGTTGTGTGTGACTCTTTCCAGCTAGCCAGTCGTTGTCCTAGACTTGAAATTCTTAAAAGAAGGAAAACCATGTCCTGTATCCCTCTTTGTCAGAATTGTAGGGGTAGCTCAAAAGGTTTTGGAATCAGATTGAGTCTTTGTAAGCTTTTATTTTTACATGATGTATTTGCTTCTCTATGATCCTTGTTGGGAATCTTTTCCTCTGGAAATTTTAACGGAACCACATTATCAGCCTCTCTCCCTCCCACTATTCACTATTATTTTAGTCTTTTTCTCAATTGTGAAACAAACTGTTCATTTTCCGGTGCCTATCTATCGCCTCACAGAGAGATGGATCACACAGGAATTACAAAGAAGGGGTGTCTTTTAAATGGTACTCTGTTTCCTGTAATTGAAATGACAGCTTTTAACAAGCTGTTCTTATTTAGTTATAACTAGTTTGGTAAATAAGAACATTTGTGTTTCATGCCTGACTGAATAAACTGAGGGCAGGCAAAGAAAAAAAAGATATTCTTACATTGTGAGCATTGGATCTAACCAACACGATTCCCAGCCACGGATAACTTGTCCCCAAGCCCAACAGAGTGATTCCCCCAGCTGAAAAGATAACATAGCAACTAAGTCCCATGTGAGAACAATGAAAGGTTATTTATGGCTTCCCAGGACAATCAGCATGCCCCTAGCATTTGTAAATCTGAAGGCCGGTAGGTGTAGAAAACCTAAATTGGCATTCACACTGAGTTTTTTTTTAAAGGCTTGGTACAGCATGAAATTTCACTTTTACGTGCCATGTTTACCCCACAAACGTTGCCTCTACATCCCACGGTTTCTGCCCTGGCTGTGGAGGGACAGAGGACACCTGGCCCAGAATTAGTATGTTCAGAAAATGTGGCCAAAGATCCCGATGTGTGAGAGTGAGTCTCCAGCCGATTTTCATGTTCATCTGCATTTCAGGAAGACTGTTTAAAGCAGCAGCCTTCAAACTTGATGGTCTCTGAGTCCCTCTCATCCTGACAGACTATTGAACATCCAGGGAGCTACGGAGGGGTGTCTCTTGTTATTTATCCCAGTGGAAATTAAAACTGAGACATGTTTATAATATTAACTTAGCGATGCCACATCAAGACATAAATAACGTATTTGTGGGACATAAACATATCTTACAAAGCAAAATTTAAAAGGGAGAAGAGAGTTATTGTTTTTATCACTCTTGCAAACCTCCTTCACCCCTGGCTTCCTAGCGGAATACCTTGATTTTGGTACCTGCCCTGAATTCAGCTGGTTGCCACATGTTGTTCTGGCTGGAGTCTAGGAAGGAAACCCAGTTTCATGCACACGGGTAGTTTGACAAGGGGAGTATTTAAAAAGCCTTTGGAGATAACTGTGGGCATTCTTAATATTACATCCAGACTCTAAAAAGACTGATTTCTTAAAGATGGCTTGAAATTTGGAATCCGTAATCCGTATGAACGATCCTTTCTTATGCTGTTGTATTAAAGTCCATGGGCCTCGCTTGCATTTTAAATGGGTCTTTCAGCCATGCACGGTTTCGTAACAGGATGCATTATTCATTTGCAAGCTATTGCTTCAGCGTGTTACCCAGATGGAAATATCTGTGCATGGTACCACACGGCATTTAAAAATGTCACGTGTTAAAATCACCCCTGGTCTCTAAGTATGGAGAGGCCGGTGAACACCATCATGGGGACAACGACTGCCATCTGCTATTTTTGGGGTGACCAGTTCACTTCGGTCGTCTCAAGAAAACATCTTTCCAATCCACAAGTCAGACGTTTCCTCCCAGCCAATCATTCCCGTTGGAGAAGTGTCCAGCTTAGGAAGCGAGTCAAATAAGGCCCAGGTACTCCCCTGCACGAAAACAGGACATTCTCCTCTCGGGAGAATCCCTGGATCCCACTGTCCCCCCAGATACAGAGAGGGCATCTCACAGCCCTGAGGTTCAATAAAAGTATGATCGTTTACGGCTTCGTCAGGGACATTCCTAAGTGAAACAGGCCTGTTATAAACTGCAGTGTGGGGCGGGAGGGATAAATGACAGCGAGCATGGAGCAGGATGCCTGTAGTGAGCTGTGCTGAGGGGCTGGCAGCTTTCCCCTGCGCTGCTTGGCGTTATCCGCACAAAGCCAGCCCTCTGAACAAAGGCAGGTGTAACCTCAACACTCTCGCTAGCAGTTTTGATGACCCTTAAGAGGGTCTGGAGCCCCCCAGGGGTGTGTGAACCACACTTTGAACCCCTGGTTCAGTATCTTGAGAGCCCTCAAGCCCACCAGTATTTCTGACCCCGTAAAGCACACTTCCCGTGCCCTTTTAAATGCTGACCACATGACTGCTATTGCACTTGACAGGTGTTTTTTTAAAGGTCCACGTCCAGCGTCTGGAAAGCTGGGCTGATCCCTGCCTGGTAGGAAGGGTTTGTGTTTGCAAAACGGGCTCCAGTCCCTTCAGAGCAGCACCTTGGGAAATGTCAGGAAGAGAGCACGCTGCCTGGCAGATCGCCGCCTGGGTAATCATCTTCCAGTCTCTGCAAGAACAGTGTCAGAGTCTTAGGAACCAGACAGTCACACCTTATCTGCCTGGGACGGTTATCTGGTTGATCTAGAGGAGGTCCTGGGTGGGAAACCTGCTTGCCTGGCAAAGCTGAATCAGGTTGGGCTGAGGAAGGAGCGGAAGGGAAAGAGGCAGCCCTCGTGTTGATGCATCACCAGGAGTCCTCGGGGAGGAGGTGGTGCCAGGATGACCCTTAGAACCGACTCGTCTAGAGGGATGCCCCTGGCAAGGGAGAAGGGGATAGGAAGACAAAGAGGACAGCCCTGCTACCTTCCGCAGTAATCCTGCTTCGGAGAACTGACAGGTCACACAGCCTTCGGTATGACAGGTTTTGCTAGTGGCAAAAACGCTGACAAGAGTATCTCCTCCTCCCCCATCCCTGCATGAATGTGCGGCCAGACTACGTCCCTTCCCTCTCCTGGAGCACACAGACCCCCGAGGGACTGTCCTGGCCCTGAGCTTCACTAGGTGTGTGAAAGCTTCGCTGAGCCACTGAGGAGATAATCTGGGTTGCAAACAGTCTTGGAGATCAACCTGCCCCTGACGGCCCTCTGTCCTGCCCGAATACGGTGGCGGTGTCTTCACCTCCAGGAGCAGCTCAGGTGTCTCTGGAACAATGATGCCGCCTCCCTCCTGCATATTAAATTCACATGTGCCCATATATATAATGCAGACACTGTATAATGTATACACAGACCCTCTGAAGTGTATGCATGATGCCCATCAAGAAGCCTTATGTGAGGGCGCCAGCCTGTGGCTTACACCGCAGAGTCAGACGTCGCTAGGACAGCTTCCTAGCCTCTTTCACAGAATGTGGTGGGATTCTGCAGCCCTAGCCAAGTGCTTTAGGAAGTTTCTGCAAGGTCCTCACACGATACCCATGAGTCGTCTTCTGCAGACATCACCTTGGGCAGACCGACATGTAGTTAGTATGGACTCTAGTCATACTACCAGCACGGTCACTCAGATTCAAGGCACTCCCGAAGGGGCTCAGCCGTTCATTACCCTGTCAGGCCTCAGCTAACAACGATGCGAATGACACCTCGCCTTTCACTAGAACTCATAATTCACACCCTAAGGGCTATCGGTCAACAGCAGATTATTGAAAAGCTATCATGCATCCAGGGTTCGGCCAGGCCCTCCCAATCCACGACATGGCACGCTGTCAAGGAACACACAATTCATACGAAAAGCCAGTAGTGAAAGGGAAAGTCTCCAGGAACGAAGCGCCGAGCTGTGCCACGTCAGTGAGAGGGGCCACAGGGTGTTTGAATAAAGGCACCTCAGTCCCTTGCAGAACTCAGATACATGGCTTGGGGCAGACGGAGGTAACTGGCTCATTCTTAGGTCTGCTTCTTTCAGAGGGAGGCTCTGCCCCGTCCTTAAAGTCTACATGGACACACCACCTGGAGTCTACAGAGCATTAGCGCGGTGGGTCAAGGATGTTTGGCGTTTCTTTCCAGTGCAGGCAGCATTCTGATGAGCGTGGCAGGAAATGCAAGATGGAAAAGCCCAGTAAGACATATCCTATAACCAGCATGGCGATGAGTTTACCTTGCAGGTAAAGAATTAGCTCACAAAGAGCTCTTTTTTCTCTGAAATCTTTGTCACAGCCTGTCCAGACTGAGCTACAGGAGGTGAGGCATATTTACGCAGCAACCTGGACGTGTTACCGCCCACTCCTCCTATATCAGATGCTAAGCGGACCTGAGGAAGGGACATATCCTGTGTTTGGTGTCATTATTCAGTTCATTTCATCAGCGGCTACTGAGTGTCTTTATGGGTCAGTGCGTGTGTGCGTGGATGGGTGTACATAGACGGGAACAGAAGGTGCGAGGATAAATATCACACGGTTCATCCTCACACAGAGTTCACAGGCTGGACGGCGGAGCGCCGCAGAAGGGATCAGTCATAAACAATGTCATTGTGTTACCAGAGAGGGACATTGAAAATGCTGTAGAAGCACAGATTAGCCATGTGGAAGTGCCCAGCACCCTTCTGCCACCCTGCAAATGAGCATTTAACAAAAAAGAAGTGAAGATTAAGAGACAGGATGTGTTCCTGCGCTGCAGAAAGTGACACATCAAGTGGAAATCGATGCCGAAGACAGAATCGACAGCTGATGGCGCGGTAACACTTAACTGACCCTCAGAGAAGTCCAGCTGCTAATTAATGCTGATTCTCGTGTGTTCTGGGGGAACAGAAGGATGTGCTTTCTTCCTGAGTGCTTTGTGGATGTTTGTCCGTAAACAAAAGAAACAGGAAAAAGGCTATTTTGTTAACAAAACAAGTGTGAAATGCATAAACGGAGGGCCACGACGGACCTACCGTATCTGCAAAGTAAGTAACCCGGAGATTTCACTTAAAAGGCAGATTAAGTTATAGTGAACTGACAGACAGATCTCTTCACTTAGTACAGTCATACATGGGACACAAGTGTTATTTTCTGTAGCAATGACTCCATATCCGGAGCTGGTGGTCCTTCTGAGCTTTTGCATTTCTAAGCGTGGCTCCCATTTCTACGCTTTTGTGGAACGCCTTCAGGATTATACACCTGCGTCAGAGTGTAACCCCGGTGGACAGACAATGAGAAACGATTTTCTTACTCATGTGCGGCCGGCTTGTATTTCCCGCCCTGTACACTCACTTATAAATGACCATTTTAACGGGACTGTCACACAAATGAACAGAACATCAACGTGCTTGTGACACAAAAATCGACAGACATGGGTACTGGCTAACTCTTCTCTCTACTGTCACTCTGAGAAAGACTGAAAGGCTCACTTAGTAGAAAACGCCTTTGATCCAGGAAGTGAGCACGGTTCGTGCATTTCTTTCTCTTAGGAACCAACTGAAAACCAGTACTTTGTCGCTCCCAAAGTCACTTCTGAAATAATCCAACACAGTCCAAATGGACTCACACCACATTGGAGCTTTCAAACTTGTTAGTTTTAAGGTGGACATTAAATGTGGGCAACAATACCCTGAGGACCACCTTCCAATGAACAGGATATTAGAATCAGTGGCTAAATACCCCCAACCTCATATCCCTGTTTCCCAAAAAATTTTACCAAAAATGTCAACAGGCTTTTTAAAAGCTTGAACATTTCTCTCTTTCTGGTCCACTTTTAATGTTAAACAGGAGCAGCATTAGCTAGACAGACACAGACCTAATGTCCTGGCATTTCTTTTTATAAGAAAAAGTACAAGGTAAGTACGTTCTAGAGCTACTTTTTCTGTAAGCAGCGTTTCAAAGTCAATAGGTGAAGGTCTGGTGTGACTCTGTGCGGAGACTGGTGAAATAAGAAATCAAGCTCAACTGTCATTTTATCCGAACGAGTGGTTGAAACAGAAACGGAAAATGCCCTCAAATGCAGATGACTGCTTTCGTGCAATCTCTCTCTTACGTTCAAAAGCATTTATTTTGAGAAACATTGTCTTTTCCTTTGAAGAGATCAAATTCGCAACTGGCTCTGCTTTAAATGGCCTTAGAATTAAACTCCCCAGGGCCCTGCTGCTTTAAAGATCCCACGTTCTGCTCCAGTGAAATTCCTGGAGAGACCAAACAGCCTCCACAGCATCTCAGGGAAACCTGGCTGGCAGGGCGACATCACACGTGTCTAACCAGAGGGCTTCATCTTCTATCCTTTTTCTTACAAATGTCCGCAGGTAAGAAAACCTTATTATAAAGAGAAAACGTTCAGAGGTCTGTGCCTAGGGTCACATGATGCAGCAAGATAAAAACCCAGATCAAATGACCCTGCACAAAGACCTCCCTGGATCAATACCCTGATCTTCTACTAGCGCCGCTCAGATGTAGCAAATTGCAAAGAAAACCTCCTATTCTGCTCTACGTACGTTCCCCAAATCTCCTCCTTTCTCTGACAAATTGCCTTCCGATTGCAAAAATCTCCTCTGGAATAGTATGGTAGGTCACCCTCAAAGGTTGTCTCTGGACGAAACCAGGCGTTAAAATGACTGACCATCCCCTACTCGTTTTTTTCCCTCAGTCCTGGGCTTGCTACACCCATGTTTACTGTTTGCCGTGAGGGCTGAAGGTTCTGCTCTAGCTTTTCAGATATACCAGGGGAAAGAGATAAAAACCAGTGAAAATCAACAACATGGGGCTTACTGGGAAAGCGACTCTCACTAATAAAGAGCAAAGAACAATCCTCTTATTCTAGGAGAGGACGTTAACATCGGCCCTTTCCTTTCCCTCCAAAATAGAAACATCTAGGGTGCGAAATGGAAATGAACGTGTGTCACCTATGATCACGGGGATGTGTCCAGCCACTTGTATGTGAAACCATCCCAAGTGTGTGGAAATGGATGGAGACACCCTCCCCCTCTCCAGATGAAAGGCAACCGAGGCTGTTTATTCAGCATTTGCTGAGGAAAGGCAGTTAGCCACCATCCCTTACATCGGGCACAGACTTACCGGATAGCGAAAACAGGGACAGCTTTGAACGTGCAGTGACAGGAGGCTGCCGGCTCATGGAATCGGAGACAGGCTAATGTGAAATGAGGCACCTCATGGGATCAGCTCGGAGCACACGTTTCACTTTCTCCGGTCGGTTCCGAACTGGAAGAGAGGCAGAAGTGAGAGAACCATTCTAGCATGATGGCTGAAACTATCAGGCTTCAGACTGTAAAGCAGGTTTGCAAATAGGTGACAAGGTCTCAGTTCTGTCACATGAGGTCTGTCCACTGTCCACTTGAATATCCCCTCTAAGTTCATTTGCAAAGCCCTTCCATTTAAACATGGTGACCACTAAGGATCCGTAAGGAGGCATTTCTTCCCAAGAACAAAACAGATCCTAGCGAAAGTATAAATTGCAAATCATGTGTTAACTAGACCAACAGAATTTTATAATGATTATAAATAAAAGTTATTAACATGATTCCTAAAGGCTTGTAGGCATTGGAAGAGATCTCAGTGGTAGCTGAAGCCAGTTCTTTAATTTTCTCAACAAGGAAACTAAGAGCCAGCACAGCAGAGTGACTTGTCCAAGGCCACGTGATGAATAAAAGGCCTGATCGGGAGCAGGGGTTCCAGGCTCACGGTGTACCAGTCACGATGCTCTCTCTAAAATATTTTTATGGGGCATGTTCTCATTCATGAAGCTTTCCTTGAAATGTGAAGTTCACATGCTCAGGTAAAACTAGAGTCCTAGTCCTATGTGAGGCTTTTACTCGACATTGCGCTCAGTTAACGAAAACGATCTGACTCCCATGTAAAACGGTAACGTCTAATTTCTGCACCACTGTGAGAATGGACCATTCATCAAGTGGACAGAGAATATGACTTATTTCAGGATCCATGATAACACATCTTGACAGGCTTATCGAATGTGTTTGCCAAGACCCCAAATTTTGTTTGTGCTGAAGAGGGCGAAAAGCCACTACGAATTAGCTATATTTAATATTATTTTAAAAATAAGGTGAGCCTGTGCCACAGTTAAAGGGAAGAGTGTCTTCAGGTAACTTGTCTGTGTGAGGGGGACTCTCTGCTTTTGTTACAAGCATTACTGACGCACTGAAGTACCCCAGCCCCTACTCTGATTTAGCGTGCATCTTGAAAGAAGTGAAGTCTATTTCTGGAGAGGGAATCTTGCAAACAATGATCAAAGCGTAAATGTATGCAAATTTAGTGTTTCACTTTAATTATCTCGGTAGCGCTTGTCAGCAGCCACTTCCAAGGTTGCACTGATTAGCAAACAAACTCAAATCATTATTATTTCATCTACAAGTACAAGGATTCTAAGTCCTGGCTTCCAGCCCGGCAACCATACTGCCTTCCACCCCACATTCTGCCCCTCGGGAATTATGCCCCATCACACAGCCAGAATTAGCAGCGACTCCACCTCATTTTTAAATAAATCTCCATAAATTCCCTCCTGTATGGTATCGCCAGCCAGGATCTCCAGCTGCTAGGAGTCGAGAAGGTTCATAAAACTGGCAAATAGGGTCTATAATGTGGTGCGGAAAACCTCTGTCCCCTCGTACGATCTCCACCACCCAACAAATAAACCTTTTCCAATTCACGGTAGCATGTGCTTATGTTCAAAATGCACGTTTTCTGACTGAAAATGGAATCTTCAAAACCCTCACGATGGTGCATCAAGACAATACTTTCAGAATAACTACAAGATAAGATGGAAGTGGCAGGGTGCATACCATCAGCGCATCGCTTTGTTAAACACAGATAGTACTAAAGTTATATTTCACTCAAGGGGCAAAATGACCTAACAGCCTAAACCATGTGGTACGTGATTTTAGGACTCAGATGCTAAAATTAACTAAACAGTGCTGGGAGAACAGCAGTGTAGCAGGGAATGGTGTGTTTACCATGAAAAGAAAATCTCCCCCTTTAAGTGAAATCCTTGTTTCAGCTGCACTTCAGAAAGCGAGAGGAGAGGGTTTCAGCTGTTGGTTAGTGTAAACTATACTTTGGTTGCTTGAAGAATGGATAAAAGCATGCATATATATGAATGGCTACAGTGTAACACGAGAAGAAATGAAGAAATGCCAGGTGAATGAGCTGAATACCAAAATCCTTTGGAGTGTTAAGGAATGGATATCTGCATTGCTTACATCTGTTAGTAACTTTTGGCAAAATTTTAAAACCCTTCCATAAATTGTTAAGGGTCTGCGTGGTCCCTGTTCACAATTTACAAACTCCAAATCATATTTTCTTGAAGTGGGGGGTTTCATGTAAATGGCCCCAGATGGCCCCAGTGGGTGATGTAGGAAGGGTCTTGTGTGGGAAGCTGCCCCTTAACTAGATGTCCAGCAAATGCCTTTTGCATTGTGCAAGTCCATCTGCGATATGTGTGCAGTAAAATCCCTTGTGCGGGGTGGTGACGAGGATTAACAACAGTTTGGGTAAAGACTCTCAAACACAGTAGATTTGCCAACAAATGGTTATTGCCATTAAACCCACATGAATAAATATTCTCCTGATGGCACAGGGGACTTTGTTGAATCTTGACATCTACTGTGATGTGTGAGATCTTCTCTGCTTCAGTGGATAAATGGTTTATTTATAGTGCCTTTTCTTTTGTTTTCTTATCCCATTGGAAAGCTACAATATTTTGAGTTACTCCTAAAAATGCACGCAAACCACTTTTTAATACATGAAACTGTAGTTTCCTCATTTTTACATTGTACTGTTTGTTATATTGACAACATGCATGGATAGCATGTTTATTAACAGAATAATATGGGAGGGCGTGCTTCATTTTTTGCATGCAACTATAGATTCTGAAAAGTTTAATGCTCTTTAGTACTTACATATTTGTTTCTATGGAAGGATTTATTAAGACATAAAATATCAATGGAATACTGAGTAAGATACTCCAGGTCACCAAACAATTTCATGTATAACAGTAGACCTTTAAATATTCAGGTTTAAAAATATTATTTAAGGTAAAATTCCAAAGGTTAAACAATACCATGGATCAACAAGTGGCCTGTATAGTGGAAAAATAGGAAATCACTCATTTCATAAGGGATAAGACATGATTTTTAACTAACTATTCCTGGGGGTGCTTAAAACAGTGAAATCAACTCCATATGTCTGCCATACGACTCCCTCTAGCAGACCCTAAATGTGGCAGGTGAGTCCATCTGAGCTAGCACCCAGCCTTGGAAACATGTTTATACTAGTCACAGTTTCCTTAATTCAGAGCTTAAGGGAAATAAATCACTTGGAATTTCAAATGCCCTAAGTTTAAAGATGAGGAAATAGGTTCAGGGAATGGCTTTGTCTGAGGGTCTAACAGGATCCAAGCTTTAAGAGAATCGTGGTTCACTTGAGACATGCACACCTTTTAATGAGCTATCAGGTGGTAGGAGAGGTGACCTGATGACTATTACTAGACATGGGAACGGGGTTTAGAACCTTCTTCCACGCTGAGCTTGGGTGTATGGCTCTGCTCCCTGCCGTATGGTATGAAACACTTTATTATTGTTCAATGGTCTCTGAGCACCAACTTTGCTCTGCTCAGAGCAAAATACATGCAAGTGTGTAACCCATTCATTTCTGATGCAAATGAGGCCCTCATTTTGGTTCAAAGGAGATCAGGTCTGTTTTTTGTTTGTTTTTTCTGTTCTTTGCTAGATGAGGTATATTGAACCAATTTCAGGAAGTCATAATTTGGGTGAATTGCCTTTTCTGATAACACTATATACATTGGCAGAAGCTCCCTTTAAATGTTGGAAAACCACCATTGAGGACGTTTTCCAGTGTTGCTATCCTATATCAAACTAAATTAGAATATTCATCAATGATGGAATAGTCAAGAACATTTCTCTTATTGAAACAGTTCCACTGCATAGTTTTAATATAGCCTATATTCTGCTATTGATGGTGAAACACTCTTTCTTCCAGACAATATAAAGGAAATGTGGTTTTAAAGCATTTCCGTAAAGATTAATTTGCTTCAGGCATCATACTACCTCATAAATACAATACGAATGCAACTCACATTGCGAATGTTTGCCCTTGTATCTATTTCAAAAGTTTCCTAACAGAACTAGAATATTCAATGGTGAGAAGTAGCTCAATACGATAAAGGCATGTTCTTTCTTAAGTGTGAGGACCTTGCACACGTAGGTGATGTTTACCAGGTGCTCATTATTACAAACAGAATCTGCCTGAACTTCGTAACACTTTGGCTTCCTGAGAAAGATAAAGTCGCTGGGCTGTTGCTATGTAATAATTACCCATACCCTGGGTGTGCCCAGTGGGCTGATCAAGCAGAAAAGAAAAGAAGAAAAAAATAAACAAGCTGGAAGAAGAAAGAGAAAAGGAATCAAGTGAGAGAAAGATTAAGGGAATATTTCAAAGTACAAGCTCAGGGTCATTGGGTCAGAGAATGCATTCTAAAATATAAGTCAGATTGAAAGAGGATGAGGGTGAAATGGTCAAAGTCATAGCAGCATCAAGAAAGGGGACCGTTTTCCCAACGTGGCCAAATGTGTTTTGGGGTCCATACAAATATTTCTTTGACTAGACACAAAATGTAAAAATCACCAAACAATGTAAATCTGGGATATAAAATAAACTCTGATCACCTCATTAATGCTTCATATTTCATGAGGGAAATTGTTAAGGAGCTATTATCCCATCTAGGTGGCCAGTCTGGAAGTCAGATGATAACTTGGGGGTGGAATTTCTGCTTCAATATGGTGATTTCAGCCATCCAGGGGGCCTATTAGAAATGAAGTCAAATTATAAAAAATAAAAACCAACAGTGTGCTAGGTCCCAAAAGAAGAGAGCGTATCAACAACTTTTCAGGACACTTTAAAATGGAAATGAGATTATATGGGAAGATAAACCACCACTGAGCAGTCTGAAGTGACTGTGTGGGACCCATAGATACTATGCATCTAGAATCACGGGGACCTATCAACCAGCCCCTCACCCTAGTGCAGTTATGGAGCAGATGCGGCACCTGTTCCCAGCAGACCCCCCAGATCTGCTTTCCAAATAGTGCAAGGTTTTCACGGAAGACCCCTTGAGAGAGCCATGGATGCAAGAAACTACAGGCAAGGCAACGTGGGATGACTCTCTGGACATAAGAATGAAATGAAGGTTGGTGAAGGACTGAAATTCTCGAGGGTCTCATGTTCCAGGATGAGACCGTCCTTTTTTATTTTTATTTTTGCTTTTACTGGGATCCTTAGAGTTTCTGTGGGAACCCCATATGGCCCCTCAAAGAAAGCTGTCTGTCGACAGGACCTGTCATTGAGATTTGTGAACGAAGACCCACATTTATGACAAGAGCTATAAAATTGGAAAGCATTCATGCCGGCTACCCACATTAACCCATTCAGTTTTTTATTTGATAATATAAACAGTTAAACAAAGACGATCATGTCATAGAAAAACAAATAAGCACAGAATATATATATATATATATATATATATATAGTATAATATATATATCAAGATGGCAAAGAAAGACTGCAAACAGAAGAAACAAAGAAAATCCCTCTTAAAATCTAATTCGTATTTTAAGGGAGAGTCTAAGAGGATGTTCCCTAAAAAATGACAGGCTGTTAAAAAATGGAACAGTGCGCGAGAGTCGCTAGAAATGAAGTTCATGGGAAGTCTCCCAACAGAATGAAGACAGCTGAACAGTAAGTGTATGATCCATAGGATAAAATGGAATAATTCTTCCAGAGCACACAACAAAAATCACAGAGGAACGGAAAGGAACCTGAAGGTCAAGGAATTAAATAACGAGTTTACAGGGTTTCCACAAGGAGGGAGTAGAGAGACTAGAGAGAAAAGCAATACATTAAATCGCAGAATCATTTCATTTGCAGAAGAAATGGTGGCAGGAAGAAACGGCCTCACGACACATTCCGACGAATGCCCGGAAGCACGAGGGTGAAGACAAGACATTTCCAACAGCTTCGAGAGAGAAGCAGAAGATGCTATTTCTTGAAAACACATATCTAGTCACATTCTTGGGGACCTGAAGTCATAGAACGATGACTTCAATGTTCCGAAGGCAAATGTGTTTGCACTGGGGTTTTAGAGCCAAACTATCCAACATTAAGTATGTAAGTTTTTTCCCAATAATCAAAGTCTCATAATATTTAGTCCATATACTTGTCTTAAAAACAGATTCCTAGGTTATGTCCTGGGAAAGAAATCGAAGGAAAGAGGTTAAGACCTTCAGAGAACAATGAACGCCATGGCTATTGCATGAAGTCCTTCACAGCCATGGGAATAAATGACCTGCAGCTATACCGCCGTGGTTGGAGCTTATAAACACCATGCTGAGGGACAGCAACCCGGCACGTTCACACGCATGCAGCGTTCACAGTGCACAAGGCCACTCATATCAAGGTCAAAAGCAGGCAGAACACACCCTCAGTGAGAGAAGTCAGCAGGGCTCCCCTCCGGGGGGCTGCAGCCGAGGGGCGCAGGGGAGGCAGGAGTGCAGCTTCTGCAAAGAGAGCGAGGTTCTGCTTTCCTGTCTTGGTGGCGCTGAGACCCATGTCGGCTCACTTTGTGAAAACCCATCACGCTGCACACTGGCAGCTTGGTCCCTTTTCTGTGTGTTCTGCTCCAGCTAACTCTGCTTCAAAGAGAAGTAGATACACGGATTGCCTTTTAGGCTCCTAAACTCCCCACAAGGTTGTCAGAGTTCACGATGCACAAGTTGCGGTGAGAAAACCGAGCATAGACACAGGAGGGGGAGGGGAAATCCAGGATGCAGGCCAGGTTCTCTCATCACGAGTCTGCAGGTGATGGGAAAACCTGCTTCACGACAGCAGAGGCTGATAGGAAATAGGCCCACGGTTTACTGACAGCGTAAGATGGGAACTCCCATAGACATCACCCAGGTCTCCGAGGGCCGTAGAAAATTCACTCGGAATGTGATGTAAGTATTAAAAACTTCGTCTCAGGGTTCACCCTTAGTAGGATGGGCACACCCCCTGACCTCCGTTTTCTCAGGAGTTATTAGAGACACTTCAGAACCTGACATGAGTCCGGGGGAGGCAGACACCTCCTAAAAGGATCATTATAACTGGCCTATGCTTCGAGGATGTCATATAATCAGCATGGCACTGGTGAATAAGTCGGCATTAATTGAGCAAGTGCTACATTCCAGACCCTGTGCTAGTCACTTTACAACTGCCATCTCTTTTAATCCCCACGGAAGTGCAGTGAGATAGAGTCTGTTGCATGTACGTCTTGCACCTGGGCCAAGGGTGGCGTACGGAGCTGTTACTTGGCGGAGGTGCTTGTCTTAGACATCCTGACCCCTGAGCCCGTGCTATGCACTATAATGACCCGTCGGTGCTGGATGAGGGAAGGGGAGGGGCATGGGGCTGCTGTACAAGCCTCCATCTGTCTCCCAGTGAGCGATGACCCTCCTGTAATCTCCCTGACTCTGCTGGGGCTACCAGGCCCACGTCCCACAGGTGGGGCCACCAGGCACAGGTGTCCACCTGTCTCCCATCCTTAGGGATGCTCCTGAGCGCCGACCCAGAGGTTCATTCATCTGCTACATTCATCTCCCAGGTCTGGGGCTGCAGCTGGTCTGGGCAGTGTCCTTCAGAGACGTTTTGTGTATAACGGAGGCTTTGTTTCAGCTGATTATTTTGAGAACCAGAAGATGCCGGACAAGCTCTGAAAACAGAGAAGTTCCCCATTTGAAAGGAAATCATTTGTAAAGGTGTCTCTTCTCAGCTCTAGCACTAACTCAAAAGAGACTCTTGTCAGTGCAGAACACAGCTCCTGAAATCTTCCTAGCAGACCGTATTCCCTTTTTCCCTTAATTTCCGTGGTAGCCCCACCATAAATGCCCCCCACAAGCTCCCCTCTCTTTCTCTGGTCTTTAGCTGAAGATCAGATTTAAGCAGTGGCTTCCGCTATCGTAGGGAATTACTCATTTTTCCCTGGGTCTTTCCCATGCGTATGGGAGGTAGATATGTTAAAAACTTCCCCGTAATCGGTCTTTTATTACAGAGGTCTCAGCCGAGAGCTGGGAAAGACAGAAGGAAAATGATTTTTCCTCCCTGATGGTGAGAGGTTCTTCCGTGGGAGTCACTGAGTGCTAGGGAGGGTTACTTTGAGCTGCCTGTGGCCATGTTCCCTACCGTGTGGGGCATCTGGGTCTGCAGGGGACCGCTGGCCAACAGCGGATGGGGTCAAGGGTGGGCTGGCACCCTAGAAAAGTCAGAAGCCGAGTCGGCATGTTTCAGCTGGGTGCGATGTGGCCTGAGCCTTCTGACTGTGGGAGAGGGTCCGTTCCCTGTGCTGATGGAGCTAGCTTCTGCTAGGTGTCTGTCCCTCGCAACCCCCTCCGGCCTCACTAGTGCAAATGTGATGGATAAGAAGGGGACTAGGCTCCGTGTGTACATTCGAGGTATGTTTGAGTACAACACGTTTTCAATCAGTGAAATCACGTTTCTGTTTCATATGAAATACATTTTAAGGGATTTGTGAATCCCAAGGAGATGTGGGAATTTGGGAGGAAACAACTGTAGGGGAGAAAGAGAGCTGAGGAAAAAAATGAAGATTCAAGTCAGAATCTTCTGCAGCCTGACAAAACCTCCGGGAGCAGAAATTGAAACAGAGCAGGGTTGTGGAAGCATCCTTGCAAAACCCTGGGTCCTGGCAGAACGCATGGAGCTGAACAAAACAAGAGGCATTTGTGATGAAAGCCTACAGCTCCGTGACTCAGTCGTCCCCCATACATGCATGCACAACCATGTTACTCTGAGAGGGCTTTTCACCTCATGAGCATTTCTGCACAATGCCCAGCCCCTAGAGAGGTACGTTCAGGTCGCATGTTTCCAGAGTGGGCCACCCCAAAATATGCCTCTTTGGTACAGCGATTATTTTGACCTAAAGTTCGCTGAGAAAAAGCAGACTCAGAAAAAGTACTAGGTACCCCAACGCCTTTGGGTTAGTCTCAGGTGGCAGGTAAGTCAAATGATCTGGACACCTCCTTGCACCACGTTTTCCTTTGTAAAGTCCCATGCCGATGGACATGATGAAAGCGGGTTTTTGTCCTGTGATGTGCTGCATGGGCAGAAATCGGGTCTCCTTAAAGAACTGGGCATCCTTACAGATGGCCATCAAAGGCGCACGTATGCACATATGTGGCTGCGTCATGCACTTAAGACGGCATGACGTCGCCCTGATAAAGCCTTGTAACACTGTTAGGACACAGCGTGATCCCGCACGCGAGTATACAGTCACCCGGCCGAATATACCGTGATTGGCATGTGTTTGCAGAGAGGATGGATTTAGACGGGAGACAAAAGAGTGAAAAGGGAACCTCGGGATGAAGAAAATAATAATGATGATGAATAATGAGGAGGAAGGGAGAACAAACCATATTTCTAGGAACAAGTTTCAACTTCCTTGGTTCAGAGAAGCCAAAACAGGAGATGTTCACTGAAAATGATGAGGAAAGAAAAGGAAATAATTTTGCATGTAGGGGAAAACAAAGCATGATATCTCATTAAGTCTGAAGAGGAGAATAATTACTGAAATGAAATGCCACTGTTTGTCGTTGTCTCTCTCATCCTCTCCTGCATCCAAGTCTGAATAAGACGGTGAATTTAATATTTAAGATCAGATGCACAGAGTTCACAGTGCTTCCATCAAGGCTACTCTCTTCAGGATCATCTATCTATTGGCCTTTCAACGGAAATAAAATGAACAGGACTCTGAGGTGCGTGCAGTTTTACTATGAATTTACAACGTCTGCAGGCAGCATGGGTAAGCCACGCTGGGCTCTTCTGCAGGGAACTTGGGACACAATTACTCTGGTGAATGAGGAATACTTTCAAAGGAACTATGAACAGGCATTCCCTTCTCTTCTTTTATCACGAAAGTTGAAGTGGAGGGACAAAAGGGCTGTCTATGGGATGACACGGCGAGCGGCTTCCTCTCTCTCGGCCATGGCGTACCTGAGACCAGTGCCTCCACCTTCTCCCAGGAGGGGCTGGCACACGTGTGCCTCCCCACGAGGAGTCTGGCCGTGCCCAGCACTACCACACAACTTCCTCCCCAGCTGGCACCCAGCGCGAGGAACAGCGCCACAAATACGTCTGTCACCACACCCACGGCAGACGCCTCTCGCCCCTTCCGCAGATTCCCTCTAAAGGAGAAAGACAGGGAGAGCTGGAGTGCTGCACCACAGCCCATGTTGACACAGGGACCGTGGGTGTAGTCGAAGTAGGGGAGGGCCTCCAGAAAAAGCAGGGCAGGATATTTACAGTCAGAGCAATGTAACTACATGCAAGGAAACCCCCTTCCAAAACTCTGTTTTAAACATTAAGCTCCAGGGTCATTCGTCAGTAAGATCAGTGGGTGTTCCCCAGATAAAGAAGAGTACCCCATTTGTTATTATGCTAACCACTTGTAAGATTCACTTTAGCATGCTAAAAGGCCCAGGACAAACTGGGCAACTGATTTAGCATGCAGACCCAGCTGTAAACACATGGTAAAAAAGCAGCAAAGATTCCAATTTAAAGATAAGATTGAATTTTAACACCCAGGAAGTTTGGGAAGCAGGATTCTTAACTTACTCTTTAGCAAACAGACAATACCTCAGCCCACCTTGGGGGCTGGGCCGGCCGCCTTTTGATATGCCCCTAGACCAAGACGCCAGTACCCAGAGAGAGATGGGGTGAGAAATTCCTTGTGTTAAGTTAATTCTGGGTGTTCAGACACCACTTAGCAGTTCTGCACCCCTAAACCTTTTTTTCATGTTCTCGAAAAATCCTCATCTGCCTATAAAACCCCTAGACGACGCAGCACACCGGACTCTCTTGTCCCCTCCTGGCGTGAGCCGGGAGCTCTGTCCTATCACTTTATTTCTAAATAAAAGCCTGTACCTTGCTCTCCTACCTTGGCTGTTTGCTAAGCTCATTCTTCGGCTTCCTGAACAAGGACCCTGGCATCAATGTCACAGAGTGCCTGCTGCCAGCCCAGCCACAACTTCCCACTGGACACTGAGCCAGGACAACACGCAAACCTCCGGCCCCTCTGCCGGAGAGCCCTGGTCAGCCCCGTGACACGGTGATTGCCAGGACGCCGCTGGGAGACAAAACAAGGGGGGCACTTGTACGATTCTTTCCTATGCACATGATGCATTCTGTTATGGAAAATGTAAGACGTACTGCGTGTTGACATAAATGGTCTATCAGTTTATCTTCAGGGAAGATTCCAGGAATTCTCTCTGCTGTCAACTCACCATTGAAAAGATCTCCCCAAAACAGAGAAAAACAAATTTCCTGAATACCCCATTTCTTGGAAAGTTACACATTTACATAGACAGTATATAAATGGTTCTAAACATGATCCATTTAGACATTGTATTGCCTCAAACAGCTGATAAAAATTGGAAGAAGCATTGCTTTTCATCATATTAGATGACAAACCCAAATCGTACATTTATATGTATGCACATGTATGCATATGAAGCATTATATACACATATATAACATAACATTACATTGAAATGCATGTTATATATATATATGTGCACTGTTTTAATACAGCTCTACAATGTTACATACATAACATTATATATATAGCATTACAATAATTTATATTACCAAGCTCTCCATACAATATTATATATTGTTATATATTAATATGTATCATAAAATATCAATATATCATTATATATTATATAATGTTTCAGTGAGTATGTATAGTGCATGCATTTTGCATATTTCTATGCAGTTCAACTTTTTTACTACCTTTCTCAAGAAGTTCTTAAGTTTGGCAATTTTTTTAAGTAGCTGAAACAAAAAGGGGGTTATCCTCTATTATTCTCTGTTTCTAAGCACTTTAGCTAGTGGAAGTCACAGAAATGAAAATAAAAATGTCTTCTTCTTATTTTGTTTTTAGCAGTTCTGTAGTGTAGAAAACTTTAAATCCTCTCTAAGGCTTAAGAAATGTTTTGCAGTGACCTAATTTCCCCACAATGTCTTCCTTTTGGGTTCTGAACAAGCATGGTTATCTGCACTAAAAAAAAAAAAAAAAAAAAGGCAATTTATTCGCACTCCTTGTTCTAAGGACATTCAATAAATGTCTGTACAAGTTTAAAAACTTCATATATCCTTGAGGCAGACCTTCCCCTGAAGAAGACACTTTTTTAAACGTGGAGAGTAGAAAAAGCAAGCCACTAAAATCATAAAATTATGTAAACTATGCAAATATCTGTTACAGTCCAGGCAGAGTGAATTAACGGTCTGGACTAATGCATAACAAATTTCTAAGGTCTCTAGCATGTAGGGGAGGGAAAATCTTTTTCCTTCTGCCATGCCAGGCTCATGGCTGGTCTCTGAAAGCCTTCCACCGTGGGATCTGGGGATGGCCTTCTGTAAATTGAGAATAAGTTTCCATGGAGAGCCAGAGCCAGAAGGTGGTCCCCGGATGGTTTTCTCCAGCCTACAGTTCGTTCTGGGCGCAGCATGCATCCCGCGTGTGCCTCCTCGATAAGAAGAGATCAGAGAGGAGTTGTACCTCTAGCATCTCCCTGATCAGACCGGCTCGCCTTCTCCCAGGAATGAAATCGGAAGAGAAGGACATATTTAAGCAAGGAATTCTCCCTGGATTATCCCCGTGTGATTTTTTTCATCAACATTCAGTTTTATGAGCAATCATCATATTGCTTGTTTGCTTGATTATGAACTAAACTCGCGGAATTGTTTTTTTTGTGCCCGTTATCCAGGGTGACCCTCACGTGGGCCAGACACCTCAACTCTGGATCCCCATTCTTTTCAGATTAGCAGTTCATCTGTTCGGTTCTGATCCTCACTGCCTTTGTATGTTCCTTTTTAAAACAACAGACCTTTAGTGGACACGCACCACACCACACATCAAGCACCATTCTATCAGCTATTATGTAACTGTTCAAGTCTTTCGTTCTTCAAACGTCCCCATGGCATGGATGGTCATTTTTCTCATTTCCCATGTAAAGACACTGAAGAGCAAGGAATGCAGAGATTTGCCCCAGATCATGCATTCAGGCAAGGACAACACTAGGATTGAAATCTATGGTCTGGAGAATTCAGATTCCCAACACGTTCCCATGCCTTCAACCCTGAGAGTGTGACTATGGCAGAAGGGACTTGGCACACCTAATGAAGGTCACTAATCGGCTGAGCCTAAAATTGGGAGATTGTCCTGGAAGATATCCAGGTAGGATCAATCAAATCCCATAAACTCTTAAAAGCAGAGAACAAAGAGGAAATCAGAGACATTCAAAGCCCAAGATGGATGTGGTGTAGCATCACTGCTTTGAACGTGAAGGGGCCGTGAGCCGAGGAAAGCAGGCAGCCTGCAGAAGCTGACTAGGAACCAGGCACCTCAGTCCTCCATCCCGTGGAAATGAATTCTGCCAGTGTCCTGAGTGAGATTAGATGCTGAGTGTCCCCTACATCCTGCAGGTGAAAGGCCAGCCCAGGTAACACCTTGCTTTCAGATCTGAGACCCTTAGCAGAGACTTCAGCCAAAGCCACCAGGACTTCTGACCTACAGAACTATGAGATTATCAACTGCTGTTGTTTGAAGCTGCTAAATCTGTGGCAGTTTATGCTGTGGCACCAATTAAGTGAACACGGCATCTAACCAAATCTGAAGTAGGATGGTCGCTATTGACACAGATAGTTTTCCTGGTATTGTGATTTTGAGGTATACATTCAATTCTTCTGGATCTTGGCACTCAGTGCTTTCTCCTAATCTTCCCTGAAATATCCCACCCGCCCTGTGTCCACGCCTTCATCCCCATGCCCCTCGCTTCTCTTACACTCTCCCTTCCCCGAGGCCAACCCCATTGGCTCAGTGTTTGCACAGCAAAAGGAAAGTGGGCATTTCTAACGTTAGCTGCTATCTGGTTTCCCTCCATCAAGGTGAAGATCAAAACTTCACACTCCATCATCTTGACTTCTTCGCCTCTTCGTCCTCGATGTTACCGAAACCGATATATTCCACTATGAATTTTAATGTTGCCTTTCCAGTTGAATCGTAACCTAGTAATTTCCTTGTCTGAGCATCTCTCTCTTTATTCAGTCCTCTGTTTCTGCTATCCTTTTGTGAACAAAGTAGAAATATTTGAGATACATATATAAGAGCAGCAGAGACGTGGATAAGTGGAGTGGTGTCGTATTTCTTTAGCGGATTCTCATTCAACTTGCAATAAAATGTAAGCACCTGACCATGTCCCCTAGGGCCGCTCACAGACTTGTCCCTGCTAACCTCCGCTATATGATTCTTGCCATGTTCTCCTTTATACACTGCCTTCTAGACCCAGGGCTGGATTTTCTGCTAGCTAAATAGCCAGAGCAGTATCTGTTTGTTGAATCGATTTGCTTACCCACAAGGAGCTTTACTAGGAATTCCAGGGACTCTACTGGTCTTAGGAAGTTTTTATTTTCAAAACTTGGTCAAAGAGGAAATGGTCACCCATGGGGCCCCCGATTCTATGAACCTGTGTCATCCGGCATATACTACATGTCTACTAGGAGAGTTCTAATAAAGCTCGCTAGGTTATCTCAGCTAATATACAGAATATTAACATGGGAATTATTAAGAAAAAACAAAGAGAGAACAATTCATGAAACAGACTCCCTTGGAACAGTTTACCCTTGGAAGTTTAATAGTAAACACACAAGCATAGCTCAAGGAAATAATCAATCCCTTCTAACCACCGTTTGGACTTTACACAGGTGTTTCTGGGACTTGGTCTCTGCTCTGCTTTTGATCCAAAGACCCTCATCCCCTGAGCTTTCTGTCTTGAGCTAAGGTGGGATAGTACCTGATGACAATTATGAATTATTGTCAAAACATTAAGTGTCCAAGTTGGCCTGGCATGACCCAGTTTCACATCTGAAAGAACCTAAAGAATCACTGTTTCCACCTCTAAATTATGTTCCCTTTTGTTGCATTTTCATAATATATAGTATTCAGGCTATATTTACCATAGAACCTATGAGACTTAGAGGTAACCTAATCAAATTAAATCTGCTCCCTGATTTTCTTTTGCAATCTGTAACTCATTAGAACAAGTAGGTTGTGGAACGGGCAGAATCTCCTTAACCAGCTTCCACTGAACCTGTTCTCCAGGGGTTAACTGTTGGCTGTTAAACATGCAAGCCCTGGATGCATTAACAAAACCTACTTTCTGACCTCCTGGCTGAAGACCCTTGTGGGACAAGGTAAGTAGATTGGCATATTAGCAATCAGCAGGTCTCCTCTAAGGACCCGGGCTACTGAATCTTTCTTATCTTTGGGTTGGCGCTATCACTATGTATCCTACGCAGAATCAATTGGATATCCCAATGGAATGTGAGTTACCAAATACCACTGGGGGCTAGTCCAAAAATAACTGGCTAAGGACCTTCCAACTTAAAGGAAAACTAAATGCAACATGTGATCTTGCATTAAGATCTGAAGCTCGGAAATATATGTCATACTGGGGAAATTGACACAACCTGAGTACAGAATGTGGATTAGAAAATAGTATTATATTAACGTCTAATTTCTTGATTTTGATCATTGTACCTCAGTTATGTAGGAAGATGCCTTTTCTCTTCGTAAGAAACATACACTGAAATATTTAGCAGTAAAAGAGCCTGGACTTAGAGAGAGAGAGAGAGAGAAAGAGAGAGAGAGAGAGAGAGAGAGAATGCAAATGAAACCAAATGTAAATGCTTGGTCAATCTATGCAAAATGTATACAGGACTTCTGTGTACTATTTTTGCAACTTTTCTGTAAGTTTCAAATAATATTCATGCATAAATTTTCCTAAATGCTAAGTGTCGATTCAGAGAAGCATTTCCCAGCTCAGAAAAGTTGACCCCTGGGTAATAAGGTATGAAATCCACTAAGGAGCCTATGCAGTGAAAATATGAGACGCTGAATTGCTATATTTGGAGAAAGATAGGAGCTATGAATCAAACGACGAATACATAAATATTGAATAGACTGTCCAAGCCAATACCTAAGAGGTTACAAGACTGTGATTAACATGAGTTTATATCCGTTGCATCGTAATCTTTAGTTGCCAGTTTTATGAGCATCAGTACTCAATGGATGCATGATTCATCGCTCACAGAAAATGCATTTGTAGTTGCATGTTCACAATTGTTTGAGACCCTGGCCATCTTCTTGATTGTCTCCTTCTAAAGGAAAAGACCAAGAAAACACAAGAGTTCCTCCTTAGCTTGCCTGTTTCCTTCTTCTGGATGGCCATTCCCCTCTGAAAGATTGACTATCACTTAAAGCATGTATTTGAGGAGGATGCCAGCTTCCATAACAAGGGAACAAAATGATGGAATACAGGACTGATTTGGTACAACCAGAAAAAAATCTGAATTACGGTTTCCCGATCTTCAGGAATATTTTCAGTGTCTGTACTCGTGTCTTCCAGCGTAGACAGATGTGGAGAACACCTGTGTCTCACAACTGCTGATGCTGTCTGAAGTGAGAAAATGATGTCTGGTTTTCTTTTTGCTCTGGGTCTGGGCCGAGTGAATCCCCAGCTTCCCCAGGGTGTTGTGGGATTATCTAGACTCTTCCCTATACCCGTGCTTCCTACTTAGCCATTTTATGTATCACTGACCCTTACACCCCATAGCAGTAGATCAGAGAACTATTTAAATTCCAATCTGTTGGGTTTCCCTCTGCTAGCGTGAGAGGCTAGGAACGCTGGTACTTCTCACGGAGACTTCCTGTGTTGTATGCTGTCTTCCCAATGAGCAACTGAAATGCTGTGGAAAGATTTTCCTCTGCCAGGGCGTTTTTCAGTCCTCTGTGCCCTCACGATTGAGATTTGATGTTAAGATGCTTCAAGATGAACACGGGACTGAATCGTCTCCCAGGCTGGTTGGAAAGGCTCTCACGTGGCTTCCTCAGCTCAAAAATCTCACAGGAATGAGTAAACAAGAAAAGGTTTTGTCGTGTTAAGAGGATAAAACAGACAGGAGAAATGGGAAATAATTTTTATCATACCAAACCTGAAGCGAAGGAACTCCCATAATTAAAAAAAGGTGGCACTGGAGATAGAACGAATTCCAAAGACTGTTTCTCCTAAAATTTAAACTACCTTAGAATCAGATTCACAGGGTGGAAGTTTCCTAAGGGCAAAAAAAAAATTTGTCTTCAATTAAAAGGATTTCTAGGTTTCTGTAAATCGAGGCTTACCTTGCCTTCATCCTGCCCTGGTATTATAGAGGGTCCTGCCTATGTTAAGGAAATAAATCAGAACTTCCAGGCACACCGTGGTGAATCAAGAACTTATTAGGTTGAAACAACTCCACTGGGAGACTCCAAGCTATAAGAGAAAATATATACAAATGACCCATTTTGCCTTAAAAATTTCCTTTCTCATGCAATCAGGAGGCCCACATGCTGCCTATGGATTAGATCAGGGTAAAACATTGTGGTCCAAACACGACCAACTGGATTCCTCCTTCTTGGACAGGAGTTTGGGTCTGAAAAGTATCCCTTGAATATGAAATGGTTTCTTGAAGTAGGGAACACTAACCTGCAGAAAGTCAAACTGCAACAGGATAAACTGCTACAAAAAAAGAAGGGAGCAAATGGGCTTGATAAAAGATACATTTTCAGAGGAAGGTAAAGCCTCGATCTTGTGCACATATAATATGAATATATGTGGAAGATTTCACTCCACGCATGTGATAGGAGGGAAGCAGGCAGATGTTACGGTCGGTTGAAGGAAACGTCAACAATGCACCTGCAGTAAAGGGATTGAATTGCAAATGCAGGCGACCTCTTTTCCCCAGGCAGGAGAAAATTCCAACCAACTCTGCAGAGTTTGCATATCCACCATCCAGCTGCAATTTAAAGCTGGTAGGAGACACTGAGCTGTCATGGTCTCACTGCCAGAGGGCTGTGCTCTAGGAAATGAAGAGATTCCTATTGACGTATACATACCGTACCTTACTGCTGCCCCCCAACGCTCCTGCACCCTATCCCAGTTCCCACCTGTGCCTTATTCAGGGCCCACAGACTGCTATACACCCTAAAGCCATACTAGTGCCCTCCGCCAGGAAGTCGTCGGGTTCTCTTCCAGGATCCCATGTGGACACTGAGTTGTAATTCTTTCCCGTACACACCCCTCGCTCATGGGAGTGAGAGCCAGCCCCGTGTCTGCCTTGCACCTCTTTGCTCTACACCAGAGCTTCTAGCAACGGCTTTACATACAGAGAATTCAGTGGCGTTTTGTGAGATGAATAGGTGAACATTGCTTATCCCTCAATCCCGCTCATGAATACCCTAATTCTGCAAGGCATGTACGGGTTATTTTTGCAGCCATTACGTCCATGATAGTCTCCTTTTGAGTGTCTGCTGGGGACAAGAACCATTCCCAACCCCCCCCCCCACACACACACACAATGCTGAGAACTTCTTCTCTAATATCCCAACCAACCGGGCTGGGTCCATCAAACATGTGGGCACTCCGGACATTCCTAATTTTAGCACAGGTAGAATGCTGCCCGCTAGACACATACATTCTCTTCTCTACCAGGAATCTGGAACTGAGATTTAGGTCACACAAAGTCAGCATGGGACGAACTCGCCACGTGTCCATGTGTGCCTGCAGAATCAGGAAGAGCGGGATAGGGAGAAGACGGTTTTCAGGGAAAAAAAAGGAGGAAGCATGTCTCTTACGCAGATGAGAAATAAACACATGCTGGGAATTTTATTTTACTCGTTAATCAGCAAGACACCCAGATGTCACAACTGGCTCAAAGTGGGGGGAAAGCACACATTTATATGAAGCAAAGGAATTACAAACGAAGGCAAAACTGTTCCTTTTTGTGGGGGGTGAGTGGCCAGTTGAAGAGCTTTGAACAAGAGAGGATTTGCATATCCATCTGTTACCTCCTTACAAAGAAGTACATTTTTTTCTACGAAACCATGTGGGAAGGGGTTGTGGGGGTGGGGAGAGCTGACACCTGTTTTCCAAGATCTTTGGTGTGCCGTGTCTGCTCGTCACGAGGTGCAGCTGTACATGCTCCCTCAGGTTTCTGCAGGATGCTGTAGTGTCCCTGGACTGAACTTTTACTTTGTTGAGCTGTGCGAGAGGTTTTCTGTGCTTGGCAAATACTACTGCCTCTGATAAGATATTCATGTCAGAAAAAAAAAATGTCAGAAAGTTTTGATGAGACTCTGTGAACCCGTCCTTCCCTTCTTTTTCCAGTACAGGGTTTCCAGAATCATTTTGGTTAGAGGGAGACCTAGGAGAGTCTGGCTGGAAATGCTCACATAGGTCTGTATATTTCTGGAGAGCTGTGAAGCTGGTCTGTGGTTCAGCAAAAACATACACTACATGATGACGAGAAGACAGCGGTCTTAGATACTGGTGCTGGGAAGAAGTGGTAGGGGGCTGGTCATCATGGTCAGTACAGAGGGCATCTCTCTTTGCGAATAGAAGACAAGTCTGGTAACACAGGATGGGCAGTGAAACTCAGTACACCCGCCTGGCTTCACCTGGAGTTCCCACCTGACCGACATCGCGGTTCTCTGCCTGGCTGTTTAGGCCATCAGTTTCCAAGCCCCACCAGGAATGCGTGCCCCAGGGTCTGACCTGTAGGATGACCCTCTCTACTTTGATGCTTACCTCCCAGGACACAGGCTGTCCTAGTATACGTCTAGCTCCCTTTAACACTTAAATAGTTCTCTTGCATTTCTTTCACTGGGGTGACCCTGTACCTGGATGGAAGCTTTGTCACAGTGACTGGTGTCCCTCAAAGACTGTCCTGCAGTGTTGACTAGTGTTACCAACCAAGCCCCGTGAGCCTATAGTTCTAAGCTGTCATACAGCCTCAGCCTTTCCATCAAACTCAGGGAGGTTAGAGGAAAAAGAAGCATTTAAATAAATACATTCTGGCCATGCCGCGTAAACAGATTTCACTGAAATTCCAGGTGCATTTCACTCTCATGCCTAGGGAACACTTTCTTTATAACATATATTTCAAATTTCAAACATCTGTTTATTTCATTTGGCTTTAGAGACCTTTCAGTTTTTATTTCATGCTAATCATTCATTTGATTTCAAAGAAGCACTGGGCTACGTTTGTTCTTTCTAGGTAGACATGCTCAATAACAATCAATAACCAAAATAGATGGAACGGTCTTTTGTTAGGAAAATTGTAAAAGCTTAAGTCATCCTCATGTTTATATCTTCTCCATAGCAATAAGGAGCTCAGTAGAGAATACTGAACACAGAGGCTTCTACTTCTGAGCTATATTAACAATTTTGTTCAGTTCCCTAGACTCAGAGCTAAAGGTTTCCCAGCAAATAAATAGTTGTCTAGTCCACAAACATTTTACTTATCCTTAGTTAAGGACCCTATTTTTCAATTAAAACTTAGCAAGAACATACTTAGTTTCAGACAACCTACAAGTTTACCAACAATCATGAGAATAATGGGTAGAGGTGGGGAAGTCCGTCTGCGGCAGTGCAGGAAAATCTTTCATGTATTTGTTTTAAATGAATGAGTTGAGTTTTAAAAAGGAGTTTCCTCATGCATTTGTATTAAAAAGATGTCCCTGTTTCAACAACTCGATTGACATTGATGAAAAATGTCGGTACTACGTGATATCAGGATACAGTGTCAATGGATGTACACAGAAGAACAGTTGGAAAAAGATAACCCAAATATTAAAGGCGTGCGTCCATCTACTCATGAATTCCACCTGAGGAATTTACCTTCCAGAAGATAATCAGACAAATGAACAGACGTACAAACATACTGTGGGTAAAATTGTAGTATTCCAGCATCTCTCCCCTGGCTTTAGTGCATATCCATATAAACAGGCATTCCTAAGGGGCGGAGAGCAGTACATCTCCATACCAGTGGGTAATGACCTGGGCCACCCAGGGCTTATCTGAACCTGAGAGGTTTGGGGGGAGGTCTCGGTTGCTTCTGCCCGAGGAGGAGAGAGAAAGGGCCCTGGACCACTGTTTGTAGGCAATAAACGGGTTTTAAGCTTTATTTCTCCCTTTGACTGATTTCGGTTTTAGAGGGATTCTGCCCTGGAGTTATACACACATCACATTTTTATTTAAAATAGAGGAAAGCTTAGAAGCATTCTAAATCAGTTAGTTAAACCAATCATTGCTTGGTTAGTCAAACAAATCATAGTACACTTTACAGAAGGAAACAGGAAACCCAAGGAGAACAAGTTCAGGGAAATCTGACTCCTTTCCTGTAACCAGTATTCGTGCGTTGAGCTCTCTTGAGGTAAGTCTAGTTCTTCAGGACTGGGCCTCAGGGGATGGGACACAAAATGTGACGTTTTCCAACCTGGATCTTCTTCCTGCACTAGGAGTTGGAAATATCTTGTTCAATATTCTCTTTAGTTCAGTTTTTTTCCTCTCTTTTCATCCTGTGAACAGAAGGACGTAAACACAAAATTTTCCCTATGATGTCCTATTATGTTTGTTTAACATTTGTGATGCTTGCTGCCTGGGGAACAGGACCAGACAGTTTTGGAGTAAAATCAACATATGATCACAGGATGGAAAGAACAAAAGAGGGCCTCTCTCCTTCTAAGTTCATGCCTGCAGCACACTTAGTATGAATTAGCAATTCATAATAATTCAGGGTCAAATCAAAAGAATGTGACTAAAAACACTGTCTCAAGTTTAGGATGTCTCATTCCTAAAATTCTCTGCTCTCTTCCATGATTCCTAACTTAGAGGAAGTACAAGGAATAACAAATACCCAAATAAGAAATTATTAGTTTTATTATTACAGTGAGAGTTCTCTAAAATGACCTGGATTTAATCATCTTGCCAGGCCAATCAGCAGAACCATACCTTCCATAAAACATTCTGGCTAATTTGCAAACAGGCTGAACTCCGGGCAAACAGAGTAGTTTCTGGAATATCTATATGAATTGATACAGATACTGATATAGATATAGATATAATTGCACTGGGACTCAGGGGATGCTACACAAAATGTAGAAATTTACCAACTCGGTCATTTTCCTGCACTATGAGTTGGAAATACAGTATGTTTAAAGTATGCATCCATCATTTGATATGATTCCCCATTTTAATGGCTGTTGATTAACTGAACGATCGTAAGGTTTGTTCTGTTTGGTAAGATATGAGCAACATCGTCAGAACCCTTCAAAAAAACCACTGTAAGAAATGTCTTAGCTTTGTTCAAGTATTCATGCAGTGCCGGTAACTATGACAAAAACCCCAGCTTTCTAGTAAAGGCTAAATTCAAAACCAGTGGGGTTCTTAATCGCTTCTCCTGGCAAGACCTCCCACCAAACAAAGGTGCATGAGAATATCCAGCCCACGCTTAACACAAGAAGATAGGACGTGAACAAGACCACACTGGCTTCCAAAGTCTAAAGCACAGCAACCCTGCCCTAGAGCCCAGCAATTCTCCCACGGGAAACACCTGCCAAATAAGGCAGATCCAGAGGAAGAATTGTGAATACAGAAGTACCTATTTCTTAATAAAGAGATGGGCAAAAGTTGCCATTCCCACAATCCTATTCCTTAAGGTTCCAGAGTATGCCAGGTAGAACATAAAATACTACTAAGTAAATAAGATTATTTGCATGTAAATGAAATGCACATGACTTTTATAAATGCCACTGAATTTTGGAAAAATATGTATAGTGTTTAGCTAGGAACCAAAGAGTTTTTATAATTTTACCCCAAATAGCTTTTTTTTTTTTTTAATTCAAAGAATTCGCATTTTAGAAAGAAAATCCAGTACCAGTTGTCCCAGGAAATACTTCAGTCAGGCTTCAGGTACCTTTAAACAAGGAAGTATTGATAAACAAACTGAGAAGTATCTTTGGTTATCATATTGTTTCTGAATCAATCTGATGATATAATTCACCAACCTATTCAAATGGATTAGTGTGAGGAACATACACTCCCTTTTGCAGATTATAGGAGCCATTCCAGGACGGATTACTCTCCCTACTCTGTCCAGAGCAACATTCCTGCTATCTCCTTGGCTTAGAGTCTCGAGGGTACAGAAAAGTCCAGCAACTCTGTCTTCTGCTCCCCTGTCCACAGTGACCACCTTAGATCTATCCATGAATCCCACCCCACTGAGCACACCGGATACAGAAAAATAATCAGTTTCCTATAAATGCAACACAACAGGTTGTGGATTTTCTGAACATGTTGCGCTCCTATTAAATACAGTTCTTCCCTCTTCTATTTTGCATGAAATCAACCACTGCTACATCCCAGTGCCATGTGCGATGAGCCAGATAACACACTTAGGGAATTCCAGGTGCCTGAAACCTTGAGGTTCACTGAAGCTGTTCACCTGCAGGCGGCATGGGCTGTGTGACTTTGAAATGTCATTTCCTCTCGCCTAATCCTTCATCTTTGAGTTGGGGGAGATGGAAACGCGAACACAGCTGCTCACAGGTGGAGAAGAGCTAAGCAGAATGACTGGACCATATGAGTGTTGGGTGACTGCCCGGGGGGGGTCCCCAAACCTACCACTTTCTTTGTGGGTTCCTCACTGGAAGACAAGTGGATTCGCATTCCGCATATGGGGGGACGTTTGGTTCAAGCTAGTGGCTGCCAGCAACTCCGGTCCTTCTGAAAGATGGCCTTGCTCCCCCCTGGAAATTACTGTGCACACAGGATGGGTTTGGGGGTATTTGAATGTCTAGGGCTTCATTTCACCTGTGAATGAGTTCACTTCTTGCTTAATAGAAAGGTAAAGAGGACAATGGCAAAGAAAGAGCATTTTTTCGCCTGAATTGAAAAAAAATATATATGTGTATATATCTATCGAGTCTCTGGTGATGAACATGAAATTAAAATAATGTAAAAGACAAGTGTTACTCAGGTATCTTGACTGTTTATCCCCATGTGCATGGCTTTGCAGGCCTTTGATGAAATGCCCCACCTGCCACCTCCCTCCGCCTGCTTCTGCTCAGCCACGCCAGTCCCACTGAACGTCCGGCAGGCAGCTGACATACGCTGTGGACATTTACGACTTTGTGATTGAATCTCTCTATTTGCTTTGAATAGCTGGTTCGTATCAACCTCAACTGTCAGATAAAGCCCAGTGGGGCCCACAGTTCATTCCCGTGATTTAATTAAAAATCATCCCATCCCTGTCCAAAAAACCACAGTGTCCAGCACGGCAGAATGGCCATTAGTATGTTGTTCTTTCCTGAATGTGTCTGTCCTTCAGATGTCCTGTGAACTCCAGAGGGCAGGGAATGTGCTTCATTCACTTTTATGCTCCCAACTTTGGGTCCAGTACCAGAATAGTAGGTGCTGAATTAACACACATGGAATGAAGAAACATGGGAGGAAGAGACAGGTGGACAAGGCATAGGAAAAAGAACTGTATGCATATTCTTTTTACTAACAATTCCTACTGTTTATGTTTACTAATAGTTACTATTATTATAACCACCTTTATTTTGCACATCCTGCCACATAAGAAGTTACTCTCTCTAAGTCATTTAGACATTTTCTAAAGCTCTATAACATTCCCCGCTTTGCTTTCTCTCCAGTTTATTTGTCCATATTTGATTTAATCATAATCTGAACTGAATTCTCTTGGTTCTGTTTTCCTGAGCCAAATGGAAAGCCTCTTGATACAAGGAGGCACGTTTCCCTGGTTCACTCTCGCCATCCGAGTTATTCAGCCTTTTAAAGCTGTGCTAGGAAGGCAAGATGACCATCTCACGCAAACTCAGAAACAAATCGTTCCTGCCAGCACACTGCAACACATATGCCCTGTCCACGCCGGACGCCGCTTCCCCACTTCTGGCGGTTCCCCCCCCACTGACATCCCCTGCTCACTGCCAGGAACCACCCTACAGGCGCAGAACACAACTGAAGCCTGCCCTGGGCAGTGGACCACAGCCTAGAGCGGCAGAAGACGGGGGAGGGCTTTCTCTCTTGGTGTAAAATAGGGTCACAGCATCCCTCCAGTACTTCAGCTTGTGCCGCAGGGCATGTCCTGTCTCAGTGACGGGCTCCCTTCCTATTCCAGAATCACTGAGCTCCAGGAAAAATGCCTGATAAACTTGGACATCCGTTGAGTTAACCTTCACAACCTTTATTATTGTCCCTCGGGGGTAGAACAATTCATCCAGAAACTGTTTCCTTCTAAATTTGAACTTTGTGTCCTAAAAGTGGGCTGGAAACAACTTCTGGATATGAATCACTCAAAATCATTATTTCCGTCCTACAATCACCATTAATAGGGTGACTGCATTTTCCAGGCATCTTCTTCTCCTAGGGTTTGTTTGTTAGGAGTCTTTCAATACAAACCTGATGATATTGGGTCTGCATTGGTTGACCAGATGTTCGCAGAAAGGCTTGCCTCTGGGAAGCTTCAGAGGTTGACTTATTTCACCAGGACGTCTCCAGCTCTCATGCAGACGTGCTTCAACAAATCACTGATCGCAGAGACACGACCCCATGCTCCTGGATGCATTTCTTCCAGCAGCATTTTGTAGATCCCTAGAGTTCTGGGAAGGGCCCCCAGGTCATAGCATGAAATACGATGACAGGACATTAGTAGAGCTTCTCGGTTTTTCCAAATCCAAGGTTTCTCGATCTTGCACGATCGATATTTGGGGCTGAGTAACTCTTTGCCGGGAAGCTATCCTGGGTACTACATGATGTTTAGCAAGATCCCTGGTCTCCAACCACTGGATAATAATACTATGACCAGTGCCCTCCGATTTTGGCAAATCCAAAATGTCTCCACACTTTCCCAAAACCACCCTGTCCTCAATATTCACCAAGAACAATCATCTGCTAAAGGCTCTGAAAAGTTCTGTGGTACAGAAATAAGTCAAATTGACTGAATTTTCCAATGTGTTCAGCCGTTTGCTAGTGGACACATAGTTTTATCTCACAAAGCTAGCCTTGACCAGAGGACAGATTTGGAACTACTGCTCTAGAAAATCTTACTAACCCTATTTGAAGTACACCAGGCAAGCATCTGACCTAATTTAACACTCATGAAAATATACCCCATAATCAAATGTCTATCAAAAAACCTCCAATTGTTTACTGATGAATATGAATGCCCACCTAGTAGACACATTTATAATGGAGATTATCACAATAAAATTACTTCAATTACTCTTTATTATTTGTTAGCATATTTATCTGGAAATATGTGTCTTTTCTCATAATATATAATGGCCCAAGTACTCCTGATGTGTTAGTAATGTATTTATTTCTTTACATTTAATGTTTCAGATTCATGTAGTACTTGATGATGTTCATGTGTGAAACAGTGAACAGAACATAAACATTCAAGTCAGGTTTAGATCCAACTCATAGTCTTCCCTAGCAAACACAGCCGTATCGGAAAATTTACTCAAGTCTTCAGAAGTAACAACGATAATAGTTAATCCAGGAAATTACTGTCCTATAAGATTCTGGTCACCAACCCCAGTGTGTGTGGTTTTCTTCTCGGCACCATGAAATGATTCTTGGACACCAGCTGGGTGTCCCTCCATTCAACTCAATTCTGATGCTGTCTAGGAAATAGCATTAGATCCCACAGGGTTAAAGGTTCAGTCCTTGCAAACCATTCCCCCGACCCCCAACTTCAGAAGCCAGTCCCAAGTCCAGGTTATCACCTGTGATTGTGAAGACAGCACAGATCTGAGGGTTCCAAGACCCCTACCCTGGGTCTGATTCATTTTCTAGAGAAGCTCACCGAAGTCAGAGAAACATTTTATTTACTAGATCAGCAGCTTATGATGAAAGGAACATCCGGATGGAAGCGACGCAGAGGGCCAGGCGACCTGGAGCCTCTATCACCTCTCCCGGTGAGCCAGCCTCCCCACAGCTCTTCACATGCACCAGGTGCCAGGAAGCTCTCTAAACCCCCTGCTTTTGGTCTTTGAGGGCAGCTTCCTTACCACACACACCGTTGGTTAAATTGTTGGCCACTGGCAACTGATTTGACCACTAACCCCCTCACAGCCTCCTTGGAGGCCTCGGGGTGGGGACCGAAAGTTATGATCCTCTATTCGAGGTTAGTTTCTTAACCACACCGTCCTGAGCTGCATTCCCAGAGTCACCTCATTCACATAAGAAACACCTTTATTGTTCTAACGCCCTAGGATATGCAAAGGGTCTTAGAAGCTCTGGGCCAGGAATCATGACAAAGACAAAATAACTATTTGGTCTTTATTATAAATCCTAATATCATATGGCTGTGGAGTATATGTAAAATAGTATCTTAACACGGAAGATCCTCCTTACATGTTGATTTGTGCCCAAGACCCACCCCACCCCCTACTGACTGGGGAGAAATAATTCTTTTCTGAGATTTTTACAAGTTTCTAGGTTTAAAAAAAAAAACTATTTTTTTATTATAGAGGATATACTTGCATGTCTTTTGTCAAAATGCAAAAAACATACATGTGTAAAGAAGAAAATACAATTCATCCATCACTTTGCTACCCAGAGATAAATCACTGCTCAAAGCGGCAGACACTGCCTTCCTCTGTTTTCAACTCTACAATTCGGGGACTTTTAAAGACAAGATTAGACAATGGCACCTATTGTATTTCTCGAGGTGAGTTCTGACTTTGGTACTCTCCCCGGATATGGAACAACGCAGCTGGGGAAGGAAGGAAGCTGTGTGCGTTTTGGAATCTCCCCTTGCCCCAGTGCAGGGCAGCATCTTCTCATAAAGGGCCAGAGACTAAGTGTTTTAGGTTTTGTGGCCCATGTGGTCTGGGTCACAACTACACATCTCTGCTCTCGTAGCTCCACAGACAATACATGAAGCCATGGGGTTCGTGGCGCTCCAATAAAACTTTATTGACAAAAGCAGGCGGTGGACAGGATGTGGCTTATGTGCTGTCATCAGCCTCCTCTGGCCTTACAGAGTCAAAGGTTGATACGGAAAGAAGAAGCCCTAAAACTCCAGATATAAGGTAGCTCTTGTACCAACTGGTAGAACCGTTCCTGGCTGGTATAAAAAAATAAAAAGAGATCAAAGTAAAACTCCATAACTGAACCATTATTTGTTAAAACTCGTTATCAGGGAAAACTAATGTGCATCTGAATCATTTTCCCATCGAAATGCTGTCATGGCTTTCAGACGACACTTCAAAGAATGTTGTTTTCTTGGTGGGCAACCTGTTCACTGGCGTGTTGATTGCATTTTAACCCCTGTGATGCAGCCTTTTTTTGGCTGTTTTCCAACTTATAGCCATTTCTGCCACTACATAAATCTCTTCAGTAATTTCCCCCAAATTAAGTCCCCTCTGTCTTTTCTGATCAACCAATTTCCCTCCTACGAACTCCAGATTCGATCAGCCACACACGGCTGACAGAATCTGTTTTTAAAAGGACATTGTGTGAGTGGGTAATTTTCTTCAAGGATGACGGTTGAGAAAACCATCAAGAATAATATGATTTTCCTTGCAAGGACTAGTTGAGGTGGAGATGGATTTCTACTGCATTTTTTTTTTCTTTTTCTCTTTTTTAAGTCTTCAATTTGCCACTGGCTGAATTCCTGCTACATCCAGAGGTCGATGGATCTGCAGTTCAACACGAACTGCTCTGCCACGTCCCCAGCTGATCCCTTTTGCCAATTCTGGGTGCCCACAACTTGCCTCTTAGCAGTTTTCCTCTAGCCGCTGCATCAGGGGACTCACTGTCCTGCTCCTCACTCCCTTGCTGGCTTCCCGTCCCTGGGAGCCAAGAATCCTAGCCCAGTCTGCCTAAGAGGAGTGTGATTCAGGGGTGTCTGCTGCATCGGCCCCGTGACAGTCACCGGCAGCTTTCCTCCACCTCCACCTACTACGGTCTATGCTGACCTTGCCAGACACCATGACCTCACACAGACAAGTTGAACCAAGGCTCCAGATACCTGCAGTAAGAGAACTAGAGGCCAGACGCGGAAGGAAGTAGGTCGTTCATCATTCACATTGTCCCAGATTTCCCAGACTGGCTGCAGGCCGTGTCACAGGGAGGGTAATAACGTGGGTTCCTTATAAGCATTGTAAGAAATACCTGGCCAGTAACAGAATCAAAGTGTGCCTTAACCCACAGGATACTTCCGTCTGTCCAGGGATAGAGACACAGCCTCCGCTGAGTAATACAACTTCCTCTGCTTGGATCCCTCTGAACTGGCTCAAACATACAATATTGACTTATTTACCCAGCATTGATCAGACCCTTGTGAACTGATCCAGAATAACACAGAACGATGTATGAGACAAAATGTCAGCGTACACAACAGCCATGAGAAAGAAACCAAGTCTGGTTACGTGGGTTTGAAGCTTGTTCAGCCCACCTCAGTCGGTGAGGATGTACCTGGGGCAAAAGACGTCATTAGCACGTGGCAACTTCTGTTGGAATCAGAAGGAAAAGATTTAGGGAAGGCCCCAGCTAGGCTTCAGCATAAGTGTCTTAAACCCTTACACAGGAGGAATTTGCATGTGAAATTAGCTGGGAGCTTTCCCCTCTCCTAGAGCACTGCTCTGGAGTGCTAACCGTTCACACAATGACAGGTGGCTGACATCAACATGCTCGCCTTGTGGAAAGACACTCAACGGTGTCTCGCATCTATGTCTGCTCCCGTTTGGTTTGTTAATGATACGTTAGACTTACAGTGATTACCTTTATTTTATTGGTGATTAAGCCTGAGCACGTTATGTACATTTTATTTTCTATTCTTCAACTCTGATGACACTTCTCACGTACTGATTATCCGACTGGATGATGGCTAAACAGAAGCCGTGGTTTTGAAGAAGTGTTATTTTGAAAGAAATTATAACTCATTGTCCCTGAGAGGGAAAAACACTTGAAAACTTCTAGGAGAAAATATATTACAATGTGGTTATGACTCTGAGTAGTGGCCAGTATACACACTATAGATCAAGAAGGAAACAATCGATATATTGATAGCCTTAAGATAAAAAGAAATTATTTAGCCATAACTTTAACAACCAAGAATAAACAAAACACACAAATATAAACCCACAGACGGTAATGGTTTTTTGTGCATGGAACTGATGAAGCTTTTTTTATCAGTAATATACAACTAGGGCACACATTATATAAATACCTATCAGACAGGACACCTATTATAAAAATACATATTACATGATATATTTAGTATCAATAATATATGTGTATTTTAGTCTGTGTATGTAAATGTCAATAAAAAACCCCCAAAACTAAAGGAGAAAGATGGGCAAAGAATACAAATAGGAAGTTCTCAGGAAAGGATATTTAAGTGTCTAATAAACATGTGAAAAGATATTTGTCCCTGTAATCGGGGGAGGGTAACTTGAAACAACAAGGAGTTCATATTTCATGACCATCAGATTGGCAAATATTAAAAAGTTCTGCCAATGTCAATTGTTAGGAGCTGGTTCAAAGTCTACATGGGAAAGCAATATAATGATCTACCCTCTAAGGCAGAAATTTCATTCCTAATTCTGTATGTGAAAGAACCACTCATATCTATGTTCACAGTGACATGTGCAGAAAGCTTCCTTGAGGCATTTTCTGTAACAGCAGAAAACTGAAAACTTAATTTTCCACCAATAGAGAAGCAGGGGCGTGGGCTGCATATTCGTGCTTGAAAGACTTGTTTAGCAGATCAAATGAATCAACTCCAGACAGACTACCATGCAAAATATTCTAACACAAACTTGGGGGGAAAATGGCAAATAACAGGAAGATATGCACAATATGACGTATATAAAGTTTGTAATCATGCAAAGAATGTCTCCATATTGTTTCTGGATACCCAATCCATAGAGACATTGTAAAGACATAGAGGTGAACATTAAAACCAAATTTAGGTTCCAGATTTTTCTGGGGGAAGGGAGGATGGGAGTGAGAAGAAGGGGTGTAAAGACTATGTCAGCTGTGTCTGTAAAGATGATAGATACTCATGGATGGATGGATGGATGGATGGATGGAAGGATAGGTAAGATGATGGATGGATGGATAAATAATAGATGGATGGATGGATGATGGATGGATAGATGGATGGCATTTTCTCCAGAATCCTTGTCAGCATTGCGTCTCTTCCTTATGTAGGTTTGAGAGAGGTGACGGTTTTTCTTAGAATTCAGCTCCCGGGAACTTGATTCCATCCGTGTGATTTGGAGTGTGGAGACTGTCACTGTAAGCCATGCCACTTCTCTTTCCTCTTTTGCTTCCCAAGGTCATTTCAAGGAGCTGAAGTTGTACAGTGTTTCTATTAAAGGCTATATACAAAAATGAAGAAAGATCATAGAGAGAAATATGTAGAAGATAGGTTTTCAGAAGAGGAAGCAATTAACTTTCTGCTCTGCAAGAGAGTCTTTGCAAATTATTTTCAAGAATTTTCATAAGGTCAGTTAACTGTCACGTATTAAAAGAAGTCAAATCCTATAATATTTAACGTCTATGAATCTCATCAACATTCATGGAATTGTTCATCTGACAGTAAGTATCCCAGAGGTATAACAAGTTGGTATTTTTTAATCCACACTTGCCTAATTTTAAACAGTTTCAAAAAGTTACTTCAAGAAACGCAGCATGGGCCTGCAGATCATAAAATTTATTCATAATCACAGTTGATTCTATTAAACAAATTGTGTTTCCATCCTGAGCTATTGCCCTATGACCCTCTATGTAAACATAATTTGAGTGTCATGTTTTATTTAGATAACTGACATTCTGACTGACATACACAAGGCTTTTTGTCATTCATGAAAGTTTATATAATTTACTCTTAATTCTAAGGGTTATTGGATTTTAAAGGTATGACTCATGCATAAGAGCTGTCACAAAATGAGAAGAAAAAGGGCAGTATGCAGGCCGTGGTTTGGTTGACGATATTACATGGAAGGACAAAAGAAAGAAAGAACCATCATTCTAAATAAGACACAAATGAGAATTTTGTGTCTGATACCAGTATCATTCTCTTCTTGGATACCCACTGTAATGGGAACGGTACAATTTTAGGAATGAAATACACAAATACCTAGTCCCCTTGCACACACACAGATACTTAATTATATGGTGTGCATATACGGATTGTTCCATGCATAAAAAGGACACTGTTGTTCTTAATGGAGTACCTACCAGAAGATTCTTAAGAAATCACATGAAATGAGACCATCTTTTGGAGTCTGAGTAATAGCACCCCTCTTCCCTATCAAAATTCTGAATTAAGAAAAATATGTATATGGAGATCAAAAATGTTACCTTTATCAACACCGATATAGCAGATATTGGAGAAGGTGACTTTTGTCAGGGGCAACCTTAACACGGATCCCGAATCACACTGGTCCACTCATTTCCAGCCAGCATGGGACTGAGGCAGGTTTCCCTTCTAAGACTGAGCTCTTAAGGTTCCCAATGTGGGAAGAGAGAGAATGACAGGGCTGCTGAGGCCCAGGAGAAAGGGGAACAGACAGAGCTGGCTGAAGCACACCCCTTGCAGCCAGATAATGACCCTGCTTCTCATGGGGCGGGTGGGGACAGGACATAAGTGCGAGGCAGGAGGTGTTCCCAGGGCTACACCTGCCGTTACCAGGACACAGCAGGCATGCAGACGTGTCCCCACTTTCCTCAGATTAGGAGGAAAAAATACATTTATGTGAGGAGCTGAAAACCATGGCTATGCATCCTCACTTTACCCATTCCACAGACATCTCTTTGAGCACCTACTGTATGCCTTGTGCATAACTGTAGAGGGCACGTACTCCTGGAGTACGTGGAGCAGAGGGCACGTGACGGGGGAAGGACTGATTTATGTCCACACACACGCACGCAACAAGCGCAGTTTACAGCCAGTGAAACAGAGATCGGGGTAGCTGACCACGGTTTAAGACGGAGGCTTTAACCACAAACAAAGCACATGCATATGAACTGGTCTTGACAAAACTGGATGGAAGCCATAGGCTACTTAATATGGTACCCAAGCCCCAGTGGACGCGGAGCTACCCAGCGTATGGGTCTCCTGTTCCGATCATGGGAGGAAGGATGGGAGGGAGGGAGGAGATAGAGTAACAGAAAGCGTGTAGGTCCACATTGGCAAGGATGCCATCACACATGAAATCAACTTTCCCAACATTTTTCGTGGTTTACAAACCATAGAAAACATTTAACAGAGAGGCTGAAAGAAATAGAGAGAAAGAACTCATTGTAAGCCAGAAACATTTTTGAAGACATTAGTGAATAGAAAATAGAAATATGAAAATGTGATTTATAACATGCATATTACTCATTGAAGAGGTAATGTTCTGAGCTATCGGATTAATCACTGCTTTTATTGGAGCACAGAGGGAATCAGCAGACTGGAAGCATATCTGTGTGTATAGAGAATAAAGGTGCTCGATTTTTATCAAACATGAAATTAAAATTAACTTATGTGTATCTCTGTATTTGCAATGTAATTTTAAAGTCAGAAGACTCTATACATTTAAATGGTTTACAGATGTATGCAAAACAATTTTGTATACAAAAATATCTTTTTGAAATCTTTTCTGATTACTTGCAGTTATACAGGAAGTGCAAAAGATTTTTTTTTGTAGCGTACCTTAGTACATTTAAATCCAAAGAAACTTCTTCAGACAAGAAGGCTCTAGCATTAATTTTCTTCGACTTTATAAATGCCCTTCTTTAGTTTTGAGTACAACCACTTTTTTCATCGAAAGCTCCAGGTTTAAAGAAAGAAGAAGAAATTATAAGGGAAACATTTAGTAACTACATGGTGCTCTGTCACCTAATCAACTGTGAATCTTGGAAACATTAAGAAAAGAATATTTTTGAAAGGCTGGAGACTCCGTTTCCAGCATTAGGGGCATCTGTAGGTTGCAGCAACTTCTCCCAATAGGGGAAGTGCACAATGACAGATAGAATGTAAACATGCCACTAAATCTGAGCTGGTGCCTAAGAATCAGGTGTGACGAGCACACGTCCCTGAAGTTATCTAGCACTGGGGGAAATGTCTCGAGGTGCCTGGAGGTGTCTTCCACAAGCGTGCCACTGAAGGAGACTATCTGCTGAGAACGGAACCCCCAAGCCTTGGTCTGAAAAATGGAAGTGCTGAAACTTTTGCATAAAGCAAAGAGAACCCAATGATGACAACCTGGGTGGCAAATTGGTCATCAGAAATCACACGACCGATGTGGCCCCATCACAGTTTCTTTACGATAGCCTCAAATGTGTAAGTGCCAGGAGTGGCCTGGTGGAAGGAGACACCAATCTTCACTAAAGAAATCGTTTAGAATGTAGATGTTAGAGCGTTCTTACAAGCCATATTCCGACGAATGCACATTTCTCTCTCATGCACACATCATGAAATGCACAAGAAATCATTACAGAATCAATGAAATGTGAGAAATAAGAGAATTTTAAAATGCCGTTGATCATAGCATCAAAAAGCATCAAATACGGAGGCATAAATCTGAGACGAGATGTTTAAATCTTCTGCACTGCAAACTACAGAACCTGCCGAGAGGAATTGGAAACATATAAATGGATTGAAATCTATACCATTTCCGTGGATTCTGAGACCCTGTATTGCTAAGATTTCTATGGTTCCCAGACTGCTGTAAAAAAGTTGAATTCAATCCCAATCAAAAAACAAGCAGACTTTTGTTGTGAAAACCTCATTCTAAAATGTATATGGAAATTCAAAGGGCCTAGCAGGACCAAGACATTCTTGAAGGAGAATAAAGTTAGAAGAGCTTTTGGGGGATGTATTGGGGACTTAACAATTATTGAAACAAAGACACCCCTGACTCTAAATGAGAACCAGCAGAAACTGCTTATTCAGGGGCTGGGCTGCTATACCAAAAGGGACTCGGCCACCAATATCTGTATTTGGCTGAGACGTAAAGACAGGCAGAGAAGTGGGAAGGGTTTATAGTGAGTCAAGGAAAGACTCCAGGTCTGCTCTAGAGGCGGGTACTGGGGTGAGGAAATGGACACAGGCTATGTAGAAGCGTGACTTCCCATGTGATTGCTTTGGGTGTATTTTGACTCTCTCTGGTTGGTTCTGAGTTGGAAAGAGGGGGAAAAAAATCAGGGAAATTAGCAGACACGGACCATGCCCTGAGCATTCTGGGTCAGCTGCAACAGAGGCTGAGGTATGGCCCTGGCCCGAGATCTATTTTCGTGTATGATCTGGGCATTTTGTCTGTTTGAGACTCAGTGTGTCAGTAGAAAGCTAGAGTAATTAAGGCAGTGCGGTCATGGCTCAAGACTAAACAAACAGAACAGGATGGAGAGCCCAGAAAGAGACCCGGAATTGATGTAAAGGCACAGGGGTCACTGCAGTTCAGATGGGAAAAGATGGCCTTTTCAATACATGGAGCAGGAACAGCTGGACAGTCCCATGGGGGGAAAACTGATTAATTGTAGAGTTTAATAAGCTACATACACTTATTAAGAGAATACAAAGTAGAGTGCACAACTTCCAGCTGTGTAGAGAGGGGATAAGCATATAGCACCCCAAAACATGCCCCTTTCCAGCTGCCGACAGACGAGAATTCCCACACGCGGGAAGAGTTATCCGCTTTTCCTGATCTGCTGAAAAGCGGGGCCCCTCTCCTGTCACCAAAGAGGGAAGTGACCCCGAGGAGAACTTCCATAAACAGAGGTCATTAACATAGCCTTTATGTTCCAGCAGTCCCACGCACCCATTTCCTGGTCCCTTCCACACAAACCATCATCCCTTGAAGCCCAAGGCCTTGTTCCTTTGTTAAAAGGGCATCGAAGCCCCCAGAGACTCATCGTTTCTTTGTTTTACTACTTTTTTTGTTGCACATAAAAATTAATATGAAGTCATGATGACGAATGATTAGTGAAGAGTCCCTGGAACACATTTATTGCCAAATTAAGGAAAACGGAGGGAGAAATGACCCAAGTCCGACAGAAATGCCATCGTCATTTCAAATGAAACGCTTAGGGGCCAATCTAGGCTACTCAGTCCTAAGACAGATTCTGCTGTAGCAAAGGAGTCAGCTTTCACCACGTGCGTTTGGCAGAGATACGTATTTCAGACAGAGGAAAGAACTTTTCTTCTTCAGTTTTCTAGAGTAAATATCCTAACAAAAGGGAGGGCAGACATCCCATCTCATTCCCTACTTTTCACGGGGACAATGAAGCCTCTTCCTTTTTATCCATATCTGCCCTTGCAGTGCCTGGCGGGTGAGCATGGACCTCAGAGAGGCAGCTCCTGGGGGTCCTGCCCACCCCCACCCCCCAGCATCCTTGTTACATTGTTCCAAATGCTCTCACATTTTCCCACACGAGTGCAGCCATGCTAAGGGCTGAGCCTATCTTTGAAAAGCCACGGGGATGAGCTAGAAATAATATTCCCTTTAATTCCACCAACCTAATGAGATGTTGTTTTAAAAGAAAGCACCCATCCTTTGGCTCTGTAAGTGATCACCCCTGGCCGGAGGGAAGGGGGCTGGAGTGTAAGGTACGCGAGCAGGGTTTGTCCCACTCCTTCTCCAAGCTTTCCAGAGAGGATGTGAAGAAGGACACATCCTCCAATGCGGCCCCGGTGCTGTAGAGGCGTGAGGCTCCAAGGGCACCACTTTGGGAACTGATTTTAGAATCATCTGATAGAGAAGGGAGCAAGGGAAATCAAAACGTAGAGCTTCACTTACGAGCTCATAACACATCACTGAATGACATTCTCCACCCGATGCGTTGTTCTCCCAACTCAGATCCTGAGAGCCGCAGGCAGAGACGTAAACGCTGAGAAATGCATGCTTCCTCCACTAGCCCTACACCTCCAGTGTCACGCAAAATGTGTTTCATCTTATCAGCAATATTCACTGATGGGACCTGGGCTTTGTAATCCTAACATCAAAACCCTCTGCTGCTGAGAAGCAGGGTCAGACCCTCGGGCACGGCCACCGGCTTACTGAAAATCCGTCAGGATGAAGAAAACCGTCTCATCGCTATTCTGGGGTCTCAAAGGCAGCGAAGCCCTCTTTGCTTGGTGATGGCCCCTCTCCATTATTGCTTGTATTTCTTTCCCTTTTATCCTGGTTCTCTCTACCGTCAAGACAGCTTTGCGCCTGGCTTTGTGGGCACCGGACCCGCGTGGCCACACAGGATCCCGTCCTGGGTTTAATGCTCTGGTGTCATCATTGAAATCCTCAATGATTGTTTCTTTGGCCCTGGGCCTTGGAAGTGAAACACAGGAGGACAAGGGCGCCTGCATGCGCGGAGAGGAAGAACGCACGATGTGTGTGTCCGCTGTGCCCCGTTGTGCCCTCCCGTGCAGCAGCCCATGAGCCTGGATGTGTGGTGGACCCACAAGGCTCGGGGGATTGGTGAGGACAAGGGAGTGAGTCACGTCTACAGTGAGGAAGCGGGAGTGCCCCCAGCCCAGCAAGGCCATGCTTTCCCCTGGAACCACAGCGTGTGCTGCACATGTAAAGAAAGGCCATGTGCTGTGCTAAGAAATACAGCCTCCGTGAAAAGCTATCCTACTCTTTCCTGGGTCACTTCCCTGTATTGACGAAAGGGATGGCACGAAGGAAAGACCAAGATAGGTGAGCCCACAGTTTCTTTTCTATATGGTTCCTCCTGTTCATCCGTAAACGAATGGTGGAGAGGGTTGGTAGAAAGCACACGCGTAAAGCAGCAGAATAAACACAGCTGATTTCGTTTTGTGAAATGTTTTCACTGTTCTGGTAAGAACAGAATACACAGGCATGCACTGGATATGAAATATAAATTGGGTGATTTCAGTGGTTCTGTACATGAGTTAAATGCTCTTACATTTCCATTGATAACTGGCATTGCAGAGATGAATGGCCATACTCACTCACACTAATAACTTAAATTTTTAATTTTCCTTTACCTTGAACATTAAATAGCAAATACAAAACAGCATGGCACGTCAAGACCGAGTGTGTGGAAGAAAGGAAAAGGCTTGATATCTCATTCCTTTGATGGCATGTGTTTCCTGCTTTTTGAATAAGGGGGTCTCAACATTTTCTTTCTGTATTGGGCTGTGCAAATTATGTGGCAAATTCTGCCTGCACACGAACTCTTTACGTAATCCATCCACGTTTCTAGAAGGGTCTGGACACTATAAAGAAAATTTCGCTATTCTCTTCATTGGAGGGTTTTATTTTCTCACAGTGATACTCAAAAGTATCTTTCAAGCCGACATGGCGCTGTTAGTTATGTTTACCTTGGGGACATACTGGAATCAATCAGTTTAATAAGATAGCCTTGAGGGATGAGCTGACAACCTTGCTTGGAGGAAGTCAGTCTTGTAGGAAAGGACCCACTTGCCAGAACCCTATCTGTCCCTATATGTCCACCCCAAGGGATAACAGCACAGATCCTTGATAGAGTCCTGACCAGTGCTTGATATTAAGCCTGCTGTCAATCAGCAGATTCTTAAATTTGGCTGCACATGAAAATCACTTGGGGAGCATCAAAAGAAAAAATCCCAGTCCTTTAGGCATCCCCCCCCCCTCTGCCAGGTAAGGCTCTCCAAACTCCATAGGAATCCAAAGTGCAACCATGGTCAAATCGATTGCCTACATCTGAGCGAAAGAATACCATGAGCGTCTTGCTGAAATTCCAGACCCCTAAAAAATTATGTGAGCCTTAAAGGAAGGGAATTCTGTATGCTTCCTAAGCACCCAGAGATTATTCATATGATCACGAGCCTTTAAGAGGCATTGCCCTAAGATGAGGTGAAAAGGAAGAAAAATGAGGGAAGTGACCAACAATGAGGCTGCCAGTGGTAAAAGGCTCTAAGAATCAGGCTGCTCTCTATACATACTAACTGTCCCGTGTTAGTCATCTATGTCTGTGCCATGAATTACCGTATGATTGGGCATTAAACCAGCACACATTTATTGTCTTATGCTTGCTGTGGATCAGGGATATGGGCATGGCTTGGACAGGTCCACTACTTCAGGGTCTCTCGACCAAGCTGCCATCAACGTGCCGGCCAGGGTGGTGGTCTCAGCTGAGGACTGACTGGGGAAGGACCCATGTCCAAGCTCACAGGGTTGTTAGCAGAATTCAGTTCCTTGCAAACCGTAAGGCCGAAGACTTTAATTTCTTGCTGGCTGTTGGCTGACAATGGCCCTCAGTACCTTGCAACGAGGGCCTCTGCAACACGACGGATGGATTACCTCCTCAAAGCCAGCAAACGAGAGAGGCTCCGAGCAATATGGACATTACAGCGTTCTGCTACAAAATCGCAGAAGAGGCACCACGTCTCTTCTGCTTTAAGCTGTGGGTTAGAAGCAAGTCTCAGGTCCTGTCCACACAACGCAGAATGGAATTACATGAGGGTGTAGATTCCAGCAGTGGGGAATATTGGGAGACAGCTTAGAGCCTAATAACAGCAGAATAGTGCAGCCACTGAGTGCACAAGGAGTCTAGACACCTGGGTTCACATGCCTGGCACCCCAGCTTACCATCCTCATCCTATAACCTTGACAGCTGCTCAGCTTCACTGATCCTCAGGTTACAGATCTGTACATGGTGTTAAAAACAGTATAAACTTTGTACTATTCCTATGATGGTCATTTGAATTATTCCATGAATGAGCTTGGCAAAGTGGCCAGTGCGCAATAATGGTTCCACAAATGAGAAGACAGCATTGTAATTATTCCCATAACACATTTGGTTATATCATGAGGCCATAGTCAAGGCTTGTTCGTTCTTTTTTGTGGTATTAGTGAACAAGAAAACATGTGTTCTTGTATGCTGCATGAATCAAACGGTGGCAGAACAAGGCAGAGCCTGCTTGACCCTCTCAAGTGTGTCCACATAAACGCATGCCATTATGTGCTATCATACCTTTGGTCTCGGGGCTCTAAATGGATTTATTCTCACATTCAGTGAACATGGATCCTGTGAGGCCTCCCTGCACTGTGAGCAGATAACCCCTATGCCCAAAGGAATGGGACATACTCACATAACTGTAGGAAGGAAGACTATACTCAATCATTTAAGATGACATTTCACAGGGGACTGAATCACTTCAGATGAAAAAGTCCATGTACAAGGCCTCTAAGCAAAGAGCAGTAAAAACATACAGCTATTAGAAAGTCTCCAAAAATTAAGTTGTTCAAGTATTGATGGGTGAGTGCATTATACGACTCAGAGAAAAGTTCTGGTCATTCTGCAAAACGATACTGGGCTCTTCCACGGTATTGCTCAGGGCTGGGATTTAGCACCTGTGGGATCACTGCACAGAGGTGGGTTGGACCCCTTTCCACCCACAATTTGGTTTATAGGTCAAGGCTGGTGACACAACAGGCACGAAGATGTATGAAAAGTTTTATGACTTACATAATGAAGCTTTCTGGGAAAAACAGGAGAGGACCCCAAGCTGGTCCAGAGCTGCTTCAGAGAGCAGGGAAAGAGACATCGGCGATGTTAGGGTGGTTAGGGCAGGAGGATGGGGGTAGAATCCCTGAACACAGGCTGTAACTCACACAGTGGAAAACTCCCACAATGGGCAAAGGAGGGTGCCCCCGGGCATTCTTATCATCTTGCCCAGGTTTGGAACAGAAGAGGAAGGAGGAGTGGCGGGCCTGAAGCCGGCAGCACTCCAATGTCAAAAATGGAATCAGCCTCTTCAGGATAGGATCTTCTTTATGTCTGTGGAGCGACTAGATCGTAAAGATTCATTTGCTCAAGATCATACTCCAAGCCCAGGACTCCAGGAGAAAGTAAGCATCTAGGTTTTGTCCCGTACCTGTGATCCAGTCAAGCTTTGGCCTGGTTCCCATTCAGAGCAGATCATGACAATGACAAAGGGTCTCCCCCTGCATGTGACCTCCTGACACGCATGTTCAGGTGTGGGCGATCATACAACCCCGAGCCACCGCATCCGGGACGAGGATGGTGGAAAAACCGGAAAAGTGGAATGAGGTCTAGCTGTTACCTGAGGGACATCATTCCCTGTTTTTCTGGTAACACCTGCAGATTAAACACAAAGGTTCTGTGCGAGGATTTCTCTAAAAAAACTGCATGTTTATGCCTCAAATTAAACACGAGTGCTCTGTACAAGGATTCCTTTAAAAAATGGCATGTGAAGCAGGGATTATGAATTCCACATGTCCAAGGGAGATGGGTCCTGGGTCCTGGGTCAGGCTTTCAGGGAAGGCTCTACCAGTCCCAGCAGACAGGGCTGCAGGCATAACCACCCTGCCAGGCCACCCCTCCTCTTCCCAGGCCGCACCCATCTGCCCATGGTGGGCCCCTGCCCACAGCCGGGACAGCCATTCCCTGATGCACGCACAGCTCCCAACTAACATCGTGTGCCTCACCCCAAATCACCTCCACACACGCACAATGCAAGAACCTGCTATCAGCATGGCATTTAGCGCAGCAAATCTTGGCCTCGGTTTCTAAAAGTCCTGCATTATTGGCTGTGAGGCTGCGTGGCCACAGGCGGCTCCTCCTCCTCCCGCTTCAGCCATCTCTCCGTAAGTCCTGCGCTGTCTCTCTTGGTCGGCAACGGGCTCCTCTGCAGGAACTGGCTGGGCCACTGGGGCACATCTGACTCTGCCTTTTGGGGTGTTTTAGGGTCGTCTTTTTTGGGTGACTTTGTGGCTAGCCACAGTATTATTATTTAGTAAGCAATGGTTGGTACCATTGCCTCGTACTCAGAGGGCTGGCTGTCTCAACACACCGTGAAGAATAACAACAGTTTTCAGAGGTGAAGGTCCTCCACTGAAGAGTTTGTCTCTTAGAAGTAAATAGAGGTCACGGATGATGACCAAGGACTTCTTTATCCAGGCCGCCTCTTATCACCAGTTAGCAATACCTTTTAATATGAGGATGAAAATCTTCAATTGTCATCCTCCAAAATTCACTCAGCTTTCTCAGTAGCCAAAATCCAATTACCCAACAGAAGTGATAGAGGCATCACATAGCAGACACACTCTCTTGTAATTAAATCTCTTTTTAAAGTGTGTAAATGACTCTGAATAAACTTCAAAGGGAAAATAACAGTAGCTTCCACTGTCTGAAAAGCCTGATTTTATTTTTCCCAGCAGACATGCACTTAGGCCGTTCTTTAGGTGTCTGTTCTGGGCCAGACACTGAGTTAGGCCCAGGAGATATAACGATGAATAACCAGAAATGTAAATAAGTTCACGGTGCTGAAATATGTTAAACTAAAGCAATGTGCATGGTGTTAAAATGAGCAGAAGGAAACTCAGAACAAATCAGGATGAGATTCAACTCGTTTTTCAATAACAAGCCTGAGACTTTTCCTCTGTTAAGAGTTCCACATTATTTTCTTATTCATTTTTTTTTTTCAGATGACCATTTGGGCCATTTCCTGTTTGAGGTGGTTATAAATGGTGCCGCTAAAAGATATTCTTTCCCGCACTGACAGTGAATAAATGCATGGATTTCTGAGTGGGGCTGCTGAGTTATAGGGTGTGGATACATTCTACTTTAGTCAGCACTGTCAAATAGTTTTCCAAACTGACCAATTTATACACCTGTGAGTGTCCCAGTGGCTGTACATCTTCACCAACACTTGTTGTTGTCTGTCTTTTTCATTTCAGCAAACTCTGGAGGTTGTACAGTATTATCATGCTGTGGTTTCAATTTGCGTTCTCCCAATGACCAATATATTTGGGAAGCCTTAAATGTGTTTGCTGGTTACTTACATAGGTTCTTTTTAAAGTGTCTATGCAAACCCATCTTTCTATCGGTTTTCTGCATTTTTGATATTGGTTGATAAGAGTTCTTCATATATTCAGTATATTAACTTTTTATCTGAAATGTTGCAACTCCCATCTCCAGCGCCTTAACTGCCCTTTTCACTTCTTGAATGTTGTGTTTGATGAATAGAAGCTCTGAGTATTTTTACTTTTGATTGTGGCATAAATTAAATTTCTCTGATGACTCTAGCTCCCACCGTTGAATACGCAAATGCATTCATTTTCATCAGAGTCTTTACTGAATGTGTCTGTTGCAGTATCCAACAAACGACATATTAAGCCCATGGTCATGTGCTTGAATAATCACCCACAGCACACGAACTCCCTCTCAAAGGACCATCTTCCTCATCGTACTAGGGGCTGAACACCACACGGTTTCTACTTTCATAAATGTGAAGATTTAAGCAACAGCAGTTGTTTACTGTAAAAAACATCAGCAGGCAGTTTACAATATTTGAAGTCACAGGATGATTTCGTATAAAATGACTATCCTCTCCATGTCTTAGAGGTAGTTTTTGATCAATAGATTTAATCCCAGATTTACCTGGATTAATTATTAGATATACTCTCTGAGCTGCAATTTGCTTTCATTCAGATATCTGTCTGGGTTCGCCTCTAGGAACATACGATTAGGAACAGGTCTTCTCTTGGAAAGCTAGATCAGGGCAGCCCTTTGGCTTAATCTTTCACAACAGCATGCTTGGAAGACCTGTTACTATGTAAACCGCCTCGTCAGTATAGCAGTGAACAGAGAGAACAAAAGTGAAGGGTGGAGGAACCTGAGCCCATCATCATCTTGTGCAGGAAAAACCCAGGGGCTGAGATAGCATTTGCTGGATGCTAGAGAGTCTTTCAAAGATGAGATCACCAGATTAGAGAAGCAGATTGATTATTAGGCTGCCCATCAACTCCCAGGAGCAGGTGTCAAGGAGAAGAGTCAAAGGGAAAAATGATCACTCAGGATTTAAGGAATTGGCAAGCCGAGAGAAAGACTGGCTGGATTGAGAGGATAATACACTCTAGCCACTGACAGGAGGGGGAGAGAACCCCTTCAGGGAGGAAGACGTTTATATGATGAAATGGAGGCTGCGTTCCAGTTGTATAAGCATTTAACACTCTCCACCTTGGATATGGCGGTCATTCCTCTAGAGCAGCAGCCAGAGAGCCTTGCCCGGATCACCGTTCACTCGGGGACGTTTGACACTAAAACCCTCGGAGGTGGGCTGAAGTCACTTCGGGTCCCAGGAGGTTTCCGATCAATATCCCATCAGCAGAAGCTTGGCCATCCATGAAAGAGACCACGGGAATTGCATATATTCAAACGGCTTCAAACAGACGATGATCTAAAAATACGACACAAACTACCCTTCCCTCCAGGATGGAGCGAAGAGATTTATTTTTTTCTAGGGAATTTGGAAACCCTCATGATGTTGCTAAGTAAAAAAGAACATACTATTTGGAATAAATTCCTCATCTTGGCTGGATGTCTGAAAGGTGCAGGTGGCCACTGAGTGTGTACCAGAGGACCTGGGCGTCTCATCCAAATGCAGTGGGTCTGGATGCGGCTCAAGGATCTGCGTGCCTAACAAGCACGCAGACGGACATTGCTGGTCTCCAAGCCATATTCTGCACAGGAAGGTTCAAAGTCATCTGAGACTGTCAGGCAGACAGCCAGAATCGTGGTGAGATACTCTTGTATTCATTTGCTACGGCTGCTGTAACACATCACCACGGATTCAGTAGCTAAAACAGTACCATCTATTAGCTCGCCGTTCTGTGGGTCACACGTCCAGGCGGTTCCTTTAGGTTCCCTGTGAAATGAACGCATCAACCAGGTTGGGTTCTTATCTGGAGGCTCTGGGAAGCACCTGTTCTCAAACTCATGCAGGTGGTCGGCAGAATCCACTCTTCGTCATCTTTCTGGCTGTCCGCCCCGGGCGGCCGCGGGCTCCGGGACTCACCTGCAGGGCCCTTGCCTGAGCTCAGCTACATCTGAGAACCAGCAAGCACACCTTGACTCCTCACGCTGCTGCACATCTTCTTCCTCCTCTTCTGCGGCACCCATCTGACTGACGCTTGCTTCCACCTTCATGTCTGACTATAAAGAGATCAAGTGATAAAGGCGGTCCATTCAGATAATCCAGGACAATCTCTGTCTTTCAAGGTCCATGGCTTTAATCACAGCTGTGAAGTCCTGTTTGCTTTGGGAAGTATCATCTTCACAGGTCCCAGGGACTAGGGTGTAGAAATCTCTGGGAGGCCATGATCTGCCACTCACAGTTCCTGACAATGCCCTTTTGGGGTCACCTGAGGTCCATATCCTCACTCCTTTGGGGCGCATGCCTGAGCTAGGTCTCTGGGTTTACCTTTGAAAGAACTAAACTCAAACACATCCAGACACAAGTGTACACATACTGATACATGCCCACCGTGTCCTCTATGATGTAGGAGTCGCTCAGGGCCACAACTATCACGGCCGAGAGGCTTACACGACCGACACGCTCACATTTTCCCACTGCTTCTGTGCGTGTCTGTGTCCAATGTCCTCTCCTTATAGAGACACCAGGCCTGTTGCATCAGGACCCATCTTAATGAGCAGCATTTACCCTCATCACCTCTTTAAAGACCCTGTGTCCAAATAGGCTCACATCCTGATGTGGGGTGAGAGCTCTGATGTATGAATTTGAGGGGGTCGGTGGTGCATGATTCAGTCCCTAACATACAGGATGGGCCCCTGAAGCTGAGCTTCCTTTTCATCCAGGAGAGTGGCACACCCCAGGGATTTCCGATCTTTGTCTTTACAAATGGAATCCCCCTCATGTTGGGGGGCACAGGGAGGCACTTAAAGAGAAGGGCTGGCCCAGCAATGAATAAAAATAGGCAAATACTGAATTCTTCGGAATAGCTTTGTCAGACACTTGCAGTGGTTTCAATTATACACTAGTACGTGTTTTGTAAGAAGTGGGCAATTTGTACTTGAGTTATATTCTCTGATGTCAGATTATCATACAAGCAAAAGCAATTAGCTGGAAAGGGTTTAGGAGAAAACAAAGGAACAGAGTTGGGTATAAGGAGAGAGGAATTTACTCTCAAGTATTCAAATATAAAGTCCAAGGGCAACCGTCAATAGTTGGTGTTTTTGTCAACACCTGACGGGTTTGCAGAATCACAGACATGCAGTTTATGCCTAGGTCACCAGGCTGGTTTTGTTGGCCATTCCTATGAGTGAGGCTACCGAGCCACCGCAGACAAGGCAAGGGGTCTGAGCTGCTGCCCTGAGGGCTATCACATTGGCACTGCCCATGTCTACATGCACCCAGGGACCTTGAGTGAGGCCAGCTGTGTGCTCAAAGACAGACTCCAGGGCTACAGTTTGGACTGTGGGCCAGGATACCATCCAGAACTTACAGTTCCTTGACCCTCGACCTTTCTGCTTCAGAAGGGCACCCCAGCCAGCTCTTCAAACCAGCTGCAGCTTAAGTGGCTTCTCATAGCAAACATCCTCCTGGTGGTCAACAGGCGCTTAGCCTCCAAGTCTATCATACCGAATCGATTCTAGTTCTTAATCTTTATAAGCTGTTTAATAAGATGAATGTAAAGGTGGAAAGAACACCATGACACCGGGTCTTGAGATTTTTGCTAGCGTTGTGCAGGATTGTGTCTGACCCTTATCAGAGGCTCAAGGGGCAGAGCTTCTGTAAAAGTAGCAGCATTCTCCCGGAGACAAGCCAAGGAGGAGGGGAGAACGAGATATTTACAGACCAGACTGTTAGGACTTCGGAAAGAGAGTCTGTCTCATTAAAGGATAAAGAAAACAGTTCCCATGAAAAGCAACAGCATTTAGAGGAAACCGCACAAGACAGTGGAGGCAGGTGATCAGAATTGAACGTGGCATTGAAATGAGTCAGTTGTACCTTATGCTCCTACTGGCTACATAAGGTATTTTAGAACAGCGACTATGTAGAGGCAAAGCCTACTTGGATGGGGCACAGGACGGCTCCAGGCACTGAGGCTGCCTCTGTTCCCAGGTAGCTTGCATACCTGCTGCAAAGTACACTGAGCCTCCTTCCTTGACTGGACCCACGTGACTCCCTGGGACTGTGGAGACAAGGCTCTAATGAACATGCCCTTCATTCCTGCTCATGCTCCTTGTATCCACGTGCCATCTCTTGTCCTCTAATTTCTCATCTCCTGTTCACCCCTCCACCTTCAGGGTTATACCAGAGCAGCACGTAAGCCACCAGAGACATGACTTTATGTAAAATCAAGGAAGATAGCATTTTCATGATCACTTCATCACTTCCCCCAAGACCCACTTCCCAGCAAAGGGGAAATGGTAGAGCATTGCTCTCCAGAGGTCAAGGGGGAGTCCAGATTCCTTGAGACAAGCCAGAGACCCTGTCAAATGTCAGTGCTCTGAATACGGGTCAGTTCCATTGGGGAGAGGCCTTAGTGACCCGGAATCCACAAGGCAGGTGCTACGGCAGTGATTTCAAATAGCACCCCATTGCCCTCCTGTTGGAGCAGGGCTTTCACGGAACCTGGGAAAGCTACAGACTGGGGGACAGAGTCCAGGGTGTAGAAATGTCACTTTTGGGGGTCCCCGGGCTTTTTAGGGACCAAGACATAGGGCACAGATGCAGGCAGCAAAATAAGGGGGGGAATAACAGCAAAGCCCAATTCTGCCTGTCATCATCTCGACCTTCTTTCAGGTATCACAGACTCGTCTGTCCCTCGGGTTATGCAATCATTTAACTTTCACGGATGAACGTTTTGCATCAGCAAAACACGTTTTTATGAACGTGACACAGATAACCCAAGCATTTCCAACCGCTATTTCTGTGCAAAGAAGCAAGTAATTCTTTTTATGCAAAACCAGGTCTCTTGCAAAAGAAAGCCAGGCTCATTGTCCAGACTAAACAGTTCTGAGTCATGGTATGCCCTTTTTGTCTAATGTTCCTTTTTAATTACTATTATTTTAATTTCTAATTAGACTGGTACAACTGTTGCTATAAAAACAAATACTGTCAATAGACTTTATTATCATAAAACAGGAACTTAAGCAAACCTTGCCTGTGAAATCTATAGCTTGCTTAAAAACAGTAGCAAAGAAACAGTTGCAAAGCTTGTTCATTTTCACATGTTCTGAGGAAAGGGTTTTATTTGCCCCAAAACTAGGCAGCTTGGAGTTACTGCTATTGTTTTTCTTGTCAGATTTTGTCTACCGAGTATCTTAAAACTGAAAACAGGATCAGGCAACATTTATAATTGTACCTATAAATAGAGCAGTTGAAAGGGTTTTTTTCTTCCTTTAGGGATGACAGGAAGATTTGCAGGATTTGCTCTGCATAAATCCCAATTTCTTCTATTTTCTACTGAAATTAACTCTTTCCTCTTCCCGTCAAGCCTATCTTGTAAGTTCTCCCCTAACGCTACCTAATTGAGTTCTCAACCATGTGCACTGCAATGACAGCTGTGTTTAATATTATTGGAATTTAACATGTCATAACAGCCTCCCTCCAAGAAAGATGACATTTCTGTATATTGATTTTGGAAAGTCAGTTGTGAGTGCCTTTTATTATTAATTGCTCGTGATATTAGCCGTGTTTATGAACGCTCGGGAGGTTTTCACTACAGTTCCCCACTGCTCTGACATAACTGGGATTGTGTACCACTGAGACCCATACCTCACCCTCGTGGGGTTTCTGACAATGAAATTCACAGGCATCAGTACAGCAGGAAAGGGTTCAGCTCCTTCAGAACTCATCATGGGAGGAATTTTGATAACCTCCCAGGAGAAGGTGTTTCCAAATAGGATTTCTGGTGGGTTGCAGGCTCTGGGGCCAGCTGGAGATGTTTGGAATGGCCATTTCTACCCTCTCTGCATTTTACGCAGTTAAGTGCCGGCTCTCACCTCACCCAGGGCAGCAAGCATTATGGAGGAATGCCTTCCACCACATTTTCCCTCCAGAGCCATTTAGTCAGAATAAGCGAGGCTGTAGGACAGTATGTAACCCCTCTAACTTCTCCCGGGTTAAAACAAAGGTGTATTTCTTGCTCACAGACTTTCCGCAGTGGGATTCCCAGGGAAGGTCTGCCCCTCCCTGTTACGCACAGACCTGGCTGATGGAGGCACCCATCTCACCGCGAGGGGTTAGGCTTTGTAGTAGGAAGAGAGATGGGGGGGTAGGCATGCGCGACTCCTTCAGCCCAGAGGTGATATTCATCACGCCCGGTTATGCGTCATTGTGACACGTCTGTGGGGATCACCTGACCGCACCTACCTTCAGAGGCATGGGCAATCCTTCCTCCGCGTCCCCAGAGGCAGAGGGGGAGCAGCCTACACGACACATTCCTAAGCCGCATCACAAGGCACACTGAGCATGCCTACGCCGTGATGCCAGACAAAACACAAGTCCCCTGAAGTCCCCTAGTCCATCTAGCGCCCTAGAGCATCCACGTATTTCTTTGAATGAATTCAATGCACTTACAGAGGCATGTCAGGAACCATAAAGAACATGTTAGGACTTCAGAAAGAGACTCTGTCTCATTAAAGGATAAAGAAAACAGTTCCCATGAAAAGCAACAGCATTTTGAGGAAACCGCACAAGACAGTTGATCAGAATTTAATGTGGCATCAAAATGAGTCAGTTATACCTTACGCTCCTACTGGCTAAATAAGACATTTTAGACCAGCGACTATGTAGAGGCAAAGCGTGTGCCCAGCATGGCTTTTTCATATGGTTCAACACAGCAGTATTTATGGAGCGGCGCAACTGTGTGTGAAATGGACATTACTAAGCAAACGACTCTTACTGTGTCCACATTTGGGGACAGCAGGGGGCAGATCACGTTCTGGGGTGACAACAGAGACTTTACAAAGGAGACTCTGGGAGGGAGGGGAGAACCGTCACTCCAAGGTTTGGTCTTCACTTGAGGCGTGGTGGGTTTATTGATACTTGTTTAGGAAAAGCACATTGTACGGCTCTGGGCCAGTGAGAGGAGAGACAAGCAAAGTGGTCTGAACTGTCACCTGCCCGCCTTTCTATCTGGTTTCATCTCCCTGCCCTCTCGCTGCACTCTAGCTCTTGGGAGAGGTCTGACATGACACTTTCCCCAATCTGTGCTGGGGAAGAGGCTGCTGTGGTGACTGAAGACCATCCTTACAGGATACAGACACGGACAAGATCCCTCTAGGGAAGTGCAGGCCAACTGGGTACAGATGACAGGATGTAGTTCCAAACAACACACTGTGACTTAACCATCTAGTTAAATGTCACACGATCCTCTTCCAGTGGTAGACCAATAAATCCTTCTAAAATCTTTCAAATTAGTATATCGATTACATTATTTTTTCAACACCATCTGCTCTCAGCATTGTTACTGATCAAAAAAAAAAAAGAGAGAGAGAAAAGAAGAAATTAAAAAGAAAAAAAACCAGCAAAGGATGTTAGGCAAACTTTGCTTTCACTACATCCTAAATATTAGTACGTAGAGATGATAATGTTCACACTCAAATGCCGTCACTTTCCGTGGCTCAGAGACTGTGACCAGACAAGGCAAATCAGACCGTCTAATTAATCCTGCATGTATTTATGATCCTTTAGTCCAAAAACCCAACATCTTATATTGTGACTTTTGATGCTGAGTATCCAAGGCGGTCTTCTGGGCTCATGCACTACAACTTTACAGTTTGCAACATAAATCCCAGAAGCAGCACACATTTCCAAGTTCTTTATGCAGGTGTCTCACGCATGTTAAGGGCATATGGCTACGGTTACTAAACAGGTGCCTTCGGAGAGATTAAAGAGACACAAAAATACAATTGTGAAAGGAAAAAGAAAGCTATTCCTTTTAGCTTAGACTTTCTTGGTTTAGTTTATAGTAGTGTAAAGACCTGCTATGTTCATATTCACGAACAATTCCAGACTGATGGAAATACGGATAATTTTCCACTTTCTTCTACCAGTCCCTGCTTTCCTGAGATTTTACACACATGTTCATGATTCGCACATGGGTGGATTTAAATGTTTTTTAAAGTCTATTAATATAGAACTTTATTTCATTTAAGAACTAATAAGAGTGACAAGAATTCCCTGGGCAGATAAAAGGACACATCACAGGGTTTTCCAGGGCCTCTTAAGTAATGAATTTCTCAGGAATGAACTGTTTCCTCTGTGTGGACAGGAAGATATGTGGTTCCATCCTTATTATCTTCAATTCTCTTCTCAAAAATCCCCTTCTATGGCTGAGTCTACCCTGCATTTGTGTGACCAGACTGATGTCCCATATAACGCAGGCCAGTGGATGTTTCTGAAGTCACGTGTATTCTTGTCTTAATGTTTCTAGCATCTTTTTTTGTAAAAGCTGAAGCCATGCGTATATTATGCAGGAGAACAATACTTATAACAAACAGTTTCATTTAGCCTGTTTGGAATATATTATTGTTTCCAAGACTGGGCAACTTTTGAAATATTTCTCCAACTCCTGGTGTCTTTTTGGTCCTATGTGTGTGTATGTTAGTCACGTTTGGTCTTCTGTGTCTTAACTGCATGCATTCTGACTACATATGTTCACTGACTGACCTTATGTGCATTTCTGAGTATATATGGTCCATGATCAACCTTACTGTAAAATAGTCTTTCATAAGGTTACAAATGAGCTTCGTGGGTGAATAGGAAAATATAAAGTGACTCCATTATCTTTTCTTAATTCTGATCAACTTTGTGGCCCACACAATTTAAGAAGCTCTCAATTCCCTCTTCGCGTTTCAATGGCTACAGTGAATGCATAGGTTTCTGCCTCTTCCCAACTTAGTAGCTTTCAAGAGGTAAATCAGTTTGATGAAATGACTCGATATAGTCGGTGATGGGGGTAAACACAGGTGTTTCAAACTTTCTTCCTCTTTCTTGATAGGAAACAAATACAGAAAACATAAATTATCCACACAATATTTATACCCCAAATGGTAAAGAAGTGTACCAACTGCGAGCCATGTAGTCATTATCAGGACTCGAGTGAGGTTGGTGAGATAATGCTGGAAATGGTTTGGTAGGAATGAAACTTCTTGTAATGAGATTGGTATGTAATCTGATACAATTTCCACTCTTGCATCAACTCAGTTTTGCCATAAGGGAAAAGATGTAGAAAGAAGCCGAGGGTGTATGTCTTAGGATGGAATCCGGGAACAGGGAGGGTACACAGTTGTATGTTATCTTCTTCCTTAATTCATCACAGTAAGGACTCTCTTCTACGTAAGCCCGCATGCCGTTCATCATACAACAAATTGTTGAGTGCCTACTGTGCGTTAGGCACTGTTGTAGCCATTAAGAACGTAAAACAAAGTCCTGGTCTGATACACTCATATATTTAATTTCTGGTCAAGGAAGCAGACAATAAACACAGATAGATAGATAGATAGATAGATAGATAGATAGATAGATAGATAGGTATAGATTATAGATAGATAAGTAGATGGATAGATGATAAATAGATTTAGATGATAGATCAATCGATTGATAGACATAGAGATTTGGGAATTCTCGTTTTATATAGATTGTCCTTATACATTGCTCTTTCATATACTAGTAAGAGGCACAAAAGGCGATTTTTCAGAAGAGAATTGAAGAAAGTAAGGAGGGAGCCCCGAATCTTCCTGTCCACACCGAGGAAACAGTGAATGACAAATCCCTGCATGGAGACGGTCCCGTAAGGAGGACACACGCACGCTGGAGTTGTTTGGGTGGGACACACATGGTAGCTGGCATGCTGGCCGTCCCAAAGGGGATCTTAAAACAGAGGACTGGGTTCTTGGTCTAGAGGCTCGTAAGCAAAGGAAACATGGTATTTAGTTGCTTATGGGCAGTTATTTCAGACTGAAAGGATGAGTTTGCAACCGGCTCAAAAGAGTGGGTGGAGACAAGGCTCTGGACAGCGGGCTGTAAGGAGTTGATGAGGGCAGAGCTCTCCACGCCCTCCCGTGCGCCCCCTGCACTTTCCCGACCCGTCCTCGCCACTCTGCAAGCATATCCGTGCCCACCTGGCAGGTCTCTTTCCACATCACACTAACGGTTCTCCAGAGCCCACAATAAAAGATGTCTACTTTGCTCTGAGACGTGCCATTGGCTCCTGAGCTGCCTTCTAATGGTATAAAGGGTGGACACTTACCAGGCCTGACTAATCCCACAGCCCAGTGCCATCTCAATACCCTACTCTCCACCGTCACTGTGCGGCGCTGCCACAGTCTGTGCTCAGAACGCTGCCATGGCCTGCCCATCCCCAAATCTGGGCGGCCCTCACCCTCTCTCTTTTCTCCTTTTCTCCTTATGGAGATTCTGCCCTGCTGGAATCCCCGATTGCTTCCTTCCCTCCGAAGGGACCTTTCCTTCCTCGTTATCGTCCACGTGCTCCCCAGACATCCCACCTCCCCTCTCCTAATGCTGCAGTTGACTGAAGTGTACAGGGAACTCTCACGTCACCCTGCACCCTGCTCGTCCTGGCGCCCGCTGAAGTAGCTTTCTTTGCTGCCAGGAACAAAACGACCCACGATCGGCAGCTGGTCACCACAGGGCCCTCATCTCACACTGGGTCACCGAGCAGTCCAGCTGGGCTCGGCCGGTTCTTCTGCTTGAGGTCTCACGGGGCCGAATGAAGGGGCTCGTTGGCCTGGGCTCTCATCTGCAGGCTGAGAGAATCGCATCCAGGGTCATTCGGCGGTTGGCAGAACCCAGGGCCTTGGGCTCTGGAACGGAGCCCCAGTTTCCTGGCTGGCTGGCTGTCCACTGGGCATTGTTCTCAGCCTCTAGAGGCCGGATGCTTTCCTGGGCACGCTGCCTCCTCTGTCTTTACGGCTGTGACGCCTCCTCTGCCCTCCTTGTTCTTCTGCTCCTGGTGACGTCCCTTCTGCTGTTTATCTCCCGCTCCCACACAGCAAAATGCTCTGCTTTGAAGGGCTCACGGGATCCCACCAGGCCCACCCTGATAAACCAGGTCATCTCCCTGTTTAAGGCCAGCTGATGAGCACCGTGACGACACCTGCAGGGTCCCTCTGCCACCAGACATAATATAGCCATGGGAGTAATGCCAGGGTTTTCAAGCTCTTGGGGGACAAAATCTTACCCAGCTCACCCACTGAACATCTCCGTCTGAGCAACTGGGCTGTACCTCAAGCTCAACATGTCCCAAACCACCTTCTCTTTCAAACCTATGTGTCCTTCACTTTTCCAGAACCGTACCCCTGTTCGACATCTCTGCCCCTTCTGGTGGCTCCGTCCACCTGTAAATGTCTCAGTATCACCGCCATAGCACAGCATGAGAGTACATATGTGGTGCTGACCATTTCCCTGTTCCAGAAAACACAGAAAATGAGCACAGGTTTATGCCACACTAGTATCAGTAAAAAGAGCCACCTGGAGGTCCAGGCATGCCTGGTTGTGCTCGTCGATCCGTGGTGGAGGGATGTCAGCATCGCCTCTCAAGGGACAATGTTCTGACGGTGCACAGACCATCGGCATCACCGTGGAGCTTAGAAATGCAGTGTCTCGGACACATCCTGATCTAATCTACTGAATCCACATCCAATGTCACTGCCAGCCGATATTGAGCAAGAGATACCGAAAGAGGTCCCAGGTGTGAGGTCTGCGATGTTCCCCCTTATCTTCATGTGTCAGAAGGAAGTTCTCGTGCCAAACATACAACCATGTGTGCAGATCCCTTCTCTCTTCTTTCTGGGTCTTGACGTCATGTCTGCTTTAGATGCGACCGTCCCTCCCACCCCAGACCCTTTCCATCAATTCTTTCCTGAGTTCTGATCTTCTGTCCATCACAAAAGGGTAATCCCTCCTCATGGTTCTTGGAATGCCACCGATAACACAGTTATCTCACTTCATAAGCACAGATGTCTGGTGAAGTTCTCACGCATGCTCTTCTGGTGCACCTGCTTTGGGATGTCTGAATAGCTGTCTACCTTCTATGACCAGCAAGTGCACACGAACCAAGAAAATGATGTATGTCTATGCGGTCCTGGTGCCTTTTGTTTCCATCATTCATATTGTTCTTTATTGGCGTTCATACTCATTTTCCAAGGAGGATCACTGCCCGGTTAAAATAAATATTTGTTATTGCTATTTGTTATTAAGTGTTCAAGCTGCGATTGAGTTTTGATTTCTTCTTATTTTTGTAAAGCAAGGGAGAGACTGAATTTTAATATCTGTAATACATCTTCCAGTAAGTTGTATCTGTATAGAAATATGAATCTTAGACTTAAGGAGCTGGTTATGATGAATAGTATGCTGCAGAACAGTCACCATTTTCTGTGTGCATTTAAAAAATGGGACTTGCAAATGCTTGGAATTATGATAGAGATGATTATTTTCTGTCAATGGCCTTTAGGCACGCTCGATATTTTTAGGTGACTAACATTTCATTTTCAATGTTAGAAATTAGTATTATTTCGAATCTTGCATTCCTTAAATGATACATGCTTTTACAACTACTAATTTTGTGCCATTATTAATGTAACAAATGTGCACCGTAAACTCACTGTCAAAATATATAATCATGATATCATTTCCAAATATAGAAAGCCATTATAAAAGGACAAAAATGAATGAATAAATTCAAAAATTTCATTTTTATTCTAGGCATTCCAAGCAGCTGTGTTCCACACGGTTGAGTATGATTATAATTCAGACATTATACGTTTTCCCGGGCACTATGAGAATAAGTACGAATATATAAATATGACATGAAGCCCACATTAACACTGTACAGTATAAGCTCACAACAGACTCATGAAACATCCCAGAGCTGAGTCAGTTTCCAAGATAAAGTACCTTTTCAGCCCAGAGAAACCACAACAGATGAGCATTGCCAAGGCGTGACAGCCCTGTGCCCTCAAGTATAGCTCTGTTTTGAATAAATGAAGGAGTGTGGAGAGGATTTGGGAAGAAATCTCAGTCATGGGAACATGTGTGGCTTTGTAGAGCCAAGTCATGCACTCCCAGATTCGACTTACGTGAGTCATTCATTTCACCTAACCGTCTGATTTTAATTCTACAGATCTGGGATGGTGGAGGGCAGGGGGGGAAGGGGCAGCCATATGTCACTACATTCACCCAAATTATCCAGTCCCCACATACCCCATTGCAGTCACTGCCCATCAGTGTAGTAAGATGCCACAGAGTCACTGTTTGCCTTCTCTGTGCTGCACCGTTTTCCCCGTGATTCCCCCACACCATGTGTACTAAACATAATACCCCACAACCGGAACTTTTAATTATGGAATAGTGTCTGATGAAGAGTATTCATTAATTCCCAGGAAATCTTGTCCCTTTGCTGCCTTCATTCCTCCGTGTCTTGGTATTCTGTGGAGGGGGATCGTGGAAAACTTGTCTTCTGAAGTTTCCACAACAGCAGAAGCTTGGTCAGGAATGAAAGATGGTGAATTAATCCATTTTCACTGCAAGAGGGCAAGTGTCTGGGCTGGAGACATCCACCCACAGTTCACACCAGCATGTGAATGTATCACGTTCGCTATTTCTTGCATTTGACATGTCTTCCCAGAAGCTATGGGTCTGTTTTCGAAGAAGAGATACAGAAAGAGGTCCCGGGTCTGAGGTCTGGGATGTCCCCTCTTACCATCAGTGTGTCAGAAGGAAGTTCGAACCCAGGTTCAGTGATGACACCGTGGGACTTAGAAGCATTAAGGGATGCGGCTGTGGTGACTCGCCACATGCAATGGTCTTACTTTCTTCCCAGAGGGTTTCCGGATGATCTATTTCACAACCTTTCAACTGGGTTTCATCCTCAGAGGCCCTAATGCTTCTTGCCTCGTCGCCTGTTACTATGGCTTTTCTCAACATCTGCCTAAGGATGGTAGGCCTGGCAGCTGTGACACCGCCCTGCCTTGTTCATGGTGACCTTCCTGAAGTCTCCTTGTTTCTGCATCACCCAGCCTCCACTCAGCTTCTTGCACAATGCCTTGCTTGGAAAGGAGGCCAGAGGAATTGTGATAGGAAACGGAAACTCTGAGCAGAGAAGAGAGAACGGAAAGGCGTCCAGATAGAAATAGATCAAAGGCGGGAGGACAGAAGAAGTACCACATAACAAATAAATAGTGCAACTTATTCTATAGGCATGTTGTCCATATTCTTACCATGCCCGGCAACAAAATGCATCCGGGAGCCCTGAACACAGAATAAAGCTGTCTGTGTTTCTGTCCACAGTGTTCAAGAACTACGGTTTTCAAGGCAGCTCCCCCATGTGACCTTAAGGCCACATCCATGTGGACATTTTCCAGCACCAGCACTGTTACCTACCATCTTTGAAGCCCATGTACCCTGATCAACGGCTTAAAACACGAGGCATTAAACTCCTGACAAGAGACTGAACTAGAAGAAACTGTTGCTCACAATCTGGGATACAAAGTATGAACGCACAGATGCACCTCTTACGTATTGGAAGTGGGTTCAATGAAATAATTATTGGGTGCCGGAAGGGCCTTCTAAGAAAATACGTTACATGCTTTCCTCTCCCTAGAAAGCTGCTTTCTGACCTAGTGTAACCGTTCCACTGGGCCTGTGACTCCAGGTTTTGAAACCTGTAAACTTGGGCCACATCACGGACACTCAGGAGACTTTTGCAGGGAGGTTTTGAAACCTGTAAACTTCGGCCACATCACGGACACTCAGGGGACTTTTGCAGGGAGGTTTTGAAACCTGTAAACTTCGGCCACATCACGGACACTCAGGGGACTTTTGCAGGGAGGCAACGTCTTAATGCTTCCAGTCAGAAGGAAGCATTCTGCAAAGGGGCACACAACTTCATTTTAAGCTAGAGTTGAAGAGAACTTTACACGTGAGGAACAACATAGGAACTAGGAGTGACACGCCCCAGGAACAGCGACTTTATCGCACCGCGCCGGCTGACCTAATGCGCAATCCTACTAGCTAACACTTTATATCTCGGTTTGCACCATTTTATTTAGCAGAAACACCCACGTGCCTGATTTCTCCATCTCCTGATAAGGCTTCTACTGGGACGTGAGGACTGGTGTAGTGAGATGCGTTATCTTCTCCATGTCCCATGCTCATCAGAATGGCAACATATCGAATTTACCTCATTATTCATTGCTTCTATATTCTTTTTGTCCCTCCATGTGTTCTTGTTCTTTACTTCCACTGGAACAAAACTGGATCTCTCCGTATCTCTAAGGCCCCTCTGAGGAGCCCCTTGGGAAGCAAATGTCTAGTCCCTACCATATTACAAAGATTTATTAAGTGCTGTAACTAGTATCATTAAGAAATAGTACATATTTGCTTTGTGAGCATACAAGTTACATGGTTTCTAAGGGAGCTCTCAGACAAACTTCATATTTTGTATCTAAAATTGAAGTACATAAGCTTAAAATGTCCTTCTACTATCACACGGTATTTACAACTTTTTATTCTGGACAGTGTTTATGGGGCATAAATATTTTCAGAAGCCATCATGTCAAAGTCACTCTATCTCTGACTTCCATAAACGGACATGACAGATCGCTCCTACTCTTTCTTCGCCATTCAGAGCCCTAGAAGCGTCCCCAGAAAGTGAAATGCCAGCTTTCTAGTTTTTCCCTGACTTCCTGTGATCACCAGCCTTCAAGAACGAGGCATGCTGGTAAGAAAGTAAAAATAAGGCTGTGGTCTACTGCCCAGGCCGGCGTGCGGAGAGGGGTTCTCCACTCCCATGTCCTGGGGTACTTTGACTAGGACATGGCTGCATAATTATCTCCACTCGGTTTCCAATATTTTCTTCCTTTGTCTGGGAACTGGTGTCCCTCCCATTTATTCTCTGAAGTTGAGAATAATTAAAAAGCCATTAGAGTTCTCTCTTTGCAATGACACTCCATAAATTAAATCTCGGTAGTGGTGAAAAGCTACAATGTCACCTAACCCTTTCCAAAGTGTGACTTTATCTACAATTCAAATTTCATTTGTGTGAACAGGTCTCCTTCAAGTGTTAATTTGAAACTCAAGGATTTAGATGTAAATATGAAGATATGTTATATGTTATTAATGCAACCGCTTCCAGAGGATCTTCAGTCTGGGGAAGTATATCGATCGTGGAAGAACTACCAGAGGACTGAAGTTTCTATTGGCATTTTTGAAGTTGAATAGGTGATTTTCTTGCACTATTTAGTGGAAGGTGGGTTCTTAATCCTCATGCTTTCTGTCAGTGTTTATCTAGACAAAGAGGATTTTTACAGAATTGGTTTTCAGGTAGAAAGAATCAAGGTCCAAATGCAGTGAGTTCAGGGTGATTAGAGTGGCGGGCTATACAGCCATGTCCGAGAGTCTGAGACAGGATTCTCGTCAGCACGCACACCCTCTTCCCTCCTGTCTGTGTGAATGGCACGCACCAGCCTCTGTGCTTGGCAGGGAAGAGTCAATGTTGAACAAGAAGTTATATTTGCACGACTGAATCCCATAGCCTCATAGATACAACAGTTCCGTGACGAGAACTGCAGGATCAGGTCAGGCATGTGCTGGGAGTGGCGAGCGCCCGGTGGCACGGGGACGCATGGGAAGGAAGGGAATCGGCCCAGGAGGAAGAGTGAAGGCTCTCTGAAAGGCCAGGGTGAGTCCCTGGAGAGGAGGAGAAAACACGGGGAAGGAACACGCCTTCTCCAGGAAGAGCGGCAGGGAAGAGGGCCAGAGGTAGATAATTGTCTAGAAACTGTGTAGCCATCCACTGACAGGCGGAGACCACCCAGTTAAAAAGCGTGGAGCTTTATTTCCAAGGAAACTCGGAACGATTCCTACTGGGCTTTCCATAGAGGCATGATATATGGGCTGATGTTTGACAAATCTCTTTCGGGCTCCGACACTGAGCGCCAGGCAGAGACCGGAGAGAAAACTCTTGTTTTGATGCACAAACTTCCAGTCTGACAGTAGTGATGACGACGGAGTCGAGAGATCTTCACAGTGGATTGTACAGCAGTGGTGGTTGAGAAAGGAACACGGAGGAGTGAAGAACAACGTGGGGTTCTAACGAGGGTGACTCAGTGCAGGGCTGGGGGGAGCGAAGTCCTTCATCAAAACAGGATATGAGAAATGAGAGAGAGAGAATTTCATATACAAAAGTATCCAAGCATAAAATAAGACCATGGGAGAGGTTTTAAGAAAAGAACAGATTATTCTAGCTTTTGAAGTTGTATATAATATTCAGGACATTAAAAGGTATATATCCAAAGTCATTAACTATTGATAAGGACACCATAATCCATTTTGAAAAATACCCTTTCTTATTGATACTGTGAATTAGCTACTGCTTACTTAACCACCTATAAATTTTTACAGTTCAAATGATTAACAGTAACTAGGGGAAGGATCTCTATTTCATGCTAGAATAAACAGAGAGTTTAGAGAAAGGCTTGGATACCTATATTAAAAGAGAAGAAAGCGTAAAAGCATGTGCATATGTGAAACTCACTGTGGTTTCTGTAGTTTTGGACTGTTGTGGCAATATCTGAGAAGTCAGCAGGTTGAATGTTGATCCCTCACGGGACCCCATCCAAAAGGGAAATGTGGGGCTGCTTCTCTGCAATTATTAAGCATTTTGAGACAGTGACAGAGGAACATTAAAGGGGGCACAGGGTCCTTGTAAACATGGGGTCCAGCAGGACAGCCGAAGTCACGTATGCATGAAGCAGACCTGGGTCCGCAAAGGGAAAGGCTCATGGGCTGGAACTTGGGCTGTGGCCCAGCATGGGACCCTTTCCAGGAGATGGGGATCACAGCAGAATCCCAGAGGTACACACAGGTAAGCAGGGTTGATGGAGAACGTCTCGTGGACAATTCCAGAGCTTGATATGGAAAATGGAAGACGGCTGCTTAGAAGTCAGAGAAGAGCGTCTACGTTGGAAAATAAAGACAAAGCGGCCATATGAGTCTAAGATTAGCATAGCACCAAAAGATAAGAGGGACTTATATAGAACTTGGCATAAAGAAAGTTTGACAGGGATACTTTCTAGATAAAACACTTCAAAGGCAGGACTCGTGAATCCAAAGCAAATTCAAAGACACGCAAAGGAGGATACAGAGGTGATGGGCAACGAGTGAGAAATATCCACCCCGTTACACGATGCACATCTGAGCATCGCCGTTGTCTTTCCAACACCCTGTCTTCTAGAAAAAGAGAGAAATAGAGTATCTGCATTCAAAACTTCAAAGACAGGAGACAGGCGAACACTTTCCAAATGAAACATGGTTAGAATATTGGAAACTGCTGGAACGACCTGCTAAAGGCACGGTCTCGTAAAGGAACCCTGGGGACTCCAAATGGCATGACATCTGGGTGGCCAGTGGTCTAACAAGGAAGCTCCTCAAAACGAAACACATGGTGATCCACAGAAAATGATTGGCTATGAGGACATTCTGACTACAAAATGAGCTAGGAGGAAGCTGTTTGGGCGTGAATGTCATTCCTGACATTTCTGCCACACATCACACGTCTTCTAGTGGGCACAGAAGAAAGGAGAGGTCTGCCATGTATGACCTTGGAGGATGCAATGATTATGCACATTATATACATGCAATATTATATACATACATGTGTGTGTATAAATGTAAAACTGGTTTAGGCCTCAATAATAAATTATCTACGGAAGATTATTTCTTATTTCACAACATAGCTTCTATTGTGTCTTACTCTAGCTTAAGGGCTTGTCCTTACCACATACCCCAGGAGGTCTACCTTCCTCCAAGCAGTCAAGACTTTCTAATAACGGGACGTTGGCCGTGACGGTGGCCCTAATCCGGCCCACCTGCTGATGTAGCACACTCCTTAGCCCACCTGCACCCATCTGGTCCTACCACCGCCTCCTCTTTGGGGTCCTCCAATGCTCCCCATCCATTACAAGTGGCCCCTGTGGATGAGACCGTACTAGAGAGGGAAAGAAACACCCCTCCTGCCCTCAGGAGCAGTCCTGGAGGGGACAGGATCACAGACGTAGATGCACAAGTGGAATTTGAAATTGTGAGTGCTGCAAAGAAACAGAAAGGACTCCGTGAGATGAGAAGGAGGGAACTTACGGAGGTCTGGGCAAGAAAGAAGGACTTGGACGATGAAAAGTTACTGAAAGAACAGTCTTTCAAGGGCTTTAAAGGGAATTGTGACATGCCTTACTTTTTCGAGTCACACTCCTTCATTTCTGTCATTTCCTAAAACACGTATTCTACCCAGTGAAATGTTTTTCTTAATTATCTGGCTGCCAATACCGGCTTCTCCTTCTTCAGTGCAGGCCCTTGTCCTGCCATGTGGCTGGAATCCTCTGCTTTCTCTGTAATACCTGAATCTGACTCTTCAGAATAGCAGGCAGGGCAGCTGTTGACCGGCTTCCCGGCCCAACAAGTATTTGTTGATAGCAGCCAGATGGGACAAGGAGGAAACTGTCAAGCACGGTTTCTCAGCATCAGCCCTACCGACACATGGGGCTGCATGACCATCTGTGGTGGGGCAGCGCTGGTATAACAGGATGCGCAGCATTATCCGTGGTCTCTATGCCCTAAAAGCCAGGAACCCCTCCCACTTGGGATAACCAGAAATGCCTCCAAGACACCAGCTGTCCCTCAGAGGGACTGAGAACCATGCTTACGGAGACAGATCTGTCTCACTCAGGAAAGGGAAAACAACATTCAGGAATCGTGAAAATAACTTTTGGATGCAAAAACAAAAATAGATAATTGAATTGTGTAAGACCATAAACCATTAAAATACAAAAATTCACAGCACATTAAAAATTTCAGAAAACATTAAAAATTAGAAGAGATAGTACTAGTAGTAACAGAAAAATGGGTGTAGAAGAACAAATGATGAAAATATGGGTCATAAACTCTCCTAAAATGATATGAAAACAGAAATGCAGGTGAAACAAGAATTCTTCTCCAACGCAAAAATAAAGATTCCTCAAGTTTTCTTCCAGTTTGCAATGATCGCACCAAAGTTGCGTTGTGGGTGACCTTCAGGGTTAACAGTGCGCTGCTTTCTCTCCTAAAATTAGAGGCGTGAGAAATCTAATCCTATTCTGCCATGAAATCCATTTCACCCACATAGTAAGCCCCGTCCCCAGATCATAAATTCCTCCACTTTCTGTAACTTTCTTAAAGATAAGTCTATTTTATATCTCAAATTGTGCTGTGTGTAACAAAAAAACACATCTTTCTTTTTGAATCTGACATAGTTACTGTTACACTGGTAACACAAATAGGATTTTGTAAGAATGGATTTTCTATCCAGGTACTGTCCCTTTATAGTTTCTGGACTTGCCTTAGTTTTACTCAGCTTCCTTCAAGTCTCCTTAGTTAACTGACATTTAAAAATATTTGCATTCTGCAATGGAGGATATACGTCATGCACTTTTCAGTACCTGTAGAGTGAATGCTTATGTAGGCTATGAACTTTAGTTAATAGTAACATATCAACATGAGTTCATTAATTGTGATGAATGTACCACAGTAATGCAAGACATCAGTAACAGCAGAAACTTAGGAAGGACTCTTTATATTATGTGCACAATTTTTCTGCAAACATAAAACTATTCTAAAAACTAAAGCATATTAATTAAAACCATAGATGTGTTTAATAGCATTCAAACATATTTAAACCCTCTTGAACACCAGCCATTAAAATAGAAAATGCATCTTTTTTGGGGGGGGGAAGGAGAGAGAATGGACCGAAAGTAAATGGTAATTACAGAATGAGAAGTCTTCTCCCACACCAATCACACATCATCCCAGGGGAAGCATCTGAATATCCTCCCCTTATTTTAGATGCTTAGCTTCATAGAAGAGATGCTGGGGGAGTTAACCGAGCCTCTTACTTTACCAGAAAGTAAGAAGTGTTGCACAGTGAGGGCTGGTTAGGATTTAGTCCAATGACCCTGCTCTTTCCCCTCCCTCTGTTCAGGACCACAGGGCAACCTGAGTCTTCTACAGATCCTCTGCCCCAGGGTTTTTCCATCAAGTATAGACTACGGATCATTCAGTGACTTGAGTTCTGCATTTTCCTTATTGTAACATGAGTTGGAGGTACTGGAAATCAACATAATCTTCTCATATGACCAGAACACACTAAGCAGTATAAAATAATCCCTCTGGAGAACATTCTGGCCATTCTTATAAAGCTAAACATACCCCTAGCCATTCTCCTCCTGGATTTTTATCTAAGAGAAATAAGAGATTTTGCACGAATGTTCACAGCAGCTTGGTTCACAAGAGCCAAAAATAGGAACCAGCCCCAAAGTCCATCAACAGGTGAATGAGCAGACACATTATGGAATTTGCCTATTTAAAACAAAACTGGGCAAAGAGATTGAAGAAAATAAACAGAAGGAAATAAACTTTGTAACTATCAAATAAACAAAAACTAGTGCAACTGTATTATCAGACAAAACACATTCAGTGAATGAATCATTGCTAGATAAACAAAATGCACGGTGAGAAAAACAAAGCCTTAAAATACATAAAGTCAAAACTGAAAGAGCGAAAAGGAATTATAGGCAAATCTGTAATTATAATGGAGGATTTAATATATCTTTTCCAGTGACTGATGGAACCAGCAGATGAAGATTTTAGTAAAAATGGAGATCAGAGTGATTCAGTTAGCACACTTGATGTGACCGACATATATATTACACTATAAATTGAGAAGTATACAGCCTCTGCAAGCCCACAGAAAACTTTCACTTAACCTTATGATACATCACAGCAAAAGCAAGTCTTAATGTATTTCAAAATAATGAAAACACACAATACAGATCTCTGACCTCTCTGCAATTAACTTTGAAGTCCCTAAATATTTACAATTTTTTTTTAAGTATGCATTGTGCACAGGGAAATGGGGTAAGCATAATGGGAATTAGAAACTATTTTTAATTAAACAATCTGACGAAAAATACATTTCCAATCTTCTGGATGCGCTTAGAGCAGAGTTAAGGGACAAAAGGTATGTTAGCAAAGAAGAAAGAGTGAACATCCATAAACTCATCACCATCTGAAAAAAGCTGTCAAATAATCGGGAAGGAGACAGACAGAAGGAAGAAAATAAAGATAGAACAGATGAGTTTAATGAAATAGGAAACAAATATGCAGTAGGGAAAATTGACAAAGACAATAGTTGGTTCTTGAATAGACCCAATGAAATGAGCAAATTAGCCAGTCTGATCAATAGCCAGGGAGAGAGAGAGAAAGCAGAGATAACAAATATTAGAAATGACAAAGGGAAAACCATAAGATCTGGCAGCGTTAAAGAGATAATAGGAAAAACATTAAGGCAATGAATCTCGAGAAAGATGTAATTTAAAAACAGATAATCATAGAACGTCTCAAGTCATATATGCCTTCAGAAAACTGAATTCCCAGTCAAATATTTCCAGAAAGAAAATGCTAGGCCCACTTGGCTTCATCAATGATTATTATAAACTGTTCAAAGAACAAGCAATTCAAATTTTATTCCAGCTCTTAGGGAGAACAGGGACGGGAATAGTCAATAAATCATTTTACGATGCTAACATAATCTTCATTCCAATACCTGTGGTGGTACTGTGAGAAAGAATACTTATGGGCCAATCTCCTTCAACAGATGTAAAAAAAATAATAATAAAGTTGTCATAATTGCTTCCAACAATATACACAAAATCATAATGCATCAAACCTGAGCTTTATCCCAGGACTGCAAGGGCCAGTGTCACATGGTAGTAATTAGTATCATTCTGAAAACCTTGTCTCATTAGCTAGGCTTCTGTTGCATGCATTTGCATTTTGATATGAAATTGATGATTTGATTGGACTCCTTGAATCAAGAAGACGCGAAATAAACACCATCTTCTCCTTGAGGGCGGTGTACTTCCCTTTAGTCTGTTTGTTCAGTTTGTCAAGAAGACACCAATTATTTGGAAAACAAGGTTGAAAGTAGGCCATGGGTGACTTAATTCTAGAACATTTCTGAGTCATTCTCCTGTTACCCTTAAAGAAGACTTTTTAAAGAACACAGTGGCAGGACTGTGGACACGGCCAGCTCCAAGCCTGGTGGACAGGGTGTCTATAGACTTGCCCCGCTCCTGAAAAGCACCATCGTTAAAGCAGGGCGATCACATTTCTCTAGAAGACAAACAAGCAGGGCACATCCCCAGAACACAGGACACTGTATCTCTTCGGCTTTAGAGCCATCATAAAAGAGTTTCAAAAGTCAGAAAAAAAAAATAAATATATTAGCACGAAAAGCACTGTAATTTCAGATTACCTGGAAACCATGAGGCTGACTAGGTTTAGAGATCTGTGGCTCTGATTTCAAGGTCATGGCTCCAGGCAGCGACAATCGGTTGTTTGTAAAATTGACACAGAAAAGTATTTTAAAAGAAATTCTCCTCTCTGAGCTGCCATTGGGCACTCCAGGTCACGAATGCATGTAGGTGTAGGGTCTATTCACCAGTGGTAAAAGAGAAGAACAGGAATGTGTAGAATCTTCTACATGTTGTGACCATAAAGTTGGAAGCGTCTTTCTGGGAAGCAAACCCAACAGTGAATCTATGCTGGTCAGCTTGACGCCACGTGACTGGACACACAGAGACCAAAAGGCAGGAGACTTGCGTGGGTCACCGACAAATCGCTAAGGACCAGGATGGCTAGGGGTATGTGTAACTTCATAAGGAAGGCCATTTCCCATTTACTTTCGGTCCAGTCTGGGCAGCCTCACCGACCTCATGGGAAACACAGCCTATTCATGTATCTTCCTCTTCTTAAATTTTTTTTTTTGATGGGGGGGATTTACTGAGAGATTATGCCTGTGGAAGGTGCACTTCCAGGATGCCCCTGCCAACGATCCACGCCTCCTGATATTCAAGTCCTTGTGTGATCTCCCACCCCCGTAGCTGTGGGCTGGGACCTCGGGACTCACGTCAGTGAATAGGATATTGCAAACGTAATGAATGTCGCTTCCGTGACTAGGTTACGAAAGCCTGAGACTTCTATCTTGCTGGCACACTCTGGCTTTGATGGCATGAGATGCCGTGTGGAGAGAACCAGTGCCGTGTCTGAAGGAACCGGAGGCGGCCTCTTCATGGCCCAGAGGAGCCATGCCTGCGCTCCTGACCCACAGAAACTGGGAGACAATAAACTGTGTGTTGTTTTAAGCCACTGGGCTTTTCAACTCTAAAAATTTGCATTGCCAACATCCACCATATGTCTAGCCACCCGCTAGATCTAGCAACCTACTAGGTCCTTTTTCCTCCTCGAAAAGATCATTACACTCTTTGAAATGAAACTAGAAATATTATGACCCCAGAAAATGATTTATGTATCTAAGTCAGGATCACATTACCTATTGCCTGACTTAACATGTAGAGTTCATTACCTATATGCTATGTTATCCTGGATAACATATTTTCCAAGACTACTATGGGTAATACACAGATTGGAATTACAACATAATTTCAATGAAGTCCTTCTTCTTCAAAACTTGTGTATTAAGGGTGAAAACCTCTTTTCCCTTTATGGAAAATAACAAAATTGTCTTCAAGTCACACGATTTGTGTGAACCCTTTGTATAGCATCCAGTGGTGATAAACTCACAAGGCTGATTGTGTGACATGCCACGTCATGCCAAATGTTCCATGAAGATGTAACAGCCAGAATAACTTGTAGTCATTTTTCCTTCTAAATGAGAAAATGCATTATAACAGAGATGTGCTTGACTGTCATTTTATAATTGGTTACTGTTTACTTTTCCTTCTTTGTGTCATTTTTACTTCTTAAAGATGTTTACTGTTTTGTGCTTTTCATTTGATACTCTTCCAATACTGTGCGGCTGTGGGTGGGTACTTAGTATGACTATTGTGTTAACAATGATGGAAGTTATGGACATTCCCCAAAGTCACATGACTGGGCACCAGTGCCGGGCCCCACCCAAAAATCTCTATCTCAAATCCAGAAATAGTAGATATCACTCCACTACATGGCATGCTTTCATGACCGAGTCTTATGCGTCATATAATTCTACGATATTTTTCAACTAAAATCTATCTTTCCCAATATTCAGTGAAAGCTAGGTAATATTTTCTAATCATTCAAGGTGACCGTACCACTAAGTCCAGCTGAATTCCCTCCCACGATATGCAGATCATGGGAAACCATTACTGTTTTTCCATTGCTTTTGCCAAACCAACTAGTCAACAGTTGTGCGAAGGAAAAGATACAGCAGTTCTTGGTTTCTAAATCATACCCTGATATATAAAGTCTAAAATAATAGGAAAAACGGAACATTCACTTAGGTAGTACTATTATCTACTAAGTGGAGATTTTGCTTCTTAAATGTGAGAATGTTAAAATGCTATCTCCAAAATCCTTGTGCTATTTCCTCCATAAAAATGCTCTTTTGATTATAGTCACGAGTGGGAAATTACTGGCAGCCCCATTCCCACCTTTCAAAATGTTGCACCTTTTCAATGTAAATGCATGGTGTGTTTTAAACATGTAATCACCCAGTAGGTAAAAGGATACTGTGTTACGAGCAAACATGTAATATAGCATGATTGGGGATTACACGACTGCAGATACCCCAAAAGGCAAATCAGACCCCCACAACATAACATAGAATAATCCTGAAAATGCACCATTAATTCATAATCTGCTTGTTAGATATTTTCTGAAATTATCCACTGTCTAGTGATTGCCTCCAAATCATGAGCAGAGACATTGCTATAGCAGAAATGCACCCTTCCAAAATTCATACCCGGTGTGATGGTATTTGGAGATGGGGGTCTTCAGGATGTTGAGTGACACCATCAGATCATGAGGGTGGGGCCCACATGATGGGATTAGTATCCCTCTAAGATGAGACACTCCCCGCCCTCACTTTCTGTCTTCCTCTTCATCGCGTGAGCACACAGCAGAAGGCATCCAGCCACAAGTCAGGAAGAGGGTCCCTTACCTTCTTTTTAATTATGGCAGAGCTATTAGACAACAATTACAGGAGACTCAGTCCCTTCTGACTATCTGCAGACAGTTGCAAGAGTTCAGCGGAATGGTGAGGGCGTCATCATTTCATCCGGGATTCTTCTGTGAAATCTCTGAACACAGTTATTTTTTCTTTACTAGTTGATTTCATATGCCATGCCCAAACTCTGTATGGTTCGTTCCCGAAGAACTGGTGGGCTTCAAGTACACAGACGAATGGAACCAAAGTCAGTAGAAACAGATTTAGCTCCAGTTTCCCACCTAGTACGTGATCTTAAAGCAATTTTTTAACTGCTCTGGAAAAAAAGGTCATGAGCGGACTACGAAAATCTCTTGCAAATGGTAAAACCCTGTACAACTATAAAGTTTTGTTCTGACTCGTATGAATACTATTGTGATTATTATATATTCAGCCAGAATCTGCTCACATGATTTACATCATCTCAACTGGTAACATCTCGTCCCTCCCAAGGTAGTCAATTTATTACGCACGGGGAATATAATTGCATTTTTAATGTTTAGATGATTTTGAAAATCATTAAAGGGCCATTGTTGTCTTGAGTACTTTCTGCAGTGCACTTCATCAGCTGCCTGATATAATGCACATGAACTGATATTTATGTCCCTTTGGGGGCGGGGAAGCCCTCATCAACCTGAATGTGTACTCCATTGAATGCATTAGCAATGACTAGTTATTAATCTTATAACCTTTCCTAATTAACAGAATAAACTGTAAAACGAAGACAAATTGAATGTATCCAAGGGTGAAACACATTTAAGCACTAAATGCATACTTATGCTGAAAAAAAAAAGAGCCTATGAAGACTTCACCCCAGAGGAAAGCTGGTCTGTGCTTATTTATAGACAAGAAATGCAAAACGCTAAACAGACTCCTTTGTCACTCGCTTCTCTGCCTTCTTTCATGATGCTCCTGAAATTGCTAGGCATAAGTGCTGTAAACATCATCATTACTGTTATCTATTTTATAAAGCCCCCCGTTGAAGGAGCTCACAAACACAGAATACATAGAAACACACAGCAAAACAACAATAATAAGCAACCTTGTAAGAGCAAAACACTCACAGGAAAAAAATCACAGGCAAAGAGTTGAAATTAAGGAAGAGGCAAGAATCATAAAAACGAACTGGACTAAATGCTACAGCCAACCACAGTGAATCTTTATGTCCACAGAACAGCTGCAGAATAGCTAAGAGGCAGGTTGATTTGTTTCCTAAACACCATGTTGGAGAAACAGCTTATTAAGTCAAAATGCGGTGCAGGGATTTTTCATGTCTGTTGACGTTGGCACTACTGATGTTTTCGACCAGTTGCGTATTTCTTTGCTGTGGGAGAGTCCTGTGAACTGCAGAATGTTAGGCATATAGTGTCTGGCCTCTAGTGGCCAGTAGCCATCCTGCTTCGCCAGCTATGAAACTACAATGCATCCCCTGGAGAGGAGATGGGTGGCACCCCATGCTGTGTTTCGTGGCCAAAGGGGACTGCTTTTCCAGATGTAACCAAAGTCTTCCCCATCGATTGAGTTCACCAAAAGGGGGATTACCTTGGGTGGGCCCGACCTAATCAGGTGAGCCTTTTAAAAGAAGACCCTAGGACAACTCAGGTATAGAAACAGCCGAGCTGCCCTCTGCCCCACTTTCCCAGTTGCTGGCTTTGAAGGAGCCAGTTGCTGTGAATGGTACTGTCCCCAGGAAATGTTTTCCCCCAACAAACCAAGGGAACTTGGAAGCAGATACCCTCCCAGTCGATCCTCCAGATGAGAAAGCAGCTCAGCTGACACTCTGCAGCCTTCAGAAACCCTGAGCAGGGGACCCAGTGAAGCTTTTTCCCAGATTCGGACCTGTAGAACTTGTGAGATCACAGGTGAGTGTAATGAGTGGTGGTGATCTGTCACGCGGCAATGATCAATACGCTATCCATTCCCACTGCTTCTCACAATCCCTCTTTTCTTAGAAATCAAACTCCCCCCACCCCACATCAACCCTCCCTGGATTAGTCATGGTAAAAGACATGAAGGTAGTGTCAGGTTCAGCAGCAAAAACTCGCACTGGGATGATAAACGGCTTCACAAAGAGTAGAAATCTCTGTGCTGTCTTAATGACAACAGGAAGCGTGCACAATTCACCCCTTCTTGTAAGTATTGATGTCAGAGCGCTACCTTTGGCTCCCATGGACAAGCAAGGACACTCTGTGTTCAAGGGTCTAGATCACCATGACATGGCTCACGGTTTCTCTCTGGGTGGAAATGGAAAAGAACCACTAATACCATGGATTTAGGTGGAATTTATCCACATACAACATGCACAGGCAACCAAGTAGCCCATTGCCCTCTATAGACTTCATACATCTCGTGTCCTCTGCATTGAACATTTTGTGATAAAAATCTCCTATAAAAGTTAGGGTGAATTTTAAATATGGAATCTATCACTTACCTTAATATTCCATCTTAGGTTTAAAAACAACTGAAGAATATGAAGCATTGACTCTCTCAAGCATTTGTCACCCCCTGGGTAGAGCTGGTCAATAAATATTGGGCAACACAAAATATGTTGTATATCGTGCTCAGATGCAGGCAGCCTAGAGTGTATGCCCAGTGTTATTGATTCCTGCTTGCCTCTGTCAATTCATTTTCTGCCGTCAAAGATGGTTTTCCCCAGAGCTTCCCTGGGATTTTGACTGTCTGTGACTTTAGGGAAATACATATATCAGAGGAGGATCCTGGTTTAGGCAGGGGGAAATTCAGGATGAACTGGTGTGCTCTACCGAGGCCCTAGGTCTGAGACCCACTGCACCAGACACCACCTGCATCAAAGAGCTAGAGATTCATATTTGAGTTCCCTTCAAAGTTCACCATGAGCAGGTCCTTTCTGGGCCAACGGAACAATCCTCAGGGGTCTCGATGATCCCTGCATGGAGTTGCCATTCAGATGCAGAGAACAGCCCCTCTATTATCCCCATGCCCCCAAACCCTCCAATAATTCGCCTTTCTCTAGCACCTAAACTGAAATCTAGCATCGAGGTTTATTGTGAAATGGGAGAAGGATTTCTATCTTAACCAGAAGGACTAGAAGCAGTGATAATCCGATATGATGGACACAGACACAGGGGTGAAGGGGTCTTTGACAACCAGTGAAATACTGTACTAGGATTCACCGTAGTTGCTGAGAGAAGTTAAAGTGTCTCTTCCCCCATTTCTTTTGGGTAACATTGCAGAAGTCCACTTTCCAGAGGTTTCTGAACCCCTGAAAAAAATCACACACCAAGGCTTCTGAACCTGAATAGCAAATCTAAGAAAACAGAGAGTGCATTTGCTATACCAATAGGTCCAGAATAACAAATTACCGTCACAAACCAGGTGAAATGAGAGTGTGAGAAATCTGTGCAAATAAACCAGATGTATGTTCAAAACACTTATGTATATACATGAGGCATTGTGTCCGCTGTGGTATTTCTTCTGTGTATTTGCTTAATGGTAGTGGCTGTCAAGAATGTTTGAGTTCAAAACCCATACCCACAGAGCATGGACTTAAATGCACAACCTTACAATACAGCTCAGTAAAACGATTCTATGGCCAGACCTTAACATTTCCCTCTGCTTGTCTATTCCAAAGCCTTTTAGAGTGGCACGTGTTATCCGGGAAGGCTGGCATTCACAGACTCACATTCTCTGAGTGATGTGGGGAAGCATCATCTCTGAAGTGTGTCTGACTATATGGCATACTCGAGAAAGGGTGGACTAATGCAAAAGGCATGCTCAAATCAGGCTTATCTGGGGAAGGAGTTTGCCCTTCTTGTTGTTTAATTAATGGTCTATCAGAAATGTGCACAGGGACACCACGCACCATGCAAGAACTCTGACCAGCATCCACGTAGCCAGCACACCTCTTGGCGACGGCAGAGATCCTCACACCTGGAGGCAGAGCCGTTAAGACCTCAAGAGCCATTGGAAAAGGCGCCTCTCGCCTCAGTCTCCGCCCTTCCTGTGATGTCTCACCCGGGCTCACCATCCCGAAGCCAGAGACACACAGAATCTACTGAGCCTGAGCAGATACCCAACAGATGGAGCACGAAGACTAAGGAAAGGATGTAGGGAATCCCAGGAGGAGGAAGCAGATGGTGACCTGGCATGGTGAGGAGACCCTGTGCCTGCACTGCGGAGCAGTCTCATGATGTCGCATAGTCCCCCGAGGCACGACAAGATCATGCCCCGCCATCCATCACAACTCTTGGTGCACCATTAGCATAACGGCGAGCACCACCTGATCACCCATCGCTCGCTAACACCAGGCGCTGTGCAAATCACTCTTTGTGAACAATCTCATTTTAATCCTCCCAACAACCCCATAAGGGAGGTATTATATGATCAGTCATGTTTTGGGGGTGGGATCATGAATCCTAGTGAAGTCGAGGGACCTTGTAGGTTGCAAGGATGGTATAGAGAAGAGCTAGGATGGAAGTGGGGGACATCTGAGCACAGAGCCTGCATGTCACCTGCACGAGTTAGTGGGCATTAGCACTTCTGGGGGTCCAGGGATTTTCCACGATGCACAATGCCAAACCACCAGGAGAACCAAGATGGCCATTTGGAGAACTAAGCTCTTCTCTAGTTCATGATCACAGCCATTTTTGGACTTTGGGACTGGACTAGAGAGAGAGAGAGAGAGAGAGGCCACCATACATGGCTCCCAGCCGGGTGTCCCCGCTCCTAGGGTGAGAGAAGTAGAGAAAGCACATAAGTATAGATGTTCTCTGTCCAGCAGTGGATGCACGACTCCAGCTGAGAGGTGGCCTGGCACAGTCATGAGGCACCCTATCACGATGTCCCAGCGGTTGTGCCCAGAGGGCATGTGCTGCTGCATCTAGCACTCCATCAATGCATTCTCTTCCCGGCTTGCTTCCCCAGCCAGCCAAACACACCTCTGCCACCAAACAGGAACGTCTGAGATATGAGCACACAGATCCCCATGCCTCTTGTCCCTCATGAAGACACTCCCTTCTTAAATTCTCAATTACAGCATGCATGCAGACACAGAGTATTAAACATAGAATCAGGGCCAATTGCATCATATATTCAACAATGGCTGGGTACAGGTTAAAATATATATATTCTACTGTTTTCCTGTCTCATCACGAAGTTCCACTGTGATTTACTAACAATATAGGGACTCTTGCATTGTCAGATACTTTGCCCAAAACAGCTTTTGACCCTCCTCAGTTATCTCTTTTTGACAGATCCACTCATCCGGCTCTTGTGGGCTATGTCATCTAAAGACTTTATTTTTTGCCGGGTCTTCCCAGAAATGAATTATCTTGTGGCACTGACTCTATAGGCATTCTCTTGTCAAGAAACCCCTGGCACCCACTCTGAGATCTTACCCAACATGAACGCTTCCCCCTACCCATGCCGTCTGCAGGACACCTATCAACAGTCCAGAGCCTGAGCGGGTGTTCAGCACGAGTTGAAGGAACCTATCGCCCTCACACGGATGCTCTCAAGTCGGATCCCTGAGTTTCACTTGCTATTCTTCTATTTTGTCCTACTTTGTCTTTCTCTTGTCATCGTTTGCTATAGACTGAATGTCTGAGTCCCAGAGCTCCCTCAGCCCCTCACCACATGAGGACGCAGTAAGAAGACAGTGTCTGTGACCCAGGAGGTGAGCTGTCACCAGACACAGAATCTGCTGGCACCTTGACCTTGGACCTCCGGCCTCCGGAAATGTGAGAAATAAACGGTCAGTCGTTTCTAAGCCGTTCAGTCTGGGGCATTCTGTTACAGCAGCCTGCGTGGAGTAACACATTATACAAGCAAACAATACATGCCATTTTTAGCACTAGGATCTGGAATGTTCTTCTTTTAGTTCAAGTTTGCGGTCTTTAAATCTTCAGATCGAAATCTTACTGAGAGAACATTTGAAGAAATGAAAACCAGGGGAACTCGTTTCACTGCATGGACGCCAGTGGAAGTTTCTAAATAGGCACTTGTGTCCCACCTCAACAGTCTTGGTGGACAATAGCCAACAAGGGGGATAACAGAAAATTTAGCAATTATTCATACTCACAGAAACATGGACAAAATTTCTCTGTGGGCTTGGAAAACAGGAATTGTGTTAGTCAGAACTCCACTCGGCTCTGTGCGGTTTTCAAGTGACTGAAAGGTAAGACCGTCTGGATTTGGGGGTTTGATTTATCCCCCATGATCAACAAGTTCTCAGCTGGAGTCGCTCTGGGTCTGTGGTTGCTGTTCTATCAAAAATCCTACTTTCACATCAAGAACCGACTCAAAAACACCTGTGGGTATGTACTGATTCACAAAGCATGCATGTTCAGGGGGAAAAAAATAAGATAACTGTACCGTAGATTCTGAGCACAGCTGGATTTCTTTGTTTCATAGACATCTAAAGAATTTGTGATGTTTTCCACAGTCAGCCAGAGAACCTACCCGTGTGTACATCATTCAAAAAACAAAACAAAACAAAACAAAAAAACGTAGCATATAATTCACGAATTCTGGTGAATCCTTGAAGGCTATACGTTTGATGGTGGATTTTTACCCAACTCGGAAAATGTCACAATTATCGATGACAATGTGCAAGAGTCATTTTTCATCATGGACACTGAAGAAAATAGATGCTGTCCAATTTGCTAACTCCTTTTATATTTCTATGGAAACAATTCATGAGTTTCTCTGAGAAAATAGCCAAGAAAAGGTTAGCAAGCCAAAGGTCAACAGAATCAATGTGAAGACTTGTGCATTTTTAGACAGTGTTTCCTTCCAAATAATGTGAGGGAGGCTCACCAAAATGATTTTCTGACATACACCCTTTTGGAAAAAATAACCGTATGTTTGTATTCCCGAAATGAAGATGAGAAGTGGCCCATCTTTCTTGGAATATATGAGCTTATGATTTTGCCCTTGGGAGGGGGAAAAAGAAACCCTTTGAACCCTTTTATCCAGGCACCGGAGCAATGCGACGTGAATGATCAAATGTGGTTTCCATTCAGAGGGTCGGGCTGCCGTGCAAGACCCCAGACACGGCGCTGCTGCAGCCCTTTCCGATGTCCGTGTGCCTCAGGGCACAGCGTGGCGCATAAGGTGGTTTCATGGTGCTGAGCAAGGGCTTGGGAAGAGAAGAAGCATGGGTGTGCAAGAGGTTAACGCACTGCATTCATTTCTCATGGCCGCTACCACAAATGATCCCACATTGAGTGCTTCAACACAGATGTCTTTTTTTTGCTATTCTGGAGGTTGTAAGTCCGAGACAGGTATTAAAGGGATACAGTCAGGATGCTGGCAGTCTGGACGGCCTTTCTAATAGGAGGTTCAGGAAGAATGTGTTTCCTTGGCGCTTCCAGCTTTTCGAGACTCGTGGTCACACTACTCTGACCTCTGCTCCTGGGGTCCTATTTCCTTCTCTGAAACTGCACGTCCCGCTTCTCTCTTACAAGGGATGACTTGGGGCCCTCCCAGATCAACCAGGACGCTCTCCCTAAGTCCAGGTCTGAACTTAATCCCATGTGCAAAGTCCTCTGTGCCCTGCAAGGTGACATATACTCACAGGGGAGGGAAGGGTCCTGACTGTTCCTGCCACGCTCGTTCTAACGGGATGGCTCAGAGATTCCCTGACATGGATTTTGAGGGTTTAATCACCTGTACTTGGATAAACAGAGCAGATTCGCACCATGGCCTGAGCGTGAGCCTCCAGGCCTTCCCTCGGTGAGTTCCCAGCCATTTTTTCATCTACTTTGAAATACATTCTCTTCCTCTTCCATGAATCTCGGTGTCAGTAGACATATCCTCTCTTCCACCAATCGTTTCTGGTTGCCCACTTGCAAATTATGTATTTCTCCAAGAACTCCAGTGAATGAGGGAGTGCATTCATCACACTTGGGGCCATCTTTCTGGAACACTTTATTACTTGAAATAAATTAGTTCTATGAATATCTTAATCTGAAAAATACAGAAAACAATAGCTCGTACCATCGGGAAAAGACTATATAGTCTGTGTAAATGCCTCACCCCCTAGCTCGTAACAGGTGTTCAAGGAATGTTAGCCATAAAAATTATTCTTTCCATAAGAGTTCTGCCAGAGGAAGAATTTTCAAGAGCAATGCCTCTTTGTCTTCCCCACCACATGTGAACTATGTGGTAGCGTACAATGTGGGGAATCCATGCATTTTTGCAACCCTTGGGAATAATACCACAGCCAGGCCAAGAAACCTCCTTCGTAAAAACTGTGGATGAAATGGGTGCATGTATGTAGTACGCCCCCATCATAACACAACTTTTTTCTCTCACTGGCACTGTATTTATTGAATTTGTCCAGCTGTTACTCAATTGGAGTTCCATCGAGAATTGTGTCTCTTTCTCAATTGCCTGTCCAAACCTTTGGGAATATGTGAGCGAACAATATTCACCGTCTTGCAGCACGTTTACCGTACGTGGGGACGGTGTGGATTTGTTCTTGAATCCCATCAGAGGGCCTGGATTTTTTAAAAAAGCCTATTTTAAACTGAGAAAATTAAGCTTACATTGATTAGAACATAGACCTTTAATATGTATTTCTAATAGATTTCATCGGCACTTTGCATGCTCAAGGTAACAGAAGGACTCAGTGCAAAGAAATTATATATGAGAAAAACAAAATGTAGAAAAATGAACTTCTCGATCTATTCTTCCAACCGCTATTTCATTCCTTTCCCTTCCCCCTTTTCTTATTACCTGATTTTGTATTAGCAAAAGACAGAACCCCTACTCAGAAAAAAGGAATTTTTCTCTCCCTAGAATTAGCCAACATCCTCACATTGATAGTCCAGGAATCTTCCCAATGTAACGTCCTCTTACTTCATTTCAGAAGGGCTTCTGATTCCCAACGTGGAAATGAACAGGTCATGCTCTAAAGGGTCTAACACAATCAAAATGCACTTCCTACTGCACTCTTCTCTCTACCAGGCCAGTCTCTCAGTAGAAGCTAGAAAATGTAGATTTCTATGTGCAGGACTTAAAAAGAGCGTGAAAGAAGCCAAATATCTCAATTTTAATGAATTTTCCTTAAAAACTGATGGATGAGTTTGGGATTACCCAAAATTGAAGGGGATTTTAGGAGAAGCAGGAAAAGGGGGACAGAGGGCCCCCCATAAGACAAGATTCTTTGCTGCAGAAGAGGCTGAGATTTTCATCTCTGAGTTGCTATCACAGAGAGAAGGAGACCCTCAGTGGAGAGACCCCAGAGATCCTGGCTATTCCCTATCTCAGGGTCACACTCAAGAAAAATCTAGACAACCCAAGTTTTCCTTTTGGAACTTATTTTATATTTAAGAGCCTATGGCTCTTCCTAGGAAAGGGTCTGAATCCTTGCTAGGTTATACCATTGTAAAAATTAGGGTCTGCAATTTCCAGCATGAGAACAAGAATTAAATAAGCACTCACATCAGGACAGCGTAGACAGGGAAGCCTTGCAGTGATGTTAAAGTGGCTCTAACATTGGCAGGACAATTTTAATTCATTTTGTCCTTCCTTACTGTTCATGCTCGTCTAAGAGGTCAGTGGACCTGGAGCTGTCATGAGGGCTGAGGTCCGCAGGCAAGGCCTTAGAGGAAGAAGACAGATGGTCCCAGGAAGGTGGCTGAACTCACCCTTGCCGGGAAAGAGCAGTAAAGGCTGAACCTTTGACAAGCAGGTACATGCTGCGTAATCCCAGGTTCCTGGTCACCAGGGGCTTCACTGCCCAGGACGGGTGAGATAGAGAATGTCATGAGCATCGGGCTCGTCGAGTCTAGCCTGGAAGCCCCAAAGGGTCCCTGAGGGCAGCGGGCCAGACCGCCACCGCACGTGCAGCCCTTTCTCCTTCTCTACGCTTCCGCCTCAGTGTTCATTCTAACCTGACCTCATGGTGCTGCAACTGCGACATCTAACATGGGTGCACTCAGAGCTATTCTATTCTGAATCTGACTTTAATAAACACTCAGCGTGAGCCAGATGCAGGCTTCCAATGAGGTGAGGGAAGACAGGGTGAGAAGCTGAATTAGAATAATGTCTCTTTCCTGACCCAGATGGTAAGAGCATATCGGTAGGGAAAAGAAACAGAGATCCGGACAAATGGCGTGAGTACAACGTGCCTGGGGCGTAGACAGAGAGATGGACGTTCTTCTGGAGTAGGGGCCAGAGAAGACCCTAAAAGGATTACCGAGTTGGCGCTGTTTTGAGAACAGGAGGAATAGAATAGGACACAAACGAGAGGGGATGGCAGGAAAAAGAAGTTAGCAGGAAATATGGGAAACGTGTTCTTCACTGGACTACCTTTCAGCAATGATTCATAATACAGGTCCTTCTGGGATTTTCATGTGTTTTTAGAAATAAAAAGTCCAAGAAGTCCCCCACACACAAAAAAAGTATTTATGAGGATCAGATGAATTGGATGTCAGACCCTTTGCTTTTCAAGGAGTGGCACTCGGGACATACTGAGTAAGCCCGGGTAACAAACTCCTCTGGAACAGAGTAAGTCTTGAGAGACGGGGCTGGAGGGGTCAGAGGGTCTTCTGCGGCTATAGCAAGCAACGGGGACCATGTACTTCTTGGGGGTGCGTGCTCAGGCTGGAATTCTATCCCCCGGCACGTCGGTGATGTGTCCCCAAGCCAAGGCGGGTATCGTCCTAAATAACCATAGTGTACACCAGAAAACCACTGTGTAGGTTTGGGCGAGAGACGTAACTCCCACCGACCAGCAGGGTGGATGGCTGGCCAGCCCACTCTCTCCCTTCCCAAGGATCCAGGTGAGAAAAACGAATGTAAGAAGAAAGCTACTTGGTGAATGTGTATTAGTTCGCTCAGGGGGCTGAAACAAAATGCCACGGTTTGGGGGGCGTATAAACAGCACACGGGGTTTTTTCACAGTTCTGGGGCCTGGAAGTCTAAGATAAAGGCCCCGGCGGATCTGCTGTCGGGTGAGGGGCAGTTTTCCGGTCCACAGGCGGCTGTCTTCTCCCTGGGTTCTCACGTTCCAGAAACATCCCGTAATGGGCAGAGCAGCCCTGATTTAGAACCTCGTGGATTTTGAAGCGGGTAGATTCTATGTGATCTCTATGAAATGCAAATACCAATTTCTTGCAACACGTCTCTTTCCAAGTGAGAAACCGACTCCTGCAATGTCCCTGTTCCCCAGAGGCCTTCCCGACTTGGTTTTACGCACAGATCCCTGGAGACATCTCCCTGCCTCCGCCCTCTCCTCACAACCCTGCCTCCCACAGTGTTTATCCGGCTGACTCTCAGGCCTGCTCTAAGATCTGCGGAGGGTGCAGTCCACCGCGGAAGACCGCATGAGGACGTCCACGTCCCTAGGCTGGAGCAAGTCCCTGCTTCCTTTCAAGCAGCTCCGGTGCGCCCATCTCTGACGGCAAATCTGTATCGTGCCTGCTATACTCTGCTTCAGCACAGAGGCTGCTTCATCACCCACCCCTGGCACACAGACAGAAATGCTTGAAAAGCATTTGTTGAATGAAGGAAGGTACCATCGCTCTCATGCTTCAGCAGAATGGACTCTAGGCATGACCCAGTGTGCAAGTCTGGAAGTGAGTTGAGAATAGTGACAGAAAGGCATTAGCAAGCCCTCCCCCATATGGGACAAGAGGGAATAAAAGTTTAATTTCACACCTGGTGCATTCAAGCTAACAGCCCGGAGACCCTGCACGTCAGGAGAGGTGGGTGGAAAACGCCAGGGCTCTGAGCCATGGGGGTGGGGGCGGCAAGTGTCACACAGGAATGCGGAGGAAGGTAGTGAGTTTGCTGAGAGATCATCGGAGACCACTCATCTGCCCCACAGTCGAAGAAAGTGTGGACAACCCTCCAGAGGGTGGACGAGAGCCCATAAAAACACAAAGGCCTTGGCACAAAAATCTTTGACAAAAGGCAAGAAGCCTGTGCTGAGATCTAGGAATGGGCTCTGGGTTTCCCTTTAGAGTAAAGCCTGAGCACGGGACCCGAGGACAAGACGGGCCTGCAGAGCATCCAGGGAGCCGACTTAGGGACAGCGCGCCATCCCGCACGCAGCACAGAGATCCATTACAGAGCCAGGGTGTGGCGCTCCTGCTGGAACAGGATCTCCACTCAGCCAGGTAAGGATGTCAGAGGCTGGGGGAACGTGCAGCACCTGTGGACACCCGGGCCTGTTTACACTGCTGAGCATCTGAGAAGGGGGCTCACGTCACATTCCCAACTAGACCACCTGTGCTTCAGCACCAACATCACAGACGGCCAGACTGAGGACAGAGGTGGACACAAACGGAGTGCAGGACGAAACGGCCTCACACACCTCATCCCGCCCTTGTGCAGCGGATGGACTGCGGAAGCCATCAGTGGGACATTTTCCCGGCCGTGTTTAACATTCCCAGGGAGCGTGTTGGAAAGCAAGGTATCTCTGCACATCTGGGAGAGCCTCGGGGTAGAGAGGGACCCAGATTCAGCCATGAGACGACTTTCAACACCGAGCGTCAAGATGGCTGTGACCTCACCCCCTCCAGGTGCGCAAACCAATGAAGTGAAACTGGAAAATGCTCTTCCAGGCTAACCAGTGATGTTGTGTCTGTGTATTGTGTTCAGAGAAAACCTTAGGTTGGGTATCCATTAGTGGAATCCATTTCTTTTCTGTTGATACAAAAATATCTTTCAGATATTTCTCTAACCCCGTCGCTCCCTTCAGCCTCCTGTCTCTCTTCTCCGGCATTCTCTTTGAGTCCTTGTCTTCACCCACCCGTTGAAAGACACCTTTTGAACTCTAACACCCAGGTTTTACTAGGACACGTACATTATCTTTTCCTTGGAACAATACAAAAGGCTGCAATTCTACAAGCACAAATGCATTTTATTCAAAACTGGCATGGTATGTAAAGACAGGTGATGGGGGGATGCTTCTACACATGCAAAGTTTTCCGGTCGTGAGCAACATGATTCAGTGTAACTTTGACACGCTCATGCCATTTTTCCCTTTGCTAGATCTCCAGCTGTTAAGCAGCCATAGCTCACAAAGTCAGAAACTCCTTACTTAATCAACAAGTGTCATATGAATCAATACAATTTTCCCCTCACCTTGAGAAGCACAAGTATTAAGGTCAGCCCCATTAAAGTCTATGTTCAAAAATGAAAAGATGGGGAGAGGGTCCAGTGTGCGTGTCCACCTCTGGACCTAGGGACCTCTACTGTAAAAAGATACCCAGGGCTTAGGCACGGGGCTGACACTGGGGGCCCAGATAGAGACCAGGGAGTAGACACCTGGAAACAGGAGCTGCCCTTCCTTCTATAGCTTCCTTCGGAAGCCACGAGGACAGAGAGGGGTACCCTTATTCTTCCTCAAGGTGGATGAACCTGGACACTGATAACCCAGCCTGCAGAGAGAAGTGCATGCAGGGGGACCCGGATTGGAGGTGAAGATGTGAGCCCAGCACAGCTGGGGAGATGCTCTATGCATTGTGTTCCACAAAGCCACTGGCAACATCTGATATATTTCTCTCTCTGTCTCCAATCATTCTTCCCTTTTGGAAAGTTCGAGTTGAAAATTGCTACTTATCCTAACCATAAATAGGCAAAACTGACTCATTTCAATAACTATCAGGAGATGCACACATATTCATCTATAAAGCTAACAGGCTATTAGAAATATTAAAAATATTTTTCACTGAGACCCAGCCATCTGCAACCAGCGGACCAAACGCATCGATGGCTAGAAAAGGAGGCACGTGTCCCTAAAACAAACAACTCATTGCTGAATTTTGGGCTGCAAAGCGGATGTGTTTCGATCTTTAGAGAAACTGTGGTTCTGCGTACCAGGCATTGGCTACAAAGGAAAAGACTTTCTAAGTTCAAAAAGCTTCTCTTGATAAACCAAGGGCAAAAATGGGAATTTATGTGCCTGGCATTTTAAAACGTAAAGGCCATCGTCACCACACACAAAGGTAAAATAGGTTTTTGGTGTCCGAAGGAGGAAGGAGAGAAGAGGAAGTCAGAGAGTTGAGACATGGGCGCGCTGAGCCCTCTAAGCTTAAAACCATATGGAGAAGGAGAGCGGCTGCTGCGGGCTGACACACAAGTCACTCCAACCTGGAGGGCTGCGGACTGGAATGTCCCAAGCCAGGAGCAAATAGAAATAACAGCCACAATGCAGGGGACAGAAGAGCCAGCCACATGGAGGGCGCCCATGAACGTGGAGGCGACTGGAAGCATTGCTCTCATCAGACAGGTCACCCTAAGCCATGCCCACGGTAGGGGTTCCCGCAGGGCAGGAAGCAAGGGAGCGGAACAGAAAACACATCTCACTGTCCTCCTGGCCAAGAAGCCTGCCCCTCAACCTGAGTACCATTTTAAGACACGGATGGGAGGCAGGTGTTGAGACAGGAAAGGACAACTCCATCCTGGTCGGGACTTTGAATTCTTGGTATTTACCCAAAACACAAAGCCGGAAGAGACTCTGTTACACTCAAAGCCAAGCTTAAGATTCTTTTTTGCTTCCCCAGTACCGTGGGTGGACATGGGAGTTTTCTCTGTACTATGAGGCCACGAGGCAAATCATGACAGCTACCCACACGCCTGAAATGTAGGGTACGGTTCTTTGACGTGCGAAGTTTTGCTCTTGGCCCCTGGAGTCTGTGGCTATTGCAACAAGCTCTCTTTTACCTTCTAGTGGTTGCTCTGTGATTCACGCTGCAGATGATTCCCGAGCCGGAGAATCAAAGGATCCTCCTGCTAACCCAGATGACTGACAGCTCTAATGATACAGTCGTGCAGCCGTGCCTATAAATAACTCTTTCAAGTGCATTGAGCTCTCAGAACATCCCGAGCCTGCCTATCCATGGTCTACGGCTGGGTTCACCTGTGTGCTCAACGGCAAGGCCAGGCAGTTTTCATCTAAGACTTCCGTTCATTTCAGACTTATTGGCCTAGCATCTGTGGAATGATTACTACATGGAACAGCCATGCAATTACTTAGTTTGAAGGATCTGATTCCTCTGTGCCCCGAGCCACTTGTGGGACATGGTTAAATGGACCAGCTCTGTTCTCGTTCACACAGGGATCCTGAAATGTACCTACTTCTGAGATATTTGAGAACCTGGAATATGAAGAACACGTTGTCATGTAAAGGGCACATTTTATAAGAGGAAAAATTAACCAGGCTCATTAGTATGAAAAAGAACGCAATCATTTCATTAAGATTAGGTGACTGAGTTTAACTATTTGACACACATTCATTCCAATCAACTTCAATGAGGAAGAACAAGTGTAAAGAGATGTGTAGACATACAGAGACGAGGCAGCTTGCTGAGAACATCAGCCATGACACTCATGCGTCACCGCTAGCAGCACTAGTAGAGAGGGAATCATGCCTTCTCAAGAATCAGTCCTACTGGCTACAAGTCATGGTGTGACCATCCTTATATTAAATATCCATTAAGGAGTCTAATCAATCTTGACATGCACGCTATTTTTTTCCTTTTCTTTTATTGGTTAAGACCACTGATAACGCATAAGAATTACAGAAGCCAACGAAAGCTGTCTTCTTTCCATCTCTTTCTCCTTTTCTCGGGATGGCGTAACACAAAGAAAAGGCCAGGAGAGGCCGGTCTTTCTGAAGCAGACCTTGGTGGTGAATATCCAAGACGGACCCTCGGCAGAATTGCCCAATTGTGACACATTTATCTCGGAACTTGAAATCTACCATTAATGGTGCGAACCAAAGACTTATGGGAGCGTTAGCCGGCAGCATCCCCTTTCTGAAGGTCGCAGACCTGCACTCCATGGTCAGTCAGCAAAAAGGAAACCAGACACGGGCCTTTACCAGGCAGAAATGACCCTCCTGAAGGCCACGTGATGGATAGCAGCACAGGGCATGACGAGCGGATGAGGTCAGGGTAAACCTGTGCGGGAAAAGTGGACAAGTCATCAAGTGTCTTCAGTGGGAAGTGAAATTTCTGGGAGAATGTATCTTACAGGCGGTGAGGTACAAGGGTGGTTGCCTGTTTAAGAAAAGCCATTTCTCAGAGATCAACGACATGGGAAAATGGTTATGTGAAGACTACAGAACAGGCCTTATAAAAACAACAGTTCCACTTATTCAGCACCTACTATGTGCAAAGTGTTGCACATATATTATTTCTAACGTTAACAACACTACTGAACCGCCTACGTGTTTTATTCCCATTTAGCAGAAAACGCAACCGAGACTCGGAGAAATGTCAAGGAACACCGACACTCCTTCCTAGAATCTCAAAGCTCCCCCGTCCGTGCCACGGCCAACGGAAGAGAAATAAGGTGTTCCTTTATGACGGAAAGGCACTTGCAGGTACTACACGGCGAATCAGGCGGACATGTGGGGATAACGCTCAGGACAGGATACGGCCCAGAATCAAGAATGTGTACAGTTCTCCAACGCACATAATGCAGAACCTCTAGAACGGGAAGGCAGCTGGGCCGTGAACACTGAGCATCACGACAACGTTTTAAGACGGCTCTGCCCTGTGCAGCCGATTCAAGGACGACCACAAAACGCTTGCTTTCAGCGATTCATCATTCGATCAATTTTCAACTTCCCTTCATCCCTCTTTCTGGCACTGCTTTTCTTTGTCATTGCCAGAATTGCCTACGGTACAGGTTTCTAGGAGCTTTTCAAGGTGTGTTGTGGTAGAAAAGAATGAAAAAATTGTTTCAATTTGTTTTTCTTTCCAATTCCGTCTCTCAGTTCTTACGTAAATAAGGACAGTGGTACTCTCCCCGGGCTTTATATGCTCAACGATATTTTCCTTGTAGTTGGATTAGATGGCACGTATTTACCTTTATTTAACAAAGAGCTCTGAAGTGCTTAATATTTCAAACTGCAGTGTAATATGCTAGGAAAGGCACAGAATTCGCAGGGGTCCTGAATGCGGTTGAACAGACATTCATCAAACTACATGCAAATCGGAACCCTTCACACAAATGAGTAACATCATAAGTACATGAGACAGAGTTACCAGCAAATGTTACAAGTAAATTAATTAAACCGCAACAATAATAACTAAAAAAAAACCCAGGAGGATCTGAAACCTGCGGCGTGGTTATCACAGAAGGGGCCAGTAACAAGTTTCCCTCTCAACTGGGAAGTTTCGCTTTGTTTTGCTGCTCAGAGAAGTGGTGGAAAGAAAGACAACGCTTATCTGAGTTTTAGCTGAGAGCTGATGGGAGAGACTACAGGAGCTCAGAGTTAAGGAGGTCCTGACCCTTGCGATCTCTGGAGGCATTGCTCACGGATGCCGTGTGCTCTGTTCTACTAGAGAGGCTTTTAAAGTGTGAGACTTGGACCCCTGGGAGTCTGGGAGCTGCTTCTTAGGGTCCCTGAGAAATATCTGTCTGCATAGTCACATGGAAAAGTCATGTCACCTTACTGACAGGTACACTGATGGTGCAGAAGCGGTGGGAGGTAAAACTGAGCATCTTAGCGCCAATCAAGACAGTGGCTCCAAACCACGCTAGTGTTCACCCATCACCATGCTCTTGAGTTAAAGAATGCCAGGTTCACTTAAGAATCCAGATGAAGCTATAAAAATGACTGATCTTCTTAAAAGTCTCTTGAGTACATGTCTTTTTAATATTCTCATGAGGCAATCAGAAGTACCCCAAAACACCCTTCTCCCACACAAGTGAAGTTTGATGTTGTGTCCAGCAAAAAATAAATAAAAGTGTGCTATTGGCTGGGGTGGTGAGATGAAGCACTCATTGTCATGTTTACTGACAGAATGACTGACAATCGATAGCAGTTCAGAGTTGGATATTTGGCATTTTCTCAGAAATCAACAAAGTGGGTCTGTCCCTTCTTGGAAAACAACAGACACTGTGTGTTGCCAATGACAAAATTCAATATTCCAGAGAAAAAGGAGACATTCAAAAGAAAGACCTGCAAAAATGTAAAAAAAATGTAATGCCACTTTTGACTGTTTTCTTTTACTTTGGAAAATATGGTTCCTTTTTATGAACATGTTTTAATATGTGAAGCAGGTTTATCACAATCGTCTCCATTTTAACTTCTAATCTGGTGAACATTAACAGATATAAGCCATATAAATAAAATCTCTGTGGGTCCTCAATCCTTTTTAAGGCTGAAAGGGAGTCCTGCGGTTCAATAAATCACTGAAGAACCACTATTTTAAAAGCTTCCTGGTTTGTGCAGGCAATTAGGTGTTACAAGCTTACACTCCCAAGTGGGCTGGTAGGGTTGTTAGCTGGCTGGAATACACCTTGATTATTTATTTCAAGACTATTAACCTTAGTGTTCCCTTTATTCTATTTACCAAATCACCTTCCTCAACATTTTAGCCCTTCCTTCTGACTTACCATCGTACCACCAAGCTCTCCAATCACGTCCTCTTGGTTTCTCCTCCCCGTGCCCACTTTTCCCGTCTACTGAACGATCTGTTGTGGTTAAATACCAGTGTCTTTGGAAGGATGGATGGGGGAGGCAGACTCTCTGGTGAGCCAGTGACCCTGCTTCCTGGTGATCTGCACCCTGGGTCAAAGCCTTCCCGTGTGAGTCTGACCTAGCCACTTACTTGTAAGAAACACAACAGAGCTACAAAAGATGGTAGCTTTACCTCACTTTCAGTCTCTTGCTTTCTCAGCTTCCTCATTTGGGAAAAGCAAACCGCCGTGCTCCATGCTGGTGCTTCTTCCCAAGTGGAAAGGAATGGAGAGAAACCTCCAGCAAACAGCTGGAAAGGAACTGAATCAGCGAACAGCCACATTAGCTGGGCCACATTGTTCCCTAGCCAAACCTTCAGATGAGACCCCAGCCCTCACTGACACGTTGATGGCAGCCTTTGAGAGACTGTGACGCAAAGGACCCAGTCAAGTTGGGCCTGGATTCCTGACCCACAGTGACTGAAATAACGAACATCTGCCAGTTGAAGCCCCTAAGGTGATGGCATCTTCTTAGGCAGTACACGCAAGGAATACAATGAGTGTGTGGGTTGCTTCTTCTAAGCACGTCAGAGAGTGTCTTGACGTGAGTAACATTTTGAAAGATTTATCCACTGCGCTTTCCACTAATTGATGTCTTCAACGTGCTGGCCATGTGGAGGTCACAGTGCCTAAGAATAGCAAGTATTTAATAAACGCTCACCAAATTATTATAGAACATATTAAATTCATTTTGCAAATGCACGTAAGGTGCTGTGCTGAATGCTTCATGCAAAATAAAGATGAGGTCATGAATCCATCACTGATGGTGGAAGCCAGACTAATACACTCCTATAATAAAATATTGCATAAAGTCAGGTACTGAATCAAGAGGACGTTAATAAGCCCAATATTAGGGTACCCCCTTGAAGGAAACAGCTAAGCAAAAATTGCTTTGCAGAGAGCTTGTATTTTGAAAAATCACTGGGTTTTGTTGTGAGCAGAATGCCCCCCAGACTAAAGACATCCATAGCCTAATTCCTGGAGCTCATGAACAAGTCACACGGCAGTCACATGTGCAGATGTAATTAAGGTCATGGACCTTAAGATACGGAGATAATCATGAATTACACAGGTTGGCCCAATCCCATCACCCCAACTCTAAAAAGCAGAGAACTTTTCTCCAGCTGAAGTGGGAGAGATGTGGCAGAAGTCGGAGAGACCTGAAGCTTAGGCAGGACTCAGCACGCTGCTGTTCAGAAGATGGATTGGACCACATGGCATAAGGAGGAAGCAGGTGGACTCAAGGAGCTGAGAGTGGCCCCTGGCTGACTGCCAGCAAGGAAACAGGGACCTCAGGCCCACGCCTGTAAGGAGCTGAACCAGGCCAACCACAGGAGCGAGTTTGACGTGGACTCTCCGTCAGAGTCTCCAGGTAAGATTTCAGGCCATCCATGTCCTTGACTTTCATCTGACGACGTCCAGAACAGAGAAACAAACTAAGCCTCCCCCTGCCCCCGAACTTCTCATCTACAATAACCATGAGACAATAATAAGTGTGTGAGGTTTTAAGCTGCTAAGTTTGTAACGATTTTTTAGAGCAGCAATAGAAAATGAATACAGGCTTCAAAAGGGAAGGTGGGGAGGGGAAAAGCCATTCCAGACAGCAGGATTCGTCAGCGTGAGCGAAGATACATGGTGCGACCAAGGAGAGGAAACGTCCACTTATTGGATGTGGCGCAAACATAAGAAACATGGACAGAGGAGCAAACAGAGGCAGGGACACAAGGTCAGGGAATCAGTGTTGAGAATAAAAGTTCCAACTTTTGCAAATAGATTGGCGTGGGCAGGAGGGTTTAGGAAGGATGATCGATCAGAAGTGATCTCCCTAAGAGATGGCAAGACCCTCGATGAAGAGAGTGGCATTTGGAATCAATAAAAGCCTACGAGTTCAAGAGATATTTCTGAAGTGGAATCAACAGAACTCAATAATAATTAAATGAAGAGTTGTGGAAATAAAAGGGGGCTTCAACATTTTGAGGCTAACGGATCAGAAGATGTGAATGCAATTAACGCAAAGCAAGAGCAGCGTGGTGTCATCTTCCACCTTCAAGGAAAGGGGAGGTGAATTAATTCTTCTCAAGAAGTGTTGAGTATTAAAGTGTCCAGTGAGGAATTTATGACACTGACTGCAAACTTCAGGGAAGGTAAGAGCTCGTGAGCAGGGCGGGAAGGCATTCTAAGAGGAAGTCCTTACAGCCAGGAGGGAGTATGGAATGAGAGATGAGAAAGCTCAAGGGAAAGTCGTACGCACAATCGAAAGGCAGCTGGGAGAAATGGTGGGAAACAGAGAATTCCGCCAAGGACCATATGTGGTCTCAGAAGCCAGAGGAGCCCCTGGAATGGGCAGTGTCACAGACCCACGAGGGAGGGCTTTAAAAAGGAAAAGCTGGTTCGCAGTGTCAAACGGCACAGACGATTCCAGCAGGATGTGCATGGAAAGGGGCCACTCGAGTTGGCCGCGGGAAGACTAGGCAGCCCTTTGAAAGGACTGCTGGCACGGACAGCAGTCCTTTTGGGGTGCTCTCTGCGCTGGAGGGTGAGCCAGAGGCAGAAGGAACCCAGCGCATGTCAGTGTTGATGTAGCAAGGTTCTATGATGCTAGAGAGAGTGCCTGAAGCGCTCGTGTTCGGGGAGGGGCGACAGGCATCGGGAGGACAGGGCGGCCGGTGAGGGGCCGTGGCACGAAGGAAGGGCTGCAATTTACAGAAGAAACAAACAGGTGAGCCTTTCAAAGGAGTCTGCAAGACAGGGATAAAATACAATACGAGGCACAGAGAATATCTGAATGAGGCGTGGAAGTGGTGCAGGAATGTTAGCCAACAGACATCTGCACGTTGCTCAGTAGGAGTCCGGAGACGGGGCACGGGACAGCAAGTCGGCAGCACGGACCACCGTGTGAACAGGTCATGCGGTAAGCCCACCCGAGGGCTGCCGAGGAGGCACGGGATTTCTGGGTGGCCAAAGAGGGGCCGGGCGTACTGTCTCCATACTCTTTGAGGAGCTAGTGCGTATGCATCAACCACATCCCTTTACGATCCTCCAAACTGGAAGGTGTCTTTATGGCCACCCTACACGGCGGGAATTGGGCACATGGCTACACAACGTGGTGTTATGAAAGCAGGCTGCTGGAGCCCGCAGGCCTCTAGTCTCTGCAACCACCTGACACAGGGGGGTCCGTGGTGGTGCACGCCCGGAAGCAGGGCAGACAGGCAGGGAACGAGAGCTGGGGTTTAGTCCCCGGGGCTCTCCGCAGCGAGTTCTGCCTTTATGCTTCTCCCCTTATCCCTCACTCAGCGAAGCCAAAACCGCTCTGTGGCCCGGTCACTCTGTGGAAAAGCTTTCCCACGCATGTGCTCGCTCGTGTCACTGCTCCCGACATTGCACGCTTGGGCTGTCATGCGGACAGCATCCTCTTTCTTCTTCCAGTGCTGCTGGCCCCTCCTTGGCAACATCCCACAGTGGTTACCATGACTCAGCGGTGACCCCTGGCTTGGAGGCCATGGCTGTCTTCATGTGATGGCTGTTCTGGGGCAGCTGAGAGTCTCCATCACACAGGGACCAGCCAGCATGTCAAATATGCCATGCATGAGATGATGCTCATTTCCTCCAGCTTACCATACAGCCGACCACATCCCGAGCCTCTGGCTGGTGCCTAACAGAAGCTAGTGACATTGGAGTCACATTGCCAAGAGGACACTGCAGCTCTAACACTTACGGGAAGGCATGGGGCACGGGAATCTCCTTTCCAAGTCTCTCTTTACACATCTGGAAAATGGGGATAAAATGCCACCATGCGTTTAGAAATAACAGAGTCCATATCCATAATGCTTTTAGAACATTGCGTGGTGCCTAGGAAGCAGGCAATGAATATTAGCTAATTTTGACTTGAAGTGGGGCTTGCGTTCCTTTGTAAGTACCAGTTGTCCTCTTGGGATAACTAGGTCGGGGAGCAGCGGGTGTAATTGTAAGAGTTCAGGAAAACTTACTGACATGAGAAGAAAGGCATCCAGGGGTAGCCAACCACCAGGGACACTGAACAGAGCCATATTTTTGCGGAGAAGTCATCTCTTCCTCTCTTGTTCTCTGTCCCACGTGCAGATTTTCTGCATCTCCTCTGCTCCACCTGTTGTCTGTACCTACTGTGTCCTGGTTTAGCCGGCTTCCCTCAGGAGGATCTCCAATGTCATCCCAAGACATGACTGTTCACGAAGCTCAGCTGGGGCCCTTCTAGCCACCGCCTCATTTCCAAGCTCCCACGCAAGAAATGGGGCTGGTCCAGTGGCTCCTCCATGCCCTGCCTTGCAGGTCACACGTTTCTATCAGCCTAGATGCAGCCATTCTCTATTCCCATCTGCTTGTGGGTGTCGTTGGGGGACTGAGGTGGGCTAGGAAGGGGATTCCCTAGCTCAGAAGTGGGCATGGCTCTCAACAGGCTTTGGGCAGGAGTTGCTCTAGAAAAGAGGTCTAGGTAGAGTCATTACCTTGAAATATACCCAGTTCACGCTGCTGTGCATGGATTTATGCCCCTCCACTCCCTTTCCTGACATCATTTATTCGATTGTGGAGCATTTTATATGGCGTCTCAGAATCCATAAGGAGAAAAGAGGAGTGGCTGTCTGTCCTCAGAGATGTACAGGGGTCTGCAGCAATGTCATATCTGAAGACACCACAGTTTACTGCGCCTGCTAATATTGAATTCATTTACAATCTTCATGGAATGTCAATATGCCTTCTGCCGTGATGCCTGGGGCTTGTGCGAACATGCTCACTACAGAGGGATGTGCTGGGGAGTGGGGAGCAGGGGCCTGGAGCCGAGTACCTTTGGAGAAGGGTCATATCACCTCCCTTCATCTGGGAAGAAGAAAGAGCCTCTTGCAAAAATTATGCTTTCCATTCTGGAAGGGACATTTCCCAGCGCATCATCTGCTGCTCTTCAAACCACAGAAGTATGACTTGCTGAGACGTGGGGGGGGGCGTTCTGAGTGGCACAGGAATACCGTACAGACACTGGGGCTGGACCTTCCAAGCAAAGAGCTTCAAGCATCACTCGTCTAGCCCGTGGCAGAGCGACGGGCTTGCTTCTGTTCCCAAACCATGAGCATTTCTGTCCACTGCCTTCTGCCCAGCTGAACCACATGGGCTTCTGGAGGTACCACAGACACGAAGAAAAAAGGCAGCTGCTCCAGCTTCATTTCCAAGAAACATTTCAGCTCCTTGCTTTTCTGTTTTTATTAAAGCATCATTCACATACAATCTCATGACTGTTTCACATGGACAGCATTGTGGTTTCACCCTTCACCCATATTATCAAGTCCTCACCCCCACCCAATGGCCATCACTATCTATCAGCGTCAGAAGATGCTATGGTTACCTCCTTTCTTAAAACCTTTCAGTGTTTGCCTCTTCAGCCACACCTCTCACTTCCATTCCCCAGAAATAACGCATACAAAGGCGCTCAAACACACACACACACACAGGAACGCAGGCAGGCTCACAGCACACGGGCACAAGGACACGGAAGCGGTCGCTGGCAGGCAGAATGACATTCCACCCTTCCTCGGCTCTCTCCTTCCAGGTACAGTTCCCTGGCTGGTTTATGCACCCGCTGAACACTACCTCCTGCAAGGAAAGTAAAACTGAGAAAATCATCCCTCCCTCCTGGGTACAGTATGAGAATAAGATGACGTGATGTTAGCAAGACTTGTGACGTGCGGGGATGGATGTCCTTAGGGATGGCACTGGAGGCTGCCAGCATCACACCATGCAAGGTCTGCTCTGCACTTCTTTCCTAACGACACAGCTGTCGTCTGAACACACAGCTACCCTGATAAAGACTCCTTCGCCCAGAGCCCTTGGTGCCTCAGTGTGTCACATGACTTGGTTCTGTCAATGAGAAAGGGGGGTCAAACGCTGTCCAACTTCTGAAACCAGCTTGTAGAAAAGAAGAGGCCCTCTTCCATCCTTTCACTCTCCCTTTTTCCTTTTCCCAGGGACTATAATGTCCCGTGCTGGTCACTTGCCTGGGAAGGCAGCACCCTCCGGATCATGAAAGGACTGGCTGGGAGTTTCAAACCCTGACAAAATCTTAACCAAAAGCCACCAGAATACCAGCCCCCATTCCACATGGCAGAGAAAGAAACACAGGTACCATGGAAGTCACATTTCATTTCCTTTAAACCTGTGCAAAATATCCCAATGGATATCCGAGGTAATCACAGCTCAGACAAACGGAGAAACAGCCGACGTTCCTTCTGAGCCCCTGTCGTCTCTCCTGTGCGTGCCGTCCCTTCCTCTTGGCTCTGCGACCATGAGTCCCTCCCTCCCGGCCCTGCGTCTCTGGCCTCCGAAGGCCAACCTGCAGGTCAGTGGCTTCCCATGTGCAGCCCCGGGTTCCCGTAGCAGGGGTGAGGATACCCCGGGAGACCTGGAGCCCTTCAAAAGACCCCCAGTACCCCTCTCGGTACTGACACTGATTTCTCAAGTATGGGTTTTCTGAACCTGCTCTCCCCGTGGGCATGGGGATACAGCTCCGTCTCTCACAACTCTTTCTGCTGAACTACTACCAAACTTTTATTCAAACAGCTCACGGGGACATGGCGTGGTCCCCACGGTACACTTATGCCCCACTGGGGACTCTGACACAACGCCACGGTGCTCGGTCATGAGGGACTCGCCCACATCATTCACAATATTCACAGAGGTTTTTCTTTCTTTTTTTTGCACTGTCAGCAAGATGAGAATGCGAGATAAAAATTTCCACAGAGAACTCACAGATACCCTGACAACGAGCAGACGACAGCTGAGAAGCCCCAGAGCGTATGCGAAACCTTTACGACTGTCCTGGGTCCCGTACCAGGGGGCAGACTTTCTTTCCCCTCACCTTCTACTTCCGATTAACCACCAAGTCGTGATGATTTCAGCTGCTAAAGTTGAATCACCCACTTTTTACATCCTCCAGTGTTACACCCAAGGTTAGAGTCCCATCATCTCTCTTGAGACTCTGGAAAACAGTGAGTCCCAGATCCCTGTGCACGGCTGTCCCTGCAGGGCACAAAGAATGATCTTTAAAATGCGATCCACCCTGTCCCCTGTTTCAATTGGTCAGATGGTTCCGCAGTGTTCTTTAGAAAACAGAGACGTTCCCACCCCGTGCTCCCTGCCTGCCTCCAGCCCCACTCTCCCCTCCTTGTTTCAGCTATGTTCATGGACTTGACGTCCTCCGTGATGGGTGATTTCCTGCTTGAATTTGACTATGAGCTGCTATGAGGTGTCCAGATATCTGACTGAACGTTTTCTGGGTGTTTCTGCGGGACGCTGGCATTTGAATCAGAAGACTGTGCCAAGAAGACTGCCCTCCGTGACGCACGTGGGGTCCTTCCACTCCACTGAGGGACTTGAATAAAACAAAAAGGCAGAGCGACCCTCGAGCAGCTTTTGCTGGTTTAAAGACGGAGGAACCCATGTGGAATGTATGAGAAAGGCGCTCATGCTGTGAATAACCACTGGGCTTGGATGAGGAGCTCAAGCCCCAGAGGAGAACCGCAGTCAGTCCTGGCTGATAGAGGGACTTGAGTCTGGTGAGCCCTGCAGCAGACAAGTCAGCTGAGTTAACTGCTCTGGGCTTCGGCTGACAGAACTGTGACCCATTCAGGCTGCTAAGTGGCCATCTGTTATACTACCTATGAAGAACAATATAATACAGTTCCCCCCACATTCATGGGAGGAGCAGATGTCGTGTCGCCTGCTTGGCCAAAGAAATGTGGACACGAATGATATTTATAGGCATAGATCTGAAGCGTAGCATGTGTTTCTTCTTACCCCTCTGGACGCAACACACAGAGCAGAGAGCCATCAAGGTGATCTACGGACCAACAAGCATAACAATAAACATGTGTTTTTATGCCACTGAATTAGGAGTAGCTTGTTACACAGCATAATTGTGGAAATAGCTGATGAATACATGATGGTTTCCAAGCCAAAGCCTGAACCAGAGACAATACGCTTCTCTGAACGGCTACATCTATGGTTCTCTGCTACGTGGAATTTAAACAGAAGGACGGGACACGAGTATCAAAGATTAGAAGGCCAAAGAATGCCAACAAACTGCCTCAAAACCAAGAAACTGGCAGTGGAATGGAAACAAACCCACACAAGCGAATGTTGTCTACCCAGATTTGTTGACTGCCACATCCTCAAAAGTATGTAGATGCTTACACAGATCAGTCACATAACCTGTGCCTAAGAAATGGTACCCTTTTAAGTCACCAGAATGCCGATACTCATGCATTAACAATCTATATAAACTCCAGCCTTTCTGTGAAATGTCTAGGGGTTCAATAAGTGAGTAAACGTCAGTCATGCATCAGTATACTGAATCGACATTGCCCTTGGAAAATCTCCACCTTTTTCGTAACATCAAGCCTTAGGACGGCTGCATCGTGTCTTCTATCCCCCAAATGCAAAGCCAGCTCAGACAATAAGAGAATAACTGATGAATCAGTTTGATTGAAGGGGTAGAGCAGACACAAATTGCTTAGGATTTAATTCTATGACTAAAGTTTAGTTATCATTAACAAACCCAAGTAGGTGAGTGTTGGCTAAGTGAAAGTTGAATCTATGTTATATATAATCTGGAACGATTTTAATTAGGCCAAGGCCCTATCCTATTATTATCTTTAAACATGAGTTAAAACTATTTTAAGACTGTGTTATCTGCCAAAAGAGTCAGAGTTTGCATTGTGGCTTGGGTATTTTTATCCCTACAGCTAGGCAAGTTTGCATTTGGACTTTTTTATTGCTAAAAAACGAACTCTCCAAATATACCAATATATCATTTGAGATTTGGGACACAGAGAAAGTCTGGAATCTGCTATGATAGGACTTTCCACGAGATGTTTAGTTTATTTCAAAATAGCCTAAAGGAAATTAAGAAATAGTCCTCTGAGGGGAGGAGGTGTTACAAATGTACATGACAGAAAATCAGCCATTTAGTCAAGATTTTTAGGTGGGTGAGAAATTAAATACATGCAGTAGATATACAATTTCAGAGCATTATGATTCTTATGGGATAAATACTTATCCCGGGACCATTTTTACTTGGCAGTTTCGATGTTGAGCTGATATGAGTCTCTCAAGTTATCTTCACCTTCTGGGGGCCTCAGATGAGGACATGGTCCAAACGTGTGTGCTTCTCTGAAGATCACAATAGCACCGTAATTTATTGAAAACTTTTTCCAATTCCTTTGACAAAGTCACCGGACCCTATGGAGGAGGCACTTGAAAATACATACACTCTGGGGAAACAATATTATTAGAGCAATTTATGCAATATATCTGGGGACATTAAAGTTGTTTTGTTCTGCTCACAGATGACTATGCAACATTTTAAAATATTGAGACTACGATTGTGTTTGGAGATTGGTATAATGGTTTGAAGTCTGGGGATGAGGTCATGGACGGTTCAATAATAGTGCTTCCACTTTTGTGTTCACTTGAAATTCTCCACGAATCATTGAAAAAACACATTATGACTAGGAATCTGCAACTCGCTTTTTCTATTTTGTCTTCGCATATGGAAGAGCAGAGGCGACTGGATTTTAAAATTTAAATTTTCACCAGCGCCTCACTCGCCAAACATGATTTCATGATTTTATGCTAAGTTTGCATTCCAAATTGTTGAGGTTTCGATAGGCAGGTTGAAAACATTCCCTTTCAACATAAGCACAATGCAGTTCCCATGCAAATTTTAAGCAAATGACCTTTACGGATATCACAGTTAATGTAAAAACGCACGGAGTCTGCTGCAGGGGCCCATGTCACAGCTTAGGGTTTGATGGCAATGTCTTGCTTTTGTAACATCTAAGGTCCTGGCAGCTAAAATGGACCACAAAGTAATCAGAGAACCAACTTCCATGCTGGAAAGAACTCTCATTTCTCTGCCAACATAAGAGAAAAGCTAGGGCAACGTGATTAACTCCCTACATTGGCAAATCCATATTTTACAGTTCAGGAAAATATTTTGAATAGGAAATGGTTTGGAGTGCCATCTCGGTTTGCATTTGTCCTTACAAACTACAATTAGAACAGTAGGAGAGACATATCCAAATGGGTCTTAATATGGTACTGCAGAAAACACTCTCTAGTTGGGCGATCCTCTCTCATTAGAGTAATGAAAATGTTTATATAAAATAATTGTGTTTAATCACCATGATGCCTGGAAATTCAGCTACCACCGTCTTCACTATCATCCCTTCGTGGGTATGGGAATTCCTTACATTATGGAAATGGATGATTTTATCTTGAAACTGAATTCTCAGAATTACCAATTTAGGGTAACATCAGTTTGCTGGGTCAGATTGTTTGCCTTCCATATCAAACAAATTTCTGTGGTTATATTGCAAAAAGGAGGAGTTAGAAGCCTAGCCAAGGATGTAAACCTAGATGAAGAGGGGTAGCTCTCTGCCATTACTGAATGTTTCAAAAAGATGGGCGATACTAGGCATCTATGGCTTTCAAGGAGTATGTATTAACACAGCTGCCTGGGCTGCAGGAAAAAAACATTCTGTCATTGTCACTACTTTTTATAAATGGCAGCATGCCATCTTTCTCTTCCAGATGCAGCTTGTAGCCAGATCTCATTGAAAGATAATCTAAGGGCGTTGTTCTTTCTTAGAATATATCAGTTCATCTTCAGAAGGGATTTCTTGTATTTCTAGAAAACATGTGCGGAGCAGAGACACGCAGAGACCATCTTTCGTAGAGAAATATGTGTTTTTAAAGCACGGTCCGTCATGAGCTGCCACTATATGCTGCACATTTTAGACACAGAAGGCAGTGAGGGGTGAAGTCTGAAATTCTGGCTTTTCTGTCTGCTCTGGAGCTAAAGAGCCGTCTGGACAGAAGCATTCGTCACGCGCTTTCTTGTGCTGTGCGTTATCTAAGATCACGGAAGATGGACAATTCCTGGGTAGCTGGTAGGCAAGTTAGATCCCGACCTGTAGTTCATCCTGTTTTAAGAGAATGGTACCATAAACAGAAGAGGAGAGGAATACGGCTTGCTTCCACTCTCCTTTCTCTTCACTTCCACCCCTTTTCCCATTGCGATGCACAACTCACCGTCTCACTTCAGACTGGGGATTCTAATGGCCATCTCTGTGGAACTTAAACAGCTATACACAAGAGGACTCAGTGACAGTCCCGGAACGTCTTTAACATCGCTGGGACGGAAATCACACAATATGGCTTTAAATATTCCCCTAACTCGGCTTGCCCTTTCAGATGCTGTCATGGAAAAGAAGAACACTATATAATTTTTTAGCACCAGGAGTAACTAAACATGACTGGGCTGAACTAAAAGGGGCAAACAATTCAAATGATAAAAGGTCAAAAGATGATTTAGCTGCATTCAAAGTGCTAATAGCAGGATGCACATGGACCATTTTTGTGCCTACTATATATTCTTTTTAGTTTAAATACATTGTCAAGAAAATTTAACATACAATTAAAAACAGGATGAAACATTAAAAAAAACACTTAAAATGGCATGAAAATATAGGTTTGATCTTGTATAAAGGTTGCTAAATTTCCATGTGACTTAAGAAGTTATCCAAGGAAGCAGTATTTACCTCCTTAATACCCACACAGGCTGTGTATATTTCTGAAGATACGGTCAACCGAAATATTAATTATTGTTCATTTCTTTGTTTTTTTTCTTTGTTTTTGTTTTTACCCTGGCCCAAAGCCATCCTCATTCAGCTTGTCCCCCAACAATCTAAAATATCTTTCTAAGCCTGATTAAGCCTCAGCTCTTCCAGTATCCAAAGCGTCCCAGGATTCCTTAGAACAAGTTCTCCAAGGGAGAAAAATGAGTGATGAATTAGTTTACAGAATGTAATGACTCCTTTATCAAACTAGGGTGGTAACAGGAGTTTGTTTATCCCACATGAGCGTGTTCTTGCTTCAGGGACAACGTGTAAATGTCAGTCACTTGAGCAACAGAGAGTGATTTCACGGTCACCCTATATGCTTATCGTGGGCTATCTGGGGTCCTGTCTGCCGCCATCTTCAACCTGACACCGGCCTTGAGGGGCAGGGAGCACCCTCCAGCTGGGACAGAGAGAGAGACGCTGGGGGATTTTTATCCTGGCAACTGATGCTTAAGCTCTGAAGCAACAGGTGACATTTACCCTCACAGCTCTCAAGAGGCCCAAGGAATAGGCTTCCTGTGTGCCTGGACAGCAGGACAAGCTGGAACCTTCGGCAAATACCGTGGATCACGTGGCTGCATCTGAGTAGGCAGATAAACACAAGACCATGTGCCCTCTTTCTCTGACTGCAATAAACCTACTTCTCTATTAATTTGAACTCTATTTTCAGGATCAGTGCATTCGGATTGCTTCTTTTGCTCTGAAAATGTCTCAAGCCTACATGCCAGCTCACAGATTCAACGCATGGGGTTGAATTCATCCGGCATCCCCAGGTTCCTTGCTAGGCAAATCAAGACAATAAGTGCTATCAACAACTTCTATCTCCATCTATTTATACAGTGTCACAATGTAACCGATTCTGCTACACATGGTGGGACAGGCTGTGCACCGTACAGGTTTACGAGGCACTCTTCTGATTGTGGTGTGTTAATATTGCCTCTGGGATTGTGCAGTAGGCACCATGTACGGTCATATACAGAGATACGCATGCCTGTCCATTTACTTTTTCTTAAACCAGGAGATCGCTACCTAAATCCAAGCATAAAGCAGCCTATGTATGTCCTGTTTTCTGTACTTATAACAGGACAATCGTAACATCCATCTGATAGATGTTCAGTGAAGATTAACTAGATTAACCCACAGAGCACTTGGAATCGGGTCTGAGTTAATTATTCTAACCAAAAATCATCTCAGATTCCAGTCTAGCACATTAGCGCATGGGCCCTGGGGCTGATTTCCTGTCCGCCCCCAGCAGGATGGGACATGTTGCAGAAGCTTACTTTATCTCTGCTGCGGGTGAGATAGCTGGGAACGGGTCTCCTGATAGAAGCCCTAATGGATGGCCTGTCTGGTACATCTCTCTCTTAGCGGTTCCAGAGCTATGCATTTCCCTCATCTGATAAAAGGCCATGCGTGTCCTTTTCTGAATTACTTGAAACTCTGACTTTTCCCAACCTTTTCACATGGCACTTGTCACCTTCAACCCGAGAAGCACTAAACAACACTGCTTTCAAACCTTGCTGCAAACGTCCTCAGAGCTTAACACGAAAACGACACATTACGAGGACATTTCCAACCGTGACTTTTAAAGAAAAGCACAGGCAGCGAGAATCTCATGAATTAATTGGCAATTTTAAACATGAGTTACGTGGTATTTCAGAGGCGGCTGGAAGAAGATGGCTGAAAAACATTACATTGCCTTTTGATCTATTTCCAAGACTAAAAAATCTCATCAACAAAACACTCACTGGAGTCGTTTATATATGCACAGGAATATTTTTGAAGGGCACTGAAAAGGTTATGCATGTATAGGGAATTCAAAAGATATTTTATAAAAAACACATTCATTGGGAAATTTGGCCATTAAAATCACCATCATTCCTCAGTATAGGTAACACATTTTGATATTTGCTATCATATAATCAGTGAAGCAAAAATGTAACATTCCAGGTTGAAGAAAGAACCTCAGTCCTTAAGTAATCATGAGGGTGTGGTCTGCCTTCTGGGCCACAGCACAGCCACTCACCCTCAGTTCTGGGCCAGTGTCAATTGGGGGTTGTCTCGACCCTAATTTGTTTTTAATTTTACCAGATTCCCATTTTCACGCAGTTGACAGTCATTAAAGAATGAATGCACCACATTTCCTCCCTCGATGGGCACTTAGGGGGTTTCCATGTCTTGGCCTTTGTGAATAATGCTGCAGTGAACATGGCTGGGCTAATGTTTCTTCAAGATCCTGATTTCAGTTCTTTTGTAGAACTACCCAGAAGCATGATCGCTGGGTCATAGGGCAGTTCTACTTTTAATCCTTTAAGGAGGCTCCATACCATGTGACTCTTTGGCTGTACCACTTTGCATTCCCACCAACGGTGAGTGAGGGGTCCAGTTTCTCCACGTCCTTACCAATCCTGGTTGCCCTTTGCGGTTTTTTGATAATAGCCACCCTTCTTGGAAATGAAGGAAATCCTGCAACACGCCACATGGGTGAACCTCAGGGACGTTATGTTACGTGAAATAAGCGAGTCACTGAAGGACAGACACTGCATGATTCCATTCACACAAGGAGTCAAAATTGGTCAAATTCATGGAAACAGAGAACAGAATACTGGTTGTCAGGGATCAGGGGGGAATGGAAATGGGGAGCTGGTCATTGGGTGTAAAGTGTCACTTAGAGAAGATGAATAAATTCTACAGGTCTGATGTTCGGCATTGTGCCCTATATTTAGGAATATCGCTCTGCACACCTAAAGATATGTGAAGAGGATAATCTTGTTAAGTGTTGTTATTCTAAGAGAATCCAAAAAACATATGTATACACAAAAAGAATTAATGCACGGGGCTTCTACTTAAACCAGCACCAGTACATCCAAAAAACGGCTTGCAATCCAAAGAGCTATCACAGAATGTCCAGTTTATAGTGTGGCCAACCTCATGCATGAGTCAGCGTTAACTGACTGCAGCTGCTGGTCACCCTAACAGCCTCCAAATCTCGGTGGCTTGAAAAACAAAAGTTTAGATTTTGATCAGGTGACAGTCACCTGTTGATTCCAGAGTGTGACTCAAGGATCCAGGCTCTCACATCTCCTTTGTGGCACCACCATTCCCGGGACCAGCTCAGAGCCCTCATCTGGATGATCTGCATTCAGTGGCCACAAGCAAATAGGATGTGCAGGGAACTTTCTGGCCAGGCCTGAGTGTCCCGTATGGTCCCAACATAATGGTGCATTAAGTGGGAAACACCATTGCACAATAGCCATTGACATGAAACTACATTTGAGCCAGGAGACAGTTTCTATTCCAAAGGGACCCTGCCCACTACGGAATATGCACTATCTTTGGACATATGGTACTTGATGCACTTAGTTTTAAACCTTGTTAAAATTCAACAATATAAATTTTGATAGGCACTTCAAAGTACATATTTATGAAAATACATTCACCGGAAATGTTTCTTTAGAGAAACACCACCACCTCTCAGCACAGGTAATATAGTTTGAAGCCTGAGATCGCCATCTACTCAGTTGTGCCAAATCTATATCCTAGACTTCAACATGAAAGGGATTGTGCTTGGTATTGGGTAGATACCCATATATTTAGCATACCCAAATACAGCATATTTAGACATTGCACAGTTTGATGCATTTGCCATGCAAGATAAACAGCATTGTCATGAAAAGTCACTGACAGAATTTGGACTTTATGCGCAGAACCATTTTGAGGGCAAACATTTGAGGGTCTCCTATACAGGAGGGTCCTTTAAATCCTTAGAAAACTGACAAGTCGTCCATGATAATTTCTCCTATGTGCAAACACACGGGCAGTTTTCAGACCGCTAGTATTCCAGTGAGGAATATCGATGTTGGTCCTCTGCCATAACATTTGATGTTGTGAAAGATCAGTCCATCACAATCACTCTGTGGGCATCCCTCGAAGCCATCGCCTGTTCACTTCCAGACCACCGCGATAAAGCAGATACAGCAATGTAGTGAGTCAAACGACTCCTGGGGCTTCCTAGTGCATGTAAGAGTTATGTTCATACTATATACCATAGTCTGTGAGGTGTGCAGTGGCATTATGCCCAAAACAACAATGCACAGACCTTAATTTAAAGATAATTCATTGCTAAAAAACACTAACCATCCTCTGAACTTTCAGTGAGTTGTAATCTTTCTGCTGCTGGAGTATATTCCTTCCAAGTTGATGGCTATTGACTGATCAGGGAGGTTGGAGTGGCCGTGGCAGTTTCTTAAAATAAGACAATGACACTGGCTGTGTGAATTTAACACTCCCTCCCACTGATTTCTCTGTAGTAGGGGATGGTATTTGATGGCATTTTATACACAGAACTTCTTTCAAAATCAGTCTGGCTGCTGCTTTATTAACAAAATGTATGGAATATTCCAAGTCACTTATGTTCATTTCAACCATCTTCACCGGAAGTAGATTCCATCTCAAGAAACAATGAATTCTAGTTCTCTTGTTTCTTCTACCACATCTACAGTTGAATCTCCCCCACTGAAGCCCTGAACCCCTCATGGTCATCTGGGAGGGTTGTCACCAGCTTCTTCCAACCCCTGTTCACGTGGGTATGTTGACCTCTTTCCATCAATCACAAATGTTCTTGATGGCACCTAGAATGGCAAAACCTTTCCAGAAGGTTTTCAATGGACTCTGCCCAGGTTCATGAGAGGAATCACTATCTTTGGCAGCTAGAGCTTTATGAAATATCATTCTTCAGTAAGTCCTGAAATTTGAAATGACTCCTTGACCCATGGGCTGCAGAATGGATGTTGTGTTAGCAGGTATGAACGACATGACCCTTACCGCACATGTCTATCAGAGCTCTCGGGTGACCAGTACATGGTCAAACAGCACTAATGTTTTGAAAGGAATCTTGTTCTGGGAAGTAGGTCTGAACAGTGGCTTAAAACACTCACTAAACCATGTTGTAAACAGCTGTGCTGTCATCCAGGCTTTGTCGCTCCATTTAGAGAGCACAGGCAGAGTACATGTAGCATCTGCCATAAGGGGCCGAGGATTTTCGGGATGGTCAGTGAGCACTGGCTTCAAATGAAAGTCACCAGCTGCATTAGCCCCTCACAAGTGAGGCAGCCTGTTCTTTGAGACTTTGAAGCCAGGCACTGACTTCTCCTCTCTAGCTATGCAAGTCCTAGATGGTGTCGTCTTCCAAGAGAAGCCTGTTCCTCTACACTGAACACCTGCTGTGTGGCGTAGCCACCTTCATTAATTAGCTCGGTCTCCTGGGTAACTGGCTGAAGCTTCTCCATCAGTACCTGCTGATTCACCTGCACTTTTATGTCATGGAGACGCCGTCTTTCCTTACGCCTCACCAACCAGCCTCTGCCAGCTTCCAACTTGTCTTCAGCAGCGTCTTCACCTCCCTCAGCCTTCAGGGAATTTAAGCAATTTAGGGTCATGCTCGGGTTTAGGCCGTGTCCTAAGGGAATGTGGTGGCAGGTTTGATCTTCCATCCACACTACTCAGACTTTCTCCATATTGGCAATAGGGCTGCTTCGCTTTCTGATTAGTTGCGTGTTCAGCCAAATAGCACTTTTCATTTCAGTAACTTTAGCTTTGCATTTGTAACTGGGCTGTTTGGTGCAAGAAGCCTAGATTTGGGCTCATGTTTTTGATGAGTTTTTGAGCACCCGTTTGCCACTACGTACTTGTTCTTAGCTTTTGATTTGAAGTCAGAGAGTCCTCCTCTCTCGAACACTCAGAGGCCGCTGTCAGATACTAATTGGCCTAATTCCAATATTGTTGTGTCTCGGGGAACAGGGAGGCCCGAGGAGAGCCAGACGGGGAAGAGCCAGTCAGGGGAGCAGTCAGAACACACACATCACTTACGGGTCAAGTTCGCCGTCTTACACAAGGGCGTGGCTCATGGTGCCCCCAAAACAATTACAATGGTGACGTCGAAGATCACTGGTCCCAGACCCCCTTATCAAACATAATAGTGATGAAGAAAGTTTGAAATATTGCGAGAAGGGTCAAAATGTGACCCGGAGGCACAGAGTGAGCAAAGGCTGTTGGAAGAGTGGGGCTCACAGACCCGCCCAATGCAGGGTGGCCACCCACCTCAACATGTAAAAAACAGAGCGTCTGCCGAGTGCCCTGAAATGAGGAATGCCTGGATTCGGGGCCCATTAAACAAAGAAGTGGTATGCGGCGATGTTCACTAGGGGCAGCTCTAGCCGTGTGGACACGTGATTCTCGGTGCAGGGAAACCAAGGATGGCCGGGGCGCTAACTAACATGGCACACTCACGAGGCCCACGGCAGGTTGGAGGTGCCCCGGAGGAAGCCCGGATACCACAGCACACTCCCTGAGGGCTGAAGAGGAGGTGAAAAGTCTCAGCTTCTAGCTCACTTGCAAGCCACACAGCAGCCTCTGTGAATCGGTGTCTTCTGTCCACACGCACCTGTCCCTGTCACCTGGGGTCTGCCCGTCTTCCCACGCACACACTGGAGCTTTAATCTGCAATGGCTGAGTCACCCAGGACCCCATCCGAATCCCAGGGCTAACGCCCTCCTTCCTTCTCCTTAGTGGTTCACATGTTTATTCTGCCCCTGCTTCGGTTTTCCTCAGGAATCCAGTCCCAAGAAGACAGGACAACGGCTTGTATCAAAATGTAGACCCTTCAAATATCTCTGTTCCAAATACCTGTCACGCAAAGTCGCTGCTTTGCTTTGCTTGGGTATGGGGCCAATTCAGACTTCCACGGATGAACGAAAAACACAGTCAATATGTTTGAAAATCAACATATGTCATACAAGAGCATTAAGACATGTTAAAACACACTAAATTTGCGTTGTAAGGCTATGCTGGTGCCCATGTGCCTATAATATTCAATCCCAAATGTTCATTTTCTTTCCTTCTTCTGATTTTAAAGGAAATGAAGACATTGTTTTCTGAGCCCTTACAAAGGCAGGGTGCATGATGGATAATTTGGATTGCCTTGCCCTCAAATCACGAAGGTCAGGGGCTCTGCTATCTCATGCCCATCTCTGCACCTATTAGACCCTTTCTTGAGCTTTAGGGACTCTGTAAACATTTATTGAAATGAAACTTGTATTCCCACAGCTTCACATTGTGCCAGAAATGTAGTACACACTCCACACACTTGCTGAATTGAGTCACACGAGAAAGCACGACACTAGAACACAGCAGTTTTTCACGGGCAAGGAAAATTTTATTTTAACTTTGCATTTATGTTACAACAAGGTGCAGAGGCACCTTTACCAGATGCACCCTCTTTACAGGTTGCATTCTCAGACATGGACCAAATACTTTCCCTGCCTCTCTTCTCCACTGTACGCCCTTCAGGGCAATCTAAAATTTGTTTGCTTTCTTGAATCCTTAATTGCCTCGATATGCAGGTTGTGGCTTTGCATCCCAGGCAGCGTTAGTGACCTTGTAAAATTAAGCTTGTCTGGATGTTACTCTTTGCTTAGTTTCTCACATGTATCAAATACTAGGAATATAAAGACTTCTTTTTTTAAAGCATTTGTTTAATGCTTCAGAACCCACCAAGATTTGGACATGCAACTCGAGAGATAATGTCAATGGGGTGGTTTGGAAGCAAGTAGCCATGGAGAGGTTTGTAAAAATACGAACAAAACAGGGTTGTAAAGAAGACTTTTAGGTCTCTCCCGAGCAAAAGAACGTCAGTCTCCTGTTGTCCTTTCCAAGCAAAACTTTCAGATGGTACATGGTGGGAAATCTAACATAATTAAGGTTATTACAAATAAACCTGATTTTTGAATACACAGTGGTGATCTAAGCTACTTTGAGGCAAATACTGCAAATTTCATTTTATCTCCAGAGGTAAATGTGCCCTTCATTTGCTGTTAGTATACATTTTAAATAATTCTATCCCTAAATACATATTCACATAATCTATAAAAGTGCTTCAAGTTATTTACTCTTACAACACACATTCCCACACCACAAAGTGTTGTGGAAAAGCACATCTGCATTGTGTATGTGGACTTGGGGTGAACGGGATCATGTTAAAACACAAATTCCTAATAGCGGTTTTTGCACAGTAACATTAGCCATCATCCCAACATACCGTTAACTCACAACCCTCCTTAATCAAATTTCCTCAACCAGGATGACAGACGGCAGCTACTTCTGGAACGAGAAATCCACAGTCAAGGTAAGACTCCTGCTTGTTTTCTGACTTTCAACCATTCCCAGGAAGAGAAAAAAAAAATCACTTCTATTACTTTAGGAAAAAAAATAGGGGTGGAAATCTGAACTAGCAGATCTTAAGAGGAAGTGGGAAGGGCTGTTGTATCTTGGAAATTCTTCAGGGGGGACACATAGGGGAAGTTATAGCCCACCGCCAGAACCCCTGGGACAGAGCACGTCTTCTCTCTGAATGCCACGTGCGTCTGGGATTCCCATTTGCCTGCTCTCTTGTGGAACTGAGCAAATGCTGGGTGAACAGGATGTTCAGATGGGTTTCTGAGAGATGAACATCTAGGCAGAAGAATGGAAGCTCCTCTGGGCTGGTCAGGGACGGTGACCCCGTGATGCTGGTGGGGACTGCACTGCGTTTTCCAGACCGGCAGAAAGCTCTCTCACAAAGCTGAGTTCTGTCCTCAGGAGTGACTGCAGGCGCGGACTGGAGAACGCCCTCCTGCTGCGCCCCTATCTGCCAGTTTCCTACGTGACCCCATGACGCCTTGTCCCTTAATTGCTGAAGTTGGGGAAATGGAATTATAAAAAAAACTATACATCTCACGTGGACTGGAGGCACAGATATTTCCTACGCACAGGACAAGACCACAATAATATAGAAGGATTTAATACTGAGGGCTGTCTTCCATCGCTAAATGCTCCAAGAAGTAAAGATTTCATGGTTACGGTGTGGACTGTGGGTTTCTTGGGACCCCCACATTATCCTACACTTCCCACGGCAATAATTCTGAATTACGGTGGAAGCAGTTTGTTGAGCTATAGCAACCCCGAGGTGGCCTTTTAGTTCGGAACTTCCATTCACCAAAGAAACATTAGGATGCAAATATAATATTACAAATTAGGGGGTGGAAATCAGACAGGAGAGGTGTGTCCTGAGATTACTGTTCCTGGAGGACCTGAGAGATTTCATAAAAAACCTGTAGCCCCTATTGGCTCCGAAACACATCTGTGAGCCTGCACTGTTTTCAGACAGCGATAAGCTTTTAGTTGTGCATTTTAGATATCTCCCCCTTGCCCAGGAAAAAAAGAAGCTGTGTATAAATAAAAACATGTCATAGAGAGTATTTAATATGTGTTCTCCATAATGCTGGGAATTACCTTCATGTGACCATACTGGACGTTACCATCATCTGGTGTTGGTATGAAAGGAACAGTTGCATATGTTAAGATTTACTGAACACTCTTTATTACTACAGCACTGGGGGGGGGGGTCATGGCGGCCAGGGCACCACACACGGTCATGGAATAATTGCCCCATTCCTCCCATACATTTGCTCAGGGGTGAACAGGAGAGCTGTGCACCTTCCTACTGTCTGTGCTGCTGTTGGACACACTCGTTCTGAGCCCCCTGTTGCATTCACATGAAAGCCACGGGCTTTGGCCACATGTCTTCCCTAGGCCGCAAGTCCTGATTCCTTCCCGTGGGGTAGCTGTCCCACGGGGGGCCCTCCGTGGAGGCTTCAGGTGAGGAGACAGGGAATCGATGCGCGCGTGGGGCTGGCGATGCGTGGAGCGGCACCCAGCTGGCGGGGGGCGTGCAGGGAGGAAACGAGCGCACGTCGGCTTAGAGCCTCCCTCTCACGTCCTCGGCTTCCCGGTCGCACTGGCAGGAGAGGCCGGAGGGGGCACAGCACATCTGGAGCCAGGGCTTCCAGAGGATGTTCCCCAGCGACAGCTGGTTGGGGGCCGCCTGCAGGGCCCGGGTGTGGAGGTCTGCAGCCTGCTGCATCGTGGCCAGGATCTCCCAGAACCGTGGCTCGGTCCTGGGGCTTAACGGGTTCCTCTCTCTGGGGTCTTTGGAAATATCAAAGAGTAAAGGCGGGTCATGGGGGGTGACAGAATGCCCGTGACAGAAACACAGGTGCGTGTGAAAACATCCGTTGGCGCCCTCGGGGATGAAGTTGGGTGTGAAGAAAAAGGCTTTCCAGATGGCCGAGCCTGCGGTTCACAAGAACAGAAGACGGAGTCATGTGCAAAGCGTCCTGACAGTCACCACAAAGGAGCACGTGCCCAGAAATGGCGCTGTGAGGAGATCATCACTTAATCACGGGTGAAACGCGTGTGCTTCTCATGCTTACGGCTCCTAAGCGTCGCCACACAGCTTGAACCAGCGAGCATCGCTGCATGACTGCCACGAAAGCACACGCTGACAGGTGCCGTGATGCGAGCTTACGGGTCTCACCCCTGTGGGGCGCTCTCATTCAGAAGCAGTCCCACTCCCCACCGCCTCCCTCCCAAGCGCCCTCTGCCCTCTGCCTCCGCCTTCCTTTCCCGTTCCCAACCCCTTACGCGATGCTCTGCTGGGAGGAGAGGAAGAGGCCTGCTAACTGTCGGAGCACAAAACGCCAACGGGACTGTCATCTTAGTCTGATGCGCTTTAAGCTGGAGATGTAGAGCAGGCGCTCAACACATATACCCCGACGAGACAGGTCATAGGTCTGCCCTCTCTTGGGCTCCCACTTTAACATTTTAAACATGTCTGCATCTCTGCTTAACATAAAACAGGAGGAGAGGTAGGCTGCACGGTAATATGCACGTGAGAGTTGACTAAACACGCACACATACAAAAAAGCACACACACACCCAAATAGCCATCGAGAACGACGCGAAACACCTGAGGACCACAGTTAGCATTTTATTTCCTCAGTTTTGAGAAAACGCAGACATACGAAATCAAGAATTAAGTGAGTCTAGGAGGAGAGGACGGAAGGGGCTGCAAATGGTTAACAGACGATTTTTAGGGGCAAACAAGACGTTCTCATAGGAAGCGTCACTAGAGCTGCAGAACGGTACACCTTTCCTAAAAATGATCACATCAGAATGTCACCGTCTCTACGTCACACCTTAATGAAGCTGTTCAGACTTCCAGATCCGGGGAATGCGTGGACCTCGCAGTAAGACGGTTCAATCGTTTTTAACGTGTAAGTTCTGTGTGCCATGAAAGCCCCGAATATTGAAATTTTTACAAAAAACTGCTGTACAATTATGAAATAATTGATGTCCTGTTTATTCTACAATGTTATGATTTTCTGAGGGGCGGACTGCTAGTCAAACGTCCTCTGAGAGAGGTTTGAAAACTGCTTCCTGGGAATGAAAGAGGTGAGAGACAGAATCAATGGACAAGAAGCAAAGTGGAATCACGTGCAGAATGCACCATGCTTTCAGATTGTTTGCATAAAACCTTAGGGACCTTTCCCCTAGCAGGCATCACACACCTATTTGATCTGCTTCCACAATTTGCATGTATAATGGTAATGGTCACTTTTGTAACTACAGATATTTAGTGACCAAAAGACCCGAATACAAGATAAGTTACTGGAATGAAACTTAATACAAATTGTAATGGGGAACCGAGTGGTTCTCAAAGAGCCCCTGGCCTCTGACTAGCGTATTCAAGGGGGAGTGAGCCTCTGTGCAGTGTTTCTGGAAAGAAATGGGTTGCGCAGTACAAGCGATGTGAATGTGTTCTAAATGGATGTATTAGAGGGAATCCACAAGGGGATGCCTCTGCACTGGGCGTCGCTGATGTTGGGAGGAGCGTGTCCATTTACATGTGCTCAGCACACCTGCCCTTCAGAGAGGAGGCGCCGGTGACAAGCACAGAGGTCAGACTGCAGAAAGAATGTGTACGCATGGTTACCTCTTCCAGCAGAGTCCCGAAGAGAAGTGGGTTACCTGAGGATGCTTTACATCAACTCCTCCTCACTTCTCCCTCCCCCCCCCCCAGGATTTCCCTTGGAAGCATTTTTAGGGACACCTGCGACCACTTGGCCTCCACCCTCAGGGGCGGCGGGTCAGCCAGGCCAACGCGGTTACAGAGAGAGGCGGCCAGGAGCCCCTTCTGCTCCTGGTCTGAACACAGCGAAACCTGGAGAGTGGTTCAAACTTGATATTCGAGTCAAGTCTCGGTGCACTTTAAACCCCAAAAGAGTTCAGGATCCTGGAACAAATTCATTTTAAGGGCCTGTATTTCCCACTGGTGTTTGAAAGCTGCACACACGGACTCTATTATTACCGCCTTAGCGCAAGCCAGCCGGATGTGACCCGGTAGACGGACCTGAAGGCTGCTCAGGACGTCTCCGGCATGCTCTCCTGGGAGGGACGGTGGGAGCATTCCATACCTTCACGTATAGATTCAGGAATTCATTTTTCTGAAGAATCAATGGGTAGGCTTCCTGTCTCGCAATCAAAACGTTTTGTAAAATAACAGATTGCGTATTTTCTGCAGTATATCTTTGGGTCACGGTGGATTTCGTCAAACAAGAGCAACGGGTCTGCATTTCACTGCAGGTAGATTTACAAGATACGGGTCCCTGCTGAGAGATTCTGTTGTTATTCACCAGCGACTCAGGAATTGACGTCTTTGAGGGGAAAGAGTAAATCCCAGTCTTGGGATTAAATATGAGGTGCCAGCTGTCACTTTATATTTCTAGTGGGTATGTGTAGTTCCACCTTCCCCAAAATTATTTTGACAACGTATCTTACCCTGGGTTTCTCCATATGCTAGAAAAATGTGTATTGAAGAAATGTTTCTTTCACTCCAGCAGACGTGGAAAAAAAGATTGTTTCTTTCTCACCTCTGTCACAGATAAATTGTTTGACGACAATGGGAGCTTAAATGCATTAATAACTGAGGTCCAATCAACTGGGAAAGCAGTTATTAAAAGGTATAGCAAGAACACAGGGACATGTTTTTAAAACGTATTTTGAGGGACAACAAGAACAGTCACTCTACTGAGGTTTGAAAAATGCTCCCAAATTTAAGAGAAATAATTGCCACAGATAACGGTCAGAGACGTCAGAGACATGTGGTTACGGTATTAGGTCCCCATAATCCAAAATGCTGTGGAAATCACCACTTACCCGCTGACACATATTTTTATATGGCCTCACCACCGAATGGACGCCACTCGGTCTGTGAGAAAGGAAGGCGGATAGTCGTCTGACAAAAAGACAAACGGAATTTCAGTGAGAAAAGCTTGACTCCTGGGCCGGATCCCGATTCAGCGACTTCCGAGTATAAACCTGAAACAGGTACTTCATCAACGTTAAAATGACCTAGAGACAGGGTGAATCCAGTGGGTCTGGGGCTCCCTGAGATGCCCTGGGATTAGAGGGGCGGACGACCCCGGAACAGGAAGACGGATGCGAAGAACAAAAAGCGACGGTACGAGCCATTGGGCAGTGCTTCTTCTCTGAAAAGTAGGGAGTCGGACACTAAAGCCGAAATGTAGTTACGTCCTAACATGTAAGAATGTGAAGCATCAGTTTTGAAATCCGCTTCAAGTATTTAACATTCAGCATTCGTGGCTGGCACACGCTCCCGGGGACCTCTCCAAGTGGGATCAGGTTCCACTCCCTACAAACCTCATAACGGCCCCCGGGGAGGGACCTCAGGCTTCTCTTCACCTTGACCCCAAGTTCCTGCCTCTCCCGATGAGACAGGAGCCCCACAGAGCATCCCCAGTCCTGGGCTCGGCATCTGTAGCCACTGCCCACAGAGCTCTCAGGATGCAGGCCCCAGAACTCCGGCTCTTCTGAGCCTCCTTGGACTTACAGACGGCTGCCCTGCAGAAGTCTTGGTCTGAGAGAAAACAGTTCAGAAAACTCTTCTGTGCTCAGGTACAAATGCGGCATGGCAAAACATAAGCAGAAACATCTCACGTTGCCGTGGTGCAGTTGGGGCCCATTTCTAACCCATGGGGGTCAGAGAAAGACATGCCCCACCAGGAACATGGATTCCACAAAAATGAGCTCCCCCCCTCTCTGCTCAAGCCCCCTGGCAGCCCCCCTGTTCCTGCCCACTCTGCAGCCTCCCTGCAGTTTGGTGAAGCCCTGTGATGAGTTCTGGCCCCACAAGGGCAGCGTGGGGCACATCTTTTCTAGGCCAACGTGCAGAAGAGCTTTCTCCTCTGCTGGTGACATCCCAGTTGACGGGTCTCAGTCGATGTGTCCCGGAGTGACTCGGGTTGGCTGGGTTCCTTCCTTCTAGAATGTCACCTCCCCACTATTAAAGGCATGGATGCACCACCCCGTTTTGTCTGGGGGACACCTGGGAGCTTTCACCTCCCCGCTACTAAAGGCATGGATGTACTGCACCACTTCGGCTGGGGGAACCCTGGGAGTAATGTCTGCAGACTGCTTTGTGACACCTGGGGCGGGCTTACTACTGACACGGAGAGGGAAACAGCCAGAAATGCTGTTCAATATGCTCAGTGCAATGGACAGCAAGCTCCCACCCCTGCCACAAGGAACTGCCTGGCCCCCAAAGTCAACGGTGGCCAGGTTGAGAAAACTCTGTATATACAGCAGCTGTGAGAAGAGACCTCAGCTGGGTCAGGCGCCTGTGGTATCAGGGCTAATGGTTACCACAGCCAAACTTCACGTCTCCCTACACATACACCATCTGAGCAGTAAACCGGGAAGTAAAGCATGCCTTATTTTCAGTGAAACAAATCAGAAGCTGGACTCAGATGTGCGGCCAGCCTAAGTTGTGAAGACCTGGCAGGGAACGGTGGGAAGGAATGACCAGCGCTAAGAAGAGAAAGGCAGTGCAGAACAACTCGAGTACAAAGATGAGCATGAGACCCGAGGACGTGAGTTTTCTGTGCTCTTCTGAGCAAATTATGATGGAAGAGGGCAGGGCAGGCGCTCAAAGCATCTCTCATTCCAGGGGGGCAGGTGTGTTTATGAAACAGGTAGGCACCTGGCTTTCTTAGCCTGATGTTGCAAAAGACTTGTACAGAGACTGAGCAGAGAGAAAGAGAGAGAGAGGGAGGCGGAGACTGCGTGTGCACAGGCAGGGGCTCTGGCCAATGTTTTTAAAGGCAAGCATTCAGGGACAAGTCGGTGGCTTCTCTTGGGATACAAAAAGCCACCAGCTCCTCTGACTTTACACCCAGTGCTGTCCGTGAAGGCCCGGGGGCACCTCCATGGAGGCACTCAGGAGATGCTCCCTTCTGTGTAACAGATGCCAGCCGCTTCCCTCGGGCCACCTCAGCCCGGGATGGTGTTCTCGGTGGTCTGCACAGCGACCAGAATCATGTGCACCTGCTCTGGGCGCTGAAGCGTTTCGTGTCCTGGTGGCTTGTTCCGGCGCCACTGGCTGGGAGTCCACCCACCTCTGCTGTTGGGATTCACACTGAAGTCTGGGCTCCGGCAGCTCGGGTCCCACTCGCAGCCCTGACATTCCCTGGCCATTAACAGGTCTGTGCCCAAGCCCCCAGCCTGCTCTTCCGTGAGATGAGGGGAAGCACAGCATTACCTGCAGCACCAGAAGTTTACTCTTAGGCGTTAAGCTCTCAGAACAGTACCGGGTGTGTACCAATGACCACACGGGAATATATGAGACTATAAAGCCGCAGTCGATCTAAACGGAAGACACCCTGGCTTCCGTCTGCTCTTAAATCTCTTGCCACTATAATGTATGTCTTAAGACAGCCTTTTCCCCACCTAGGATTCTTAAAGAATACGGAGAACTAAATTTAAATGGCTTCAATGTTGCCTCTTAACACATCATTCACCTTTGGACTCCCCTTGACGGATGTTGTTCATCTGCAAGCCCTTATCAAGATTTCTTCGGACGCTTGGAGGGTGCCATGTGTACAGCATAGAGGCCACCCACAGACATCGTGGGCTCCCAGCCCGGGCAGGGTTTCGGCCTGTATCACCATCCTGAAGCTCTTCAAGAACCGTTTCAAATCCTGTTCTGCTGTCCCACTGCAGACAGCTCTCTCCAAGGGGGCCCTCGCCTCGCACCTCGAAAATACTGTCACCTATTGACGCCTGAAATTCCATCCCTGGTCCCCAAGGCCATGGGGGCCTCACTGCTTCTGCAATACGCCTCAAACACCATTCTGTGTGTTCCCCTATCCTCGCAGCCATGTAAAGCCAACTCCCTAAGTCTTTTCTTAGATTCAAACATCTTACAGGGTGGACCCCCTGGAGCCACGCCGGCACCAGTGTCTTCTGAGGACGCACACACGATCAAAGAGCATTGTGGACCCAGCCGTCCTTTGCTTGACCCCGAAGGCACAGTCCTACCATTTCCCTGTAGCCCCAACCGGAGCGATTCAGCGCTGGACTAACGGGTTAGGGCTCATGCTCTGCCTTCTCTGGCAGCTGGCGGCAGGAAGAAGGCAGAGGAGGCAGCTGAGGCCTCAAACCCAAGCAGGAATCAGAGCTCCCCTAGCTCCCCCAGTGGATGCCTGAGGGTCCAAAAAGAAAAAATTCTCTTGGACAGAGCCTCAGCTTTCACGCTGGGAAACAGAAACAGAAATCCCGTCATCAAGTGGGTGCCCAGTGCATGCTACATCCGTGCTCCCCTCTCTGCTCCTGTGTGCTGAGATCCTACCCCTCAAGGCCCCACAACACCTCCTTCCTGCCCCCGGCCGCGTGCGCAAATCCCCAGCTACATGTCAGCCATGGTTTTGTCCCTCTCCACGATTTCAGCACGAAATCATGCTGTAAAGTGTGTGACCGTCGGCGTGTCACCCCACTTCTCTCGCTAGCTCATTTCCTCTCTGAGGGCAGGAACTCTGTGTCCCACATCTCTTAAGTGCCCAGCACGCAGTGCTTCCCACAGACGGATGGCCAACGAAGATGTGTTGGGTAAACCAATCACTGAATGAGATCATGGGATCAGCAGCAAAGGGCCGGGAGAGGGAAGAAGCCAGCTGTCGTCACGACGGCCGCTGTGAGCACCGGGAAGTCACTGCTGCACGTCCCTCCTCGGGGCCACCTGGGCATCCTGCCTAAGACCATCCAGTGCCCGGCATGGCCCGAGCCACGCTGGAGACACAGGCTGCTGGGAGGCATCTGGTAATGGCAGATAAATAGGGGAGGAGGTCCAAGGCTTTGGAAATATATCTATATTGGGGTCTCTTGGTGGCCAACATTGGGCAGCCATGGGAAATAAGTGGGGCATACAAGTCACCGGGGACGTCCACGGAGGGACATGGAGGGGGGACGTGACGGCAGGTCAGAGGGTGTGGATCAGGGACCGAGCCCGCTGTGCACAGAACACAGGTGACATCCCCAAGGACAGCTTCACCTCAGGAACGGGATGCCAAGGAGGGGTCCCAGAAAGGGTCCCTGGAGGGGTGCAGATGCCCGGACACCCAGTGAGGAGGCAGGACCATCTCTGTGAGTGTGAGCACAAGAATTTCCTGCCTTAGGGGAAGACACGCCTGTCGAGGGAGGGCCAGACCCTGGAAGCAGGCAGTGCTGGTCGGGAAACCATCTCCGTGGTGCACTCTCTTACTGCACGCCCGTTGTGTGACTTCCTACAGTTCTGTCTCCCTGCCTGCAAACGGGAGAGATCACTTTGGGGGAGACTGCTAGCTGCCTTCGCACCCTTCCACAGTCACTGGGATTTACCTGGGCGCGTGGACATCCACAGTGACGGTTTCACCTCCACGCTGTGCCCAGCCGGCCCACTTCTGGACAGTGGGGTTCAGCTGGGAGACTCTGGACACCTTCACGGGGAGATGACGGACCTTCACCCCCGCCTCTCTCCCTTTTCCATCCATCCCTGTGTGCACCGCACTGCCCCTGGCTGGGCCCCAGCATCCTTCACCACGAGCAGGAAGCTGCTGCAATGCTGCAGGTGCTGGCAGTGAGCCCGGGGTCTGCATCCCTGAGACTTGGGACCATCCAGTCCCCCATGAGACGGGGATACAAGCTACTGGTATTCACTGTTTTCTGCTACAGCCAAACCCAATACTAACACAACACAAACCTCCTTTAACTATGAAGATTAAAAAGGACATCTGATGCAAAGTGCATAGCAGAGTGTCAGACAGGCGGTACGTATGGAAGAAATGACACAAGGGTGTGTTCTTATGACTTGGGTCATCAACAGATAAACAGTGGTCACGTTAAAATGACAGATGCCAACAGTGAGGATTGACAAGAGTAAACTATATAGCCACCTAGCACACATTTCTGTATAGAGACTACAGAGGTAAGGGAGACACACAGCTGTTACTACGACGTGCCTCGGTTAGAACTGAAGTGGGCCTGTAGGAAACACCAGGTCTGCTGGCAGACGGAAGCCCGTCAGGAGGCAGAGACTTAAGCAGACAAACTGACAGAAGGCAGACAGCCCCCGTGCTGCAGTCACAGAAAACAGATGTGCAAAACATTGCAGAACACCAGTAAAATGGTACAAAGAATTCTGTAAGGGGAAAAAAAGGCAGAAGAAGTGGGACATGGTAGATTAAAATAAGCTGGGTGCTAAGACTGAAACAAGGGTTTTAGCCTTCAGAAACACTGTGTTTTGGGGTATTGAAGAAAGAAAATCCAATGTTCATTTATTTTGTCTCTATAAAGAAGTCCATAAGCATCATGACACATTAACAAACTCAAGGGCTGGCAATTTTTCCTCCATGACATTAATGTAATCTGAGGTCAGACACGTGAAAACTTTAGTAGAAACGTAGGTGTCTATTTAAAAAAATTTGTCTAGATCTGTATGAAAGGCACTATGAGGTGCCATATGAAAACATATTTTAATAGACTAAGGTGGAGAAAAATAAATCCATCTGTGAGTTTTTCTTTTCCATTAAAGGAAATAAATGGGTTGGAAAGCTCAGCTCATTAACTGGAGAGTGTGAGCAGTGAGGACATAAAATAAATAAAGATTTCACCCTTTCAGGAAGGGTTCTGCACCCTCCTACACCACTCCGCCCGCTCGCTGCCAAAGCACATCCCATCCATCCTGGGACACCGTCTCCCAATGTCGCTACAATCACGGGTGCGCGTTCACGATGCGGCGCAGAAGGCGCGTCACAGAACTAACGGGTCAATGCCTGAGCGGCGAAGGGGGTGGGCGGGCACCAGTGGCTTGAGGTATTCAGAAAGGAAAAGGACATTCTAACACTTAAAATATATCCTGGAAACAGTTTCCATATGTGTGTTTGTTCTTCACTGGTTAGGAGAGAACCAGTCCTTCTCACCTCAAGTGTGGGAAAGTCGGCTTTTCACCTGAAAATGCTGCTGCTCACGTTAGCGCAGCTTCAGCCCTGTATATTTTATCTCTGACCCTGTAGGTCCCACATCCAATTATCAGACAATGAAGGGCCTTCAACGAATACCCACTGCAAGTATTAATGCAGAAGACAGCCAAGCACGGCCTTTCTCACGCTACTTCACCCACGACACGTCAGCAGCTGTCTCAGATCTTCCCTCTTCTCTGAGGTGTATTTTAGAGGCAAAATTAATGCTTCTGTGGAGTGAAAACTTCAGAGAGTGAACACAATAAGGGCTTTTTCTTCACTCACCACGGTAAGGCTGTTTTGATGGGAAACCTTACCGATCTCCTGGTTTGGATACAAGGTACCTTTTAAAAAGTTGGGTATGAACACATTTCCTTAGAATGAATTTTATAACCTACTGCTTCGTCTTGTGATAAAAAAATAATGATGCTTTTTTTTTTAACTCAAAGAGAAAAGTCTCCAACAAATTTGAATTAAAGATGCAGCAGGATTTCTGAGGACTTGTAGGCTGAACGTCAGGACGACCATATCCCAATGTTTTTTCTGTGAGCAGCTGGATTGCGGGCTCTGACGTTAACGTGAGCATTTATTTTATACACCATATTCATCCGCTTCAGAATATGCAACAGAATCCTGGCATCAGGCACCTACCTCCCTTCTAAGATAAATTTTACCTGTAAAATCAAGCTGTCACCACATTTGATTTTTAAAAGCACTGATTCATATGTCGAAACTTAGAGCCAGGGTTTTTAATACACATTGAACAGTGGATTTTAACTCAAAATTCCCATTTTAATGCAAGAAAAGTTATCAGTGTTATAATAATGCTTTCGTGAGTTCTTTTACACTGACACGGGAATAATGTTATCAGATCATAATTAAATTATGTCATTCAACTCGCTGAGACAAGTAAATTATAGAATCATTATAATTATGGAATTATTATAGAGAAGACATTATATATGAAGGTTAAAAGGGATTCATGTTTTAAAAGGGTGGAAACAGAACTCGAGCTCTAAGTTTTTTGCAAAAGGAAGTATTTAGTAAGTCTAGAATTGTCACGCTCTAGGACGAATCAGGAGAAATGGTACTTGCATCTTAAAGACATGTTCAGTCAAGTGAAGTTAATGCTATTGACAAACTTCTGGTCAGCTAGCTCTCCCTGACGGAGGGACAAAGCCTGGATTTCCTGCGGTTGCCAGTTGCCCTGGTGTTGTAAGTCCCCCGCGCAGGGCTGACTTCCCGTCTGCAACGGTTTAACGAGCTGGCGCGATTCCTGGCCAGTCCACTGCCCATTACCAAACCCCCATCCTAAATTTCTCTTCTCGTCTCTGATAAACTCTTTGGATGTCAGGTGGCAACCCTTCGATCCTAAGAAGTATGGGAAGTGTCCCATGCTTACTGAGATCTCCTACCGGAGTAAACCTGAAATATTCTAAGCTGACTAAATATTCTCAGCCAACTAATGTTCCTTTGGGTTCTGTTTTCTTAGCAGAACAGGTCGCTCCACACAGAGAAAAGCCCCACCTTCCCTACGCATGTCTGTATTCCCAGAATCTCACACAGCCTGCCCCCCCCAAGACAGTACAAGTTCTGGGCAGGGAGTCTGGTCTGGTTTTCTCCCTGGAAGATGCACTTCCGAACACAGCGGGCAACGCATAGTACGTGCTCAGTAAACATCTGTAGAACAAATGACAGCTGAAATACTGAGTCAGTAACTGCTAAGCTGTGAGTGACAGCCACAGTTGAAAACCATTGTTAGTGACTTGCAGATAGAATCCCAAAAGTAAGTAAGAGATATTTCATAAGGCCTGTGGTTTATTGAGACCCTTTGGGCAGGAGGAATGATTCCAGCATGGAGATTCTGTCATTCCTCCTCTTTTCTTGCTAGTTTAAGGAAGAAGATTTCAAAAAACTGCCTAAGAGGAACTATTATTTGTCAAAGGAGCAAATTTTATCCCAGGGCCAGCTGCCTATCAGAATCTGGGTCTTGTTTTTCTCACTCCTATTTTCTGTCTCTTCCTGTCCCTTTTCTCTGTACTCCTCCACATCATGTGCTTCTCCAGCCCCTGATCCAATATGTTCCTCCGGCTTCTCCAACTGGGGTGGAGTGGGGTGGGGGCGAGGGGAGCTTGATGCAAATGCAGTCTGTGCACAGTTTGGGATTGACTTTGGACTGAGTCCTCTAATAGCCAGGGATCACAGAAACTTAGTTCTTCGATTCCTCCCAGGCTCCGTGCAAAAAGAAACGGGGGCTCTCATTCATGACATGACTCGGACTGCACTGCTGTCATGAATCTGAAAGAGAAATCTAAGCCTACAGAGATCTGGGATGATGTATACACCAACAAGGCAGAGGAACACACTCCTTCCACATCTCCAATCCTAATCCCTTCTTTTTATCATGTTCCTCCCCTAGAAAGTATCCCGAGTCAGCTGCCCATATTTAAAGCACCATCACTGAAGGGTGAACGTACTGTGATTTTGGCAGCTAATTCAAGGGCTGTCATTTTCCACTTCAAACATATGGAGAGGCTGTTCTTCCCAGGGGAGGTCTGGTAAACTGGCTGGGTGGGCGGGGTAGGGATGGGCGGGTGGAACACCAGTATGAGAATCCCCCTGAGTTTGGGAATGAGCCACTGGGGGTGAGGTTACCAGGTATCTCGGGAATGTGCAACCCTGAGGAGCAGAATCCCAAAGCACCATGGAGAAGAGGGGGTTCTACTTAACCTATCAAGAGGGAATTCATCTAGTCTGGAGTATTCACAGCTGTACCAATAGTTGCTGGGTTTCCATAGAAGCCTACGCCTCTGAGTGTCATGACCATTCTTGTCAGTCTAAGTTTAAATACACGAAAAAATAAATTCTGAAACTTCTCCCTACCCTTACCATGATCGCTTCATTCCATTTGGTCCTTTATGCTTGTTAGAAATAACGGCTAAAAGTGGTATAGGAAAACCCAAATCAGATGGGCACAAAGAACATCCGGTTTGCGAAAGAGAATGACACGAAAGCATTTGAAATTTGTTTTAAAGACCTCAGTGCAGCAGACACTCACGATGTGTGACAAAGTACAGATCTAGGGGTCAGGACTCGAGAGGACAGGGGAAGCTGTAAGCACAAGTCCCAGCCATGCCCAGAGCCGAGGGCCTGCAGAGCCCTGCGGAGGGCCGGGGGCCGCCTCTGCCTGGAAGGAGGAGCTGTTCCTAGGGGCACGGTCAGGTCCTACCTGGAGAACTATGGGACCACAGAGAATAGGGAGCACAGGCAGAGGAGGAGGAATTCAAAACAAGGTGGAGTCACATTCTGGGGCATCTCTTGCCTCTCCAGAGCAAGGCCCTTGTGCAATTTCATCTGCTCGCACGGCACGGACGGCACAAAGCACTAGAAGCGAGGGCCCGTCTTTTACTCACTGTTGCGTGGGTGCCAGCGCACGGCATTCAGGTAGAAGTTGCAGTAATGGAAGAGGAACTCGTGGTCGGAGCGTTGGCTTCTCCCTTGAAGCAGGGGCATCAGATCATACCCATCGATGACCCTGGGGGATAAATCAGGGAGGCATCAGGGGGTGAACGGCCATGCCACTTTGGGGCTGAAATGCCCTGACTTCTGAGCTGTCCTAACCCAGAGCACAACAGAGCCCCACAGTCGTGTGAAGTAACCGAGGCAGAGAGCCCTTGCTGACCCCTGTCGGGTGGCACACACATGTCAGTGAGGCCAGTTGTGCTTGCGCGTGAACTCATTTAATCTTGCAGACAGAAGCGGACTCGGGACCACCCTCATTCCAAGACAATGGGGCGGAGAATCGGAGGCCAGGCGGCGTGACGTATGCAAGCTCACGTGGCCGGGAGGAGCCCGTACATTTGAACCCCAGCTCACCAGGCCCTGGTGTGCTCAGCAGCTCTTCCGGCGGCTTCTCCTGAACCCTATTTTCTGCCTATCGCTTCAGCAGTGGCAAAGCTTTATCCACAACATATAGGTCTACTGAAAATAAGAACACTTGACAGTTTGGGTTAAAAAAACAATATGTAACACGAGAGCAACATGGATTGGATAGACTTCCATAAAAATGAATTTCTTCCATAAAAATGAGAGGGAATTCGTTGGTAATAATGACCATGACATTAAGTTATGCCTGGGTGGGTCGTTTCCAAATATAAATGTTTCTCCTCTCTGCTGGGGTATCTAACTAGGACAGCGGGAACATTCCACGCTGCCAACAAAAGATAACATACAGCTGGACACGAGCAAAATATCTTTGGAGTTTAAAGACAGGGAAAAAGCTCAGCGCGTTGTTTGGAGGTAAACACACATTAACAACCACCAGAGAAGGTGAAGTGGGGGGCCACTGCCGTGGAAACAAGGAGCCACTTTGAAAGAGACTGTTCACCTCGAGGACTTTCTTTGATTAAAAATACAGCATCTCTGTCATCCCCTATTTTAAGGGGAGACTGGCAGTCTGGCTTGGTTACGTAACTTGGGTAAGGGATCTTGAGACGTCCTGCAGCGCCTCGAGCTCTTATCCTGGTTTATTTTGGTGTCCCGGAAAACCCCGTGATGTGATTAGAGCCGAGCTGCCTAGCGCTTCCGTGGCCTGCGCCCCTGTTCCTCATCCCGCGCTCCACCGAAGTCTACGGGCTGAAAGTATTCTATTATTATCCGTTAGAAATAAGAACAAAAGACAGACCTGGCTCACTTCCCAAGCCTGCTCCTCCTGTTCGCCGTGAGGGCAGGGGGCAAGGTGGAGAGCCAGCCCTATGCAGACGCACCGTGTTCTCTGAAACACTATTTTTCTATCCTGACATGGCAGCTGTGCCTCGTTGCTTTCCAGTCCCTTTCGAGAAAGACTCCGTCCTTAATAATATGCAGTGCTGACAAGGGCAGGGAAGAAGGGAGCAGGCGTGTGGGTGTGAGCGAGCGTACGACGTTGCCACGGCAGAGAAGGACCTGACAGCGAGAGAAGGATGGCGTCCTACCCCGTCCGGCACCTCGACCCCGCGGGCAGAGACAACGGCCTGTCCATGACCGCCTGGGTGAGAAGGAATCTCCGTTTCTCCGACACCATTCACCTGTGTTTCTTGGAGCCTTGAGCCCACGATGGCTTTTTGTCATAAGCCCACAAAACTCAGTTCTTGGCTTCAGCATACAGGACAGCATTGCTTCCTGAAGATGGGTATTTCACAGCCAAACTGGGTCATGAGAATACAAATGGGAATTTAATTTAAAAAATTAAGACTCCCAATCTCACCAATTTTTCATTCTTAAAAGAAAAATCTTTTTTTTTCTCAGGAGGGAAGGCAAGGCTATTCTGCCAACTTCTCGTTCTTCAAATGCAGAGACCTATCTTTTTTTTTTTTACATCTTACACCTAAAGTGCTCTTCCGTAGAGCATGCAATAAATCAGGCTTCTGTGAAAGCCACTGTTTAAGAGAGCTGTAGAAATATGGCCTGTTGCAAAGAGCTTCATTTCTGCCATGAAAAACTGAAAATGACCCTGTTGAGCTAAACATTTAAATGGTGTCTAAGCTATCAAAGCACTTGGCGTTGTTTTAAACCCCATGTGCAAAGCCACCGATAACCTGGAGACTGCACATTTCCCTTGGAGTTGCTGGCCGGGAAACGTTTCCATAACGTCACAATTTGCAGTAGTGGGGGGGGCAAATCACTCTCAAAGCCACACAAAGAGTTGCTGCTTCCTATGGAAATCGTCCAATCGACCTTCTCTGCCAATGAATTTAAGTTTTCATAGCAAGTTCGCCACGACAGCCACCATTACGAATTCTGATGAGTTCTTTCACAGTGTCTGCTCGATGCTGGGGAACATGTGTTTGTTTGAGATTGTTTTTAGTTTGGAAAGTGGGATTATTCTCCATGGGTTCCTGACCCGCAATGAGAGTCACGATATTAACCATTTCTTTCCAAGGAGAGCTGTTTCTGAGTTTCAGGTCGAATTAAATAGCATGGGGGCCATTTTCCTGTAATTGGAAAGAGCATGTTTGCAAATGTTCCCCAGGCTGCAGTAACCTGGCCTCCCGTGAATGCATTGCTCTCTGTCTTAGCTCTGAGTCAGCGCACCACCTGCTTCTGCCTGGCCAAGTGTGGGAAGGATTTGGGGGACACAGAGAGAAGGTCTGAGGTACTGACAAAGAGGTTAATTTCGGGGCACAATGATTGTAAGTGACCTGTGTGATATTCAAAATAAAGTGATTTTTTTCAACGTAGAATGTAATAGTATAGGAAGCAATTTTAGGAGAAACTAGGTATATCTTTAATAAACTGAAGGGAATACCATGTAACCAGAAAGTTATTTTCATAATTAAAAATGTTTCCATTCACAAATATGAAACATTCTGCCCTGCTGACTATAAAGCAAGATCAGTTTCATGTTTTATCCTGCGAACCACAAGTGAGTTGGAAACAGTTCCTATTTTATTCCACCATCATATTGTACTGAAGAGGTGTTCCGTACTTGCCTAGCTGTCCATCAGCAAAATCTACGGGGAGAACTAAGTCACTCCCCTTGTCTTCATGAGACAAAAGCAATATTGAGCATTAAAGTCATGATTTCTTTTCCTAACTTGGGAAAAAAAAAAAGAAGAAATCAAATTTTATTTTATTTTAATGACAGAAGAGGAGAACTAAGTATTTCACCTCTGAAATTGGATGCCCTTTTCCTCCCATCCCGCGGAATGGTCTATGGCCAGCACGTAGATGTTTTCCAAAGGTTTAACTAATTATTGCACATCTTTATTACCAACATAAAGAAGCATGGTCATAGACTCACAGTGGTAATTTTCTGTCTGCTTGCAAAGATGAGACCGACAGAGAGGTTTTCCATTTTAATGAATGACTGCATTTAGGTATTATACTCTTTTTGCTTAAGTCCCTGTTGCCTAGGTTTCCTATCATGAGAAACGGTTGCACCCCCCACCCCACCCCGTGTATTTCCAGAATCGGCTTATTTGGAGATGCAGGGGGAATGTGCTTTCTGAATATGCCTGGGGTGATGGGACTGAAAGTTCTTTACATCAACCATGCCACTGAATGCAAATAAATCACTCATGTCAGATGGGAAAATTCACTGCAGAGAGGAATCTCAGACAGGCACACCCTGGTGTTGAATTATTGCTTGTTTTTCACCTAAGCAGAAACCCTGCACTGACATCTCATCTCCCACCAAGCTCCGGTTGGTCAGGGAAGGCCCTAACGAGACACAAAAATGCTGCTGAAGAATTCTAAGGTTGTACTTGAAGGCTTAGGTGTCTTTGGAAATGAAACACTCCCGTTCCTACAAAACATGCAGAAAGAAGGGAGGGCTCCTCGTGAAGTGTTCCCCCGACAGCTTAGGCTCACCTTGCTGAATGAGCTGATTCTCTGGAGAGATGTAAATGCGATATTGCTCGAGTAAGAAATCAGGAAAGCTCGTTTCCAGAAATCATAGTGGGAAAATGTGAAGGCTATTTAAAGAGTAGAGGTCAGTGTATCAAATTCACAAATGGATACAGATAGGAGCACGTGGTCCACATGCTTTTACTGAAAAGTGTTGGTGAGGTTCTCCTTTCTACCATATTCCATAAAGGAGCGATGATACGGGGCAGAGCAGGACTTGTCCACCTCAGACCTGTTAGGGTACCGGGCCGACTCACTCGGTCTTGTGGGGCTCTCTTGTGCCCTACAACGTTGCAGGGTGCCAGGTGCATCTCTGGCCTCTAGCCACCAGATGCCAGGAGCAGCTGAAGCCAAGACCATCAAAAATATCCAGATACTCATAGATGGCTCCTCGGGGATGGGGGTAGGGAACATGTTTTCTGGACCTAGTTGGCGACATGATTTAAAAGAGGTACTGTGTGATAATTTTTATCGCCACAAAGGACCTGGAAAGCAGATTTCTGCTTTCTTATCTGTGCTGGTTCTAGGAGGATAATAGTATTTGATAAGACCTTGGGGCTGAACCCAGAGGCAGTACCATAGGGTTGATTTCGGTCAACAAGACTCCCTGAGGTCCATGAGATCACTCCGCAGGACTGAGAGGAATTCTGTTGATGACATTGGCTCACATACAAGATACTGGGGTCCGCCTAAGAGGGAGGCTGCTTCCTTCTTCCATGGGCATATACGAGAAAACCAGATCACCCTCCGTCAGCCCCAGACGGGGGTGGGTAGGAGGTGCCAGTGGCAAGATTCCCCTCTGGGGGTCTCTACCTTTGTCTCCGAACTTTTTCCTTCCCCGACTGGATGGAAACCCACTTAATGCAGAATTGCGCTCATGTAAACATCATGAGCCCTGACAGAAAAATGCCATTAAGGAAATTACCTGGACACTCTGTGTGAGCTACTTAAGGAAATAAGAAGTTTTATTCCAAGGGAAAGAGCCAAAGCGAAGGAGATGTAATAGGTAGTGAGATTTTTGGCTTCATATAAGAAGAGACTTTCTGTCGGTTACGGCTGCAGAGTGTTTTGCGTGTTGCTAGGGCAGAACAACAATAAGTTGACTACGTAGATCTTAAAAGTCCCCTTCAACCCTCCAATGTTATGATTCTATGAGCCTGTATGAATATTAAATGTGGATGCAGACAGAACACTCCAGAAGCATGAACAAAAATCACGAACGCACAAGCATTCCCTTTACGACACTTTGCATGCTCTCCAGGCGTGGAAGGTTGGGGCTGCTACTGGAACCCATTTCCCAGACAAGGAATCAAGGTCCAGTCAGTTAAACCCTTAACCAGCTGTGAAGCCAAGATGTGCACCCAGGCAGGATGGCTCTAGGCTCTCTGCTCTTACCCACACAACCAGCTGCCGCCAAAGCGTGCACCCACGGGGGTCCCCGAGACTCTCTTGGGAGGTCTGCACGGCCAACACCATTTTCACAGCAATGCATACGGGTCCTGCCCTTTGCACAGCCATGCTTTCTGGAGAGGACAGGGGCTTTTCCCAGTGGCTACAGGCCAGGTGACGGTCAGCAGAGGGAATGTGTGCTTGGGTGCCGCAGTGTTTTACACCTCTCTTCATGCTTAACTGCCCCTAGGGTCAATGTCAATGCACACAACCCAAGAAACGCCTCAGTCAGTGAGGAGCACACAGGTCTTCAGACCATGAGGTTTGAGGATGGCTGAACTGTCATACTGCCTTTCCCATTTCTGTGTTTGGGGTAATGGGTACCCAGAGCAGAAAGAGGAAAACAGTAAGGAAAATAAGCAGCAAACCAAGCTTGGAAACCAGGGAGGTGAGCAAATGTGTCCACGCTGTTCTCTTTTCCAATTTCCCCTTCATTCTGCTGACAGCTGATTTAAACGAGATTTGCAGCCCACCTTTACGGCATCAGCCTGGCCTGCCACTGAACTAATGCAAACAATTAATCAGTGCATGTCACTTAAAACCCCTCAGATTGGTAATAACACTCAAGAAGGAACCGTTGGCGATGCCACAGAAAGTTGTGTTTAAATTTAAGAGAAAGAATTTCATTTAGAACTTGCGAAATGGAGACACGCTGGGATGGGGCCCTTTCCTGGGGAACCAGATGTCTTGCTTTCTGCTGCCGTGAGTTGCTGCTGCCCGGGGCCCAAAGGGAAGGTATGGGGTTTGCCTGGGGCAGGGGCTGTGGGTGAGAGGCCTGTGACCAGCCCATGAAGGGCACGGCATGGAAGACAGGCTCTGCGGAAGAGCATCCATCCGCATAGTGCCTCAGAGTTTATTTCCTGCTGGGATAGCGGGATGGACAAGGCGCTTTCACATGTGCAGACCCGCCAGGAAGTCCCATAATGGGACTTGGGTAACAAGTCCAGCCAGAGGACTGGTTTTGCAACACGGGCAAAGCCAGAGCATGCGTGCGTCATGCGAATGAGGCCACAGCAAGCACCCCGGCATCACGGTACCTGTCCTCAGGTAGCGGCGATCCGGCGAGCTTGACCACCGTCGGAAACACATCCATGTTGCTCGTGGGTTCAGCGATCTCCAGCCCAGCCTGCAGCACTCCCGGCCATCGGAGGATGCCTGGAATCCGGATACCTCCTTCCCAGTTATTTGCTTTTCCCCCTAAAATGCCAAAGGAGAGGCAACGGGGAGATGTACGTTTGTTCAGTGCTCAGCTGACCGGTCCCTTCAGTGCATCTCATCACTCAGTGTGGGTGGCCCGTTTGGGAGAAGCAAGCTCTAACTACATGGATTCAGTGAGGATGCAGGGGCGGTTCAGGACAAGCGACAGTGAAAAGGAGCCGTGGGACCTGGTCACTGCTGCGCCTCACACAGACCCAGCGTGCTGCCGTGGTCCTGAGTGACGGCTGGGCGGTCCTGGAGACTGGAGTCTTAGAGCAATAGAGGACTCCAGGGAAGGACTCTGGAGTCAGGCAGTTCAAACTCCATTTCTACTTTTTACCAGGTATGGGAGGCGACATAATGATGCCCGAAAGAGTTTATTGGCCGGCTCCACGTCCAAATCCCCCCATGCTGGGGATATGGTAGCGTCTATGGAAAACGGGTGATCCCGGGTTATCTGAGGAGGTCCAATGTCATCACAAAGGTCCTGGTGAGGGTAAGAGGGGGGCACGAGAATCGGAATCACAGAGGCAGGAGTCGTAGCCAAAGAGAGGAAGTGGGAGGTGCTAGGTAGCTGCTTTGCACAGGGACAAAGGTGCTCTGAGCCCAGGATTGCAGGTGGCCTCCCAATGCTAGAAAAGGGCACAGGGTTTCCTGAAAACCCTCAGAAAGGAACACCTCCTTTTTTGCCCAGGTGGGCCCATTTCGCACATCTGAACCGGATCCAGAACCACTGCCTAATCGACTGCATGGTTTCCAGGCAGCCAATGTGTGGCGATCTGTTAGAGCAGCCACTGGAAACAAAACACCAGCTCTGTGTCCTCGGGGGACTGAATCAGCCATCCTGAGTCTCATAGGACAACGTGAGAGGCGGGACTACAACATGGGAGTATGAGCTCAAATGCAGAGCCTAGCGCCTGGAAGACAGGAAAAATCACCCACATTGGCCATTTCGTCATCTGTCATCACTCTTATTTGATCACCAGTATAGTTCTTATTGGTTAGTTGGGGAAGCGAGCTTGGCACCTAGGAAGTGATTGAATATAACCAGATGGGGCAGGAAAGGGGGACTGGCTGGGGCTGCAGTGGTGAGCTGACAGGGGGTCAAAAGGCCCATGGGCACGTCAGAGAAGACGCACACCACAGCCTCCCACCGTGGGCCTTGAGGGATGGAGACCGCAGCGCTCTGGCACAGGGCTCAGAGAGGCAGGGCCGCACCACACAGGCAGCGCATGGGTGGCTGGAAAATCAGATGCGCCATTCCCCCAGGGTAATTCCCCATGACTCTACAACAAGGTACGCACACCGCTGAACATCACCGGAAACCGAGGCTGGGAGGGAAAGAGCTGAAGTTCAGCGACTTGAAAAGACATTTTCATACCCAAGGCTGGTATGAAGAATTAAATAAGGAAGTTGAAAACAGAACACTGATTCATCACAGGGACATCATGCCCAGCCATAAACCCCACTTAAACATAAAAAGTGAATTGCCCTAGATAGAGGTTTAAGGGATCTTGAAGCAAATCCTCATTTCTTGATGCCATTTCACATGAGGGTAGACAGAATTCTGATGATGGCGGACAGGATTGTCACTGAGGACCATAGACTGAAATCCTTTTAGGCCACATCCTAGAGATGGGAAGTTTAAATAGTTCTCCATAGTTTACTCACGTTGTCAACAGCCGGGAGAGCTGTGGGATCCATCTCAATGTGGGAATGACTGTCCGGGTATCTTTATGGCAGATTAAGCTCTCGGCATTGTCCCTGCTTCTCCTTCGAGGAGACCAAGCTCACAGAGTGTTCACCCACTGCTTCCCCTAGTAGATTGAGCTCACAGCATTTTCGCTTTGAATTTCAACACAACAAAACGGATACGAACTATAAAAGAGCTGGTCTGATGAATTGGCTTCTGTATTGTTCTCATCACCCCGTGGGTTAAAAAGAAACAGAATAAATCCAAGGGACGGTACACCAAAATACTAAAAGAATGGAAAGCACCCTTTGACACTTTATCTTCCGGATGCAATGCGGCACTGCGGGTTTTTTTGAAACTGAAAAAGGACATTGGTGGAGAATCCATAGCTCAGTGACTTGTGATGCACCCAGGCTAATTTCTAGACGAATAGACACTGGGGATGCAGAAAGGTAAGACTGGAGGAAGCTGAGGGAAAAGTAAATAGGAATTCACCTTTCGATTCTTGTAGTTCTTCTCTCAATCTAAACTGATTCAAAAGTAAAAGCTTTCCTAAACATACAGATAACGACACAGACCCAGATACAGGTAAGGATGGAGATGTGGATGGAGATGCACACCTAGGTATCAAAGTGCACATTCCTGTAGCTACAGATGTACACGCTCCCCGCCTCAACTAAGAACCTGCATTCCCAAGGTTGGAATAGGGACAATGGCATGAACAACCTCACAGGCTTCTATGAGGACTGTTTCTAATGGCTCAGTTCCATCAACTGCCCCCCAGGTGACAGAGACTGTGGCATGCATGCATTTTGTGTCTCACATCCTTGCACATACACCATGGGGGCACGCATACCTCTCTGAACGTCACAGATGCAACATCTGAGCTACCGTGAATAGCGCCACTATGACATGGGGGGGTTCATGTATCTTGTCAAGATTATGATTTTCATTTCCTTTAGATAAGCACACAGAACTGGGATTGCCTGATGTCATGGTTGTTTTCTTTTTAATCTCTTGAGGAACCTCCGTACTGCTTCCCATAGTGGCCGCACTAATTTATATTCCCAGTAACACAGTATAGGAGGGGTTCCCTTTCTCCGCATCCTCGCCGACACTTGCTGTCACAATAGCCAAGACAGAGAAACAACCTAAAGGTCCAGTGGGTGAATGGGAAAAGAAAATGCGGCATATAATAATACATATACAAGCATATATATTATTAATATATGCATGTCATCATAGAGTTATTATATAATACCTATTATTACATTTATATATGTATTATATACAGTGATATATACACACATATATTACTATACATCACACTAGACTATTATTCAGACTTAAAAAAGAAGGAAATCCTGCCCTTTGCAACAACATGGGTGGCTCTTGAGGACGTTAGGGCAAGTGAAATAAGCCAGGCAGGAAGACACGTTTGTATGTTCTCATTACGTGTGGAATCTAAAATACGCAAACTCAGAGAAGAAGAAAATAGAACGGTGGAGTCCCGGGGTGGGGGAGGGGGAAGAGGGCAGTTGTGGTCAAAGGGCACAAAGTTTCAGTTATGCGAGAAGAATAAGTCTGGAGCTCGACTGTGCAGCAGGCGGCTATCAGTAGCAATATTGTATCGTGCACCTGAAGGGGCCAAGAGGGTACATCGGAAGAGCTCTCACCACAAAAGGAAAGGACAGAGTAACTATATGAGGTGAGGGGTGTGTCAGTTAGCTTGATTGTGGTTACCATTTCACAGTGGATACATGTATCCCAGCCCCAACTTGTACAGTTTATATATATATATATACATACAATTGTTACAAGTCAATCATACCTCCAGAAAGTTGAAAACAATGTAGCAATGGAAATACTTGTTTTTAGTAAATATGGTTCCCATTTTCACCATAAGAACACCGAATAGTCTTTCCATCTCTATTATCATTTATGTAAATGCCTATCCACGTGCACACAGCGTGTTGTGAAAATGGACTGGATCGTCCTGTGGTGCACAACCACCCACAGGGCAGAGAGTGTCCCAGAAACCCACAGGGGCAGCCAAGGAGTGTGCATATCATTACCCAATGTCAGGGATCGTTTCTGCTCTAGGGGCTTTGCTGAGACCCCAGACCTCCAGGTGATGGAAGAAAAGTCAATGGGAGCTCAATGCATAACCACTTTGAGAACAAAACTCCGGGAGAGACCCTAGTAACATCATGCCTTGCAAGAGACTCAAGACCCTCAATAAAACACCGAGCCACAGTGTCTCTGGGGGAAACAGTTCCACAGGGGCGCAGGGCAGGGCTGTCCCTCTGCCCAGGTGAGATGCCCAGAGCACCCGGAGGAGGGAGCAGGGGAGGCAGCCGTGCTGCAGCCCCCACAGACCGCGTACCGACCACCGGCAGGTCAGGTTTGGCAACAGCCTGTAGCTTCATCCCCAGCTGGTTTTCTGCAGACAAGCTCTACTGGGGACACGCTCAGCCCGGAAAATCTGAACCCCCAGGGATATCATCCTAAAACTCACAATTCTGAATTTATATTCAGAAACTCAGAAAATTTATCAACGAACAAAGTCTCATACAATTCCCTAAAGTTGTAAGAGCAGTGTTTTCACAACAGCAGTGGCAAAACATACATATATATATTCATATATATTTAAAACTTTTAAAGATCATAAACACATCCGTGCACACTCGGCCTCTGGAGAAAACGTTTGGAGTCGTGTGATCGTACAGGGCCAGGCATGTTCTGATCAGCGAATACCATCGCTTCTTGTCGGACGGCACAGCCCTAGCCTTCCTCTCCCTGCCACATTCCGTGGAAAAGGACATGCACAAAATGTGTCCGTCAGGATTAAAGAGTCAGCACGCTGCTGTCCCAGGAACTGCTGTGATTGCCACAGCACGAAGGTCACGGGGAAGAGTGGTGAAACAGTTTGCCCTGTTGCAGGAACTACGCAAGCTCATTATGGGTATTAACCACTAAGTCCTCACCCTCTGTCCACGAGGGAGGTACCCCATTTCACAGTTGACAAATGCTGGTAGAGGTTACACAGCAAGTATGTGAGAGTTAGAGGTGGGGCTCCAGAAGGTGTGCTTCTCGGAGCTGGGCTCTACTGACAGACAGAGTCCCCCGGGTACACAAAGACCTGTGAACGAGGACTGCACGCTGCAGAAACCCCCCGTCTTCAAAGATAGCTCAGATCTGCCCACCCGGAACTGATACTGGGAGCCCACAGGGAGCACAGGGGTGCCTCTCACCAGCCCTGAGTCAAAAGACCTTGAACTGGCTTGTGAAGGAGAAAAAAAGCCGAGCCTAGTGGGAGACGGCATTGCAGGACACACGAATGACAAACAGGTTAAGGAATCGGCATTCTTTCTCTCTCTCTGTCTCTTTTTTTTCTTTCTGGAAATGTATGAGCGGAGGGAAAAAAACGTGGTCTAAATTTAAAATCTGTTCAGGTAATTGTCAAATGCACACTTTCAACATCTAGAGGGCACTTCGACATGATGGGAAGTCACAGAGGGAGGACGGCTGAGTGACTCAACCTCTCCGGGCAAGTGCGGAGAAAATTCTTCTACAATTTACTCTGAGACTCTTGTGAGGAACAGCTGTTTCCAAACCTGGTTTCTATTTTTGTGCTTTTGAGACCTGCCACCCAGCAGGTCAAATCAGTTTTAATGGCAAAAGCATATGCTACTCATTGGGAAGCTTCATCTGGGCATGGAGTTTTATGAAATATTCTATTTGTCACTTTCCCCCTCATCTGGGTAACACCCGGTTGCTGGATTGAGGCAAGACCTCAGGGAGGCACGTGATGAGTGTAATTAGTGCTGAATACTTTCTTGCCTAACATGCTACATTCAACATTTTTCTTGATTTATTTTTTCCGGGGGCTGAACCCCACAAATTATGGATGCGAAATATGACAAAACCATCGGGGTTCTATCAGCCAATATTATCAGGCAAAAGTAAGGAGCAACCTGCTGATGTCAGTACTCAAACGAGGGGGAAAGTATTGAGAAATACCCTTAAGATGAATGCGCATGGAAAAGTGAAGGGCGGCTAGTAAGCAATACATCAAACCACGGAACATCGGAGTCATGGCTTGGCAAATGTTTTCTCTGAAGTGCCGGGTATTAACTATTCCAGCTTTTGTGAGTCACTTTCCCAAATTATGCTGCAGCATGTCCGAAGCAGCATGGATGAGGGGCCAAACACAGGAGTGGCTGTGTTTCAATAAAACTTTATTGACAAAAATCACGTGTCATGCTTCCACTGGCCCAAATGCCATCGTTTGCAAAGCCCTGCTCTAAGTTACTGAATTTAGATTTTGGGGGTCGGGTGGGTCCATCAATCCTGACCTTTCTCCACTACATAAACTGCCCCCCAACATTGGGGGAAATGCCCGTGACTTCTCCTAACACTTAATTTTTTTCACTTCTTTGAACGCCTTTTTGGTATCTTCTGCAAGATGCAAAAGTAAACCTATCATGGACTCAAATGCAATGCTAACCATGCCGGGCTCTGCAACATCACTTTGCAACATCACTCAGCCTGGCTGAGCTGAGGCTCCCCTTGTTGTCTCCTCGGAAGTCTTACCAGACAGCTTGTCGTCTTATTGTCCCCAAACCACCTCACCTTCCATTTCATCCAGGGAAACAAGCTCATAAGCATGAAGCACTTCAACCCCCTGCCCCCCTGACGTCACTTTACCAGCCGCAGACACATCCTTCCCCCTTTCTCACCACTTGGCCGTGGGGCAACTGGAACCTCCTCCGCTGTGGACCACAAGCCCCCACATCTCCAGACCTGCTCTCTGTCTCAAGAGTAATTCAAACATCCCCCTAACCGACCACAGGGCCCTGCCTTCTGACGGGGCTTTTGCAGCAAGATGCCCACACTCTAAAACACTGAACTGAGTGGTATGATGGCCATGCATTTTGTGCAATGAAAGCAATACAATCAAGCGGTTCTGTTGAGCCATTTGATTCCCTGCTACAGCGGACAGTCCCCATCACTCCAGGTGGCCCCTCAATTTTCAGACTGTTTGCTAATTTTATCCCAACTATGTGGTCCCAACTACCAGCTCAGAGCACGTCAGGCACCATTTCCATAGCATTCTTGCCAAAATGCTGGATTCTGTAAAACCAGAACATGTGGGCACACCTCCCTGGTGAGACATCAGCCCTCATGAAAATACCTACTTGTTCTCTATATATGGAGATCTTCTCAGCTTTGTGCTTCCGAATAAAGTGACAAAATAGGGTCCCATAGTGTTCCGTGAGCTAGCGATCCATAAATGCCCTGGGGGTGCACCCTTCCCCATAAGCCTACTTGCCACATCACTGTTGGCCTCACCCACCTTCCTTCGGCATATGACACTGCTTGCTTCTACAAAGAGGAAGCCGAAGCCTTCCTTCAGGAACACTCTATACCTTCTGCCCTTGGGTATTCAAATCTACCAGCATCCACTCTGCTGGTCCCTGCTGGGGTAGAGAATGTCCCTCCCCCTTTCCGAGGTCAGTCCTCCTGCCACACTTTCGATTTCATTTCCCATCATCTTCTCAGCAATCTGATATTCTCAATCAGCCTCATGTCTTGACTATCTCTATTGATGTTTACTCAAGAACATTAAATGTGCTCCTATCTTTTCCATGACAACGCCTTTCTCTCGCAGCCTGCCTCTCTGCATAGATAAACATCCGCAAAGAACTTGAGAAATGTCCCACCTTCCACCACCCTTCCATCCATACGGCCCCTGCCCCGCCCTTCCCACTGAAAATATCCTTATGAACATCACATGCATAATAAATGCAATGGGCTCTTTGGGTCTGAGCAGCATTCGTGCCTACCGATGACCACGCTGTTCATGCAACCTTGTCTCCTTTCTCGTTTTGCTCTCATTTCCCCACTGACTCTCTCCATGTCTCTGTCAGATCATCATTGTTTCCATCACACCTTTTCCGTGAGAGCCCCTCAAATTCTGCTCTTTGACCTCCCTTCCCCTTTAACACCAAATGACCTCATATACCTACCTCCCACATGCCGACAAAATACAGATCTCCGTCCACAAGTCCTCATTCCTAAAGGGAACCTCTGTCCACCCAATCACACAAGCCAAAAACACGAGACGTGTCTGGTGTCTTCTTTCATTCCCTCAAACCCAATATCCAATCACCTGCCAATACAAGTGGATTCAACAGTGTGGCCACGCCCTTCCATTCGTGTCCCACCCAACTGAAACTACTCATCCTTCAAAAGCATAGCTTTTTTTTAATTCTTCTTGTTTATGTATTCAATCAAAATCGATTTCCTAGAACAGGTCAGGCAATGTTCTACATTCTAGGGATACAGGCGTTGAGTAATATTACACACCTGCCGTCCTAGATCTTTCGCTCTAGAGGACAGCACCTCTCACTCCCTAGGTGCACTTACACTTGACACGTACTGACTTTCACTCCTCCGTCTGATCCAGCAATCCCCCATGACGTTCCTATAATAGGAATCCTATCATGCCCATGTTAAAGATAAGAGACCTGACACTTGGCATTCCTCAATTTATCCTAATTTCCACTTCTCTACCCTTTCCTTACACAGGCTTCGGGTGGTATTCTTCACCTCCGGTTTTAACTACTACCCAACGCCAATGACTCTAAATACTCCTTCCCAGGGGACACAGTCACTTGCATGTAGCTACCCCGTCAGCCACGCCACCTGATGACCCTTGTTTACATTTTCATCTCCAGCAATGCCAAGCTGCTCTTTACTAACTGCGAGCATCTCCCGCCTGCCAGGAACGGACTCCCTGCCTTTCCTCTCGTAGTCAGCATTACAAAACTTTAGCCTGCAAAAGGCGAGCCTTCTGTGAGGCTGTCTGAATTCCCAGGTTGGGTGGAGCACCTCAAACTGTTCCTTCTCGAGAGCCCCCTTGCCAGTTCGTTGAAAGGTGATGATTTCTTTAGACCTCCACTTCCACAATAAACTCTGAGCCATGAGAAGTCAGGGTCCCTGTAGGCTTTGCGCTCGCACCCTAGAAGCGGGCCCTATGCCTGGTATACTGCATACAGTCAGTAGGTGAGTGCACAAATCTGACCGAATGACTGAGCTGATCAATGAACACAACACGTGAATGCCTTTCAAAGGCACAAAGGCTCCAGGGTAGCTCCTGGACTCACACAAAACTCTGACCCTTGTTGACCTGCTCTTGGGAAGCATACGAAAATGTCAAAAATCTAAAGACAGAACATGAACGCACCCTTCAGATAAACTACCAGAGCCTCTTGCTGTTATTTTCTTCCCAACGAAAGTTATCAATTGCTGTCTGAGACATGGGTCATTACATGGAGGAGGCAGATAGCAAATTCAGTGGCTGTCAGAAGGATCACAGGAGTGGCAGGGATACAAGCCGATCGGTGGCCTTTGGGATGTGCGCCGCTGGGGAAGGAAAGATCTCACACGTGGCATTGTCTTCATGTCGGCAGCAGTAGATTCTGAAAGCATTTCTCTGCACGGGGAAGAAGCCGACATTCTTGAACACTCAGGAGAGTATGATTTCTACCCCCCCCCCCCCCCCGTGCTTCTGCAGACACGATCTATAGACTTAATTTATCCGTCCCATTGACGTTTATTACTTGCCTTTAGGCAGAGTGCAAGGGAGGCGGGGGGAAAGGCTCCTTCAGGGTGACCTTGACTTGGGAGAGGAATGGAAATGAGGCCTCAGTGAGCAGTTCTTTTCTGAGGCTACAGGAAATGTTCTGCTATGAGAAAGAGGCAGAATGCTCCAAATGGTGTTAATCAGAAAACCTTAGGGAAGATGCTCTGGTCCCAGCTAGGGGAGCAAGGGGTGCACATTAGGGAAACAGGTAGCATATCAGCAGCCGAAGGAAGAGGAATCTGGAAAGTGGTCACTATTCATCAAGCAGGTACTGGCTGAACACCTGCTGCCTGTTTATTCCAGGCACGGGGATAGCGTGGTAAGGCAGCCCAGGTCCCTGCTCCCACAGGTCTTACGTTATAACAGGGAAGCAGGCTATGAGCAAATACATTAATTAATAAGCAGGTTGAATAGATGTGCAAGGAATTAAAATAAGGTGGTGTGATGGTGGAAGGGACGAGAACTTTTGACTCGGTGCAGGGAGATGTTGTAGAGGCCGCACGGCATGGATGGATCACATCCACGCCAAGACCGGGGGTGACGTTACCAGCAGAAGGGACTGCCGATGGAAAGGCCCTGAGGTGGGAATCAGATGAGGGTATTGGGGGACCTGAAAAAGCCACGAAGAGGAGGATGAAGTGCCCTCGGTCATGGCAGGGCTGTGTACATGCAGACTCCACGTGTCCTCCGTGCATGGGAAAACAGTGGAGTGTTTCCGGAGAGGAAGATGTGCCGCGTGAACGCTGAGGCAGAGATAGGAGGAATGTGTCCACAAGCCGAGGAACACTGTGGTTTACCGGAAGCTGGGAGAGGTAAGGAAGGACCCTCCCCTGGGCCTTCAGAGGCAGCATCGTCCTGCAGACCCCTTATTCAGGATGTCAGGTCTGCAGAGGGATGGAATAATTTTCTCTTGTTGTTAAGCCACCCAATCTGTTGGACTTTATTAGTGGCCCTGGGAAACTCCATATAGGACGTGGAGCATATGTTCACAAAGGCTCACCCATGTGCCTGGGTGGATAACGGGTTGTAGACATGGGGAAGGAGCAGAAAAACCACCCAGACACGCCCTTGGGGATGACCAGGCAGAGATGCTGGCCCAGAGGCAGTGGTGGTTGACGGAGCTGAGAAAAGTGGGCCCATGCCAGGTGTATTTAAGACATGAAGTTGATAGGATCAGGGTATACATAACAAAGGCAGGGGACCCGAGATCTGTGACCTTGAGGGGTAGGTCAGACGGAGAGCCACCGGTGAAGGTCGAGGTGGTGTTTCTGGGAGTTCATTCGCATTCTCTCTGCAGGGAGAGCCTCCGGGGGCTTGAAGCTCTGACTCAGGCATCCCATGAAGCTGGGGGCCACCCCTGCCTCTTCCATAGGGGAACCACGATCTGTAGGACAGTGGTCTTAAGCTCCTGTACTGCTTCCCTGACACGGGGGGAGTGTGTTCTCAATGCTCCCCAACCCCTGGTCTGAACAGAGCCCGCACCTGCCCAGGGTACAGCTGAACACACCGAGAGCCATAGCCCAAGCTTCCTCGCCGCGCGTCAGGATAGCAAGGTCAGAGTAAACCCTCTGTCACTTTAAAGTGCTGGTTTTTCCCAAGCGCAAGTTGCAATGGGGACGTTTTCGATACTTCAACGACAGCCCTGATGGGATTTTTACACTGAACAGCTGTTAAGTGGTGACAGGTTAAGATGCAAACGGTATCAGATTTTTGTTGTTTATTTATGTTATTTTGTTCTCGCTGAACATCCCAACGATTCAGTACGGGAACACAGACAAATCAACTAGACACATTAGTGGATACAAGGATTCCTTACCTCTAAAACGGGATTAGGGATGGCTATTTAGTCAACTAGTTGTATCAGATTGACACAATCATTCAGAATGTGTGACAACAGAAGGAAATTTATTTTTTAAATGCACACTGGAACAGGGATTTAATATTCCTAGGGTTAAAAGGACTATCACCTGTTGAATTCTGTGGCAGGATGACTGAACTGTGGGCATTCTATCAAATCAGCCCATAGATCTCGTGACTGAAACAGATTTCATTGAGGAATTCGGTGGGACCACTGAGCTCAGATAGTCAAGATCTTTTTGATGGGTTCCAATTGGGAGGAGAAGTCATTATTGTCAATCAGAAAAGGATGCGTTCTGATCGGGGAGTTTAAACGGCCTGATCCCTCTGTGTTTGCATAAAGCACGAGAGTCCGTCTGAGTTTGCAGTGGACATTTAGAAGTCTGTGGTCATTCCCCACAGCTAGAGGGAAACCATGTCTTTCCTCTAGGGCCTTTCCTCGTAACAATGTTTCACTGCAAACTTGACTTCAACTCAATTTGACAAAGGGGTAATATGCTGCAATACAGTAGCGGCTGCAATATTAACAGCGTCCCACACTGCTGGCATGTCTAGGCCTCCAGCGAAAACAGCAACACATTTCTAACATATCCAATTCATTTCTTGAAAAGAAATGAGGGAGAAGCTACTGACATGCTGTTCACAGTGTATGATAACCCTGGTTTGCAGCCACGATATGGGACCCTTGACATTCTCCCCGACCCAAATCACTTCTATCTCTGGAATCAACTGTAAAAGCCAAACGCAAAGGCTACCTTCCCCTCTTGCTTGTAATGCTTCCTCAGGTTCCCCCGCCTGTGGTCATCTCGTCATCCCTCCCTGAACCGAAGCTCCCCAGCTTTGTATATGTAACTTTCTTAAGAACGTATCTCTTTCTAACCACTTCTGTTACTGTGATTTATGTACATGTCAGATCCACGGCCGCTAAGGTACTTGAGAATCTAACAGGCCTTCAACCCAGAATGAGCAAATAGGGGAGCTCTGTAACTCCATCTTTAGAGACACCATAATCTATAAAATAAAATAAAAACAACTCTCTCCACACAGGCCATGACCTCCTGGAAATACGACAGAAACCTCGGCTTACTATATAGGAATACAAGTTTTCAGTTCTCACTGCTGTAAAATAAGACTGGAAATAGTGGAGGGCTGACTGAGACAGTACCAGTCTCCTAGGGTTAACCCTGCTCAGATCAAACACACTGGTTCCTTCACCGAACCCACATTAAATATCCATCACGTGCTGGTGAATTAACAGTGGGATGCGAAGGAGGGCCACGAACATCCTATAAAGTTTGCAGGACCAGTGCTGACCAGGAATCCTTTCCTTCTAGGGCCCAGGGAACTCAAGGTGCAAGAGATGGTCCTGGCCCCAAGGTGCTCAGAATTTAAAAAGATTCTAGACGTGCCCACAAAGGTGTGAGTAGACATATAAGGTTTTGTAGGCGACACAGCACCACTGTGATGATAACACGCTGCCCTTTCTCCGTCGCCTCCAGAGCCCTGTGCTCTGGCATTTCTCAGCTCTGCAGGTGCAGAAGCAGCCGTTAGCTTCTCATTCCCAGCACTAACAAGCAGGGGCAGTTGGGGATTGGCGCACAAAGCTAGAAGGAGAACAGGGTGACCATATTCTTTCCAGCCTCGCCTCCTTTGGAAATGTGTCGTGGGACCCTTGGCCAAGAGAGGCCTCCCCTGCTGTAGGCACTGCTAGCCTCTCGCGCGGACAAAAGGGTTGACGCTCTTATTAAATCATAAGAATCTCCCCAGGCTTCCCAGCACCACGCATCCAGGCACCATCCACCCAGCCAACCACCGGTTCCCCACGACTTCCTTCCAGGCATGCACCACATTTTATAATTATTTTTGCCTCTGGCCCAGTGCCAGATACATGATGCAGCCAATATTTCTAAACCAATGAATGGATGAAAGCATTCCCCATACTATCCTTTCTTATCTTTGGAGGTAAACTCAGATTTCCTGAATCCCTGGAAATCTGTGAAACATCCCCAGGGAAGGATAAAGCAAAGCCAGCAAGGCCCTTTATCACATGCAAGTGTGTCCTTTGCTTTTTCTTGCCTTCTTGAGGCAGCTGTCCAGCCCCACCTGGGACATCATGGTTCACCTGCTGGCACGGCCACTTTCGCTCACCTCTCCACACTACGGTCAACCCACGCCCACTGCACATTCCACTGGGCGTCTTAACCCTTAGACTAACATACCCTTTTAGGCATCTCACCTACGTCTTTGTGAAATGGGTCACATTTTATTATAATTGGATGTGTCTCTTGTATTCACAGAGTGTGCCGTACCAGCAACATGGTGTGTGGCTGGGTTTTACCAAACAGGTAGAATCTAATGTCCCAGTGACCAGCCTGATACATCCAACGGGTGGCTTAGCTGAGGCTGTGTCAGGAATGAACATCAGCCTGAAAGCTCCCATGCACTGAGGCGGGCACAGTAACGGCCTCCCAAGGATGTCTGCATCTTCTTATCCCAGCACCTGAGCATAGGCCTCCGCTGGAAGGGAAACTGCGAATGCCACTGAGAGCCTGGAAAGGGGAACGTTACTCTGGGTTACCTGGGAGGCTCCATAAAATCGCAAGGCTCCTTAAGAGAGGGAGGCAGGTGTGAGGGCAAATGAGGCAGATGACATTATGGAGGCAGAGGCCAGAGAGAGAAGGGAGGTCTGGACATATGCACTGCCGGCTTTAGAGGGGGATGAGGAGGTCCTGAGCCCGGGCACAGAGGCGGCCTCCCCAGGCTGGGTAAGGCAAGGAATAGACGGTGCCCTACAGTTTGCAGACGGACAGAGTCCTCCTGTCACCTTGATTTTAGAGCAGGGAGACCATTTCGGATGTCTGACCTCTAGAATGGTAAGTTAGTAAACTGTGTTGTTATAAGCCAGGAAGTATGTGTTATTCTGTTCTAATAGCTATACTAATCTAACGCATGGGGGTAGAGGGCTACTTGTTTAAATCAGCTATACAATATGGGGCTGACTGACATCTGGACAAAAACACCCTCATTCTAATGTCTGCACGGGTGTCCTTTTAATTCCTCTAGGGATCATCACAGGTATGGCCACATTGTCCCACGACACAGCAAAGCCCTGTGTATGGAAAAGTGGTAGAGACACAGCAACGAAGCTCTGAGATTAAGGAAAAGGTGGCAGATGGGGAAGGAGGGAGGCCAGAGCTTATCAGCCTCACCCTTTCCCACCTTTACAGACTCCTCACCTTTATAGATCCCGTTACTTCCTCCGTGAACTTGCCCTTCGCTGTTCACTTCTTCAACGTGCGCTCCTTGGTCCGATGTGAAGTAGACGAGCGTGTTATTAGCCAGTCTCAACTCGTCCAGAACGTTCACTATCTGTCCTGAAGGGGAGAAAATACTCAGTGTTAAAACAGTTCAATCTCTACACGAGAAAGGGAGACTCTTTGCCCTCATGGACTTGTCCATTAATTTCCGAAAGTGGAAAGAAATGCTCTGGGACACTGGAGCGTTCCCATGCCAGTCCCAAAGGGGGACGCGTCCTAATCAGGATGGCCGACGGCGGCAGGGTTCTTTGCAGAGACAACAAGAAGACTCAGTCGTTGGGTTAACTGTCATCCATTAGCATCGTTTGAAACTCCAGACATCATGGAGTGATTCTGCAGGGAGGCCCGAGAAAGGATTCTGGAAGAATCGGGCCCACGGATCACGAGCCCTTTTGAGGAAGATGCCAGAAGACACAGGTCAAACTGTTGCCACAACAGCTGGGTATAAAAGTAGAAAGAAGTGATAAAGAGGTTATAAAGAAGTTCGGGGGTTATAAAGATCTACTCTTGCTCCTTATCGAATGGAACCAAACCAAGCCATCAATGTCCCTCTTACATGAACAAATATGTCTACAAATATTTTATGATGAACGTTTCTTTAAACACTCACAGGGGACACCCAGGTTTAAGACTGTCTAGGCTGAGTATCAATATTTCTCCCACTTCCCTTTTTCTTCTTCTCTCTTGCTCCCACCTGGCATTGTACAGTCCCCCCCACCTAACAACACTTCAAAATAAACACAACAACAGCTACAAGATTGACCGCTTCCATCTAGAAGCACTGGCTACCTGCAAGGGGGCCTGATCACCTGTGCCATCGGTTAGACCACACTGAAGCCCCAAGTGAACAGCACCGGCTCCCTCTTATAGGTGGGAGCACCGGTGCTCTGAAGAAGACAGCTGACCCAGTCCTGGTCACACAGTTAGGAAGCTAGGAAGCTAGAGAGCCTGAGTGTGAGAGTAAGAGTTACATCTGATGCCAAGATTGAATCGCCCGAGCCCTGTGTAGTTCAGTGGATGGGCTCAGTGGGAAACACAGAGGAAAAGGAAAAAAGTAAATTGAGATACACATGGAAGTGCCTGTGGATGCAATGACACACCAGCTGCTATCTTCTTGCAATTGAAACAGGGAGAAGGAAGTGAGCCCCGATCACACAAGACTGGGCATGTGTTCACAACTGTTCAGTGTGGATCAAGGACATATGGGAATTTACTGTGCATTTCTAGTTAGGCCTACAATTCCCCATAAGGCAAACAGAAGACAGTTGGTGGGTGGAGAAAGTGCTGAAACATGCGGTCTCTGATTAGGAAACTATCACCTGCTTTCAAGTCAGAAGAAAATGATGGTCAAATGAGACGTACACAATTTATTATTTCCACAGAGATCTATTTACTCATATGCTGCTAGTTTAAGTTAGCAAGTCAATATGTGTACTTATACTTGGACTGAGATTCAAGGGTCTGACTCCATTTTTTGATGTTAGATTGCAACGAGTTTGTGCCCAGCAAGCTAATAAGAAAAGCTCCCTCCTGCAGCGCCCCAGGGAGATTCCAACTATGCGACAGTGGCTACACAGGGGAACCCTTACCCAATCCCCAGCTCCCAGCCACCATGAAAGCTGAATCAGGCTCCTTTCCCAATTCTCCCAAGCTCTTTTCAGACCAGCTTAGTAGCTACCCTGCTCTGCCCCAGAGAGCCTCATGATGTGAGTAACAAACTTTTCTACTGCCTTTTGGTGTGCATGTGCCATCACCTGTCTCAACACGGGAACCAAATTTGGGGTGAGCTGTATCTCATCACTGTAGGAAAACTGCAACTATTGGAATCCCACAGGGATGCCAAGTATCCTTTGCAGCAGAAATAATCACTGCATCCTACCCAGAAAGTAGGCACCCCCCCCCACCCCGGTGGAGACAGGCTCTCCCTGGGTTGCACCCTCCCTTCCTTGGTCCAGAAAAGGGTAGAAGAGCTGCACTCAGCTCTCCATGGAGGTGGCAGAGATTATTTCTGGTGCAAAAGCGAGACCCAAGTCGTTTGCTAGAAGATATATTTTTGCTATTTGATTGCAAATGCCACAGGCTAGCGTATGTTCAATCGTTCTCAATTTTTTAACTCATATGATAAACATCTCTAGAAACCACACCATATACATAAATGTCATACTCGGAACCAAGCAATAAGATGCACAAGGCCATTTTAGAAGTTTGTCACCTGTGATAAATCATTAGCAGGCAGACATTTATTGGGACGTGGTTTGGTACAGCTAAGCGAACCACCTTTACCCTGGGACTTGGGGTCATTTGGCTCTGACACTAATTTAAGACTCATCACTTTGAAAATGGTAATTAGTTTAATGAGTTGAATTAGGAAGAAGCAATAAGGCAATAAAACCCCCGCTTATACTTTAAAGGAAAAAAATCTCCCTTTTGGCTCAAAAATCACTTTCTAAGTAAAACAATGCAGGCAAGGCAGGTTTCAGGGGACTGAGGTTTTTGCTTCCTTGTGTTGTAATTAGCATTTTGCAAAAGAGCATGCAAATCCCTCCATTTCAAATGAAATTCACCTTTAATGTATTTAGAAGAAACCCCTGTGAAGAAACGCCTTTAAAAACAAGGGGCTTCCGTGATAACATCTATAGGCACAAAATCCTGCACAGAAATACCCATAGCACACTTATCATTTATCTATAATTGCCCTGGAAGCAACCCAATGTCCTTCAGGAGGTGAACAGATAAACTATGGTGCACGCAGACAATGGAATATTATTCAGCGCTCAAAAGAAATGAACTATCAAGCCTTGAAGAGACACGGAGGAACCTGAAATGCATATTTTTAAGTGAAAGAAGCCGATCTGAAAAGGCTATATGCTCCAGGATTCCAGCTCTATGACATTCTAGAATAGGCAAAACTATGGAAGCAATAAAAATAGCAATGGTTACCAAGGGCTTCGAGGGAAGGAGGTGTGAACAGACACAGCCCAGGAGATTTTTAGGACAGTGAAACTGCTCTGTATGATCCTGTAATGGTGCATATGTGTCATCATATACACTTGTCCAACCCCATACAATGTAGGATTCAAATAGTGAAGCCTAATGGAAAGTATGAATTTAGTTAATAATAATGTGTCAGTATTGTCTCATTAATTGCAACGTGTGCTGAACTAATTTTTTAAATGCCTTTCAAGTGCAACACTGACTTCTAGACTTCCTCATCCATTCATTCAGCGTGTGTTTATGAAGTAGCTGTTGAGCTCCGGCTGCGTGCTGAAAGCTCGGACCCCACAGCTCTTCTGGTGACTCAGTTCCCTTGGTCAAGTCGCTGCATCTCCTACTTACCATTTCCCCTCCCAGCTATCTGCATCTCCAGGTAAACCTGCCCTGTGTTTATTATACAGATTTCTTCTACTAAAATATACATTGCATCCTTTCCCATTTTAACACCCCTGCCTGCATACTTCCTCCAAATTCCAATATTTCAAAGGACCGTGATACGATATTTACTTTGTCCCCATCAATATTTCTTATGCATTGTCTAGCGTGGTAATGTTAATTATCATTTTCATCAAAAGCACCATATAAACCCAGGCTGGGAGTAACACAAGAGATGTTAGCTGAGGCTATCAGGCATGTACAAATGGTCCAATATTTGACTTAATATGTGCAACATTGCCAGATTTCTGATTTCCTTTTAGTTCTTCTGTTCCCAAAAGACACATTCTATATCCCATCCTGTTTAGGCCTTACGCCGGAATCTCATCTCATCTGTAAAGCCAGGAGCCCACTAACCATTTAATTTTTCATAAGATTGATCCTGCAAAGTTCTAACATATTTCTCTCTTAAAAATTCTGAACAGAAATCTCCTGTGGGAGCAAATGCTGCTGTATTATTCTTGCTTTCAGAGCAACATATTCCAAGTCAGAGGTCCACAAATATTATTTTTCGGTAAGGTTCTCAAGGGATAATGATACCAATTTATATAGGATGATAGTTTTGAATTACCCATGATGGTCTGCAGAATAAGCTTATAAATGAAATGTTTTATTTCCAAAGCTTTCTCACATCATCTGCTGAATGAAACAGATACAGAAAATAAGCCATTTCAAGAGCACTTTGTTACTTAACTGAAGACAACAAGAGCAGGTTGGTCAAAAAATGAGAACTTCTTGACCAGAGTTCTGTAATCCTAAAGGACAGAACTTGGGAATGTAAAAATCAGGCCCCTTTCTCCTCCAGGTGAGAATGTGAGTGGCACCGAATTCTGGAGAGTCCCCTCATTCCATGTGTGCATTCCACAAACGAGGGCTCGGCCACGACAGAGTCAGGCCCTGTGACAGGGTATCTGGGAGGCAGAAGGGTTTCCCAGCATGGGCAGAATTCCAGGTCTTGCAGGAGAGGCTCTATCAAAACAGAACCAAACAGTCAAGCTCTGGTTTCTGGGTCCTCATGGAAGCACACACCTGGTTAGAGTCCGGGGTCCCCGGCCTGCTCGCGGGGGCTCCCTCTTTGCCTCTGAGTCAGCGACGAAAACCTATAATAGTAGAGGGTTGCCAGGGGAAATGAAGGAAGAGAATCATGTCCAAAACGCTGAGCTCAGGACTGGTTACCCAGAGTGCTCAAAGTACCATGGCTCTGACCCTGGAGTTGGAAAATCAGCTTGCCTAATTGAAGCCTTATTATTTCCCTTGATCTGGCTTTCTCTTTGCTTACAAGGTAGGCTGACTCAGGCAAAACATTGGAGCAAAACGTTGTGAAGTAACTATTGACCATTTTGGAAACATCAGGCTCATTAAGGAAAAAACATCTCTTAAGCAGCCACACACCATGAATAATTAAGCAAGGATTTCCACCTACTCAATAGAACTGCAGGGAACACAAAGAAACTCTAAAAAATTCCCCTAAAACTATTTCAGCGGGTCCTTCATTGGACCAAAGGGTTAATCATGAGGCTCAAAACATCCCACCTGGGCCAGGATTTTAAGGTAAATCAGAGCATCTAATTGTAGCACCTAGCACTGGCTGTAACTGTCCACAGGGCACGTGCAAAGCTAGGTGGTGTTCCAGGAAGCCAGGTTACCCTGTGCTCTCCTGAACCTGTTAACCCAATGGCATAGAGAAATTCTGCTGTCACTGGCCCCAGAAAGGCAATTCTTTGTTAGCTTATTTAGGATGAGAAGCATAACCAACACCCGATACCTCGGGATGTATTGTCAATGTACAAATAGATTTATTGCGTCGAGTTGGAAGCAATGTCCATTTAATGCAGGTAAACCCGATCTAGTCCTTCTTCCCAAAATAAATGGTCCAGATTTACAAATGTTCTCCATTACATTGAGCTCAAGAGCTCCCACAGACGAGACATTGGAAAGCATATAGAGTTACCTCTAGTATAAAGTCAAGTCCAAAACTCACGCATAGAAAAATAGTATATGACCAAAAATAAAATGTGGATGATTTAGCCACATTCTGTAGGCTAGCCAACACACAAGAATGATGTTCTGTCGGCTTTTTGGATATGGGGAGGGGGAGAGCTGCCATTGTTTGTTCCGGCTTTTCATTCGCTATTTGACGGGAGGGGGTTTTCATAGAGACTCAAGCAAAATATTGTAATCATTAAATAGGAGATGTGGCGTTTTGCCTTCCTTTACTTGGATGTAATGCAACTGCTGCATGAAATGCTGTCTGGGACTCGACTTTCCAATGCTATCTGGACACCAAGGTCTAAGGAGGTGTCAAACATGAAACTCTTGCAGGATGGGCTCAAGAAGCAAACGACTGGGACCAAGAGGGGAACCCTTGTAGAACGATGGAAGGGTGGCTTCCATCCCTGCCAATGGCTGCACAAGAGGAAAGGGGCTCCAGCTTTGTCACGAGCAATTTACGTTGCATGCGAGGGACCAGGCCCACCACAAGCCCAGGAAGGAGGCGTTCTCTTTGAAGGCCTTTAATAAAGGGACACATCCTTCCCTGATGGCCCCGAGCGCAATGTACACCCACGCACACAATGCCAGAGCTCATCTGTCTCTAGTCAATCAGATGCACCGCATCCATGAGTTTTGAGATCTTCCTGTATTATTTCCCTCAGTGTCCCATCTCCTAAGCTAACACAGAAATGTCCCTGAAAACCTGTTTAGAAGATCAAAACCTGTTTAGACCATCCCTAAGCATGATCCAAAGGGCTACGGAAAGTAAGGAAATGTGATACGAAGGAACCGATCGGGCTGCTTTGCGCAGTTTTTTTTTTTTCTGGTCTTGTGACTGACCCAACCTCATAATCAGGACCTCATACAGAGAATGGCATTTCCCATATGCGTTCATATCATAATATCGGTGTTCCTCCACAATTTTTACGGACGTATTTATCATCCTGGGAAGGAACCATGCAAAGGTGAAGATTCGGATTGTGTAAACGTGGGGTGAGTTCTGAGAATGTGACCTTCTAAAAAGCTCCTAAGGGTGCCTGTCTGAGGACAAGGCTGTTAAAAGAAACTTTACGTTTGACTATGTTGATATAAAAGTTGACCTATAATAAAAGGAGACGGCCTTTTACGGATTTCAAGAACTACACTGGTAATGAGATTTCGGTAGCGTTTCTGACAATTTCACACAACGTTTATACAGAGGAAAACATCACAAACCTATGATTAGGACTAGCGGGGCAGTTAAGAGACGGAAAACCGTTAAGACTGACGTGCTACCTCTGTCGGGATGACCCCCTCTTCTCCTTGCTGGCATTTCTGTCTTTGGCTAGTTCCCGTCTGAGTTTACAGTGCTTCCAGGAAGTCCATCATCCCTATTTTGCGTTGTACCTGGTTGTCAGGATAACGTTGTGATTCCCTCCGTGAAACCCGTCTTTGCCCTGATCACAGCTGTAACGCGTGATGTACATTCCCCACACCATCTGCGATGATGGCACGGCTCTACTCAGCTCTCTTCTTGGATTAACAATAACTTATGTTTTTTTTCAGGGTGTTGCATTTGCTGGAAATAATTTGAATAAATTCAACTAGTTGTCATTCTCACGGAGCACGCCAGCATCTTCCTGCCACAGTGAGGCAGAGACATGCAGGAGAACGGTGTCATTGCGTCTGTTCAATGGAATTACATGTATAAAACTCACAGTTGGTGTGCCTGTGAGCCATAGGAAGCCACTCTGGGTCAGCGCCTGGGGTCACTGCTTCCCTGGAGTCATAAATATCACAACGGTACAGTTCACCTGGGCAGCAGGCAATCAGACAGGCAGGGAATGTTTTGCAAGGGCAGTGCCAGGGTGAATGTGTATGCGGCTTACCACTCTTGGTCTGGCTGTGTCACCATATTCCCCGGGCTGGCCTGTCCTGAAGAAAATAAAGCTTGGCAGCTCTGGTGCACCCATCTGCTCTTGGGAAATACCACTGTCTCGACTTGCCCTGGGAGGTTATCCAGGCTTTGTCACGGAGGGCGAGGCTGCCCAGATGACCATACGACCATTGTTATGATCGAAGCCAATGTAAAAGCTCCAGAAACGTATCAGCCAGGACTTCTCCAGCCACATCAGATGCGAGGCATGACCTCAAGCTCCCAATGTGAGCTGGGCTGTGAGAGTAGCCAATGTCTGGAGGCATCGAATAACCGACAAGAGGACTTACCCTTCAGAATCTCTTACTTAGATGCTCTACCACCCAATCCATAGTCATTTTTATTCTGGCATGAGATTTCTTTTGCGTGCACTGGATTTTACCATCTATGAAGTTCAGGAAACAAGATAAAAAATTACTTCCTTTTGCTAACACCTTGAATGTTAATCACAGATGGAAGCCCTTCGCACTGCTCAAATGAAGCCTGCGCGTGTGGACCAAGCCCCCACCATGTCCTCCCTCAGGCTTTGCGTCTGATCAATGGGACGTCCAGTGTCCCTGCCCGTACTGCCCTGCAACATCCGCCTACCTCCAGCATGGTGTGCTGGCTTTACGGGGAGAGCCCAGGCTCCTGGAAGCAGTTCAGCTCTGCCTCCAAGATACTTACGACAAGGGGAGGGAGCTGAGGCTCCTCTGGTGAGTGTGAGTTCCACGGGGACATGTCAAATACAAGGTGAAATACGAATAGTAATACAACCCCCCCTACACACAAAATGGTGCAAACATATGTTTACATTTCCATCATGGACTTTTTCTCATCCATGATTTTCCTGCTCAGTGTAATGGGTCATATACACATTTTAAGGAGATGATTGACAACCCTGAGAAAGGGACAAAAATCATAAAAACGATAATTATTATTATTTTTATAAAGCCAGTACATTTGTTGAGCACCTCTTATGGACTCTAACTACATGACTTTATTGAATCCCATTAATTAATTCAACTAATTCAAGCAGGTGGAATAAATCTATACGGGGAAGCTGCTGGTTCGATCTTCTGATAAGCCCTACTTGGGGCATGACTTAAATGCAACAGGCGCTGAAATCTATTCCTGACCCCCCATTTTGTCCTCACCTGTCAAATGTATACATGGGAACTCGCTGGGATGTTACTCCAACGTTGCTTTAACAAGCTCCCGAAATCCTAATACGTCTTTTCTTTTTGTGCCTTGAAATATTTACCTAGACAAGTTAAATGTGCAGGTGGACGAATTATTATCCAAGACACTTCTGTGATTCCCACATCATACCACTGCCCACATCTGTTGTTTAATTTTGAGCACAGACATCTCTATGGTACACAATCAAACTCAAGAACCCAGGAGCTGGGAAAAGATCATTAGAGGTCATGGGTCCAAACAGGTTTGTCTTACAGAAAGTCTGTGGCTAGAGAGGGGCACACAGGGCTTTTGTCTCAGTTAATTGCAGAATCTGGAAATCTTTCCATGCTCCTGAGAAGTGGTATGCAAGTCACTTAACCTCTGGGAATTTCCCTTTCCAAATAACACTGTCTCACAGCAAGTACAGGTGTGAGAATTATCTAAGTCATCCAGGTAAAATGTTTTCGTAAGTGACTAGGACATACTAAATGCCTTTTACGTTTTGGCTGTTGTTAGTCAATGACTGTTTCTTATTATTGGTGTGATCACTGCAGCTATTCTTCATGCGGTGGAAAGACTACCACGTTTATTTCATTAATCCTGCTTGACTTAATTACTTAACGTGATGCCTTGATAATTTATCATGCTCTCTGCTTTATGGAAGTGATTTATAAAACAGTGTCAAAAATTATCCATTTTAATTTGAGAAGTCAATCGAAGGCAAAATAGTATCCATCCCGGGCCCAAGAACATGAAATTAAACTTTCGGCTTCATAAAGATGGTACCTTTGTTACAGAGTGTATGAAACCCAGAGGTTAATGATTCAGCAGCCAGATCAGTTTAGAGGAGGAAGCTTATGGCCACACATGTGTCTAGAACACCAGATCTGCCATGGTCCTGCCCAGCGAGCTGTCCCCATCCTTCTCACCCCCTACGTGCACTATTTACACCTCTAGGCTACGGATGCAAAACCGTCTTTCTACAGAAAGCTTGCCACCTTGTCCCAAATACAGGTGTCTGAGAAGCTCACCGAGATGGCAAAGAGAAAGAGAAACATACACAACGTGTATGCTTCCTCCGTTCTGGCTGCCCTGTTATCGCTGGATTCTCTGGTACCCTGATTTACATTAAGCTTTCCACAAGCACCTACCTGAACCACACATACAAAATCCAGAAAACGTTTAAGGGGAAAAAATGCATTTTTGAAGATAGGGATTAATGCACAAAATCAAAGCATTTCTCATTAATGCAGCTGGGCACAGGGCCCAGGACTGACGACAGCATGGACGTGGTGTGTCAATACTGGGGGGCAAGTGAGTCAGACAGGGGTCACGGAGGAACACAGTGAAAAACTTCAGCTCTGCTGCCCTGCAAGACAGACCAAGAGGGACTAATCTCTATGTGCCTTGTGGCTGTATCTTGCCATTATCTTTAGCCACACATTAGTTCTCAATATTAGCCCTGTGGTAGCACATGCATCCCTCTACTCTTCAGAAGTTCTGAGTCAAGGACACGTTTGAGGGGCTCACATCCAGCGGGCATGCCTGGTTCTCAACGATCAAGCTCTGAGAGGCTGCCCCGCTGTGCGGATTCTGGTCCTGCAGTGTAGACATCCGACTGAGATTTGCAGAGTTCCTCTCCAGTGTTTACAGTCACAGACCTGGAAATCATTCTTCTCCCTCCTAAAATACGGGCAAGCCCTACCACCTCTCCCACAGTTGCTTTAAGAGAAGAAACGAAAGCCACTAGCACGTAGCAGACAAGTGGCACTTAAGGCAGTGTGCGTGGGAAGAGATGACCCCACCACAGCACCTCCATTGGCAGGACCGCCTAGACCTGCAGAGCAGCCAATAAGAAGGATAGTCCTGCAACTGAGGACATGCCTCCCGTGGGATGTTGGAACAAGTGCCAGCATATGGAGTGGAGGCTTTCTTCCATGAGAATAAAGACCCGGCACGAGGGAACGGCCATGCTGAGAAAGGCCGTCTTGGCACATGGAGCAAAGCGCAGAACAAGGTCCTGAAAAACCTATGGGCAAAGCAAGCAGAGGCTGTGTGCAAGCCACGAAGAGCAAAGGGACTTCTTGGCCCGGGTGAGACAGGATTGAAGGAAATGTGTAGTATATTGCTTGTAATTCGGGGTATGCATGCTCATGCAAATACATACGTAGGTGGATAGACATTCTGTGAGTACTGACTAACACTGGTAGTGCTTGTAAGTCTATGAATCCCGTTCCGGTCAAAGATTCCCTTTCTTTACCCAAATCTAGTGGGCGGCAACCCTCCTCGGCCAATGATATGTGAGCGAGACCCGCTGTTGTCTAAAAGAGCTGTGTCTGGCGCAGAGGCACGCTCGTGCTGGGAGGCCCTCTCCCCAAGTTCTGTGAGGATAAACTCACAAAGAAATTCAAGCACCTACCCTCTCTGTGAATATGGCGACTGCTCTATTTCACAGTGAATCACCCTCTGCCTTCCGCCTTCGCCTTCACTTAATTGCAAGGCAGTTCTAAACAAGACCAAAATGTCAAGTGGTGCAAACAAAGCGAAATCATTTTTCTCAAAGCTTGAGAGGTTGTCAAAAAGCTTATTTTCCATAGGTTTTCTTCTTCCTAAAGTACAGTATGTTTACTTGCTAGAAATTGGGTGCATCAGTGCATTAATAAGACGGTTGTTACTGATGAAACTTGGCAGGTTGGAAATAGCAATGTCAACAAAGGTGTGTGACAGGCAATTCTACCTTAAGAGATGAAAGTTAAAAGATCTAAAATGCTGTAATTTCATCATTTTGTTCTCCTGTGGCTATTATTGTCTTACTTCAGAATGAGGAAATATTATGACAGCAATGTTCTTTCTCTAACAATTTTCTAAAAACTGGAAATGTGAATGTGCGCAAAAGGTACATTTTGCCATGACTCACTACAAGGAGACGAGGTAGGTCATTGTCACCGGGACTCCGTTTTACATGTAAGTCATTGATAAACATCAAAAGCCACCTTCCTCTCTTAGAATGACTGTGTGCACCTGCTCGTAGTGACTTCCCATGAATGAAGTGTTATGTTAAGTACAATAAGCACCCAGTTAATGCCAGAAGCAACAGGTCTGTTCTGTTTCAATTCTTTGCCTCTAGGGCATCTGGGATACCAATGGATAAGGTCTTTTTTGGGTTGAGAAGGAGTTGTTTGTGGAAATAGGCAACTTTCTAACCTGCCTTCAGTGGGCTCTACTGCTTGGTAGCGAATGTAATGACTTAGAGAGTCCTGACGTAAAAGAACATTCCTCCTGAAATGCTTCTACCCCTAAGTTAACAGCAGCACATTCCTTCCCCCAACCCAGGGCTCCTGCCACCCTGTTGAAAGATGTGGCCCCAGTGGGTGAGCCCAGAAACCACTCAAGAGCACAGAAAGCTCCCAGCAGACGCTGTGAGCGGCCTTGAATTTCCACCCCACAGGCTTCTTGGAGAAGCAGGTCCTTCAGGTGGTAGGCAGGGAGTCACCCCCAGCAACCTCAGGTGGCAGAGGCCGTGGGAACATTCCACTTATTCCATCTTCCCACAGCTACATATCAAACCAACTGTCACGAGACTTGAACACAGGGCACCGCACCCTGGGGCATCGATGGCCACGTGCGTCCCTGTCCCACCAAAAAAGCCTAACAAGGCACTCTTCAAGGAGACATGATAAAGCAGAGACACCACGAGAGAGGGGAGGCAGGGAAGGGAAGCGGAGTGTGTGGTTATCATCATCACCAACACTTGTACAGTTCTTCATTACCCTGGGGCATTCCTCAAGACAGCCCAGCAAGATAGGCAATGTTATAATCCCTAATCTATAAAATGCTGTAATTTTACAGATGAGAAAGTAGAGGCTCAACGAGACAGCGAACCAGCCAGGGCCCGGTGGAGGTGGAGGGAAATGCCAGGTGTCTGGCTCCACAGTCTATGCCCCTCCCAGCACCCCCACCAGGGTCAATAGCCAGAAGCTGTGTCATGGGGCCATCTGTCCAGTGAACACCACGTGGGACATAACAACACGGACCTGGGTCTGAATTCTACCCGAGTTCCTTGCCGGCTGGGGGAGTTTGGTGCGACAAGCTACTTCTGTGCTGTGCCACTTGGCTACACGTCTGGAAAGCGGGGAAGTGCGGTCCCATCTTCAGAGGACACGTGAGGAGTTCATGATGCCCGGGGCGAGTGAGCAGATGGCTCAAGGAGGTGCGTGTGCCCATTACTGTGGCGTCCGTATTATTAGCCAGCACACAACATGGACCGTGAATGTCACACAGCCAGTGGGTTACGTCCCGCAGCCTTTGAGAAAAGTCCCGGGGCATACGGCTAAAGGGATGGGCTCGGGAATTGCTTCTTTTGACGGCATCACACATCCCGTGAGCTGGCCCAGGAGTCTTCTAAGGGTCCCCGTGTTTTCCCCTCTTCTAAATGTAAAAATCCATATGGCTTTAACACTGGTGTTTGCAAATCTTGGAAATGTGGTGGAGATACGCATTTCCCGCTTCCTCTTCCTCACTCTCTTTGCAAAGGGGACACGATGAACTTAGGAGAAACACGACGCGTGATCATCACGGGAAAACAGAGTGGGGTCCCAGGTGTACCTGGGGCTTGGGCTGCGGGTGGATCACACAGGGGACGGTACATGCTCAGTGCAGCGCTGGCTGACTGCTCCCTTGTCGCCACCCGGGAGACCTTGGGGAGCAGAGCAGGAACCCCCCTGGTGGGCATCGGGGCCAGCCCCTCCCCTGCATGATGACCCTGACTAGGTATAGTAGTAATGCCGGGGAGAACAGGTACCCGAGGGGATGTGGCCACCAGCCTGCGGCCCTAAAATGCTTTGACACCGATGCCTGGCGGTGGTGGGAAAGGTGTGAGCCGATCAGCAGTGCCCCCTCACAGAGCGGACCCTGCCTGAGGATCATCCTTTACCAGTCCCTGTGGGAAGACGCCATGGGAGCACAGCCTGCTGGGTTACAGTGGGGCTGCATGACCTTCATTACCGTTAACTCCACGCAGACCCTACAGAAAGGGCCTGACCTGATGTCTACTGCCTGGGGTGAAGGCACAACCTCTGGCCCCCAAAGCCTGTCCTACTCCAGTTCTGAGAGGTCAGCCCCACACCAGCCAGGAGTGCTGACTTCCAAGACAAAACCATAAGAAGGAGCAATGGACGGACACACAGTCCTGCACGCACGCACACACACACACACACACACACACACACACACACATTCCTCTCCAAAGATTAACTACCTAACTGAAAAGCAAGGGACCCTAAACCTAATGGGAGGAAATACAAGAAAAAAGTATCTAATTTGGTGGGAAAAGAAAGCGTTTTGTGAGCCATCTGTCAATTACCCACCATGAAGGAAAAGTCATCCAACTTGAATATGGGAATTTGTCATAAAAAGACTACAAATAAAATGTAAAGACAAGCAAGAAAATAGGAAAAATCTTTGCAACACACAACAAGGAAAATATGACTGTCCTTAATATGTAGATAGTTCATACAGATCAATAAGAATAAGACTGAGAATCCAATAGAAAAGTGCCCTGCAAAACAGGGAATATGAGTAGGAAATTCTAAGGAGGAAAAAATATAATTGTAGCTAAAATGTTAGTCTCGACAACAAGGGCAATAGAAAGGGAAATTTAAGTATGAAGTAGCACTTTTCTCTGGACAAATATAAAAGAAAACATATTTTTAGAACCATAGTATCTATAGTTGGTAAGATGATAAGAAATTAGTATTCTCAGATCTCATCAGTGGGTATCCCACTGCCAAGGGGGAAAAAAGGCTAAGACAGTTTAGGTGATATCACCTAAATTCCAATCTTTTAATAATTATCCTTTGATCCAGCATTTTAATTTTGGGAAATTTTGGTTCAAAAATGTTCCCACAAGTTTACACTAGATGTGCAGAGAAGCATATTCATGAGAGCATCGCCTTAAGTGGAAAAACAGAAAGTTGGCGGGTACTGAGATGTCCCTCCCAGAGGAATGGTTAGCTGAACTACTCCAAAACGATAAAGTGCAAACTGAAATAGTGATATTGAAAATGCCCAAGTATATCATTAAGTGGAAAAGGGAAACTGCAAGACCCTGTGTGGAGTTTATGTAAAATTCTGTCAATAGTAATAAGGATCATGTCTTACTATTATTCTATAATTTTTGCAAAATATTAAGAAGTGAGACAGATTCAGCGAGCCATGAATGCGGTGACCTACTGGGGGTGGAATCACGTGGGACACTTCCCTTCTGCTGTTTGTGTCTGTATTTTGTGGCTTTGTAAAATATGGATAACTTTGGTCATCAGAAAAAGAATTACGCAAAGTCGGGCAACGATTTTTTTTTTTTCTCTTGCAGTGATATATGACATGCTGATGGACAGAGCCCCTCACTCGGGCTCTGCTCTTGACCTCAGAGCCTGGTGGGCATCCCGTCATGCTCGTGCAGGACAGCCCATGAACGAGGAGAAAACGGCCCCAGCGCAGTTTTCTGGAGCACAGAGGAAGCATGTTCTGGGCTGGCCAGGGGTATCCTGTACCTACTGTGTCCCCCTCGAAGCATCTCTTTCAGAAAGTGCCAATAACAGACAATGCTGGCATAGGTGAGTTCACTTTCATTGATCATAAATTCAGTGTTTTCTTCAAGGCTGAAAACAGTAGGAATCCTATCAAATAAATAAAATCATATCCCAGGAACAATATCACATGTACAATTTATGGAAGCCCTGCGTTTGAAAGTCCCCGTTAATCTGCCAAACAGCGTTAACAGAGCATCTCCTTAAATATTGTGCCCATGCCCTAAATCTTAGCATATACCTTTGCCAATCGGGCATGTGATCTTTATACTGTCTCTTTATTAGTCTGACAGTCGAGAAAGGAGTAAAAATGTTGTTCAGTAGGCAGAGAGGTTAGAATACCAGTCCCTTTAAAAAGCCCCTGGGAAGAGACACGTCTGTCCGCAGGCCCTATTTCATGATTGCTTCCACACCAGGGGCTTCCACCACTTAGCTCTGGAGGTCATTTTTCACCTGACTGAGGGCTAGGCTGCCGTTCCAAGCAAACAGCCAAGATTTGACAGTCTGGGGTGAACTAAAAGGATCCCTATTTTTGTTTGTTTAACTTCACTTTCCATTCTGGGGAATGAGTATCACACTGAAGTCACGGAATCAGATACATTTTATAAACTCGTGCATGTTTCTAAAGCACACTACTTAGGATACCGTTGAGGAGAAATTTAATGCAAAAGAACCACATGTACACACACACACACACACACACACACTCTCTCCCTCTCTCTCTCTCTCTCTCTCTCTTTCCGACAAACTAAAGTCTTCTGAAAATTCCAAAGGGGAATTTTTAAGGAAGAAAAGCACCTGTGTGATTTACAATAAAATCCACTTTGTTGTTGAGTTGAGTTTTACTAACTGTGTCATACAAGCCTTGGGATTCAGAAATTCAACGTGTTGGCTGAATATTTAAGAAGATACACTCTGTAAGCTCAAATGAGTGTCATGGTCGGGGCTGCACAATCGTGAAAAGAGCCGCTGTCTGAGCTCCCCATCGAGTCATCCTTGGACCACGGTGCTTAGGAAAACACGCTGACCTCCCTTGATAAATGACAACACATTTTTTTGTTTGCTTATGAAAAAGAAAAAAAAACGAGAACAACATCTGATCCTTTAGGAATCAATATAATATGACAAATGCAGCTTTTTAAAGAGATTTGCCCCATGTCACTCATCGTATTTGCAAAGATTTTTCTGTTTTCTGTTTTTTTTGTTTCTTTTTGCTTTTCTAGAAATCACGATGTTCAAAGCCAGCAGATGTGGCGTGAACTGATGCAATAAATTGGTACAACTAATTCCTTTGTCTGGTATGTATTTTTTTAGCCGTTTCTTTGTTCGAGCTCTTTCTGGATCTCTGGAATTTTTCTTTTTTTACATAAATGTTGCACATACTTTTTTAAGTGGCTCATCATTGGCGTTTTTAGCCCCTCACCTTTTCTTCTGATATCAGGAAAATTTAGATTTCATGTAGCTGAACCTAGCCATCTTTTCCTTTATGACTTTTTTGTTTGCTTTGATGCTTCGGAACACCTCGGTCAACAGTAAAGCAGATCAACACACTGCAACATACTTTCTTGCATTCTTTTCGTAGCTCCATTTTCCAAGTTCAAGCTACACAGGAAACTTACTTAGTTGAAAAGGAGGAGCAGTGTAGCACAGCAGGCCAGACGGACCAGGTCAAGATTTTAGGCATCCTACACTCTGTGACTTTGGGCCAATTACTTTCATTTTCTGAACCTCAGGTCCCTGTAAAATCGAGTTCTTTATCTTGACCACATGTCTCTCTTCCTCTTCTCGTCCTCACCTTCATGATTCCATCACTTCCTTCATCATCTCTCTCTGTCCTTGTTTTCTTCCCGATGACCACCACCATTTTCTCCTTCACGGTTTATCACCTTCATCTGCACCTTTATTACCACGACTGCTATCCCCGCACATCTCCTCAGTGTGTGCACAACGTGGACCACCGTGCCAGGCACCAGTGAGGGAACAATAATGCCCCCCGAAAAGTCTGGTCGCCCTACTGCAATGGATGTGTCGCCTGTTGGCCATCCGCCCTGAAACGCCACCTTTCAGTTTATATGAGATCCTTTTTCTGGGCTTTCTGCTCTTTTTCATCCTTCTGTCTGATAGGGAGCCAGTCCCACGCAGCTTGGTTTTTTTTATTTAGACTCTACAGGGCACACCTTTAAACAAAAGGCAAACAGGAAACATGCTTATGGATGCTCACCGCATCCAACCTTGGCTCTGAGGACGAGGGGAATACACTTGCTCTTCAGAAGCTTTAAGAGTCTGCTGACAAAATGCTTCCCCGACCTGCTTCCTACAGCCTCAGAGTGCACCCCAGAGCAGGTCCCTGGGATGGGCGCCACAGATTACAACAAAGAGACGCCTCTGTCACAGGTATTCTGCACCCTGCACCCCCTTCGTGTCATGGAGTCGAGGGATGCGGGTTTTCTCTATGGAGTTGGAAGCCAGCCTCCTCTAGGAGCCTCAGGCCACCTCCCTGCCTTCCTGAAACCTGTTAAAAACTTGCAGCTGCATGTGGTGACCAGGCATGAAAGAACACTCACGCCTCAAGGTCTTGCATTTTGTAAAACTGGAGGCTGCATTAATGAGTGGGGGGCCCCTCGTGCTCCCAGTAAAGTACAGCACTATCCATCCAGCCTCCCTGCCCAGCCATAAACCTCACACCGACAGGAGATGAAGCCCATCGGGGTAACAGTCACGGGATGGATGGGCTTGGCATCCCTGGCATGTACACTGGCCCAGCAAGGGTGCCGGCTGAACGCCAGGAACTTGCTGGCCTTCTAGTCATTCGTCATCTTCAGACGGTGCTGGGTACTGTACATCCCAGGAGCGGCCCCACGCCACGATGTAAACACCTCTTCCCTGTCTCTCCTCTTGTCTGGACCCCCATGCACTGTGCCCAAGCCACCAGCCCTTCCCTTCAGCCTTACTGACGTCTGCCACCGCTTCCACTGCCCTCTTGCTAACCCTTCAAACTTTCATGCCCCATTGCTTTCTGTGAGGCTCCCCAGAAAAATTTCAATTGTCCATCAATTCGATGTTCCTTCTCCCTGCCCCTGCACTGGACAGAAAATCACAAAATTCCACATGCTGGTGCCAAACGGCCGACACCTGATCTCCCTCTGAGCAGAGCTGAGCCCAGACGGAGACCAGTAAGTCATCCCTCTGTCCAAGGTCCTCCATGCTTCCTGGAAGGGGTACCCCACCACCGGGTCCCTGAAGTCAAACATCATCATTCTGCAGTCTGCTACAGTCCTAAAGTCTGTAGGAGCTGTGTGCCTGTTTGTCCCATCCTGCAGCACTGTCCCCAAAGTCCCCGTGGGTGTGGACCTGCCTTCTCTGAAAGGCTCCGCATCACTGAACCAGGACTCCACTTCCCATCTTTTTTCGGGGGGCGGACTTTTCCTCTTCTGCCCTTCCTCTGAATGTCCTACCTGGCCTTGCATTTTCAGTATCCACTGGAAGTGAGCACATTATTTTCACCCTTTAAAGAAGACCCCATTTATCAAGAATTAGACCTTTAAAAAACCGAAGATGGAAAATGGATGTACTGCACCCCGGAGGAGATACACAGCTTTACGGCTCAGATGACATCCTATAAAGAAGGAAACAATGGCAAGGAGAAGGTTGGCCTTGTGTTTTGAGGCCCTGTGATGTTAGTGTTCGGGAAGTAGAACCACAGAGAGGTTGATTTCTAAACTTTTATCTTGGGTATCAACGGAGATCTCGAGTGTTGAGTTAAAACTGCTTGGAACGTCCCTGAGAAGCAACGTCACCCACCCCCACGGTTGCACCATCATCCACATGTGTAAGAGGAAGACACAATTTCCTAGCGATTACAGCACCTTGGACAGGGTCTTGCACCTCTCAGACACTTGACCCCCATGGTTTTACCTTTAACAGTTACTTACTGAGCACCTTGCATGTCAGGCTCCCACAACCATTTCAGTGTGACAGCCCTAGAGAGAATCCACTGTGAAATGGATAACCCATCAGACTCACGTCCAAGAAGCCAAATCCTGATTAGAAGTCTGCTGAGCTTGTGAGGGGCACTGACCCATCGCAGAGGCCCCTCACTTGCAGACGTGTTTCTGTTTCTTACCACCACCCAGACGTCTTGTACGACGAGACCTCCCGATGCCATGGGGTGCGCCCCCTGCGCTGGCATTCCTGCTCGTCCCTTATGAATCATGTAATGAACACACCTGGGCAGGTGCATGAGCGTGTCCAAGCCTCACGTGCATGCCGCTGACAGCACAAAGGCAGGGGACACACCTGAAGGTCGGCAGCACGCACGGCACGTGCTCAGAGGCAGGACGTGACTGGGACGGCATGTTGGCCCCCGTCCGGTTGCACGGTGTTGGGATATTTCCAGGATTTTAGCTGGCCCTGCATGGTTTCTCTGCAAGGTCCCTTTGGGAGCCCTGACACCCTGTCTGTGCGGTGGCTTTCCTCGGTTATCACAACAAGACTAGATACACCAATGGCACAGCTAGGAATGAGACAATAAGCCACCACGACGTGGGGTGGAATGGGCCATGGCGGACACTTAAATAATAAAGGGTCACTGTTAGGACCATGTCTTTCCAGGTACAGAGAAACCCACAGTGGAGAAGGCGATCTGTGTAATTCTGCTATCTTCCAGGGTTCTGAAAGAAAATGCTCTGAATGACAGAGATGTGGCCTCTCCGGCTAATTGCATTTTCTCTCCTGGCTGCCTCTGTACAGGATACATTACTTTTTAAGCAAGTATCGCCATTCTGTTTTATGATGCAATTATTTAGAATGTTACAGTCCCTTGTGTGAAACAATGCAAAGGTCTTCTTGGAAAGAAAGACTATTCCTTAAAACGCTCAGGTGTATGTGATTTATACACCAGCAGACACATCCTGGAAATTAAGGTAATGGCTGAAGGGGATAGTTCTATCTTCTGGCAAAAAGGAAAGAACGCAGTCAGAGGATACGATATCGGGGTCCTAATGGACATCCGAAACACTGAGAACTAATTTCCACTGTATTCTAGAAGGACCAGTAGTAGGAAGACACTGGGAGTCGGACTCTGTAATGACTCAGACTAGGCATGTGTGCTATTATAATAAAATAAGAACCAATCAACATGTGTGATGACCCCAGCACGAGCTTGCTTGCTGGCCAACATCATAGAGTTGGATTAGAAGCCCAATTACATGAAAACATAACACTCATTAAAGAGATAAAACATTCTACTGATTCCCACTACTAAGGTGTGGAAATCGTGAACTGATTTACACGCGACGTTTTGAGAAGGAAACATCAAAGGCTTGTGTGGGTGTACACAAAAGACCGAAGGGTAATAGATGGAAAGTCTCACTCGGGGGGAATGGTTTGGGTTTGGTTTTCCAAACCAAAGGGATTCATCTTTGCTACTCACTTCTGGTATTTTACAGGATGACAGAGTCTTAGAGAAGGAAGAACTCCACACTTGCCTCATCTCAATTCTTCCTGTAAAGACAGCAGACCTGAGATCTACAGGTTTAAGGCATCTCTCAAGGTGACAAAAACAGTTAATGAAAGAGCCAGAAGCGAGACTAAGGGTCCAGTCTTATGTCTTGAGACAGTGCTCATTTCAAGATTTAAACAAAACCAAACCTGTTCTTGTCATCAACACGGTAGGCGATCATCATTATATGCAATGTGGCCCTCAAAACCAGTCATTCAGAAACACCACTCTGTGGCTGTGTCAACTGTTTCTAAAACGTCTAGATTCCTAAGTTAAAAACTACCAAATTCGGTGCACAAAAAAAGAAGGAAGGAAAGAACGAGAGAGGCAAAAAAAAGGGAAAAGAAATTAAATATGTGAAAAGCTTAGCAACCTGTTTGACTGACATTCGGACAATTCTGTGCAATTCCATCCAGATGGACTGAGCGATGTCAGCCCCAGGGAGGATGCCCCTAGAAGAGAACAGGGACCACAAGCGCATCTCAGCACCTGCTAGCCTCCCTTTCCTTTGCTCAACCCACTTACTCTTGCTTCCCCTATACTGTGCATTCAGCGCAAGATCTCTTGGCTGCGCAGAACATGAAGGGAAGCACCATCATTTATCTCATGCAGGAGTGGAAGACAGAATTTTTAAAGTGAACCTCAGTGAGAAGTCTTCCCAGCATCTCTAAAAAAGGCCACCTTCTCAGCAACTGGGCAGTTTCCTTTGGAAGAAGGAGAGGGGACACGGACAACAAGGGGATCTTCGAGGCCCTTGGAGTTGCAGAACACCAGCCTGGACAGAAGGGAACACGGTGGACGGCGGCCACCGTAGCAGCGGCCGTGCAAGCCCCCCGTCGCCTGGAGAGGCTCGCCAGGGCTGTGGCTGGCCAGGGTCTGGTGGTCCCACAGGCACCACTCCTCTGTTCTCCATCAAACCCTGCTCACTGCCCTGAGACCCCGACTTCCCTCGGCCACAGAGCGACTGGAACTGTGTCCACGCACCGAGGACTGAGGATGATTCTACGTTCTGTTTACCTTTCACCCTTCGTGTTCGATTACCTTTTCTTTTGCAAAACAAACCACCAAGCTGAAACAACTGGCTATCTATGAAAGCATCAGGAAATCCGCAGGGAATACACTCGGGAGAAAATCCTCGGCCGCACCTTACGTACATATAGTGGATAAAGACACACATACCAACACTCCAGTCCAGTTCCTCGACCGCGTCCCCGTAAATGCCGTGTTTACTTTTGCCGGCAAAGTCCTTAGAAGAGAAGAGGGCCGTGTGCACCTGCAGGTAGGACAGGACAAGCAGGAACGGTGTGTCAGCGTTCCTGGAAAAGAAAAAGGGCCAGAGCCGAATAAGTACGTTTGCCACCGCTCTCACGGGGACCAAATTACAATGACAGATGCCGTCTGAACATACAGACAACGCCACAGAAGGGTGCCCAAGAGCGCTTGCTGCATTCAGAGGAAGAGAGTCTCTGCAGTGTCTCTGCTGGGCGACTCACTGCCTCCCTGTCTGGGTAAGCAGACATTCCTTGATGTCACAACTCAGAAAGAAATGCAGTGGACAATGGCCTGCTGCTTCCACAATTCTACTCTTCCCTTTCTATACAGTGAATAATAGTCATCCAAGTGCTTTCAAAAGAGTATTGCCTTTGGAATGAAACGTGCACACACACATGAAGCGCAGTGAAGGCGGCATCTCGAATTGTTGAGTTATCACATCAATCTTTCCAAGCCATGCACATGGCCGTCTTCTACGACAGGACGAGTCTCTTGGAACAAATACTTATCTGTCAACACTGAAATTTTAGCTGTGAAATGCAACATCCTTTGAAACAGTCCAAATCTATACTCCGAAGTTTCACGTTCTTGCAAAAGCATTTCTCAGGTCTGAGTGCACCTAAACCCAGTCTGTGGTACTTGCTGAGAACACACAGATGATGGGCAGTTGTCAGTGCCAAGGGGCGGCCCTTGTGACACCTGTTGTGAGCCCGGTTCCTGCCGGGAGGCTGGGGGCTCCTGCCTGAGTCTGCTGAAAGGGGTCGCTTTCTCTTACATAAAAGGCTCAGTCTTCACTGAGCCTGGGAAGGCGTCAGCCATTCCTTTCTGGCTAGAAGGGAACAGACCATGAGTGCCCTTTAGGAGGCTACTGGGCCGAGGCAGGCAGGGCTGGAGGAATGGGGGGCCGACGAAAGCCAGGCGTCACCGATCATGTTCTGCCCTGGCCGAGCACCCGGGCACTCCCTGCATGAGGCCACGAGACGGGGCATGTCCTTCCCAGCATCGTGGTCCTGGTAGCAGCCCAGTGACGGTCACTGGCAGCGGTCCCAAAAAACTCGAATATTCCCAAAATACCGCACCGGCTCTCTCAGGTCCAACCAGCACCCGGGTCAACTCGGAGACTCGTCAGTGCAGTACGGTTTCCGTAAAAGTCGCTCAATCTAGAGTCGGTATTGTTATTTATGGATCTCCGGACTTCCGGCCTAAGCCAGGACTCTCTTCATTTCAAAGGGATCATCCCCCATGCTTGATATCTTTGCCAAACAGCAAAACCTCCAAAGAGATCACGTATTTCATCAAATCAGTGTTGCTTTTACACGTTTACTTAACCCCTTCAGTCCTCGTGATCACCAGAAACATTTCAAATTGAGAATGGCGCCTCACCGGTGTAATGACTTCACCTCTCATAAACAAAGTCTGCATACTTTCCCCAAGGTGCTTTGAAATTCTTAAAGTGAATACAGCTCAAGTTTCTTCTGCCAGCACAGCGCCTTGGGGGTCAGCTCCTCATAACCGCGGCCGACCACACTTCACCTTGAGGGCCGCGCCGTGCATTAACCCCTCACCCCTCAAACAGGACAGAAGCCCAAAGGCTCACCCGTGGACTGAGCCAGGTCCCTCCCGACCAGATTCAGCACCCCGTGGTTGGTCATTTGCACAAGCGTTTGATGGTCTCAGTGTTTGGTGATGAAGTCTGTCCCTTTTTTTTCCCTTGCAAGGGTATAAGATGAAGGAACGTTCTTATTATTCCACAACTGAGAGAACAAACCAACAAAAATGAAGTTGTGAGCAGTCTGTCTCATCGCCAACAGCAACTAGGCTTAGGAGGCAGGAGAACTGGAACCTGCATCAGATCTGTAACCCACGATGGCTTCCCAGAAAGGAAAGGAGGCATCTCAGTGCTCAGAGCTGTGCTCCAAGCCGATGATTGACAGGGACAATGTCAACCAAGCACCTCTGTGGCTACTTGAAGGGTAGATGCCCCTGAAGGTCCTAGAGGAACAGAAAGTAAGCCGTCTGTGGACTTGTGCTATAGGGGGCAGGTGGGTACGCCTCTACCTGGTCCTTCTGGGGGAAGTTCATTGACACGTGGACAAAATGCACTTACTTCTCAAGAAGCAGGTTATGGCCCTAAACCCCAGTGTAGATTTCCCCAGATGAACACACAATTCCACATGTCATACTCAACCCTAAGCAACAGGTCCATGATGGAGGGGCACTCTCATCTGCTCCCCCATTTCTTTTTACAATGAAGAAAACCAGGTAAAGGGAGCCTAGGAAGTCAGCCTTCCCAGTATGCATGTGGTCTAGGCTAGAACTGCAGTGCAGTATGAAGGGACCAGGGGGGCTGAGAATAAAAACCAGTGGCCCGTCCAACAGCACGACACAGAGACAAAGCCGAAGAGCCAGACACAGTCAACATCACTGGTTGGAACCCCAAGATGGAGGCATTCAGAAATGCGAGCTGGAAATGAAGAGATAAGGGATACGGTTGGCTTGACAAGCTAACAAGGGGGCTCGAGACAAAGGTGGTTCATGGGCGGGGCAGGAACACCAGGTGAGCAGAAGACGTGCCTCGTTGGTGCTCCATCAGTGGGGTTCCTGTCTCGGAATTTGGAGGACCATGGAAGGGTGCAAGGCTCTTCCTGCATGTATTATAAAAGTGTGCACATTTATGAAATTGCACCCCTTTACACCCCTTTACAAAGCAGTGCTTCTTCATCCAGTAGACATCACAGATACGAGCCAAGGTCCTGGGTGTCAAAGAAGAGCAACTAGGTTTTCTATACAAAATTAAGCCTGGAAAATGTAGGAAAGAGCCCCCAGCTTGCTAAAACACCACAGCACGAACAGTCACCATCCAGGAACAGAGATGTATGCAGCAGGGCACACGGATGTAGGACAGACAGACGTAAACCCTGGCCTGTCCTGCACACGCCGCGGAGCGCGACTGGCCGCTTGCTCTCACAGGAAGGCTTCCAGAGAGCAGGAAAGGCCACCTCCCTCAGGACCACGCCAGCAGAGGAGGCCCAGGCTGCTGTTCTGCACGACCTGGAAAACTGAATGTCCCTTGGGCAGGGTGGTGGGAGCGAGATTTCTCAGTCACCGCTTGACTCCTTTTTTATTAGCTGGAGCACTTCGGTAAACAACTCTTCTGAGAATTTATGGCCACTGTCTCGCACGCTGTGTGAAAAGATGGAACTTTCATCTGCTACCTGCCTTCCTTCTATTTGTTAAAAATACAGATGGCCGCTCTGTGCCTTCCAGGCGACCTGCAGTGATTTCAATGTGCAAATCAAAAGACGTACATCCCATAAAGGCACGAGGGAAAGTCTATGCAAGAAGACGGCGAAGGTATTATTATTTTTCTGTGTGCAGAGGTCTTGAAAATAATGTTTCTCGTCTGAGGGTCTGACCTTTATTAGTCAACAAGCGTCACAGCTCGTGTCAAGCGTAGGTTAAAAGTACAGTGCAAAGTGGAATGTCTGCAGGTCTCCTCTCTGACGGCCCTTGGAGGCTGGTGGTTCTCAACAGTCACCCCACCAGAGACCCTGTGATCACCCCCGTGTGCAGCAGAGACATATACATGCGACTGTCCGTTTCATGCCTTCCCCATCTGCTGACGCAACACGAGGGGCCGGGAGTATAAAGGCCAGGCCCACGAGACTGGCCAGCCGCGACCCACATGTAGACTAGAACATGAATGGTGAGTCTGAGCTGACGGAATGCCACCACAGCGGAACAGGCGGTGGACACCGAGAAGGGGAGTGGGTCTGGACCAGGCAGGGGTCAGAACGTGTCCCTGGAGAGAGGTCGATCGCAAAGGTGCCTGCAGAGTGCCGGTGTACGTGAATGCTGACACATCCCTGTTGGAGCTATTTCCTCGGACGGTACTCAGACGTGTGGAGCGGACAGGGGCAGAGTCATTTGCCAGGGTATTTACCTGGTGAACAAAAGGCCCAATGTCCCAGACATGTGTCCCCAAACTATTCATTGGATCATTCACAATAATTCTTTAAAATAAAAACCCATATACGTGAAAAGAAGCCCCAAAAGGTGTCACGAACATGCAGGCGTTCCCCTAGCAAATGGTTACTGTGGACACATCGAACACCGGCAACGGCGTTGCTTTTCTACTTGGCACATTCTGATGACGGCTTTGATGTTTTTAAGAAGCACATACCATGTTTGTAGCCATAAAAGAGGAAGCGATGTCTTAAACACACACGCAAAGACAGGAAAACTATGAGAGTCACCTCCTCCCCACACAAACGGAGGCAGATGAAATGGATGCCAGTTTAGACGTGAAATGCTGGCTCATTTCCATCCTGCCCACGTCCTCCCAGCCACGGTAAGCACCCAGCGTCCCCGCACGGGCCTCATCCATGCAGCTTCCCACTGGGCTCTGTTTCCGTGAGCATCCTTCACAGACACCTCGCCTATGGCCCTGCACGTTCCTTTAGAAGGTATGGCTCGGCCCCCATCAGAAGTAAACCGAGGACACCGCACTAGGAGCCATCCATCCTCACCCTCCACTGCCGGCTCGTTCTCAACCAGAAGTTAAATGCCTGAGTTTGTCCACCTGTTTGCTAGAGAACAGGTGGAGGAAAAAGACTGTGATGCTCTGGTTTCAAATGACCCGGCGTCCTTCACTACGTACCCTAATCCAGGAAGC